>CM062808.1:780630205-781353462 GCA_031772625.1 Pinus tabuliformis | reverse complement strand
GATATCAATGTGCTTGGACCTGTCATGAAATACCAGATTCTCAGAGAGCTTTGCAACTCTTATTATCACAATATATCACTATCGATCCATCGCCTGATTGAAAAGAATCAAAAGTATTTTCCTCATCGATATGGCCTCACATGTTTCTTGACTTGTGCCATGTATTCAACCTCTGCTAAGTTGAGTGCCATAGACCTCTGCTCCTTCCTTCTATACCAGGAAATAAATGTGGACCCCACACTGAAGATAACACCTGAATTACTTTTTGTGTCAAATGGACTCCATGTCGTTGCCCAATACCAAAATCTACGAGGAAAGGAAGTTGAACAAAGCATAACCCCACTTTTCAACCTTGAAATAGAGTTAAGAAAGATAAAAGTTATAGTTCCTCTACTAGAAGTCGCACAAAACTCGATGTACCAACCACTTATACAGTAGCTTATGAACCCCTCTAAACAAATCTCTCACACAACAATAGCTTAAACATCTAAGAAGATCATCCTCATGTGGAATATGGAACTCACGTAAGGAACAAATTGATGATAGTCATCCTTTCTACATCACCTTGAATGTCCACAACAAATTGCTTCATAATTGTATGTTGGATTCGGGAGCATCACACAACCCATGCCCAAGTTGGTCATGGTGGAGCTAGATTGAATATCACTAAACCATACCATGCTCTATACTCCTTCGATTCTAAAAGGGTGAAATGCCTTGGCCTCATTAAATATTTGGTGGTATCCCTTACTCAAATACCAAACAAGAGTTTGATTATGGACATAGTGGTAACTAACATCCTAGCTTCATATGGCATGTTACTTTCTAGGTCATGGGATAGGAAATTAGGTGATACTCTAAAAAGGGACTTATCATATGCCACCATACAAGTTTTTGGGGTCAGAACAAAGGATATACCAGGAAAATAAACTCTTGTACATCATAAGTGATGCCAAGAAGTCCAAGAACTTACCCGTCTATGCTATAGAAGAGTCAATGGGTTGTTATAACATATGTATGAATCCTGAAGTCATGATTGAAGTAGGATCACCCCCTTCTGAGATAGAACAACCACATGAACCACATTTAGTGTGGAAACTATTTTTCTAAGGAGCATATTCTAGGGAAGGAACAAGAGGAGTGACCCTAATATCTCCCATAGGAAAAAATGTCTCGCTATCCTTTAAACTAGAATTTGATGCCACCAACAATGTTGTTGAATATGAGGCATTGATTCTAGGGTTAGAAACAACCTGGAAAATGGGAGTAAAAACAAATGTAGCTTTTGGTGATTCAAAACTATTTGTATTTCGAATAACGAACAATTATACCATGAAGCATCCCAAAATGAGGTCCTATAGCAATGTGGTTTGGTATATTGTTGAGAATTATTTTGATGCTTTTACATAACAATTGTCTGCATGCAAGATAACTGACATGCAAATGCATAGGCAATAACAACCAATACTTTCAAGCCACCTCCCAAGTCAAAGTTGAAATACGAGGTTAAATGTGATATAGGCCCTTTGTTCCAGATAATATTAAGTATTGGAAGGTTTTTGAATATGACCAATAACTAAGAAAATTTCTTGAACTAGTGGACAAATTTTAAGCAATCAATATTTAATTTGAGGGAGAAGCACTTGAGATGGATCAGTAGAAGGGAGATTCACAAGATGATGATATCAAGTTTTTTAAACCAAATTGGAGGTCATGAAGTGATCCAACTCAAAAATAATTTCATCCCCAAAGGATTGGTCCCACTAGAGTAGTTATTTGATCATAACGACATGCCCACCAAGCCCATTTTTCATCTCGTAGACCAAAATGTTCAAGAACACAACCTCGATATGGAAGAGAATCCATAAAAGGTAAAAATTGCTATGTCCTTGCAACATGCATGCAAGAAGAGGTGCAATGACCTATTTAAGAAATTTAAGGATGTTTTGCATGGAGTTATGAGTATTTAAAAACTTATAAAACTTCAATTATTCAACATAGAATACGACTAAAATAAAATGCTAATCCTTTTGTGTAGGAACTCGGGAGGTTCAATCCTATTATGCAACCAATGATAGAGAAATAAATTAGAAAGTTGTTGGAAATAAAGATTATTTTTCCACTGAGATATTCTCAATTGGTGGCTAATTTGGTACCAGTCCAGAAAAAGAATGGAGACATTAGACTATGCCTCAATTTCAGGAGTCTGAATAGATTTTCTCTGAACGATAATTATCCACTACCCAAGATGGATCACTTGTTTTAGAAAGTGATATGAGCCTCAAGAATATCAATGATGGATGGTTTTTTGGGCTATGACCAAACAGAAATGCACCTGGATGACAAAGATAAGACTACATTCACAATACCATGGGCACATTCATGTATGACAAAACTCCTTTTGGACTAATGAATGAAGGGGGCACTTTCCAAAGAGTTATGGATATTGCATTTGTTGGTGGGAGATATAAGTTCATAGTCATATATCTAGATGACATGACCACGTTCTCAAAATCAGATGAAAACCATTTGGAGCATATGAGACAAAACCTTCTTGAAGTGTAGAAAATTTGGTCTAGCATTGAATCCCAAGAAGTAATTATTTTCATTGCAAGAGGGAAGTTGTTGGGACATGTAGTTTCTAAAGAAGGTGTCAAAATTGATCTAGAATGAGTAGAAGCCATATCAAAGATCATCCTACCTCGGAATAAGAAGGAAATCCAATCATTCTTGGGAAATAAAAACTTTATGTGCAGGTTCGTTACGAATTTTACATAGCTTCTAAAGCATATACATGTTATTCTTACGAAGAAAAATGATGTGAGATGGACTCTAAAATCACAAGTATCATTAGAATAGATTAAGAAATCCATCAT
Organism: Pinus tabuliformis; assembly: GCA_031772625.1. Taxonomy (NCBI): domain Eukaryota; kingdom Viridiplantae; phylum Streptophyta; class Pinopsida; order Pinales; family Pinaceae; genus Pinus; species Pinus tabuliformis. Next base: position 781,350,586 of record CM062808.1, on the reverse strand, counting down.
GGAGGCACTAGTCCTAGCAAGTCCATACTTCTCGGAGGATTTATAGATCTTCTCAATTGCCTCTAAACATACCATTGATGTAGTTTTGTTATAGAAAAATGAAGAGGGATATGAGTAACCCATATAATTTTTTAGTCGTTACTTAAGAGATGCAAATATGAAATACAATATTTTATAAAATCAAGCATACACTATGTTAAAGGAATTTAAGGCATTTCGAGAATATGTATTACATTTCAAAGTGTAGTATATGTGCCATCAACAATAATAAAAGAGATCCTCACACAACCTGATAGTGATGGTAGACAGGGAAAATGGATAGCAAAGCTACAAGAGTATGACATGGAGATCAATCCCACAAATATTGTCAAGGGCTAGGGATGTGATAAATCACTGATAGATTCCAATCATGTTGCACTAGAAATGTGCACTAATGAAGATCTTTGTAACATATGTGGAGAGGAGAATCCACAATAACCTCCTTCTTTGGATGAAGAGAATCCATAAGAACCTCTTCATCCTAGAAGAGAGAATCCATAAGAACCTCTCATTCTAGTAGGAAGGAATCCACAAGAACCCTTCCACCAGATGGAAGGAATCCACAAGAACCCTTCTAGGAGGACCTTTCAAAGTTTCAAAACTCATCATGGTATCATGATATCATATTCTTGTTGTAGAACCTACAATGTCCGCCTGAAGTTCCTAAGGCCAAATGAAGGTCTCTGAAGTTAAAGGAAATCAAGTACTACATTTTGGATGAAGGATTATATTGGAAAGACCCAATAGGCATCCTACTTATTTGTGTCACCAAGGATCTAGTACAAGAGATAATTTTAGTGTTCCATCGGGGTTTGTGTGGAGGACATCAAGCATGGAAGGTCATGATCTACAAAATTTTGAGAGAAGGATATTATTGGCCTTCCTTATTCAAGGATACAAATGTTGTTGTTAGGGCTTGTCCAGAATGTCAAATGTTTGTAGGAAAACAAAAAACCTAGATCTCTTCCACTTAAGCCAATCAAAGTTTAGGCTCCATTTCAGCAGTGGGACTAGATTTCATTGGAGAGATACATCCAAATTCAAGTGGGAAACACAAATACATTCTGACGACCACTGACTATTTCACTAAGTGAGTAGAAGTTATTCTGACCCACAACGCTGACGATAAAGTCATCATTGCTTTCCTAGAAGATAACATTCTCTCTTGATTTGGATGTCCTACGAGGCTAGTCATGGATAATGCCCAGACATTCAAGTCTTTTAAGATGATGCAATTATGTCAAGACTACAACACAAAGTTGGTGCATTCCATAACATACTATCCTCAAGGAAATGGGTTGGCAAAATCATCAAATAAGAACCTAATGAGAATCGTCAAAAGAATGTTGGATTGGAATAAAAGGAGTTAGGATGCAAATCCCAAATATTCACTATGGGGGATAGAATCAATGTCAAGGGAGCTATCGACCCTTATTAGCTAATGTATGGTATGGATGTCATTTTTCCTATGAATCTTACCTTTCTAGTGATGAAGTTGTTACAGGAAGAGGCATCATATTTTAGCTCAATGCAAAAGAGAATTTATAAAATGATAGAAGTTCAACAACAAAGGGAAGAGGCCCTGAGCAAAACCAAAGCTTATCAACCGAAGATGAAAGTTGTATTTCATAAGAGGGAAAAGGAATATGGTCTGCAACCTGGAGATATGGTATTGAAATGGGACGTATTTTGAGCCGATAAAGGCAAGCATAGAAATTTCGATGTTCGACAATCTTTGGATTGTCCCATTCCCAGTACAAGAGGTTCTGTATAATAATATTTATCATTTGGTAAAACTTGATGGAGATTACCTGAGGAATCCTGTCAACGGAAGGTTTTTAAAGAAATTCTTCACTTGAATGCAATCTAAAAAAGGAAAAAGTAAAAAGAAAGATTTTTTTTTTTTAAAATAGAAAAAAAAACCAAATAATCGAATATTCTTGGGAGTTTTATCCTATAAGTAGTGCAATTTTGAGTTTCAGAAAGTCAGAAGAAGAGACAAATGCCTTTTCAAGCAGACTCCACAACCCAATGAATGAAGGGACTAGAATTGCAAGCTCTCAATACACTGCAGGGGCTTGTTGTCCCCGATAGCGTTGATGTTGGACTCAAAAATATAACACCACTTTGCAAAATTTGGCTTGAAGGTGCAATGTTGGCATCTATGGTTAAATATGGCTCATAGGGAAAACGAGTGTTGAATTTGGCCCGCTGGGTGTTGTCATCCACAAGCACACCATACTTTTGTTGTCATTTGGCGTCAATGCATTGCACCACAACCCATGGGTCTTGGGCATCGGCGAAAATGCTCACCCCCAAAATATAATGACGGAGCACCCTCCCATCAAAAGGCCAGGATCTCCCCGCACCATTAAATTGGTGACATTAACCTTTGAGGGATGATGCATAGGAGTCACGTGTCGGCCCTTGTGCTCTTTGCATGCACCCAAAACTTTCAAAGGGAGGCCCCCCAGTCATGCAAAATGTTTCCATGTGTCCTCCACATGGGAAATCACTCACCACCTCAGCGCACCACATTCATTTCATTTGTAGTCCAATCACCCACCCAGTCATCTGCGTGCATTTGCTCCACCTGCCCAGGAAGCTTCCACATGTCCTTCCCCAACTCTTACGCACATCAGCGTGAATTCACCGAAGCTCTGGGAAAACTTGCCCACCGGAAAGATCCAACAAGTGGGCGGATAGGTAATCCAACAACGCATGCCTCTCTACATCGCAAAGTAGCATGGTAATAAACTAGCTGAGGGATGTGGAGGGGGACACGTGTTAGCCTCTTGTGCCCTCTGCACCACTCCACAAATTTCAAACACCAGCGCTCTGGCCTTGCAAAATGTCGACACATTGCCTCTCCATGTAAATCACTTACGCATTAATTCCATGCCTATCACACTGCTAGAATTGAAAACTCGAGGGCAAAATAAAATACTGATGAGACTATGTAGTCTCAAAAAACTCCTGATATACTAATAGTGCAAGTAGAATCCCTAACAGTGTCCGAAGATGCAAAAAATTGCAAGAATTGCTTACAACTTGAGATAAAGAGTTAAAGGCCAAAGAAGAGGAACTGGAGAACACTAGGATGGAAGTGTATCGAGCCCAGGAAGATAAAGGAAAGGTTTATGTTGAATTAGAAGTTATGAGGACAAGACATCCCAATAAATCAACCTTCAAATCTGCTAGAAGGAACATTGGGAAAATATCATGAAACTAGTGGAAAAGCAATGGGGACACTTGGAATTGATCAAAGAAAAGATAAAAATTGCCAAGTAGCCCGTAGAGAAATGAATACACTCAAGGGCTCAACAGGGAAACTCCAACCAAAGCCATAGTAGTTATACATTTTCTTAATCATATGACCATGGATGAAGTTACAAGGGTGGCATTGATAGATCTCATCTAGTGAACCAGGCTCATCAGCTGAAAAGAAAGCAGAAACGAATAGAATTGGTGGAAAAGAAAGAAGAAGACATCGTAAATGAGATAAAATATTTTGAAGGTAGATGTGAGAGGTGTTATATAAGAGGAATTTCCCACCTTTCTTCGATGGACATGGTGATGTCTACTCTAAACAATTCCTTATGAATAGTTTGAATGTTATTAATGAATACCAAAGAAGCTTTAGAGAGGATGATTGTCCATTGCAAGGAAATAATATCATGAAATTATATGAAGATCATTTTGAGCTCTTGTTCACGCTAAAGACAATATTTAAGGAGCTAGGGAAAGTGGCTTTTGAGCTAGTCACAACCTTGGAGTGATACATCGTGGAGGCACACGCGTGCGACGTTCCAATAGGAAATGAATGGAAAATCATGTCTAACTTGTACAAGGTGGCTACTCATAAGGGATTCCTACTGATAATATAGGGGGCGTCAATAGAAGCAGGGTCCAACTCAAGACCCCAGGTGCATCAATAAACACAACAATACAGGGTGACCTTAGTAGTTGGCATGGCTGTCGGCACGATTGTTGGCACCATCAGCAACTCAACCTCGGTAGCAGCCAAATCAGGCAATAGGAACCACATGACCGAGAGAGAAGACCCAACAAACATCCTAGAGAGAGAAAGAAAAGATATTATAGCAAAATATAAAGGGACCCACTCTATAGCTGGTAGATCCTTCAAGAAACTTCTAGAAAAAAGATAGTTACAATTTAGTTAGAAATTTGTAAAGAATCTTAATGGTTTTTCAGATACGACTAGAGGTTTGGGTGGGTTCTTGGTCTTTGAGTGCTTATATATATGCCTCATTTTATAATTTAAGAGGTGAGAATTTCTGGGTTGTAGGAAATCACTATCAATTTTTTTTCTTCGAATTGTTGCGAGGTTTTGAAGCTATTCAGAGAAGGAATTATGCAACGACTCTTGGGTTGTCTGCCTTCTTATTTTCATGTAATTTCATGTACCCACCTCATTTTTGAAACTTTGCTACACATGAATACAATTTTATGCAATTTTCATGGTAATTTGTGTTGTAAACTGGATTTGTTTGGATGATGATGTAGAATTCCTAAATTGAAGTGAATTTTGGCATTAGTATGATGGTTTACTTTAGTTTTTGCAAAATTTATCAAGATTGTTTGAAGAGTATCTTGACTTCTTTGATAGGTTTTACAAGGGTTTTAAAAGAAATGAAAAATTTCAAAAATATTGTATTTTCTAGTAATTGAATTTTAATTTCTTAACTACCCACCAGATTTTGATAGACTTAAAGGAATTCTTAGTTGCTCCTTTAAAATCGCTGAGAATTTTTTCTCTTTTTTTCCCACATTAATTTTTCAAAACCATTCATGTCAAAATTAAGGGTTGTGAATGCTCCAACTTATGATTAGTAGAAATACATCCCAACAAAATTTTATTAATAGTTGATAGTTTTTCCCTTAACCCAGATTCTTAAAACAAGATGTGTATTTCAACATAAATTAGTGTTTAATTTGAAAAGGATTTATGCATAATATTTGTTCTTTCTTGGAAACTCATCATAAATGTGGAATGTATATGATAATTAGACTTTAATCCATCCTATATTAGTTAGACTACGATTAATTGTCACCACATTTAAAGTTATAATAATCCCATGCAAAAAATACATCGTTGCATAAATATCAAAATACTCATTCAATGGTTGTCATAGTTCTTCATGTTATCCCTTTTTCTTGTGTCATTTTAAAGGAGAAAATGAGATGCATGAGACTTAAAACTTAATTCTAAAATTGAAACATCAGTTAGATTCAAATCAGAGCTACTCAGTCATTTCATCACAATGCATTCACAGGAAAAATATAAATATATGATCTCATTTGCTACAATTTTGAGTCATCTATACTTCCTCGTTGAAGCTTTAGGCCAAGAACAAACGAATTAAAACATTAAGCCTAGAAACTACATAAATACAAATTATGAGCAATATTTGATATAACAATAGATGGCTATACACGCCAATTTAAATAGAATATCATTAACGTAAGGACAAACTAAGATCACACTTAGATGTTTCCAAGCTCTGCACTACAACAAAACATAGTGCGACTCTGGGCCCAACACAACCTTCAATTAAAATTTATCAATATAAATCTCTGATTAATTAATATCACTCAACTATTATAGAATTGAAATACTCATAACAAAAATATAAAAACATTGCACCACCCTTTAAAGAAAAATTTTTAAACACGTCATCAATGAACCTTACCATGATATTACTAGTTGCACCGAAGAGGCGCATTCTACAGCCAATATGACCCCGATGTATAAGTATGTCACGTCCTCAAAAAATAATAAAATATTTTTTTACTAATGTTAGCCAAAACATTAGCTTGAATCTTAAATTAGATATAACTTTTTAATCTTATTAATGGACTAAGAATAATTATTAAAATATAAATATGTATTATTATATATAATTTGAATGGATAATAAATGAGCTCATGCATTTAATAGTTCCTTTATCATATACGTGAATTTGAATGGATCATAAATGATCTCATGCATTTAATAGTTCCTTTATCATATACGGGATTTGACTGGATCATAAATTTATGTTTAACAAAAAAATTTACCACGTTAAAATTCCAAATTAGGTAAAATATTAAACATCTTTACTCGAATTTACTAAAGCTATTAACATGTCTTAAATCAAAGGAAAAAGGTTAATTCAACACATAATGGAAAATATTGCTCCAAAAGCTTTTAATATTTCTTTTGATTAAATATTTGTAAAATGAATCTTTAAAAGGAAAAACCATATCCTATGGATATATTAAATTCTTTAATGACATAAACATTTCCACATTTTCTAATATTTGAAAATATTAATTTGATGTAGTTTTATTATCATTTTTGTTATCATGCAATAAAAAAACATTATTAAATCTAATATTAATATTATTAAATTTCATAACTTTGGATTAATACAATATTAAATTCAATATGATTTTTAATTTGTTATATTATAATATATATTAATATATCATATAGGTGATAGAGGTGTAGAGATAGATAGAGGGAGGGACAAGGGAGATATGGAGATAAAATGAAGATGAGAGAGAGAGAGTGTGTGTGTGAGAGAGTGTTTATGTTTTTGGGGTGAGATAGAGAGACAAAGGAGAGATGGAAGGAAGGGGGAAGAGAAGAGAGAGGGAGGAAAACAGTGATAGGGTTGGAGGGTGACGAGAGAGAGAGATGGGAAGAGAAAGAGGGAGGTGAGAGAGAGGAGGGGGAGAGACAGAGGGAGGTGAGAGAGAAAGGGAGAGAGAGGAAGGAAGAGAGAGAAGGAGAGAGGGAGGGAGAGAGAGATGTAGTTGGATGGAAAGAGAGACGAGGGTAAGAAGACATACATAGAGAGAGAGAGAGAGGGAGTGATAAGGGAGATAAAGAGAGAGGGAGAGAGGAGAGCAGGAGGGAAGAGAGACAGACAGGGGAGAGAGAGGGAGAGGAAGAGATATATACATATGGGGAAAGACTGTGTATGTTTTGCGGGTGATATAGAGAGACAAAGGAGAGGGAGATAGAGATATAGATGGGAGGTGAAGAGAGGGAATAAGAGAGAGATAGAGAGAGGGAGGGAGAGATAGATAGATATGGAGAGTGTGTGTGTGTGCATGTTTGGGGATATAGATAGAGATAAAAAAAAAGAGAGATGGAGGGAGATATAGATATAGATATAGATGGAAGGGGGAGAGAGGGAGGAATATCTCTTGTACTATATGCATTGATTTTAATGTAGATGATGATTTCTAATCTTATTTGATCGCTTGCACTAGGTGCATTGATTTCAGTGTAGATGTTGATTTTTAATTATATTTGATTGCTTGCATTAGATGCACTGATTTCAGTTTAGATGTTGATTTCTAATCCTATTTGATTTCTTTCTCTAGATGCATTGATTTTAGTGTAGATGTTGATTTCTAATTAAATTTGATTGTTTGCACTAGATGTATTGATTTCAGTGCAGATGTTAGTTTCTAATATTATTTGATTTCTTGCATTATATGCATTGATTTCAATGTAGATGTTGTTTTCTAATCCTATTTGATTGCTTGCATTAGATGGATTAGATGCTGTTAATCTTGAGACTGTAAATTATTAAAAATATTTTTCAAGATTAAATGGATGGGGCAGAGAGAGAAGAGGATTTCTTGCACTAGATGCATTGATTTTAGTGTAGATAATGATTTCTAATCCTAATTGATGGCTTGCACTAGATGCATTGATTTTAGTGTAGATATTGGTTTCTAATTATATTTGATTACTTATACTAGATGCATTGATTTTAGTGTAGATATGGATTTCTAATCCTATTTCATTGATTGCACTAAATGCATGGATTTTAGGGTAGATGTGGATTTCCAACCTATTTGATTGCTCACACTAGATGCATGGATTTTAGTGTAGAAGTGTATTTCTAATTCTATTTGATTGCTTGCATTAGATTCAATGATTTTAGTGTAGATGTTTTTTTCTAATCCTATTAGATTGTTTGCATTAGATGTATTAGATGTTGTTAAGCTTGAGGCTGTAGGTTATTAAAAAAATAATTTTTCAAGATATATTTAATAATAGGCAGAGGGACATTATTAAGAAATAATTAACTGTCAAAAGTTGCGATACCTAAAATTAAAATGAAAAAGATGTGCAGAATCAATCCTCCTGCGAAGTGAAAATTAATCCTTGACAAGATTGTCTCCCATCTTCATTACCAACTAATTAATATAGACAATTACATATATTCAAAATTATTAAATAGAGTAATTGCATACAACAATGTATTCAAAATATTTATAAGGAAAATATATATTTATAAACATCAAAACAAATCAAAATATTCTTGAAGGAGATGTGATAATTGTTTGGAGAAACAAATAATGTAAAGATTTTATAAATCTGGCCACTCATTAAAAAAACAAAAAAATACATTATTTCTTGAATTTGCAAAATAGACTATAGATAAAAAAAAAAATCATCAAAATATAGGAAATAAATTATTTCAAACATAAGCAAAGAAAAAAATTATTTCAAAAGTAATCTTGATGAAGTAAATTATAAAAATACTATTCAAGATATATTTTAATTTTTGGAGAAACACTATTTAGAATTAATTGGTTGTCAAAAGTTGTGAATACCTAAAATTAAATGAAATAGATGTGAAGTATCAATCCTCGTACGAACTACACCCTCGGATGCGGGTGATTAAGATGAATTTACTAAGGATTAGACAGGGGGATGGCAGGCGACTAGGCCACATGGCCACCGACGTTCTCATCCAAGGTAATTTATGGTGCACTACCGTCAGCCTGTAGGCACCATTACTCTGGTGCACAGGTCGAGACGTTCCCTGCAAGCTTAAGGCCATGGCTTCTGCAAGCCTGCATACTTTCACCCCTTCCCCTTTGAATTGATCCTACCCCCCTGATGCTGCGGAGCCGAGCTCTCGCATGACAACAGGGCGGCGCTGTTGGCTCCTCAGCTGTATTGATCTGGGGGATGGTTTCCATTTCTCCCAAAACGCTCACTGTGCTCTGAATTTTTCTCAGAATGACACTATTTTTCGCCTGACCAACTTTATTAACTCCCATGTAGACTCTGCCTCACCCTCAACGCTCACTGCTAATACTCTTGTCATCTCGGCCCATACCAATCAGCTCAATCCTGCCTGTAGAACCATGTCGCGTCTTCGACACTGGATGCGTAGCAGGCGAGGCAACAACTGAGGCAGAAATATTGCCCTCCCCTCGCCGCCACCTCCTGAGCCAACGACCCTGTCGTCCTCCCCTTCCTCAGCTTCATCCAGAGGCCAATTCTCTGGCAAAATATCACCACCCGTAGCAAAAGAAGTTGGGCCCAAGCCGTTGGTGCTCGAAGAGTTAATGATGCATCTCAGACGCCCAATCCCCCTGTGCCCCCTCAACAGTCACACCACTTGACCCAATTATGCTTTCATAGCACCATGAACCGCCCTGATATCATTGCCACTGTCACAGTGGCTTTCAGTGAAGAAATCCGCCCGTAGGATGAGCAGGATGTTTAGACTCACGACACAGTTCAGAAGAAGGAGGATATCAACAAGCAGAAGATGGCACAGGAGAAGCGAGTCATCAGTGGACGAAAGCACTTGGACAACAGCTCTGGTTTGCCCAGACACAAAGATGGCCATGACAGTGCTCAGCATGGTAAGGACATCCCTGGAGGCAGGCATGCAGTCGAGGGCAGTTCGGGTGGCACGCAAGCAGTCGGGGGCATCCCTGGTGGCATGCAAGTAGCTGTGGAAGATTGGGATGAGTACAGATGTTTCATTGTGGAAGAGCCTCCACCAAACGACACCTAGTGGGTCCTTGCAGCCAGATTTCCATGACGCCAGGTTTCGAATCCCCGCTCCTACTCCTAGGGGCTTTTTTAATGTTTTGTCAAAATATGTTGTCAATTTTGGTAAAACTCCACAAACGTCTCTGTTGGTTTTTGAGTTGGGACCCCTATGTGGGCAACACTTTTTTATTTGTTTACTCGGACTGGTTTCCCCTAGGTGGGCAGTCCTGTTGCAGTTCTAAATGTTTAAACATGATATAACTCTGTTTCATTACCGCAGAGGCCAGAACCTCACTGTATTTTACTGTTTTTATTAATAGAATTAGTATTACTTAGAAAAAAAAAAATCCTCGTACAAACTATTGACAAGATTGTCTCCCTTGTTCATCACCAACTAATTACTAATAAACAATTACATACACATAAAAAAATAACACAACATCTATCACATTCACAAACATTACCATCCAAAGCCAAAAACATAAACACACAAACCACTCAAAGTATCCGAACACGGACATACAAACCATTCAAGGAAAGCAACACAGACCAAAATAAAAAAGATAATGATATGGCCATGCCAAGCAAAGAAAACATAATGTGAACTTTGAATTTTGTCTTAAACATATGCAACATAATGATAATCTAAAAATGTGACATTGTTGCCCTCAACTGGAACCAACTTAGATCCATCTAACACTGGGTCTATTATGCACCGAGAGGGATCAAATCCCTCAAGGTGCAAACCTTTCCTTAAGTGCTACACACCAAAAACAAGGTTTGCATCTCGAGGGATTTGATCACTCTCGACGCATGATAGATTCGGTGTTAGATGAATCTAAACTGATATCTTAGAAAATAGAAGTTTAAAGTGTAACCATTTTTTATTGTAAAATGAAAACTTAACATAAAACTACACCTCAAATAAAAATGCTACACATCAAATAAAACACCAATATCATACATCATAAAGCATAGAAAGAAAAGCAAAAAATTTAACCATAGTGAGCCATCCCTATTTTATCAAATTGAAAAACAAAAAGTCATTATCACTTGCAAAACAAATTAAGAAAATTGTTTTTAGTGCGATTTTTTGGAAGTTTTTCTAGTGAATTTTTCCGGTCTAATTTCTCTAAAATCCGAAAATAATTCCTTGAAATCACAAGTTTGATGGGTAACCTTTGCACAATAGAAGTGCCCTAGGGGTTTTTCAAGGTGTTGAATCCATATATACAGTAAAAAAACTAGTTTAAATAACACAAATCAAGATTTCACCACAAGATTTTCCCCAAATTCTGATACTAGAAACTCCAAAAAATCACACTAAAAATAATTCCCAAATTAAATGTGATTGGAAACTCCACGCATAACATAATAAACAGTGTTCCACAGGGACTCCCCCCCCCAGGGGTCTAGTTTCCTAGCTCCATCGCGCTCTAGGGACTTGGGGACGAGAAGGGGTCGTTTCTCTATGCTCCCAGAAAACAGGGTACACAGGGGGACGTGCTAGGGGGTCGTTTTCTTTTGTTGAGGGGTCGTTTCTTAAAAAGGGGGTCGAGGGGGTCATGGGGTCCAATTTTTTTAAATAAACTTTTGTTTATAATTAAAATTTAACATTTGTTTTAATACTTTAGGGTTTCAAACTTTCATTTATCGTTTTTTTTATAAATTTAATTCATTATTCGCTACCCTGGCCCCTCACTCCATTCGCAAGACATCAAACCCGCCGCTGAGCAGCACTCCTCCCCTATTGCCATTCAGCTTGTTGGTCGCCATTCCGCTGGAGCCTGGAGCCTGGAACACAAGCTCTGAAGCAGTGAAGCCAAGCCACCGTTGCGGGTCCGCTGGAGCCTGGAACACTGCAGCTGCACTTCAATCTTAAAACACCTGAACGCTAAACTGTGAATGTTGTCACCTGCTTGAACGTTGGAGCATGCTGAAGTTCTAAACGCTGACTGCTGCCTCTCCATCCTGAGTCGCCTGTAATGGACCACGGTAAGTACCCATGCCACAATCCACTGCTGTTTGTAAAAATTTTCCATTTTTTTTGTAATTCTTAGTCCTGTCGCTGCGTTTTTTATTTTATCTTTTATTTTTTTTTTTTTTTTTATTTTTTTTAACTTGACTATGTTTCTAAAAAAAATTGAAACTTGACTATTTTTTTCATTTTTTTTGTAAATTTTTTTTTTTTTAATTTTTTAGAAATTAGTTTTGAGTCTTGACTGTGTATTAATTTTAGGCTGCGTTTTTTGTTTTTTTAATCAATTTTGACTGTGTTTAAAAAAAAATGAAACTTCACTGTTTTTTTCATTTTTTTTTGTAAATTTTAATTTTTTTAGTTTTCACTGTGTATTAATTTTAATTTTTTTTCTTGTAATTTAAAAAAATAATAAAAAAATTAATTGTTCAATGTGTGTGTTGTATCTTGTGTATTAGTCAGCCTGTGTAATGCTTTTAATTTTTTTTATTTTTCATTACAGGCTGCAACCTATATTTTGATTTGTCATTCAACTTACAAAGTTACAACTTATAACTATGAGTCGGAGTCAAAATTCTTTTGGGAACAGTGAGAACAATGACAATAACGACAATGGTAGTGAGCCACAAGATGCACAAGAAGAAGTTGAAAGCGGTCACAGGGGGGCAAGATACCAGAATAGGCATGGTGTAGGTTATGGAGGCCCACCAAGAGAGCTGGAAAAATTTGCAAAGGGGACATTTAATCCTCTAAAACCACTTCTAATTGATGCAACCAGACTGCCAAAAAAGAATCCAAAAGTTGGTGGTGGCTCACGTGATTGGATCTGCAATATTTGTTGGCATCACTTTGTTGGCAGCTATATCAGGGTGAAGCAACACATTTTGGCTATTACAGGTAAAGGAGTTAATATGTGTCCCTCAAAGAACCTGAATTCAGCTCAAAGAGAGCAACTTTGGAAGCTAGAAAGGGCAACCACTGGAAAAGGATTGTTTTCTAGCAGACATGTTGATCCATCCACAAATATTCCTCCATCCAATGCTTCATCAAAAAAGACAAAGGTTTCCACTGGTGCATCTCGTTCTTGTGCAATGGGTGGTACAGTGTCTGGGATGTACAACATTCTAGATCGAGGTGACATAGATGATGCAATTGGCAAATTTATTTTTGCCAATGGAATTCTTTTCCAAGTTGTTCGTTCTCCTTATTACAAGGAAATGGTCCAAGAAATTGCAGGAATAGGGCCTTCATATGTACCACCCAGAGAACATAAACTACGAACAATAATTTTAGATAGACAAGTGTCCAAAATTAATGTGAAGAAAGAGAGAATGAGACAAACATGGTTGAGGTTTGGTTGCTCTATTGTTATGGATGGATGGACTGACATCCGAAAACGCCCACTAATCAACATCATAGTGACATCTTCAGAAGGTCCATTCTTTCTTAAAGCTGTTGGCTTTTTTGGAAAGCGCAAGGATGCATCTTTTCAATTTGAGCTTCTTCGAGACGTTATAGAGGATGTTGGGCCTGATAGTGTGGTGTAGGTTGTGACAGATGCAACAACAGTTTGTAGATCAGATGGGTTAATGATTCAAAACAGGTATCAACATATTTTTTGGACTCCTTGTTGTGTGTATGCACTCAATAATGCACTGAAAGACATTGGCAAGATTCAGTGGATATCAGACTTGGTGACAGTAGCAAGAGATGTGTAGATGTTTATCTACAACCACCACACCTCCTTGGCTATGTACAAGGCTCACACGAAGAAGGAATTCCTCAAGCCCACTGATACTAGATATGCTAGTTATTTTCTCTTATTGGAGAGGATGATAGAGGTACACGCACCTCTACAATCCTTGGTTGTGAGTTCAGAGTGGGGAAGGTGGTCAGAATCAAAGACAAACATGGGGAAGAAGGTCAGGCTTCAGGTGTTGGACAATGATTGGTGGGCAGATTGTTTTTATTTGGTGCCATTCTTGAGCCCTATTGTAGAGGTCATTCGTTACACTGATTCAAATGCTCCTAGTCTTGGAGAAATCTATGAGGCCTTTGATAGCATGTTGGGTCGTGTGAAGGTAGCCATTCAGCAGAGGGAGCCCTCATTAGAGTTCTATACTTCCCAGATTTGACCCATAATTCAGCATAGGTGGGATCGCATGAACACACCTTTGCAAGTGGCAGCATATGCATTAAACCCAAAATGGTATGTTGAGAGACCTGGGGGGGTGCCTCCTATTGATGATCCTAAGGTAAAGAATGGCTTCCTAGATGTAATTGCAAAGATGTACAGTGAGGAGGAAGGGACAAGATTTTGAAGACAATTTGTTTAGTTTGCATCTCTTAGTGGCCCCTTCAACACACGTGGTGCTCAGGTAGATCGCATAGATCTAGTCCAAGATGACCTAATTGGTTGGTGGAGGTTGCATGGGGATGGTGCTACGAAGCTCAAAGATCTAGCTATGTCTTTGTTGTCTCAGATTGCTAGTTCCTTTGCAGCAGAGAGGAATTGGTCCACATATAGCTTCATCCACTCTATCAAGAGGAACAAGATTACCTCTAAAAGAGCGGAGAAGTTAGTTGCAGTGCACAATGCCCTACGTCTTGAGCATAGGAAGACACCTGAGTATTTGAAGGGACCAGCAACACGATGGGATGTTGATCCAGAGGATGATGCACAGGTAGATATGGAGGAGAGAATTGATGAGACACCGATGGGGTTGGTTGGTGTGCCACTTAGCATGTTTGAGAATGCTAGCGATTCAGATTCAGATGGTGATATGGTTGATCCTAATTTATTCATGCAGCAGCTGGATGCAGAGATTAGCGGAGCATTACCTTGAGCTTGAGCAAAATTATGCTCGTTTATCTTTTGATATGTTGATGTTCTTAGGCTATTCTGACTCTATAAAATTTTGACTTTTGATGTATCAAACTTGACTTTAGTTTTTTATAATTCTATAAAATTTTGATTCTTGATGTATGATGTATCAGACTTGACTTTTGTAATTTTACATCAATATTCACTCTTCAGTATTCAATATTCATAGTAGGAAGTGGAACATCAATATGGTTTAAACTTTAATCATAATGTATGATGTATGATTATAAATTAGAATTTTAAATTTATATGATATTAAAGAATGATATTCATAGCAATGATCATGCTTTGAAGTTTTTCAATTCAAACCCAATTATCATAGTGAACTTAATTTACAAATTATATTTTATATTTATAAGTTTTTAAGACCCTAACGTCTCCATATTTCTTAAAAATTGGTGTGGAGCTTTTGCATAGGCTGCTCCGCTCCGCTCCGCTCCCCGCCCTCTTGTCTAAAAACCTTAATAAAACATTGATAATAAAATACTTAATAGTATTCATTAGATGTGAACACAAAGTTGCTTATCACTAAACCTTGTCCGGTGTGAATAACTAAATGCGAACGCCAAAAAGTTTGATGTGGAACTTGAAAGATGGAATTTGACGGCCCGTAACTGGGTGATTTGTTTAAATATTATTATATTGAAAACTATTTTTTCACTACTCGATTGAAAGCTACATAACCATAAGTTTCCAACGTCCCTACGTATTTGACCTAAATAATTTTCTATAAAAGAACACATTAATATTTAACGAGTTAATAATCAACATCACTCTTCCCAGACCCTCAACGTTTGAGCAGGGATATGTTGAGAAATCTTTATTGTTTGCAGGATGTTTCTTTCCATGTCTAATTTAATGGAAGAAATGTTAGAAATCAATTGCATTCGATCTCTTGGATGGATCTATCGTAACGGAATGAGTGGCCAAACATGAAAAAGCATGAATTTCGTGGAACTACGTGTAGTGACTTGCCATCTAAGGTGAGGTGGATTATAACTGTCATCACCACATTCAATGGCGCTCGTAGTGCAGGTCGATTTTCATGCCGAAAGGGAACAAATATACAGCTGACCAATGGGTGGTATTAAATGAATGGGATTGTATATACTCACTTTAAATTTAACGGTGGATATAGATAATTTTATTCAAATTTATTTAATATTTATTTGGGTTATATTTTGAAGGGGTTATATTTCCAAAAAAATATAACAGAAATTTTTGTAAATCTAAATAAAAACTGTTAAACTTTATAATTTTAAGTGTTATAAACATTTTTGATAATACTAGACATTTTGATAGTGCTAAATCTATTAAGAAAGACCTAATTTTTTTTTTACCTATTTGGCTGAAGTCACAAGTGCACAGAGTGGACAACGGCAAAGTTCACGCAGAGCTGGACGCGATTGCGGGGCGCAACAGTAGCATAAGTGAAAACGACATCGAGAAGCTCCCTTATGTTCAAGCGGTGGTGAAAGAGTCTCTGGTCATGCATCTGCCGGGGCGTCTACTATCTATACTCTGCACGTAGGATTGCCACATGGCAAATGGATGTTCGTTCTGGCCGGCACTAAGGCTATGGTGAACATGTGGTCCATTACCCACGACCCGGAGATCTAGGAACGGTCTCATCAATTTCACCAGCAAAATGTTTCATTAAAGAATGAATGTGGAAGTGGGAGAAGGAAACGACCTGCGCCTGCTCCATTCCATGCCGCTTGGCGAGTGATCTGCCCAGGCAAGTCTTTCGGACTCCGAACTGTTCATCTGGGCCAGTGATGGACCACATGCTCACCATGGCCGTCGTGCTCGCCAGAGCCCAACATCCCGTTTCCATATGCACATCCTCCGTGCAGAGGTGACCGTGTGATAGGAGAGGACCCGACAGGTATTCTAGCTACCGACTGCAGATAAGAAAGCTCTTCGATGTCGCCCTCCATTAGGCTTCTGTTGCGAAAAAAAGGAGCGGTAAGAAGAATAAGATCAAATCAATTTCTCTAAATGGAGAAAATATTATAGATTTCTTTGAAATTAAAGGCATCAAGTACCTTGGGTTCTTTTTAAAACCAAATGATTATAGACGGGTACACTGGATGTGACTTTACAAGAAAATTGAATATAGACGGGTACCCTGGATGTGACTTTACAAGAAAATTGAAGAAAAATTATCTTGGCTTCATAAATGGTTTTTCTTGGGTGGCAAAATCACATTAGTTACTTCAATACTCCAAAGTTTCCATGTATAATAGTTTTCACTGGACCATGTCCCTAGTGCCTTTGGTGAAGTGGATATCTATAGGAAGTTGGTGGTTGGGTATTAAAAATCCTTACCTGATTGTTAAATCCTTAGTGGATAAGATATTTAGGAGATTATTATTTAATAATGTTCTATGGGATATGATTATGTGTTGAAAGCATTTTAAAGATCATACACTTGAATCTTGGATTTATTTGGAGATCCATTATTCAAATGGTGCATCAATGTTTGGAAAGGGCTATTAAATGATGCTCTACTTGTTAAAAAGTGTATAACTAGCTTGGAAATAAGTAGGCGTGTCAAGTTGTGTCTAGGAATTAACCCTTGGGTAGGTTATCCTAGATATTATTAGTTATCCAACAATATGGTTCAATGCTTAAAGGTTAAAGGGATTAAAACCATTGTTGATTCTAGAATCATGGGCACTTCTCGGGGTGGGATATATTCTTGGTTGAGCATGGAGGACCTATACCTTCTTGATGAGAAAGTTGGAGAATGGAGTAACTATGTGACCCTTCTCCAGTAGTGTAATATCTCTACAATATGTTGAGGAAAAGTTGGCGTAGTCATGGACCAAAGCATTCAAAGATTTAACTACAAACTTTGGGGTATAAGGCCCTGATATTAGATGATATATTAAGAGACAAACGTTCATGGTGGAGAAAAATTTGAAAGGTGGGTTATCCGTTGAAGATTTGGTTATTCACTTGGATAGCTATTTCAAATAAAATATTATCAAGGAATAATGTGGCAAGATGTATTAGCCCCCGTTACTTGCCCAAAGCAGTGGATTCAAGAATCTTTATTGAGTTGCTTCAAAGAATGGTTACACTAGAGAAATTTTGAGGTCTAAAATGGGTATCAAAACAAAAATGTACAACCAAAATCAAATTTATAAGACCCAGTAGGATTCAAGATGACGATGTCAACCATGGGGGATGATTCACCATTTTTGGAGTAAAAAGTAAAAATATAAAAAAAATAAAAAAATAACAAAACTAATTTTTGAACTTGTATTTTCAATTTATCTCTCTATGGTTTTACTAAAACTTCAAGTGGGAGCACTCATTGGATGCATAATTTAACCTCATCCAAGGAGTACCCATGTTGCATACTTTCAATGGAGCCAACTATAAGAAAAATGAGAAATACATGAATAATGTAATCACACTTTTCATGTAGCAAGGTCCATCAAAAGTATGCAACATGGGTTCTCCTTGGATAAGGAATTGAATTCTGCATCCAATGAGTGCTCTCACTTGAAATTTGAGTAAAATCGCAAGGGGATAAATTGGAGATACGAGTTGAAAAAGTAGTTTTTTCTTTTTTCCCTTTAAAATTTGATGATGTAATCTAATCTTATTTTATTATTTCCACTATTATTTTATAATATTCCTTAGAAGAGCCATTTTAGACCTCAATTTTTTTCTAATGATAATAGAATTCTCAAAAGTCTTAGAAGTATTCCTTTTTAGACTATTTTGATCATCTCATTGGAGTGCACATGAGAACCTTTAAAGGAAAATCTAGATTTTTCTGCCATGGTTGCTTCTAATATAAACTCTTTCTTAAGGGGAAATCAAAAGGAGTCTAAATTAAAGGCATTGAGGCAACTTAAAGAGTTTATTATAAATCGGGAAGTACCTTGGTATTTCTTCAACAAAGCAAGCCAATGGACACAAGCCCATTACAAAGCAAGACCAATTTTATTTCTTGCAAAGGATCACTATTATGAAATCCAACTTGGTGTGGGTCAAGGTTATAATACTCAAGATGAACTCTTTTCTTTTTTAATTTTACTCTAGTATGCTTTGGAGAAAGGAATCACATCTCTATACGTCATGAGGGACTCCAAATCCTAGTTGATTTCTTTAAAGGTCATTGTTGTATATTTAATATGATTTTACAACCTTTATTGCATCAAATCAGAGAGTCCTGGAATTGCTTTGATTCAATTTTGGCTAAATATTATAGAAATTTGATAGAAATTGCAATTGCTTAAGATTTCACACTGAAAAACAAGTGACACAATTCTACTCTACTAATCTGTGGAATGAGATTCACAATTTAGAACAACATACATAGACATGTGATAACAAAAGCCACAAATACACAGTGATTTCTATGGGAACCCAACAAGGAAAAGCCCCTCAAGCCTCTTTGCATTAATCAATTAGATTGAGAAACTATTACAATTTCTAGCTCCATCTCCGAGCTTAACGTGCAAAAGAATAATTGTGCTCTTGCCTAATAAGAAGCTTTGGCAAAACACAATATTTTCTCGCCAAGCCTCCTATTTCCTTGAGTAATACCTGAGGAAATTAGCCCCTATTATTTATGAATTTCTGACAAATTGATTACGCAGTTCCCAAGGATTGATCATCTGATCTCATGCAACACCTGTACTCTCAAAGTAGTTTACAATTATTGTTACATTTCCCTATCATCTCCACTTCAGTTGAGGAACTCAAATTCTCTGCATGCACTAGCTATTTTGGGTTGATTGATCAGTTCACTAACTTATCTCTGAGTTAGACTGTTTTCCCATTGCATAATTGACCTTCAACTGATTCTAACAATAGTTAGAGGTCAACTAACTAAAAACAAATGAAAATAACTGAATCGGATTACTAAAATTTAGCAATAACACGTGCATAACTAAAACCTAAGCCCTTTAACTCAAATTTATTGAGCTAACTGCATGGCAAGATCCATGTCACACTAGTTAATTACCTCCAAGTTGTCCTACTGATGCAGAAATTTGATTTACTCAATTTGACTAAGGCTAAAGTCAAATTCAGCCTTTCTTTCTACATTTTTTTCAACACTCCCTCTTAGCAAGAAAGGGATTTTCACCACCCCTATCCTACACCTGTGGAATTAGAATTTACCTCTTGACAATGCCTTTGTCAAGATGTCAGCATCTTGCTCCTCAATTGGAATGTACTTTAGCATGATAATTTTCCTCTACACATAGTCTCGCAAATGATGATACTAGATATTAATGTGCTTGGACCTGTCATGAAATACCAGATTCTTAGAGAGCTTAGTGCAACTCTCATTATCACAATATATCACTATCAGATCCATCTCTTGATTGAAAAGAACCAAAAGTATTTTATCCATATGGACTCACATGCTTCTTGACTTGCAGCCATGTATTCAACCTCTGCTGAGTTGAGCGCCATAGACCTCTACTTCCTGCAATACCAGGAAATAACTGTGGACCCAACATTGAAGATAGCACCTGAATTACTTTTCATGTTTGATGGACTCCATGCCCTTGCGCAACTACCAACTCTACTAGGAAAGGAAGTTGAAAAAAGCATAACCCCACTTTTCAACCTTGAACCAGAATTAAGAAAGATAAAAGTTACAGTTCCTCTACTAGAAGTAGCACAAAACCCGATGTACCAACCACTTATACAAAAGCTTATGAACCCCTCTAAACAAATCTCCCACAACGATACCTTAAACATATAAGAAGATCATCCTCATGTGGAATGTGGAACTCACGTAGAGGAACAAGATGATGATACTTATCCTTTCTACATCACCTTTAATGTCCACAACAAATTGCTTCATAATTGTATGTTGGATTCGGGAGCATCACACAACCTCATGCCCAAGTCGGTCATGGTGGAGCTACGATTGGATATCACTAAACCATACCATGATATATACTCCTTCGATTCTAAAAGGGTGAAATGCCTTGGCCTCATTAAATATTTTGTGGTATCCCTTACTCAAATACCAAACAATAGTTTGATTATGGACATAGTGGTAGCTAACATCCTAGCTTCATATGACATGTTACTTTCTAGGTCATGGTATAGGAAATCAGGTGATACTCTACAAATGGACTTATCATATGCCACCATACCAGTTTTCGGGGGTCAGGAACGAAGGATATACCAGGAAGCCAAACTCTTGTACATCATAAATGATGCCAACAAGTCCAAGAACTTACCCATCTATGCTATAGAAGAGTCAATGGGTTGTTATAACCTATCTATGAATCCTGAAGTCATGATTGAAGTAGGATCACCCCCTTTTGAGATAGAACAACCACATGAACCACATTTAGTGTGGAAACTATTTTTCTAAGGAGCGTATTCTAGGGAAGGAACATGAGCAGGAGTGACCCTAATATCCCCCACAAGAAAAAAACAGCTCACTATCCTTTAAACTATAATTTGATGCCACCAACAATGTTGTTGAATACAAGGCATTTATTTTATGGTTAGAAACAACTTAGAAAATGGGAGTAAAAAAGATTACAGCTTTTGGTGATTCAGAACTGTTATTTCAAATAATGAACAATTATACCATGAAGCATCCCAAAATGAGGTCCTATAACAATGTGGTTTGGTATATTTTTGATAATTATTTTGATGCTTTTACATAACAATTGTCTGCATGCAAGATAACTGACATGCAAATGCATTGGAAATAACAGGCAATACTTTCAAGCCACCTCCCAAGTCAAAGTTGAAATATGAGGTTGAAATGCAGTATAGGCCCTTTGTTCCAGATAATATTAAGTATTAGAAGGTTTTTGAATATGACCAATAACTAAGAAAAATTCTCGAACTAGTGGACAAATTTTCAACAATCAATATTTACTTCGAGGGAGAAGCGCTTGAGATGGATCAGTAAGAGGGAAAATTCACAAGATGATGATATCAATTTTTTGAACCAAATTGGAGGTCATGAAGTGATCCAACTCAAAAATAATTTCATCCCCTAAGGATTGGTCCCACTGGAGTAGTTATTTGATCATAACGATGTACCCACCGAGCCTGTTTTTCATCCCGTAGACCAAAATGTTCAAGAACACAACCTCGATATGGAAGAGAATCCATAAAAGGTAAAACTTGATAAGTCCTTGCAACCTACATGCAAGAAGAGGTGCATTGACCTATTTAAGAAATTTAAGGATGCTTTTGCATGGAGTTATGAGTATTTAAAAACTTATAAAACTTCAATTATTCAACATAGAATACGACTGACATAAAATGCTAAGCCTTTTGTGTAGAAACTTAGGAGGTTCAATTCTATTATGCAACCAATGATAGATAAATAAATTAGAAAGTTGTTGGAAAGAAAGATTATTTTTCCACTGAGATATTCTCAATTGGTGGTGAATTTGGTACTAGTTAAGAAAAATAATGGAGACCTTAGACTATGTGTCAATTTTAGGAATCTGAATAGATTTTCTCTGAAGGATAATTATCCACTACCCAAGATGGATCACTTGTTTTAGAAAGTGATACGAGCCTCAAGAATATCAATGATGGATGGTTTTTGGGCTATAACTAGATAGAAATGCACCTGAATGACAAAGATAAGACTACATTCATAACACCATGGGGCACGCTCATGTATGACAAAATTCCTTTTGGACTAATGAATGCAGGGGGCACTTTCAAAAGAGATATGGATATTGCATTCGTTGGTGGGAAATATAATTTCATAGTCATCTATCTAGATGACATGACCATGTTCTCAAAATCAAATGAAAACCATTTGGAGCATCTGAGACAAACCTTCTTGAAGTGTAGAAAATTTGGTCTAGCATTGAATCCCAAGAAGTCATTATTTTCCTTGCAGGAGGGAAAGTTGTTGGGACATGTAGTTTCTAAAGAAGGTGTCAGAATTGATTTGGAACAGGTAGAAGCCATATCAAAGATCATCCTACCTTGGAATAAGAAGGAAATCCAATCATTCTTGGGAAATAACAATCTTTATGTGCAAGTTCGTTACGAATTTTACAAGGCTTCTAAAGCATATACATGTTAGTCTTATGAAGAACAATGATGTGAGATGGACTCTAAAATCATGAGTATCATTCAAATATATCAAGAAATCCATCATGGAGGCACTAGTCCTAGCAATTCCATACTTCTAGGAGGATTTATAGATCTTCTCAATCACCTCTAAACATACCATTGATGTAGTTTTGTTATAGAAAAATGAAGAGGGATATGAGTAACCCATAGAATGTTTTAGTTGTTACTTAAGAGATGCATATATGAAATACATTATTCTAGAAAATCAAGCATACACTATGGTAAAGGAATTTAAGTCATTTCGAGAATATGTATTACATTCCAAAGTAGTAGTATATGTGCCATCAACAATAGTAAAAGAGATCCTCACACAACTTGTTAGTGATGGTAGACAGGGAAAATTGATACCAAAGATACAAGAGTATGACATGGAGATCAATCCCACAAATATTGTCAAGGGCTAGGGATATGATAAATCACTCACAGAGTCCAATCATGTTGCACTAGAAATGTGCACTAATGAAGATCTTTGTAACATATGTGGAGAGGAGAATCCAAAATAACCTCCTTCTTTAGACGAAGAGAATCCATAAGAACCTCTTCATCCTAGAATAGATAACCCATAAGAACCTCTCATTCTAGTTGGAAGGAATCCACAAGAACCCTTCCTACCAGATGGAAAGAATCCACAATAACCCTTCTAGGAGGACCTTTCAAAGTTTCAAAACTCATCATGGTATCATGATATCTTATTCTTGTTGTAGAACCTAAATGTCCGCCTGAAGTGCCTAAGGCCAAATGGAGGTCCCCGAAGTTAAAGGAAATCAAGTACTACACTTTGTATGAAGGATTATATTAGAAAGACCCTGCATGTATCCTACTTATTTGTATGACTGAGGATCTAGTACAAGAGATCATTTTAGCGTTCCATTGGGGTTTGTGTGGAGGACATCAAGCATGGAAGGTCACGACCTACAAAATATTGAGAGAATGATATTATTGGCCTTCCTTATTCAAGGATACAATTTTTGTTGTTAGGGCTTGTCCAGTATGTCAGATGTTTGTAGGAAAACAGAAACCTAGATCTCTTCCACTTAAGCCAATCAAAGTTTAGGTTCCATTTCAGTAGTGGGGACTAGATTTAATTAGAGAGATACATTCAAATTCAAGCAGGAAACACAAATACATTCTGATGAACATTGAATATTTCACTAAGTGAGTAGAAGTTATTTTGACC
Organism: Pinus tabuliformis; assembly: GCA_031772625.1. Taxonomy (NCBI): domain Eukaryota; kingdom Viridiplantae; phylum Streptophyta; class Pinopsida; order Pinales; family Pinaceae; genus Pinus; species Pinus tabuliformis. The sequence continues at coordinate 781,326,576 of CM062808.1, read as the reverse complement.
CACAAGGCTGACGATAAAGTCATCATAGCTTTCCTAGAAGATAACATTCTCTCCCAATTTGGATGTCCTAGGAGGCTAGTCATGGATAATGCCTAGACATTCAAGTATTTTAAGATGATGAAATTATGTCAAGGCTACAACACAAAGTTAGTGTATTCCATAACATACTATCCTCAAGGAAATGGGTTTGAAAAATCATCAAACAAGAACATAATGAGAATCGTCAAAAGAATGTTGTATTAGAATAAAAAGAAGGCCCTGAGAAAAACCAAAGCTTATCAACAGAAGATGAAAGTTGTATTTCATAAGAGGGAAAAGGAATATGGTCTGCAACTTGGAGATATGCTACTGAAATGGGACGCAGTTTGAGCTGATAAAGGCAAGCAAAGCAATTTTGATGTTCAACAATCTTTGGATTGGCCCATTCTGAGTATAAGAGGTTCTGTATAATAATATTTATCATCTGGAAAAACTTGATGGAGATTACCTTAGGAATCCTGTCAATGGAAGGTTTCTAAAGAAATTCTTCACCTGAATGAAATCTAAAAAATAAATAAATAAATAAATAAATATAAATAAAATAAAATAAAATAAAATAAAATAAAAATAAATAAATAAATTTTAAAAATAGAAAAAAAAAATCAAATATTATTGGGAGTTTTCTCCTGTAAGTAGTGAAATTTTGAGTTTCAAAAAGTCACAAGAAGAGACAAATGCCTTTTCAAGCAGACTCCAGAACCTAATGAATGAAGGGACTAGAATTGCAAGCTCTCAATACATTGCAGGGGCTTGTTATCCCCGATAGTGTTGATGTTGGTGTCAAAAATATAACACCACTTTGCAAAATTTGGCTTGAAGGTGAAATGTTGGCATCTATGGTTAAATATGGCTCAGAGGGAAAAAGAGTGTTGAATTTGGCCCGTTGGGTGTTGTCATCCACAAGCATTGATACCATACTTTCGTTGTCAATGGGCATCGACACAATGCATTGCACCACAACCCATGGGTATTGGGCATCAGTGAAAGTGATCACCACCCAAATATAATGACAGGAGAACCCTCCCATCAAAGGGCCAGGATCTCCCCACACCATTAAGCTGCTAACATTAACCTTTTTGGGATGATGCAGAGGAGCCACTTGTCGGCCCCTTATGCCCTTCGCATGCACCCAAAAATTTCAAAGGGAGGCCTCCCAGTCATGCAAAATGTTGCCACGTGTCCTCCACATGGCAAGCCCACTCACCACCTCAGCGCACCACATTCATTTCATCTATAGTCCAATCACCCACCAACTCATCTACCATGCATCTGCTCCACCTTCCCAGGAAGCCTCCACATGTCCTTCCCAAGCTCTTACGCACATCAGCGTGAATTCACCGAAGCTCTAGGCAAACTTGCCCACCAGAAGATCCAACAAGTGGGAGGATAGGTCATCCAACGACGCATATCTCTCTACCCCGCAAAGTAGCATGCTCAATAACCTAGATGAGGGATGGACATGTGTTAGCCTCTTGTGCCATTTGCACCACTCCACAATTTTAAACACCAACCCTCTAACCTTGCAAAATGTTGACACATTGCCTCTCCATGTACATCACTTACTCATTAATTCCATGCCCATCACACTGTTAGAATTGAAAGTTCGAGGGCTCAAAGGAAATACTGATGAGACTATGTAGCCTCAAAAAAATCCTGATATACTAATAGTGCAAGTAGAATCCCTAACAGTGTCCGAAGATGAAAAAAAGTTGCAAGCATTGCTTACAACTTGAGATAAAGTGTTAAAAGCCAAAGAAGAGGAACTGTAGAACACTAAGAGAGTAGTGTATCGAGCCTAGGAAGATAAAGGAAAGGTTTATGTTGAATTAGAAGTTCTAAGGACAAAACATCCCAATAAAACAAACTCCAAAGCTGCTAGAAGGAACATTGGGAACATATCATGAAACTAGTGGAAAAGCAATGGGGACACTTGGAATTGATCAAAGAAAAGATAAAAATTGCCAAGTTAGCCCACAGAGAAATGAATACACTCAAGGGGCTCAACGGGGAAACTCCACCCAGAGCCATAGTAGTTATAAATTTTCTTAACCATATGACCATGGATGAAGTTACAAGGGTGGAACTTGATAGATCTCATCTAGTGGCTAGGGCTAATCAAATGAAAAGAATGCATAAATGAATAATATTGGTGGAAAAGAAATTAGAAGACATCGTAAATGAGATAAAATATTTTAAAGGTAGATGTGAGGTGTTATATAAGAGGAATTTCCCACCTTTCTTTGATGGACATGGTGATGTCTACTCTAAATAATTCCTTATGAATAGTATGAATGCTACTAAGGAAGACCAAAGAAGCTTTAGAGAGGATGATTGTCCATTGAAAGGAAATAATATCGTGAAATTATATGAAGATCATTTTGAGCTCTTGTTCACTCTAAAGACCGTATTTAAGGAGCTAGGTAAAGTGGCTTATGAGCTAGTCACAACCTTGGAGGGATACATCGTGGAGGCACATGCATGCGGCGTTCCAATAGGAAATGAATGGAAAAGCATGTCCAACTTGTACAAGTTGGCTATTCAAAAGGGATTCCCACCGATAATATAGCGGGTGTCAACAGAGGTAGGGTCCAACTCAAGATCCCCGGTGTAGTAATAAACACAACAATAGGTGTGACCTTAGTAGTTGGCACAGTCGTTGGCATGATCGTTGGCACCATAACCAACTCAACCTCGGTAGCTCTCAAATCAGGCAATAGGCACCACATGACCAAGAGAGAGAAGACCCAACAAGAATCCAAGAGAGAGAAAGAAAATATATTATAGAAAAATATAAAGGGACCCACTCTATAATTGGTAGATCCTTCAAGAAACTTTTAGAAGAAGATAGTTACAATTTAACTAGCAATTCTGTAAAGAAACTTAGTGTTTTTTCAGATACCACTAGAGGTTTAGGGTGGGTTCTTGGTCTTTGAGTGCTTATATATATGCCTCATTTTATAATTCAAGGGGTGAGAATTTCTGGGTTGTAGGAAATCTCTATCAATTTTTTTTTTTGAATTGTTGGGAGGTTTTGAAGCTATTCAGAGAAGGAATTATGCAATGACTCTTGGGTTGTCTGCCTTATTCTTTTCATGTAATTTCATGTACCCACCTCATTTTTGAAACTTTTCTACACATGAATACAATTTTATGCAATTTTCATGGTAATTTGTGTTGTAAACTTGATTTGTTATAATGATGATGTAGAATTGCAAAATTGAAGTGAATTTTGGCATTAGTATGATGGTTTACTTTAGTTTTTGCAAAATTTATCAAGATTGTTTGAAGAGTACTTTGACTTCTTTGATAGGTTTTACAAGGGTTTTAAAAGAAATGACAAATTTCAAAAATATTGTGTTTTCTAGTAATTGAATTCTTAATTGCTTAACTACCCACTATATTTTGATAGGCTTAAAGGAATTCTTTGTTTCTCCTTTAGAATTGCTGAGATTTATTCTCCATTTTTCCCACATTAATTTTTCAAAACCACTCATGTCAAAATTAAGGGTCGTGAATGCTCCAACTTATGATTAGTAGAAATACATCCCAACAAAATTTTATTAATAGTTGATAGTTTTTCCCTTAACCCAGATTCTTAAAAGAAGATTTGTATTTAAACATAAATTAGTGTTTAATTTGAAAAGGATTTATGCATAATATTTGTTCTTTCTTGGAAACTCATCATAAATGTGGAATGTATATGATAATTAGACTTTAATCCATCCTATATCAGTTAGACTACGATTAATTGTCACCACATTTAAAGTTATAATAATCCCATGCAAAAAGATACATCGTTGCATAAATATCAGAATACTCATTCGATGGTTGTCATAGTTCTTCATGTTATCCCTTTTTCTTGTGTCACTTTAAAGGAGAAAATGAGATGCATGAGACTTAAACCTTAATTCTAAATTTGAAACATCTGTTAGATTCAAGTCAGAGCTACTCAGTCATTTCATAACAATGTATTCACAGGATAAATATGAATATACGATCTTATTTGCTATAATTTTGAGTCATCTATATTTCTTTGTTGAAGTTTTAGGCCAAGGGCAAACGAACTAAAACATTGAGCCTAGAAACTACATAAATACAAATTATAAGCAATATTTGATATAACAATAGATGGCTATACACGCCAATTTAAATAGAATATCATTAACGTAAGGAAAAACTAAGATCACACTTAGATGTTTCCAAGCTCTGCACTACAAAAAAAAAATATAGTCCGACTTTGGGCCCAACACAACCTTCAATTAAAATTTAATAATATAAATCACTAATTAATTAATATCACCCAACTATTATATAATTGAAATAATCCTAACAAAAATATAAAAACATTGCAAACTACCATTTAGTGTTTCTTTTTAAAACACTTCATCAACGAACCTTACCATGATATTACTAGTTGCACCGAGAGGCGCCTTCTATAGCCCAGTATGACCCCGATGTGTAAGTATGTCACATCCTCAAAAAAAAAACTATATTGTTTACTAATGTCGCCAAAACATTAGCTTGAATCTTAAATTATATATAACTTTTTAACCTTATTAATGGACTAAGAAGAATTATTAAAATATAGCTATGTATTATTATATATAATTTGAATGGATAATAAATGATCTCATGCATTTAATAGTTCCTTTATCATATACGTGAATTTGAATGGATCATAAATTTATAGAAAAATTTACCACATTAAAATTCCAAATTAGGTAAAATATTGAACATCTTTACTCAAATTTACTAGAGCTAATAACATCAGTCTTAAATCAAAGGGAAAAGGTTAATTCAACACATAATGTAAAATTTTGCTCCAAAATCTTTTAATATCTCTTTTGATTAAATATTTGTAAAATGAATCTTTAAAGGGAAAAACCATATCCTATGGATATATTAAAGTCTTTAAAAACATAAACATTTCCACATCAAACCTGTCTAATATTTGAAAATATTAATTTGATGTAGTTTTATTATAATTTTTGTTATCATGCCATAAAAATCATTATTAAATCTAATATTAATATTATTAAATTTGATAACTTTGGATTAATACAATATTAAATTCAATATGATATTGAATTTGCTATATATATATATATATGGAGGGAAGAACAAAGACATAAAGAGATAGAGGTGTAGAGATAGATAGAGGGTGTGACAAGGGAGATATGGAGATAAAAAATGAAGATGAAAGACATAGAGAGAGAGAGAGAGAGAGAGAGAGAGAGAGAGAGGGAGTGAGGGAGTGACAAGGAAGAGATGGAGAGAGAGTGTTTATGTTTTGGGGTGAGATAGAGAGACAAAGAAGGAGAGATGGAAGGAAGGGGGAAGAGAAGGAGAGAGGGAGGAAGATAGTGACAGGGTTGGAGGGTGAAGAGAGATAGATGGGGGAGAGAGACAGAGGGAGGTGAGAGAGATGGGGTGAGAGATAGAGGGAGGTGAGAGAGAAAGGGAGAGAGAGGAAGGAGGAGAGAGAGAGTGTGAGAGAGAGAAGGAGAGAGCGAGGGAGAGAGAGATGTAATTGGATGGAAAGAGAGAGGAGGGTAAGAAGAAACACATAGAGAGAGAAAGGTGGGGAGAGAGAGAGGGAGCGATAAGGGAGATAAAGAGAGAGGGAGAGAGGAGAGCAGGAGGGAAGAGAGATAGACAGGGGAGAGAGAGGGAGAGGAAGAGGGAGGGAGAGATATATAGATATGGGGAAAGAGTGTGTATGTTTTGAGGGTGATATAAAGAGACAAAGGAGAGGCAGAGGGGGATAGAGATATAAATGGGAGGTGAAGAGAGGGAAGAAGAGAGAGATAGAGAGAGTGAGGGAGAGATAGATAGATATGGAGAGAGTGTGTGTGTGCGTGTTTGGGGATGTGAGATAGAGAGACAAAAAAAGAGAGATGGAGGGAGATATAGATGGAGGGGGGAGAAAGGGAGGAATATTTCGTGTAATATATGCATTGATTTTAGTGTAGATGATGATTTCTAATCCTATTTGATTGCTTGCACTATAGATGCATTGATTTCAGTGTAGATGTTGATTTCTAATTATATTTGATTGCTTGCATTAGATGCACTGATTTCAGTTTAGATGTTGATTTCTAATCCTATTTGATTTCTTTCTCTAGATGCATTGATTTTAGTGCAGATGTTGATTTCTAATTATATTTGATTGTTTGCACTAGATGTATTGATTTTAGTGTAGATGTTAGTTTATAATCTTATTTGATTGCTTGCATTATATGCATTCATTTCAATATAGATGCTGTTTTCTAATCCTATTTCATTGATTGCACTAGATGCATGGATTTTAGTGTAGATGTGGATTTCTAACCTATTTGATTGCTCGCACTAGATGCATGGATTTTAGTGTAAAAGTGTATTTCTAATCCTATTTGATTGTTTGCACTAGATGCATTAATTTCAGTGTAGATGTTTATTTCTAATCTCATTTGATTGCCTGCATTAGATTCATTGATTTCAGTGTAGATATTGTTTTCTAATCCTATCCAACTGTTTGGATTAGATGCATTAGATGTTGTTAATCTTGAGGTTGTAGGTTATTAAAAAAATAGATTTTCAAGATATATTTAGTAATAGGTAGATGGACACTATTAAGAAATAATTAGTTGTCAAAAGTTGTGATATCTAGAATTAAAATGAAAAAGATGTGCAGAATCAATCCTCATGCGAAGTGAAAATTAATACTTGACAAGATTGTCTCCCTTCTTCATTGCCAACTAATTACTAATAGACAATTACATATATTCAAACTATATTCAAAATTATTAATAGAGTAATTGCATACAACAGTATATTCAAAATATTTATAAGAGGAAAATGTATATTTATAAACATCAAAACAAATCAAAATATTCTTGAAGGAGATGTGATAATTGTTTGGAGAAACAAATAATGTAAAGATTTTATAAATGTGACAATTCATTAAAAAAAACAAGTACATTATTTCTTGACTTTGCAAAATAGACTATAGATAAAAAAAATCATCAAAATATAGGAAATAAATTATTTCAAACATAAGCAAAGAAAAATATATTTCAAGAGTAACATTGAGTAGTAAATTATAAAAAATATTCTTCAAGATATATTTTGTAATATTTGGAGAAACACTCTTTAGAATTAATTAGTTGTCAAAAGTTGTGATACCTAAAATTAAATGAAATAAATGAGCAATATCAATCCTCCTGCAAACTATTGACAAGATTGTCTCCCTTCTTCATCACCAACTAGTTACTAATAAAAAATTAGATACACATAAAAATATAACACAACCACAGTAACATTCACAAACATTGCCATCCAAATCCAAATACATAAACATAGAAACCGCTCAAAGTATCCGAACACAAACATACAAACCATTCAAGGAAAGAAACACAAATCAAAATAAAGAAGAGAATGATATGGTCATGCCAAACAAAGAAAACATAATGTGAAATTTGAATTTTATCTCAAACATATGCATAATAATGATAATCTAAAAATGTGACATTGTTGCCCTCCACTGGAACCAACTTAGATCCATCTAACACTAAATCTATCATGCACCGAGAGGGATCAAATCCCAAAGTGCAAACCTTATCTTATGTTCTACACACCAAAAACAAGGTTTGCATCTAGAAAAATTTGATCTCTCTTGATAAATCGAATATTAAATAAATCTAAACTAATATCTTAAAAAATAAAAATTTAAAATATAACCCTTTTCTGAAAACCTAACATAATAACACTGCAGGTTAAATAAAAACGCTGCCCATCAACTAAAACACCAAGGTCATACATCACAAACCATAAGAAGGAAAAGTCAAAAGAAAAACTTCAACCCTAGTGAGCCATCCTATTTTATCAAATTGAAAAACAAAAAGTCATTATCACTTGCAAAGCAAATTAAGTGTGGTTTGAAATTAATTGTATTCATTAGATGTGAACATGAAGATGCTTATCACTAAACCTTGTCCGGCGCGAATAACTAACGTGCAGGATGGAATTTGACCTGACGCCCGTCACGGGGTGATTTGTTATTATTAGATTGAAAACTACATAACCATAATTTTCCAACGCGCCTAAGTATTTAACATAAATAAAATTAATTTTCCAACGCGCCTAAGTATTTCACGTAAATATTTTTTTTAAAAGAACACATTAATATTTAATTAGTCAATAATCAACATCACTCTTCCCAGACTCAACATTTGAGCAAGGATATGTTCAGAAAACGTTATTGTTTGCAGGATGTTTCTTTCCATGTCTAATTTAATGGAAGAAATGTCAGAAAACGTTATTGTTTGCAGGATGTTTCTTTCCATGTCTAATTTAATGGAAAAAATGTTAGAAATCAATTGCGTACAAGAGAAAGCATGAATTTTTGGAACCATGGGTCGCGACTTGCCATCTAAGGTGAGGTGGATTATAACTGTCATGAGCACAGTCAATGGCGCTCGTAGTCCATGTCGATTTTCATGCCCTACACGCAAGAGTGTGAAGGGTGGGCCCTACACGCTCGGTGACTTTAATAGCGCTCCAAATTTCCCCTCCTTAAATCCTCCGGCTATACAAGGATGTTCATGCCCCTTCCATTTAATCTCGCCTTCCTCTCACTCATTCCATCCTTCATTTTCTATATGTTCTCGTATCTCTGCAACATTTCATCTTTTCAAATTATACTAATCTGTCTTACAATTATAAAATTTGTTTTGGATATCGATGCAGGAAATGATGTTCCGCGGCACACACACAACCGCTTGCTTACAGAATGGACAACGGCAGAGGTTTCGCTGAAGTCACAAGTGCACAGAATGGACAACGGCAGAGGTTTCGCTGAAGTCACAAGTGCACAGAGTGGACAACGGCAACGTTCACGCAGAGCTGGACGCGGTTGCGGGGCGCAACAGTAGCATAAGTGAAAACGACACCGAGAAGCTCCCGTATGTACGAGCGGTGGTGAAAGAGTCTCTGGCCGTTGCATCTGCCGGGACGTCTACCATCATGGGCTTGCCTCTGCACGTAGGATTGCCACATGGCAAATGGATGTTCGTTCTGGCCGGCACTATGAGTATGGTGAACATGTGGTCCATTACCCACGACCCGGAGATCTAGGAACGGTCTCATCAATTTCAACAGGAAAGGTTTCAGTACGCCTATTTTTTTTGGTTTTAAAGAATGAACGTGGAAGTGGGAGAAGGAAACGACCTGCGCCTGCTCCATTCCATGCCGCTTGGCGAGTGATCTGCCCGGGCAAGTCTTTCGGACTCCGTACTGTTCATCTGGGCCATGAGTGATGGACCACATGCTCACCATGGCCGTCGTGCTCGCCGGAGCCCAACGTCCCGTTTGCCATATGCACATCCTCTGTGCAGAGGTGAGCGCGTGATAGGAGAGGACCCGACAGATGCATTCTCAGATACTGTACTCTAACCACCGCTTGCAGATAAGAAAGCTCTTCGATGTCGCCCTCCATTAGGCTTCTGTTGCGCCCAGACAACATTGTCCAGCTCAACGGATATCCTAAATTTTTACATAATAAGTGAAAAGAAGATATTATAAATTTCTTTTTAAAGGTAATTCAAGATTTGCACACTTTTTTATGAAGAACCAAGCTCTTAGGATGACATTGATGAGCATGATATGTTGGCTCGTATTTCTAATTTGGTCTCCTAAAAGGATAAAGATGCCTCATCCCTATTTTGGAGGGTGATTATGAAGTATTAAGTTCTTTTAACTCAAACAAGGTCTTGGGCATGATGGATTCTTAGCATATTTTTATCTGTTTTATTGGGATATTATCAAATATGATTAGTGTAGAATGATAGATTATTTTATTATGCATATATACATCGGAGGAGTAGCTAACTCATTCTTTTTTCAAATGAATTCAATCCATATTCTTTTTCTCATTTTTGACCAACCTTCCTATGTAATATCTCTTATAAGTTGATCACCAAAATTATAACACTTCCAATCAAGCCCGCTTCTAAAAATTATATCTAAAAATTAGGATTTGTTAGAGACAAGCAAATTGTGGATAACATCATTCTTGTCCCAGAGTCAATCCATTTAAGCAAAGCTCAAGGAGAGAAAGAAATGATTATCAAATTAAATCTGGCTAATTCCTTTGATCACGTTCACCTTAAGTTCCTCTTTGCATTAATGAAATAATTTTGGTTTGAAGAAAAGGTAATTCAGTGGGTTTATGCTTGCATATCTTACTTGGTCAATGGAAGGTCCACTAGTTTTTCAAAGCATCAAGAGGCCTACAACAATGTTTTCCACTTTCTCCAATTCTATTTATCATAGTGGTAAAGTCTTTAAGTAGACAATTGGATTACCAAAGGAGAAGATAATTGTTCTCAGGTGTTCACTTTGAGTAGACAATCAGATTACAAAAGGAGAAGATAATTGTTCCCAGTGTTCACTTTGGGAGAGGTATCAAAAACATCAATCATGCTTAGTTTGGAGATGATACATTATTATTGGGAGGTGCCTTTGTAATCATTACGATGAAATTTCAAAATAGTTTTTGATAGTTTTTATTAGGCCTCTTGTGCATTGGTTAATAAAAGAAAAAATCAAATACATACATGGAAGTTCACTAAAGATTTAATGGGAAGCATATCTTGGATGCCTGGTAGCATATAGAGGGAAGGAATTTAAATATAGGCATTCCCATAAGTTTGAAATCCCATTATTATCAGTCTTGGCCCCAGTTATCTCCAAATTCAAATCAAATTTTGAACAATGGGGAGTCAATTAGATCAACCCTACTAGATGTGTGGTTATCATTCAAGCTATATTATTAGTTCTTCCTCTATTTCAATTCTCAACTCTTTTAGCTGCATTGGGGATTCATAGGAAAACATTGCAAGAGATGTGAATCTATGTGGGAAGGGGGGAAACCTAATGCCAAAAAATTCTATCTAGTGAAATGGACCACTATTTGCATCCACAAACTTCAAGGAGGCTTAGAAATTTGAGATCCTTCCTTTATAAACATAGTGATTAGAGGAAAAAAAATTTGAAGGCTAATATCGTAGAAAGAAGAATGGTAGAAAAAGGTCATTAAATATATTTGTTTCTCTAGGGACTAGTTAAGGTGTTTAAAGTCTCCCATGTGTGATTAGGGAGGATCCTCAATTTGGAAAGTCATGCAATTAGCTTCATATCTCAAAAAATAACACCTCGCTTGGATTCTACGAAATGATATGTTGATCAATATATGGTGCAGTTAGATGCTTTGCCACCCTCTATTGGTTTAAAATCAAGATCTTTGTGCCACTTTGAGATTGTCTTTCCTCTCAAGAAAAGCAGAGCATTGTGGATATCTCTTAATGGACTAGTTATGGAACATGGTTAGGCTAGGATCTATGTTAAAATTTTCAACTAGGGAAAAATTACACTTTAGAAAGCTCATGTGATGGAGATGATGATTGCATTAAATTCCTCTTTTCGAGAGGACCAAAATTGATATAAAGATCATCTAATTTGGAGAAGCAAAAATGTGTTTTTGAATTTATGCCCACATATGTCCAATTGTTCAGGTCAACCACATCATCATGTAGGCTTGTGAAGCCCAATGGACATGTCACTTCACCCTCAATGACTTGTATAAATACAAGTGGCCTCTCACTTCATTTGGCATCATCATCACACACACATCTCTCTCTCTCCTTCTCTCATTGGTTCGTACAACTATTGGGCATTCAATTTCTCGCAGATGTGTAGCAAAGGAGGATGAATTTCAGACATAATTATATGGCCAAAAATTTCAGACTTTCTTGCAGTTTGACTAGTGTTGACCAATGTTGACTTTGACTTTCTCGCCATCCTTTGACTTTGATTTTCAAGGTGAATTTATTTCTTAGCAAGACGCATTTTTGGGCACATGAACCGAGGCAAAAGGAGGACTTTGATCTATTTTGACTGTAGGGTTGACCTCAAGGCAGATTTTATGATTGTTTTAGACTAACTTTGACCGTTGCTGGAGGCCGAGTTTGACTACCTTTGACTGAGCTTCAAAGAAGGAGTTTGATTTATGCGTTGACCATATTTGAATTTCTAGTTAGGGTTGACTTTGAGTGCAATTGACTACATATTTGACACGGCTTTTTGACTTTGATTTGGCAAGTCAATTTTGACATTTTGTAGTCTCTCTCTCTTTGTGCTCAACATTTGATATAATACTAAGAAGAATTGATCAAAGGGTTTTCCCCACATTAGGGTTCTTCCCTGACATCCGCCAAATCTGGTGTCATCTTGTCTTGGCATGTCTTATGTGTTTTATTTTATGTTCTATATATAATTAATGTCAATGTGATTTATGGTTAATGTTATTGCTATTGGAAAATAATTTGGAAATTGTCGTTGGGCTGCTTAAAGTACATTGAAGTAATTGTGCTAAGCATAAAACATACCATTGCTAACTAAAATTAACATGGGATCAAATCCTAGGTGAAGACAAAGGCCAAACAAGAGAGAGAAAATAAATCACCAAGAAATATTTATTGAACAAGTTTTTCATCTTGTTGAAAACAACAACAAGAAATCCTTTTGGTAATTAATTAATTCATATTAATATATTATATAATCTTATTTCTCCCACCCCTATCTCGTAGTCCTGTCTAGTTAATCGTTTCCCAGTCAAATATAGCCGTTAGAAAGTCTAGTTGACCAATCCAATATAGTTGTTGGTGGATGATCTGCTCTTCTATTTAACTTGTAGCCAAGATCTGGTTCTTCAACTTGTCCTGACGATGAACCACACTCATTGGTTCGAAATGCGTCGACAAAATCATCCCAATGTGATTTACGTCGAAGAATCTTCTCTCAAAACTTGATATGGATCACAGAAGCCTAAATTCAATAACAAGAAGAAATGTTAAAAATAACATTAAGAAAGATCCTGATTTACTTTTGTCCTTGAATTAAATTGGGAATAAAATTGTAACTCCACATCTCATGACAACTTGTAATAGTTAACTAAGTTAATTTGACTTAGTTAGTTTAGTTAATTCAAGTTGAGGGTCTAACTAGAGTCATGTAGAGTGTCTCCTATAATTAGGAGCACTACTTGAGTTTATTTTGAGTTGTAATTATTTAATTCAGTCTAACCGAGTTAAACTCATTTAAACTAGTTCCAACTGATGGAGGAATTAGTGGGAGGTCCATTAGTGCGGTGTAACCTGCAGTAGTGGGGTGCAACATGTAGTAGTGGAGTTTTTTCAGTCGAATAGTGGGGTACTACCTGTAGTGATCAACTAGTAAACTGAAGATTCACTCACAATTAACTCATGCATGTTAGATCAGAGAAAGACCCAGTTGAGATTGGATTTCAGGGACAATGTACTATCAATTGTAAAATCATATAAATTAAACCGATGGTGCATGTAATCAGAGGAAGGCCTATGAGGATTGCGCAATTCATAATTGTGGAATTTTCCAATTAAATAGGGGCTAATTCCCAAGGGAACAATGCAAGGAAATAGGGACTTGGGCAAGCAAGAATTTGGCTAAGTATTGGCTTGAGCTTGTATGGGAAGCAGTGAGATAGATATAGATAGTGCAGAGGTTGCTTAGGCTTGAGCAAAACATTGTAATCTTCTCATATTTTTTAATTAATGCAATATACAGATAGCATTGGTTTTTAACTGTGACTTTCCAAAGAAAATCATTATGTTATGTGTGATTAAATTCTTTCTCTTATATGCTTCGTGATTCCATCGATCGTTTATTGTTTCCATTAATGAGTAGAGTAAATTCAAGTCAATTGTTTTAGCATATTACAATATGCAGTTTGAATCTAAAAGGAATTTCTACATGGTATCAGAACTAGATTTTTAGAAATATCTACATGGTATCAGAGATGAAATAACTATAGAAGAGGAGAATACGAGATTGTATTTTGCAGGAGAATTCAAATTTGCAGCATCATACTTCAGAGCCCGCAGGATGTCATTCTACAGATTGAGACTTGAATATACCCTTGAGGGTAGTTCCAACTATATTTCTTGGAAGGACAAGATGGAGACAATGTTGGAAGACAACGAGATTAAATAATTCATAGACAAATTTATTCCTAATCCTCGAGCAACTGATGCTCAGGATATGGCAGAGTGGAGAAAGTGTGTGGCAAAGGCAAGAAGGATTATCATGGAAGGAGTTCGAGATCATATTGTCTCGAACCTCCATGGTAAGGAGACTCCATTTTCACTGTGGAAGGAATTGATAGACTTGTTTCAAAACAATAGTGCTCACAAGAAGCTCACACTGAAGGAAAATATAAGAAATATCAAGATGGAGAAGCGTTACATAATACCAAAGTACTTGACCAAGTTCACCCAATGTTTGGATGAGCTTAGAAGTGTCAGTGTTACAATTTTTGAAGACAATATGATGAGCCTAGCACTTCTAGGCCTTCCCAAGAGCTGTCACAACTACCAGGACTCAGTTAATGGGAGGGAGAATCTACTAGAGTGGGAGCATTTATGGTCCGACTCGGTACAAGAAGAGATTTGATGGAACACTAGAGATGGGATCTCATCCAAAGAAGTGGAAGAGGATTTTGCATTAGTTAGCAAAGAAAATAAATCCAAGGGAAAGAAGTCCCAAGGTGATGAGGGAAAGAAGAAAGAGTTGTCCAACATCAAGTGGTTTCACTGTCACAAGTTCAGGCACTCTGCCACGAAATGTCCACGGAAGAAAGAAAGCAAGAAGGAGTCTCTAGTAGCAGGTGTAGGTGGAGATCTAGCTTCACAATTCAAACTTGATTTTACTCTCATTGCATGCATGGAAAGCATTGTAATGGGAAGCATGTGGTATCTCGATAGCGGTGCCTCGTTCCATATGATGGGGAATATGGATCTCTTCAGTGACTTGGAGGATAAAGACCTCAATTAGAACATAAGTTTGGAGATGATGCGAGGTATTACATGACTGGTATTAATACAATTACTTTTCAGAGGGAGTTTGGCTCCCCTCTCAGACTCATAGATGTGATGTATGTTCCAAGACTAAAGAAGAATCTTGTTTCCATCGTGGTATTGGAAGACTGTGGTTATGATGTGATATTTAGCAAAGGAAAAGTTTTCCTTAGACACATTTCCATGGGGCAAGTGAAAAGATCGGTGTGCGAGTCAAGAACTTGTATCAACTTGAGGTACAAGAAGCATGCAAAGCCTTGAGGAGCAAGGAAAATGTTAGAGGCTTGGTGGTTGAGAGGGATCATGCATTACCTATCAACATACAACCTCAGAAACAGTCTCAGAAAGTGGTGGAGCAACCACAATTGGAGAAGCAAAGAGGAGACTGAGTGGATACATCCACTCAAGAAGAGACCTCTAGTAGGGGGGAATTTCAAGCCAAGTGGGAAGATGGAGCACATGTAGCCATACCTCTAGGTGAGAGGTGGGGTGATGTGAAACAATAGTCCCAAGAGTGTCAAAATTTGGGTAGGATCCATTGAGGTGTTTTTTGTCTCATGGATCATTACCTTGCTGTGGGGGCCCACAGTATTCAGTAGTAGGAGGATCAGTGTCAACTAGATACAAAGCAGTGTAGAGAAGTGTTGACAACGTAGTAGGAGGCTTAGTAGCAGAGTCAACAACAACACAATTTTCCTAGTAGATAGTTGAAGACACAATTGATTCAATTTTTTTATTTTATTTTTTATGCTTTTCAGTCGTAGATGTTGTAGTAGCAATAACAACAGTGACAAGTGTTTCATGCAGAACATTCCAAAGGTACTAGATTGATATAGAGTTGAATTCCTTTCTTGTTGAGAGAAAGTGTTTAAAATAGAAACAAGAAATGTGAAAATTAGCATTAAGAAAGATCTTGATTTAATTTTGTCCTTGAATTAAATTGGGAATAAAATTGTAACTCCACATCTTATGACAACTTGTAATAGCTAACTAAGTTAATTTGACTTAGTTAGCTCAGTTAATTCGATTTGAGGGTCTAACTAGAGTCATGTAGAGTGTCTCCAACAATTAGGAGCATCAGTTGAGTTTATTTTGAGTTGTAATTATTTAATTGAGTTTAACTGAGTTATAGACAGTTAAACTAGTTCCAATTGATGGAGGAATTAGTGGGAGGTCCATTAGTGGGGTGTAACCTACAGTAGTGGGGTGTAGTCTTCAGTAGTGGGGTGCTTCGTGTCGAACAGTGTGGTGCTTCCTACAGTGATCAACCTTTAAACTGAAGATTCATTCATAATTAACTCATGCATGTCAGATCAGAGAGAGACCCAATTGATATTGGAGTTTAGGGACAATGTACTATCAGCTGTAAAATCATCTAAATTAAACTAATGGTGCATGCAATTAGAGGAAGGCCTATGAGGATTTCACTATTCATAATTGTGTAATTTCCAAATTAAATAGGGGCTAATTCCAAAGGGAACAACACAGGGTAATAGGGAATCAGGCAAGCAAGAATTTGGCTAAGTATTGGCTTGATCCTGAATGGGAAGTAGTGAGATATATAGAGATAGTGCAGAGGTTGCTTGGGCTTTAGCAAATCATTGTAATCTTCTCATATTTTATGATTAATGCAATATACAGATAGCAAGGGTTTTTAGTTGTGGATTTCCCCCCAAAATCATTGTGTTATGTGTGATTGAATTATTTCTCTTATATGATTTATGATTTCATCGATCGTTTATTGTTTATGCTGATGAGTAGAGTAGATTCAAGTCAATTTTTTAGCATATTACAATTTGTAGTTTGAATCTACAAGGAATTTCTACAAATCTTACTTCAAGATTTCAAATAAGATCAATGACAAGCCTAACTATCATGCATGGAATACGACTTTGCACTTGACTTTGGAGGAGCATAAATTATTGGAGTATGTGCAGGGAAAAGTGGTGGAGCCTCCTTCAAATGCACCAGTTGCTGCTAAAATGAAGTATACAAAAGGTGAGGTCAAAGAAAAGAAATAATTTGGTTGCCTATATTTCTGGTTTGGGAAATTCTAAGGTGATATATGATAAGCTGGTTGGAATTTTCAAAGTAAACAATGCAAATCAAATCCTCTTTCTCAAAAACAAGTTGAAGGACATCAAGATGGATAAAGGGGAGTATATCTAATCCTACTTCATGAGGATCACACAAATCAAGAATAACCTTCTATCTATTGGAGAAGTTATTGCTGATAAGGAGCTCACTCTTATTGCACTTGGGGGTCTTTCAAGAGCAAGGGATGTGTTTAACACCACCATTCTCAACAATGACAAGATTCCTAATTTTGATGAATAATTGGCTAGATGCACTCAAGAGAAGACGAGGATGATGGAGAGAGATAAACCTTCAAATGGAAGTGAACCTACTTCTTTCTCTGCTCATGCTAAAAAAAAATGTTGGCCCAAGAAGACAGGGTCAAGGATTCAAGCAAGGATTCAAAGAAGGAAGAAAAGGAATGTGCTACAATTGTAATAGGTTCAACCACTATGTTAGATAATGTCCTCATAAGAAGAATTATCCAAGAGATGACGACAACAATAACAAAAATTTCAAAGGAAATTACAATTAAAGGAACAACAAGTTCAACAATAAAGGAAAGAGGAATGATCCCTCTTTTCGATTGGGAAATGGTCGATGTCCCAAAAGGACGAGAAATTATAGGCATGAGGAAAGTAATGTTGTAGAAAAACAAATGGAGTTTTATCTTATTTATGCTCTAGCTACTACCTCTCCTCCAAATACTTTGGATCATTGGTTGGTAATAGTGGAGTTTTGGCTTTGTGGGGCTTGACCCAGGTTCAGCGTTAGTTAGTCAAACAAGTCCATACACCACTGGCCCTTTCAGCATCACCTCGCGGAGCGCGGATCGAAGTCTCACCTGAAGCAGTATGGGGGGATGTGGGAACCAAGTTTCCGCACCCTCAGATGGTTGTGATGTTGGTTTATACCCTCTGCCCCTACTTTTGCGTAGGTCACTAAGCTTTAGGGCTCTATCAATCTACCCTTTATTCCACCCTTCAGTACCTATGCAAGGGTGTATGATTGACCCTCGCATAGTCCTACCCCGTGATCCGGGTACTTCCGCTCAGCTAAGACATCATATTGTATAGGTTCCCAAGTTATCTTAAGTGTTTTACTTATCTTACTAATCAATCATAGTTAGTGCCACATAAACTGATATCCTTAATTGCATTCAATTAACCAACACAATCACATATATTCGCGCATCATATGAACATTGTAAATTAAACCCAAAACACAATATAATTAGATGCATTAACAAGAACTAAATACACAGTAATTGCAGAATACTTCTCTTTATTGATATCTTTAAGTTAATACACAACTCTATCCGCCCTTCGCACATAGCTGCAGGGTTTTGCGCACTCAGCTACAGACTTCCACCGTAGGCCTCTGTGCACTCAGTTGCAGAGCCTCTACCTACGCTAAGACCTGAAACACTTAGAATTCTCTACCAAGACTCCAATACTTAACTCCTTACTTCATTCTTTGCTACTAACTACTTAGAGCTTACTTACTTAGCTCCTTTTTATACAATCCCATGGTCCACAGACCATGGGTGGATCTTTACAGTCGGCTTTACACTTTACAAAATAAGGGCAGACAACCCTTTATAACTCTTGAAACCTTCGTGCTCTCGACCAAAAAATGCAGAGACTTTAGAAATTTATTACAAATTGTCCCAAAACATGGGCTTTTAGCCCGAAAACTGTCCTTGGGGGAACCTGTTCCCAACAGGCCCCCAACACAAACATGGTGACTTTCCCTCGAGTCACTCTACAGGCGCGGAGATCTTTGCGCAAAGACCTCCTAGATCAACTTGTATGACGACAACCTCGACAATGCACTGTGCGATCGCCTGCTTCGCTTATTCAACCAACTGCTCTATTGTTGGTGCTGAACTATCAGCCTGAAGCTTCTGCTGAGTTTCTTGTAGATTAGCAAGCTTGCCTTTAATAGAGGCCATGACCAAATAAGCCTCATCCAACCAAGGCTTCAAGCATGCCTTCATCACTGCTTCTTTGTGCTGCACTACATCTACCTGTTCTTTCAATGTTTTGGCCTCCTGCAGCTTCTCCAGTCTCTATGTGAGAGCGACGGTACGTGGTGTACCTTTTACTTTGTCATAGCACTGTTGCGGTTCTCGCACCTCTGTCTCCAGCCATTGTACATTAGGATCCTCCTACAGGCTCGTCAAGACCTTGAACGACTGTTCAAAAAGTCGTGTGTTGTTTGCTATTGCACTGTCTACCGCTGCTATCCCCTCTGTTACAGCAGTTGCATGCTACTCCTTTACTTCTGGTGGATTTGAAGGCTGGGCCTTCAACCATAAATCTGTAATTTGTAGGCTCATCTCTAGCTGAACCTTATCCAACTCTGTGCGAGCATTGCATTCTCTTGTAGCAAGCTTGCGAACACGCACCTCGACTAGTTCTCCCTCAAGAATGGCCAACTCCGGGACCATTCGGCGTGCCTCCTCCACGACCTGAACTATGCGCTTGTTTTGGTTGGTTACCTCGGTCACGATGGTGATGGCAGAGTCTCATTGTAGGGTCACCTGCACATTATTGATCTGTTGTTCACTGATTACCTACACAATGCATTTTTCACGGGCCCTTAGCTCCGCGATCACTCCATCCTGCAGTAGGTGGAGCGGTTTGCCAGGGAGCACTGCCAAGTTCAACCCCACTCCCTTGAGGGTGCTTACAATAGGCTTGTCAGCTTCGTTTTCTATGGTTAGTGCTCCATCCAACAGCATTATCACTTGGGAGTCCTTCACACGTAGCGTCTCGACAGCTTCTAAAGTACTAATAGCAAGGATGGTGGACATTGTGTCAGCTTGTGATGTGCAGATCTGCAGCTCCTGTAGACCCGTCTGGATGCCCCCAATAGTTGTTGTTGCTGCTGTTCGAAATTCTGTAGGATCTCTGCGGTGACATCCCGCACCATGTCTCCAATGTCATTCAAATCTCCCTCTGTGAGGTTGATTGGGTCCAGCAACGCCTTACTGGCCTTGGATTTCTTCCGCGACCCCACTTTTTCTTGTTCTCTTGGACATTTGATGTGGTACGATGACATCTATGGGTTTGTTCCATGTTGGTCTATTTGCTCGTTCGTTTCCTCTTCTGTTTCGGGTGAAGGAAACCTCGTACCTTTGCCAGAGCCACGCTCTGTTTCGCCTGTCTGCTTTTCCACCTGTTGGGTGGCATCACACTCTACTTGGGCCTTGTCAGTAGCCTCCTTCTTCCTCTTCTCGGCTAGCTATACCATCTTGAGCTTGGCCTCCTCCTTTTTGTGCTGCGTGGCAGACTTGCTCGACCCCACCGCCAAGTCTGAGGCAATGCACCACTCTACTGACCAACAATCAAAAACTGCATCAATCACGTTGTTCGTTGCCAAGTAAGGTAAGTCATACCATGTCTACTCAGGGTCCTTCCGTTCCCTGATCGATACACGCTGAAAGTCTGCCTTAAACTCTGCGTACTCTTGCAGTTTGGCAAACATAGTAGGTGACAACTGTGGTTTGCGATTGATAGCCATGTGGATGTTCATTTCCATCAAGATCCAAAAGATCTTGTTATCCTTGATGCGCTGAGCATCCTTGCTCGCCCATAGAGAAGCGTACTTCACTGCCTCTAGTAGGTCCGGCATGACCGAGGGGAATTTACTGTCTTCTGGCAGCTCCCATGCTACTAGCACAATGGATAGCAAGAGCCATCCATAGTGGAAGGTCTTGTTGAGATCCTGTGCCTCACGGCAGTTCGAAAGAAACTCACCGCAGAGATAATGCACCCAATTAAACTAGACTCCTTCGTTGCATTGGGCTACAAGAGCAACGACTAGTGCCGACACTTCATCTACGCGACACTTCCTCATAACCTTTCCTGCCAAAATCTGCTTAGCCACCTTGACTACAGGATTGCAAAAACTTGAGATGGCATAGCCTCATGACTTCTTCACGAGCTTGAATTTCTCCTTCCTGGCCTCTGCGAGGGCCTGCTTGCCACATTTTCTGCCAAACATCATGGCCAGATTTTCCCCTGTGTAGAGCAGCTGCGTGATTCGATCGATCAGCTTGTCAGTGATGGGTATCGACTCCTCCAACCATAGACACCCATAGTGCACCAAGCATAGTAGCTGCTTGATGACCAATACAGTAATGGGTGTGCGATTATAGTGTGGCACCCATAGCAGGTTGAGCAAACCTGCCTTGTATACTCCTCTGAGCCACTTCTGCAGTTATAATGCAGTCATCCCGGTGGTTGTGTCAACAACGCGGCACATTAGCTGTTATGTCGCCAAGTGTGGGAACTTTTCATGGTCAGCTAAATTCGAATCTTCCAATTTCTATAGCGGAACCCACCCCAAGCGTGGTCCTTCAAAGACAATCTCATCCGACAGCAGAGGTGTGTGCAAGGTGACCTTGCTTTCGTCAATGTCCTTCGGCACTTTGGTCTTGCCTTTGCGAGGAGGGACATACTCGGGCAACTTAGTGATAGGGTCAGAACCCTCGATTGTAACTTCCTCCACTTCCACTCCCAAATCCTCATCATCCATCGGGATGTCCTCAGTCTCTTCCTCCTCCGACTCCAGGTTAATGGTTTTTCATTTTTCCTATGCGGTGGGCTTGTCCTTTGGTGGGTTTCTTCTAGGCGACACGCACACCGGTATCGCAGCCTGCTTTCCCTTCTTATCCTTCGCACTCTCCTTGGTTGGGGTCAGCTTCGGTCTAGGCATCCGTGGTGATTTGGGGACTTTAGCTAATACCTCTGCAACCTTTAGAGCAGCTCCCTTTGCCGCCCTAATAACCTTTGGCACAACCCCCTCAGCTGTCACTGCTTCGGCGTCCATAGCTTTGGATCCTAGGATAAAATCATGGATGAAATTGTGGTTGGATTCTGGGAATCGATCAAACATTGGGTAGTCGAGCAATGCTTCGAGGAATGTGCAGATCATGCACGTCTGAGAGCTCACCTACACAATGTTCAAATGCCAAGTGTTTTTCATTGGGCCTCCACCTGTAATTTATAGACCATTTTGAATTCAAATCGACCATTCCCCCCACATTCGGTCTAGTAATGCCGGATTGGCGGCAGATTTCCAAGGATCTTACCCATAAAGTTTGTCTTAAATGTCGGTCACCCGCTCCATTTGGCCGCATTCTTATCGTCAAATCATGAATAGTGAATTTAACGGTCACTTTCTGGATGACCTGCGTGATTTTTCCCTGGGTAGCACAGCTCTCGTCGCGTTGTTGCGAACCCTGTGACATTTCCTCATTCCACACAATCCTCCAATCGCGTAGTTCCCCAACCCAGGCAGTGTAGTTTATAGTCCCGCGCCTCCTTTCAATTTCCTGGAGTGCTAAGACTATGCTACCTTCATATAGTCACCTGGTCAGATCATCAGTGTATGGCTTTAATCGACAGCCATTCACCTTTCCTGGGAAGGGATCTCCGTTCAATTTAACCAATTGAACTGCTCCACCGTCGGTAATCTCCTTAATGACATAGGGCCCTAGCCAGTGCATTCTGAATTTCCCTGGAAATTTATCAAACTTGCTGTCATATAACAAAACCAGATCATTTACCTTAAAGGTGTGCAGCTTAATGTGTCGATCATGCCATGATTTTTCGTGCTGCTTTTGGACTTGTTGGTGAAATCAAGCCAAAAATCTCTCTTTCTCAAGCTCAGGAAGCTGCGCGACCCTCTCTTCCAAGGCTCCATGATCCATCATACCCGTGAGTGTTGCTATGCGTAGACTAGGCACAATGTATTCCATGGGCATCACTGCTTCAACACCATAGACGAGCCTAAAGGGTGTTTGTCCAATCAACTTTTTGCATGTTGTTCGATAGGCCCATAGTACGGCGGGTATGCGCAGGTCCCAATCACTTTGTTGAGCGTTGCAAACTTTGGTTAACGCATTCTCCAGCACCTTATTGAGCGCTTCCATCGTCCCGTTAGCCTATGGGTGATAAGGCATGATTTTCTGGTGATATACCTGAAATTCCTCCGTTAGCGTGCTGATCGTTTCGTTCAGAAAGTGCATGACACGATCACTCATCAAAATTTTTGGACACCCAAATCACGTTAGTACATACTCAAAGAGAAACTTTGTAGTGGTCACATCTGTGCAATCCTTCATAGGCTGTGCCTCCATCCATCGAGTCAAATGCTCAGTCGCGGTGATAATGTATCGCGCTCTCGTCTTCTTCCCTTGGGGCTGAATGGGTCCCACAAAATCTATCGCCCATTTTTCGAAAGGTTGTAATGTCATCTGCGGGTTCATAGGTAGCTCATCTCTTCGTGATGGTCTACCAGTCTTTTGACACACATCACACGCCTTGCAGTAAGCTTTTGAATCTTGATGGAGGGTTGGCCACCACAACCCTGCACATAGAATCTTCTGTGTGTTCGCTCTTCCTGCATAATGGCCTCCCACGGCGCCCCCATGAGTGTTCGCAAGGATATTGCACCTTTCAAACTCTGATACATATTGTCATAATACTTCATCAGACCCCATTTCATACAGATGTCCGAAAATGATAGAAAAGTCTGCTACGCACACCACTAACTCATTTTTCTGTTGGACGGTGTAGCCTTCTTGGGCGATTCCTGTCATTAGGAAGTGTGTGATGTCTTCAAAGTGACCATCTACGACGCAGCTTGCAAATAGCTACACGTCAGGAAATCCCTCCTCCAAATTAGTGGGCTCTTCCTCCGTTTCAATGCGTGACAGATGGTCTGGTCCCGCGTTCGGTCATTCAGGCTTCACAATAACTTCAAAATGATATTCCTGGAATAATAACAACCACCTATAGATTCTGCCCCCCAACATAGGCTTATTGACCAGGTATTTCAATGCAGAATGGTCCGTATACATCTTAAAATGTCCACCCAACAAATAGTGTCTAAACTTCTGGAGTGCGTATACCATGGCTAATCCTTCGCACTCGGTGGTGAAATATTTCTTCTCAGCCTTGGATAACCTCCTTCTTGTGAACGCTATAGGATGGTTCAATTCTCCTCTGCTAGCCTGTGTCAATATTGCTCCTAGTGCTATACATGACACGTCTACATGTACATGAAACTCCTTCTTCTAATCCCGGAAGACTAAAATCGGCGCGGTGACCATTTTTCCTTTTATACATCTAGGCTTTTTTGACAGTCCTTGTTCCAACAAAACGTGACATCCTTTTTCAACAACTTCTCCATAAGTGCGGTGATCCAGGCATATCCCTTGATAAACTTCTCGTAATACCTAGTATGTCTATTATGAAACCAACTCACAAAAAGATAGAAAGGATAGATCAATGCCTTAGAATTCAGCCTCTTTGAGGGGGCAACCTCCTTTACATTACATAAATGAACAATTCTTGGATGATTCAAATGAAAAAACCTCCTTTCTATATATAGGAGTCTAACGAGTCACAATATAACCTAGCCGACCTAACAATAATAATATAAAGCCACAAAAATAACAATAGAGGGATTCTATGAGGCACAATAATAACAATATGGGGACAATAAGGGCACAACAATATTAATAAGGGATACAACTACAATAGTAATGGGGTAATCACTAGTATTATAGGGACCTAATGTGCCCCTCTCCTTCAAAAAGGTGTTGTCCTCAACGCTTGAGTAATTCTGGATGCTTTTGTATAAAATTCTCATCCTCCCATGTGGAATCTTCAGCGGATAAGTTCTTCCACTTGATGAGATACTCTAAAATTGATCGATTTCATAGCTGTCGAGTTCTTGTTTCTGTGACTGCTTCCGGTTCCAATATAATTTTTCCTTCCTCGTCAAGTTTTGGCAATATTGTTTGAATTGGAAGCTTGTCGCCTATAACCTTATTTAAACATGAAACATGGAAAACTGGGTGCACTCGAGAAGCTGCAGGAAGCTCCAATTTGTATGCCATAGTACCAATCTTTTGCAACACCTTGTACGGACCATAATACTTTGGTGATAATTTATTATCCTTCTTAGCTTGCTTGAGGGACATTTGTTTATATGGTTGTAGCCGTAGGAATACCCAATCACCTACATCAAAACTTCTTTTGCTGCGATGTTGATCTGCCTGTTGTTTCATTCTATTCTATGCCAACACGAGGTCATCCTTTAAGATTTGGAGGACTTGTTGTTGATGTTCGATGTGATGTTCCACAGCTTGAACCTTAGAATTTTCTCTTAAATATGATGTGATGGATGGTGGCTGATATCCATAAAGTGCCATAAATGGGGTCATTTTTGTTTCTGTGTGGAAGGAAGTGTTATACCACTATTCAGCCAGAGGCAACCATTTGACCCATTGTGTCTGTTTATCAGATACAAAGCAACGAAGATATCCTTCCAAACATTTGTTTACTATCTCAGTTTGCCCATCAGATTGAGGATGATAATATGAGCTATGAGCTAAATGAGTACCAAGACAAGAAAATAATTCTGTCCAAAAATTTCCAGTGAAAATGGAATCTCTGTCACTTACAATAATATTTGGGTTTCCATGTAGCTTTTGAATTGTTTCCATAAATGCAGTAGAAACTATATTAGCTTTAAATGGATGTGATAATGCACAAAAGTGTGCATACTTGGTAAGTCTGTCAACTACGACCATGATGACACTCTTTCCCTCAGACTTGGGTAAACCTGTGATAAAATCCATTGAAACCTCCTCCCAACGTTGGCTTGGAATGGATAAAGGTTGTAATAGACCTGGGGTCTTAATCGTTTCAACTTTATTTTGTTGGAAAACCAAACATTCCGCCACAAAATTTTGAATATCCGATTTAAGGGCATCCCAAAAAAATTCCTTCTTAACCTTGTGGTAAGTTTTTAAAAATCCTGAATTCCCTCCTAGGGGAGAAGTGTGCAATTCCATAAGAATCTTTTGTTTGAGTTGGGAATTCTTATAGAGGTATAAGCGATCTTTGTACCATAACGAATCATTTTTCCAGCTAAATGTATTAGATGTACTGGAATCTTGTTGTAACTTTCGAATAAGTGCCCACACTTCGTCATCATTCTTCCATTCCTCCCTTGCTTCATTTATCCAATCTGGTTGGATAATAGAAATGGCGCACAACAATGCTTCCACATCCTCATCCTTTCTTGATAGTGCATCTACCACCACATTTTGCTTCCCTTTTTTGTAGATGATTTCAAAGTCATAACCCAACATCTTTGTGACCCACTTTTGTTGCTCTTCAGAGGATAATCTTTGTTCTAAAAAGCATTTAAGGCTATCATGATCCATTTTTACCTTGAAGTGTCTTCCCATTAGGTAGGGTCGCCATTTCTTAAGTGCATGTAGTATTTCCAACATTTCCTTCTCATAAATAGCTTTGTGTAAAAACTTTCCCTTGATTGGACGACTTTCAAAAGCAATGGGTCTTTCATCTTGCATTAAAACAAAACCAATTCCATTTCCTGAAGTATCACATTCCACAATAAAGGTTTTTGTGAAGTTCGGTGTCGCTAAGACCGGTGCTTGGCACATTGCCTCTTTAAGATGTTCGAAGGCCTTTGTTGCTTCTGGAGTCCATGAAAATGCATCTTTCTTAAATAATGTTGTTAGAGGTGCTGCTATTCTCCCATAATTCTTAACAAACTTGCGATAATACCCTGTCAACCCAAGAAATCCTCGTAGATGCTTTATGGATGTGGGGATTTTCCATTCCTTAATGCCTTTAATTTTGCTAGGCTCTACCTTAACTCCTTCATGAGATACAAATATTCCACCTCTTGTACTCCAAAGAAACATTTGGATCTTTTTGCATATAATTGTTTCTCCTCCAATAGTTGTAGCACCCTGTCAACATGTTCAACATGATCCTTCCAAGAATTACTGTAGATTAGTATATCATCAAAAAATACCAACATAAATTTTCTAAGGGTGGGTTTGAAAATGGAATTCATCAAACCTTGAACTGTAGAAGGTGCATTGGTAAGGCCAAAAGGCATGACCAAAAATTCATAATGACCCTCATGAGTTCTAAATGCTATTTTCGGAATGTCTTCAGTCTTCATTCTGATTTGATGATATCCTGAACGAAGATCCAACTTGGTGAATTAAATTGATCCATGCAATTCATCCAGTAATTCATCAATGACCAGAATGGGAAACTTATTTTTAATAGTGATCTTGTTGAGCTCCGTATAATCTGGACACATGCGCCATGATCCATCCTTCTTGTGCACCAATACTACTGGAGCAGAGAAAGAAATTTGACTAGGTTGAATTATACCAACCTCTAGCATTTCTGCAACCATACATTCAATTTCATTCTTTTGGGCATAGGGATATTTGTACGGCCTGATGTTTGGAGGAACACTTCCTCGAATCAGATGAATAGCGTGATCATGATCATGAATAGGTGGGATACCTTTGGGAGTCTCAAATACCTTGGAATGATTGTCCAAGACCTTTTGGAAATTTGGAGAAATAGATGATTCTGATGTGGAAACATCTAGCGAACATAATTGTGCAATTACACCTCTTTGTTCCCTTTTTAGAATCTTTTTCATACCGTTAGAGTTGATTATCTTTCCCGGTTTCCTTGCAATACCCCTTAATTCAACTTCCTTTCCTTTCGCAGAAAATTTCATGAAAAGTTCTTGAAAATTAAAAGCTATTGTACCCAAGGATTGTAGCCATTGGACTCCTAGTACAACATCAGCACCTCCCATTGGAATGGAAAGCATTGGGCTAGTCAATACATATTCTCCCATGGATAGCTTGATATTATGACACTTTCCAAAGAAATTTATCGTTCCTCCTTTTGCAACCATCACTTGAAACTCTGGTGTTGGACATAGGAAGAAATTCAATTCTTTTGCTATCTTACAATGAATAAAATTGTGGGTACTTCCTGAATCAATCAACACTATTACCTTTTTCTTCTTGATTTGTCCTTCTATCTTGATGGTTTGAGGAGTGGTAATTCTAGCCAATGCATTACAAGATATGTTCAGATTCATTTCTTCTTTATCTAGGCTTTGTTCCTGGAGTATATCCTCTTCTTTTGACCTTTCTTGCTCCTTTTCTTCTTCCTCTTCACAATCTATGTAGAATAATTTCTTCTCAGGACACTTATGACCTTTAGTGTATTTGCTATCACAACTCTAACAAAGCCCTTTTGCTTTTTTTTCTTCCAATTGTTGTGGTGTCAACCTTATAGGTTGTGGAAGACTAGGGGAAACAACACTTCCATCTTTATAGTTGTGAGTGGTATGTTTCTTGGTTTCCATAATTTTACTTTCCATTTTTCTTGCTAACCTGAATGCCCTCTCTAATGAATCAGGTTCCCAAAGGCGAACATCATGTTGGATATTATCCTTTGAAGTCCCTATGAACACATCAATCCTATGCTCCTATGGAATATTTTTTACCCTTATGTTCAATTTTTGGAACTCCTCAATGTGCTCCATTATTGAACCCTTTTGTTTGAGACTTATCAGTTGGCTAAAAAAAGTGTTTCTTTTTGTATCCTCATAATGTGCTGTCAATTCTTCTGTAAAAATTGCCCAAGTGATAATTTGTTTATGAGAGAAAAGCCATTGATACCATACAAACTAATTTGGTTCAAAATTTAAAGTTGCGATACGTACCTTTTGTGTGTTTTGCACATTATTGAGATCGAAAAATTGCTCCATCTGTAATATCCATGTTGCGAGATCCTTGCCATCAAACTTCCTCATATCGATTTTTGGAATATGGTGGGTCTATGGTCCAATATTAGAGTCTATGAAATCATGATTAACATTTCTTTTGTTCTCATCATGAGTTTCCTTTACTACCCATTCACCATTAGTAAGCATTTCTTGTAGAAACTTTGTCAAATTTGTCTTCAAATTTTCCGTGCCTGTCTTCAAATATGTCTTCAAATCTATCTTCAAATTGTCCATATTAGCTTCCACGTCATTCATCTTAGCTTCTACGCCTTTATTTAAACCATCCATCTTAGCTTCTACATCTTTCTTTAAACCATCCATCTTAGATTCTGTTACTTTTTGTGCAAGTGACACTTGTTGCACTTGGTCTCGTAATTTTGATATATCATGTTGCATTTCTTCCTCTTCTTCATGAGTCATGCTAGATATTTCAGGTTGCTTAATAGGTGTTTGCATTTTCTTTCTTTGGGGCATCAATTACTGATAATAATGCTTTACTATGCCCTTTGAATTCCTTCAAACTAATTTTTCAAACCAAGCTTATGCAAAAATTTAAAAAGACTACACACCTTTTTTCACTTTGTAGGAGCTTGGTATTGAATCTGATGTATTTCTGTAATTTTGGATCATCCAGTTCTGAAATTGCCATCTGCAGTAGCTCTATGCATCCTCTTTCCAATGCCACCAATCTGATCCAAATTGGATTCTCCAGGGAAGAGTTATGCCAAATTTCCCACAGTGACTTGATTATAGACTAATTCAGTAGAGCAAACTTGTATGACGTGCCACGAGTCACTGTTTCGACCTTTGGATCTAAAAAATATATACAAGAAAATACAATCTATCCTCTTCTTGTACCTTCTTACAAAATTTCAATCCAATGCTCAGAGAGAAAGTTATGACGATTTTCCGCAGGTCACCTGTTTGGAATGTAATTCAGGAGTCTGCAAAAAAACCAACTTCCTCAGATCATATCTCTGCAAAAATAGTGCGAAAAGCTCTTAAATTCGGACCCGAGGTTCAGTGATATTTCGTCTCAAATGGGTTTTTTTTTAGCTTCTGAAATGTCGCAGAAAAAAAATTATAGCGAAAATGCCATGATGACCTATTTGGAGCAACGAAACCCTAGAATCCAAAGCTCTGATACCAAATGTTATGAAACCAGCTCACAAAAAGATAGAAAGGATAGATCAACGCCTTAGAATTCAGCCTCCTCGAGGGGGCAACCTCCTTTACATTACAGAAACGAACAATTCTTGGATGATTCAAATGACAAAACCTCCTTTCTATATATAGGAGTCTAAGGAGTCACAATATAACCCAGCCGACCTAACAATAATAATATAAAGCCACAAAAATAACAATAGAGGGATTCTATGGGGCACAGTAATAACAATATGGGGACAATAGGGGCACAACAATATTAATAAGGTATACAACTACAATGGTAATGGGGTAGTCACTAGTATTATAGGGACCTAACAATGTCCTAAGGTTGCATGCAGTTGTTTTACACTCCTCGGTGCCTCCAAGTTAAGTATCACTACGATCTTTGTAGGATCTACCATCAGTCCCTGTCTGCAAACCACATGACCCAGTAGAGTCCCAAAAGGAACACAAAATAGGCATTTCTTCAGATTGAGCACAATCCAGTACCTTCGACAAGTATCTAGCATTAAGCGAAAACTTTCCACATGGCGTTTCACTAGCGCAAACATAGTCTAGTCATCAAAGTACACCTCTAGAAAATTATGAATGAATTCTTTGAATGCAACAATGACCACGCACGAAAAAATCACAGGTGCATTCTTCAATCCAAAAGGCATTACACTGTATTGAAAACATCCCCATTCAGTCACGAAGGTCGTCTTGCTTCTATCTTCAGGCATGATTTTGATCTGATGGTACCTAGAGAACCCATCAGTGAAGGAGAACACTTCCTGGCCACCTACATTATCCAATACCTCATCAGTGAAAAAAGTCAGGAAGGGATCATGTATGCAAATGTCATTCAACTTCTTGAGATCTACGCATATCCTTATTTCATCCTTCTGCTTATTTTCCTGTACCACCATTGGGCTCACTCAATCAGATTCTTCTATGGGCTCAATGATGCCTGCAGCAAGCATCTTATCCAACTCTAAGCAGACCTTCTCCTTATACTTCAGATTGAGACGGTAAGGTCTTTGCTTAACTGGCTTTGTGTTGGGTTTTAACGTGATCTTCATAACGCCCAGGTCTCCTATTATCCCCTTTAACTCCGTAAACTTGGTAGGGAACAAATCCTGGTATTCGCAGAGAAATTTGATGACCTTAACTACCATTGCGTCATCCCATTAATCTCCAATCTTTGAGAATTTGGGCTCTGCCTCCATACCAATATTTACCTATTTCGTTTTCAGCGGCGTGGTTATATCAGGATTCTCGATTTGTGGTCCTTCAACCTTGCGATGACCCTCGGTTTCAGGAAGATTAATCTTTTGTGGGTCCTCGTCTTCTTTCTCAACAGTCACGTTATAGCATTCCAACACGTGGCTCAGCTGAGTATTCCAATTGAGTTGAATCAGATCCAAAGGATCCTACGGTATCCTAAAGATTGCTGCTTTAACTTCTTGTAGCGCTTCGTCAATACAGTCAAACCCGTCTTCAAAGCTGAACGTCATTATGAACCCTTCACATAGAATATCCCATTTGCTTGTGCCATGGTAGAGATTTGTCTCCAAGTACCAGTTCATCGGGATGACATCCAAGGTGTGACAGAACAAGTGCACCCATTCATGTTGGGGCTTTGCTCCATAGGACTTAGCCCATTTGGTCAAGTGTGCACAAGGATCATCCTTCCCATCATACTTGTCTGTCATTCATACCTTCGTCTTCTCAAAGCGTGTTGTCATCATCCTCCTACACTCATGCCAATTGTCAAAGATACCCTTTTGCATACCCCACCATCTTGCGAGCGTAGTGCGCAGTGCCTAGTCCAAAGCTTGAATGCGCTGCTTCTCTGGTACTTCCCTCTAAAATGCATCCAAAAACATATCCACATCACTCAAGCCATCTTAAGTGGGCAGATTTCTTACCTCTGACGACACACAATGCAACGATCGGTTCATCATGTTACAACTCGGTGTGGTTACTTCATGTAGTCGATTCTGTTAGCACTCTAGTTTTGCATCAGAGTCTGAGGTGTAGGAACTCTGCGATCCCATGTAATTCGTCCATCCGCTATCGGATTCACCCAATATTGGTCTCACGCTATTATTTTATCTATGCAGTCCAAGTTGTCATCGCATTTCTAATCGTGGAATGGATCAGTATAGCGAGATCCTTCAATAGGATCTAGGGTTACCATTACACGAAGTGATTTCTTTTCAAATATCATCTTTCGATTCTTTAGGTTGATTACCCCATTCATGTCAGTAGCCCAATCAATGCCAAGGAGCATAGGGTGGGGGTTGCTGTCATCCACAATTTATATCACTTCAAAGTCAGCCAATGCACTCGCGCCTTTAATATCTACAGTTACTCCTTGTATCCATCCCATGGGGATGATCTTCTGCTGATTTTCCATCCTTAACTGAATCGGACCACTACAGCGTGGGTCTCCCCATCCGTTCCCAAGTCTGCTTTGGTAAAACATTCGCGTTTGACCCCAGATCCAAAATAACTTGATCCATTTCATATTCTCCTATTTTTGCAGTGAGTCTAATCTCACACCTTGTCCTTGCTTTATGCTTACCAATCTTCTGTACCATGCACTGTTCACCCAGAGCATTTCCGACACATATATTTATAAGTTCCTGTAACCCCTTCACAACCTCGCTATCACGCAACAGCTTTATGTAGGTCTCTAGAAAGGTCGTAAGCAGAAAAGGGTCCATTTCTTGGTCAGGCTTATCCCGACTCCTTGAGGTAGAGGCCTCAGCGAAGCTCTTCTTTGCTTCCATGAATGTTTCACGTGCATGCTCCAAATCAAATTCAGCCTCCTTCTTCAGAGCATTACGAACCCATGCACTATCTTCAGGCCTTTTCCCCTTATCGTTGCTCATTGCAATTCCACTTCGGAGCTCTTTCTTGATTCTATGGGTGGTGGTAGTGTGGGAAAAGTCGTAGGTGACGGTGATGAAGTTGGAGGTGGTGTATGTGGAGGTGGTAGTCGTAGGAATCCCTGTTTTATTAACTGAAATTTACTTCATGGAGAAGCCTGAGCTACTCCCTCTTTTTCACCCAACGGAGGTGAAATCAGTGGGCTATATTCAAGACCCTTGCTTCCTTTGTTCCTGTAAGTCTTTCCACTTCGCGTAGCTCTGAAAATCAAGGTAGTTGCATAACCCATTTTTCACACAATAACATCTTAATCTGGGTATTTAAAGACTTCAAGTACTTACCCCGCAGACCTTTGAAAAAGCGTCGCTCCGCCTCGCTGTAACTAACTTAGGTATCGACGCGAATTTAGTCACAAATCCCCCTATGATACGATCGAGCCATTGATCCACAGCGCGAGCGATCTTATCTTCAGAGGCTTCTAGTCTCCGTACCAACTCCAGGGTCTAGACAATAGGACTGCCAAGCCTCCACCTTCCATGGCTATCCGCTAGCTTCGTGATCCACTCATATAACTCGACTAGAAAGGAACAAAAAAAGATCTCGTGGATTTTTGTATATAGGTACCTGTCTAGCCATTGTTCCTTTATCAGCTGTGGGTTTCTATTCTCCTGCATTGTGAATTCGTGGATCTTCCTATCCAACCAGTCTTCGACCTCTTTCTTAGTTGGATTTGAGTGATACGACATCACACATCTCTCATGCAGAGTCCGGTCTTGGCAATAGAACCATTTTTTGGCTTTGTAGGGCCTGACCCAGGTTCAACGTTAGTTAGCCAAACAAATCCCTACACTACTGGCCCTTTCGGCATCAGCCCACAGAGCGCGGACTGAAGTGTCACCCGAAGCAGTATGGGGGATGCTGGAACCAAGTTTCCGCACCTTGAGATGGTCGTGATGTCAGTCTATACCCTCTGCCCCTACTTTTGCGCAAGTCACTAAGCTTGAGGCCTCTTTCAGTCCTTATTCCTCCCTTCAGTACCTCTGCGAAGGTGTATGATTGACCTTCGCACAGCCCTACCCTATGATCCAGGAACTTTTGTGTAAGTAAGACAATGTATTGTATAGGTTCCCAAGTTATCTTAAGTGTTTTACTTATCTTACTAATCAATCACAGTTAGCGTCGCGTAAACTGATATCCTTACTTGCATTCAATTAACCAACACAATCACATATATTCGCGCATCACATGAACATTGTAAATTAAACCCAAAACGCAATATAATCAGATGCATTAACAAGAACTAAATACACAGAAATTGCAGAATACTTCTCTTTATTGATATCTTTAAGTTAATACAAACTCTATCCGCCCTGCGCACACAGCTGCAGGGGTCTGCGCACTCAGCTGTGGACTTCCACCCTAGGCCTCTGTGCACTCAGCTGCAGAGCCTCTACCTACGCTAAGACCCGAAACACTTAGACTTCTCTACCAAGACTCCAATGCTTAACTCCTTACTTCATTCTTCACTACTAACTACTTAGAGCTTACTTACTTAGCTCCTTTTTATAAAATCCCATGGTCCACGAACCATGGGTGGATCTTTACAGCCTATACTTTACACTTTACAAAATAAGGGCGGATAACCCTTTATGACTCTTGACACCTTCGCACTCAACGACCACAAAATACAGAGACTTTACAACTTTATTTCAAAATTGTCCCAAAACATGGGCTTTTAGTCCCAAAACTATCTTTGGGGGAACTCGTTCCCAACATGGAGCCTCAAGGAACTTCACTGGGTACAAAGAGGCCCTCTCAAATTTGATTGAAAAGAAGACTAATTTGGAAATCATACTTGGATACAATGTCACCTACCTTGTGAAGGAGATAGGTTCTATCACTCTTCACTTGAATCAAGGTCAAACCATTCGTCTACAAGAAGTATTATATGTACTTGTTTTGAAGAAGAACCTGGTGTCTATTTCTACGATGGAAGATAAAGGCTTCAAGGTAGCATTCATTGATGGAAACGTATGTATTTGGAAAAGAAACCCTAAAGCTGCATTTACACTTGGATTTAGGGTTGATGGTCTCTATCAAGTTGGAGGAAGTCTTTTGGGAGCCTTGACTTGTGACACTTATCTTCAATTTGAATTATGGTACCAGAGATTTTCCCACCTTCATTACAAAGCCTTACCTGACATAAGGAAGATAGTCACACGTATGCCTGAGTTCAACATGAATCATGAAGGAGTTTGTCGCGGTTGTGCAACTAGGAAACTTACAAGGGGACCATTACCTTCTAGTGAAATCCAAACAATCAATATTCTTCAATTGGTCCATTCTAAACTATCTGGTATGTTTCTAGTAACATCATTTGGAGGTCGATACTTATACTATGCAGTTTTTGTGGATGACTTCCCTTGAAAACATGGATCTATTTCTTGAAGAAGAATAATGAAGTGTTCAAATGGTTATGTTCTTTCAAAACCTTGGTGGAGATTCAAACAAGGAAGAAGATCAAAATATTTAGGATCGACAATGGAACCAAATATGAATCAAATGAATTCAATGAATTTTATTGAGAGGTTGGCATTAAGAGGGAGACAATCGTTCCATACAATCTTGAGCAAAATGGAGTTACTGAAAGGAAGGATCGAAAAATTATGGAAGCCACCCATGCCATGCTCCATGATCAAGGTTTATCTAAGGTCTTATGGGGAGAAGCTTCCAACACTGTTGTGTATGTACAAAATAGTATCCCGCATCAACCAGTGGATTGCAAGACTCCTTAGGTGATCTAGGGGATCAGTAACGTGCTCAAAAATAAGTTCAAAAGTGCTCAAACGGGTGCCAAAACGTAGAACTTGTTGCCATGAATCCAACACAACTTGAATCACTCAAAACCGATATCGCATGCTCCTGATATCACATTCTGATCATTTTCCCAAAAATGTAAAATTTTTGTAGGTTGAAGTACAAGAGTGTTGACTAGGCAGGTTGACTATGTATTTTGGGCCAATGGAAGGTTACCAAATAGCCTCACTGGATTGGTTTTTGGTTCCAGTTTTTGATTGACTATGAGTTTGTTTGTTGGGCCAATTGTTGGGTGCCATGTGACCCATTCACACGCTGACACGTGGCACCCCTAGACCGACCAAAAATTTGTTATGGCCTGAACTAGCCTCCATGTGGTTCAACCTCGTGACCTTGGAGCAGACAGTGCAACTCTCTACCATTGCACTGTGGGTGGTTCTTAACAACTACGGAAACCAATTTTTATTTAATGTTTTGGTGTTTGGCCATTGGGGAAAGGGGTCGGGGCTAAGCCCCTAGCCCCCGGTCACCTTACACCCACGAGACTGCAGGTGGAAGGGAGTCGAGGGCTTGGGATTAGCCCTGGCCCAAGGTTCCATAACCCTCATATAACCATAGTGCAGAGTGGAGGGAAATGTCATTATGGAGGGAGATTTGGGTTAAGCCCAGGTCGAGGGAACATGTGTTGCCATGGGATCGACAACAAAGCACTGGAGCGCTAACAAGAGGGGGACTAACCCTCAACCCTGTCCAAGGTCTTATTTCATGCCATGGGACTAAGCGTTGGAGGAACTGAGTGCTCACAGTAGAGGGGCTTGGGGATAGGCCAAGATCATGCTCTTATGGCACAGATAGAACCATGGGTGTGGGAACAGATAAGGAGTCCAACAGACAGGTGCAGAATTCAAGGGCCACCCCCAAGTTTTATAGTGGCATGGCACCAACAACACAGGAGGACATGGGTTCTATGTTAGTGGGGACAGATAGTTAGTTCCATCCCCTGGGCATATGACCGATGTGGCCACATTTTTTCGCCCATAGGGGTCATTGGGCAATTAAACTATTCAACAATTTTCACTTGAAACAATGCAAATTTCATTGATGTCAGGTGAAAATGTCGTTTGAAGGTTCCAAGAAAGGTAGAATTCACAGAATAGTTAGTAGGGAAGTCCAGTTTGTAGAGTAGTTAGTAGCAAAACTCTCTAGAGCATAACTTTCTCAGTTTTTGGCCAAATTGAGCCCAACAAGAACCCAGCTAGGGAGTTTTGACTATTCTGGATCAATTGGAGACATTATTTTTACATTATAATAATTGTAAATCCATGAAATCACAGATTTAAGCACTTAATGAAAGAGGCCCAACATGGGAAGCTGGACCAAGAGATGTAGCCCAGGAGGGGTGAACTCCTTTATCATTTTTCTGTCTTGTGTTGTTGTGTATGGTATATTTGTCTCTGTTTTTATGGTAAAAACTGAGTTTAAAAACCATTAATTTATGTATTTTTTCCAATTAATCCATTGCCTAAAACACAGAAAAATTTACTTGCAAATTTTCGATAAACCTTCAAGTTTGTAATACAGATCATTTTGGTATCAGAACTCAAGGTTATTTTGAAAGTTTTATTTTGTTTGAAAGTGTTTTCTGATGCTGACAAGGTTGAAGCTTAAAAGAGGAGAAGGAGTGCTTATAGAGCCAAATCCTCAAGTGGGTTCAAGGAAGCCACACACATCTCAAGCTTCACTAGTCATGGCACATGAATAAGGTCATGAAGGGATGTTTGAGGATGAGATAACTTTCAGAGAAGCTTTATTTTAAATGTCTAAAATGGTGAAGGTTCTTTATGAGAGGAACTCAAGGTTGCAAGGATAGAGCTCAAAACCTCCAAAAGGAAATGGAGGAAATGGAGATAAACCTCCAAAAGTGAATGGAGAGGATGTTGAAAAGACACCACCTTCACCTCCATCCTCACCCTCATCTTCTTCTACCTCAACCCCTTCACAAACACCACATTCTCCAAACGGACTTGGTAAAACTCATTTGTTAAATTTTGACATAAAGTTTGACTTTCCTATGTACAATGGAAAGGTAAATGCTGAGAAATTAGATAATTGGGTTCGTCATATTGAAGTGTATTGCAGGATACAAATAGTCAAGGATGATGCAACCAAAATTCAACTTTATTCCCTTAGGTTAGAAATTGTAGCATTCATTTGGTGGGAGGCCAAAACTCAAGAGGGTCTCAAGAAAAGTGGTAAGATTATTTTCTCTTGGAATGATTTTGTAGTTGCATTAAGAAGACAATTTTATCCATTAGCATACATATAGAAAGCAATAATGGACTGGAAAAATTTTAGACAAGAAAAAGGTATGAGTGTTCAAAGTTATACCCAAGAGTTTAGAAGAAGAGCTCTCATTTTGGCTGTAGATTTGTCCTCTCAAGTCACTCTCCTTAAATACATAGGTGGTTTACATAGTTACTTGAGGCATACAATTCTTATGTTTAACCCTACAAAGTTAGATGAAATATGTGTATAGGCTACTCATTTAGAAGAAAGAGGGAAGAATGTTACTGAAGAGAGTAGTGAGAATCCATTTAAGTATGGAGACAAAGGAAAGGGGAGCTTCAAAGTTAAGGATCAAAAGAATGCTTCAATCAGGAAATAGGGAGAAAAACTTGTTGGAAATACAAACAAGAAATGATAAAAATAGAAATGCTATAAATAACATCTCAGGTACCAGTGTTGGATATAGCAACAAGGACTAAAAAAAAATGGAAATGCTAAAAATAGAATTTCTATAAATAGTATTTTGGGATAGATTCCAATTTTAGTTAGTCCGTGAACTAAAATTGAGAAGTAAAATTCGAATTTGATCTTAGTAGCTGTTTGTAAAATAATTAATTAATTCATCTTGATTTAATTAGTTTTAGGAAATCAAACATGAAGTCTATGTGAAGACATGCAACAATCTCTCCATTGATTGAGGAAGTTATCCCTTGATTAAAGGAGATGAGGATGAGTTGTACTTTGAGTTGTAATTAGTTAGCTCAGTTATCTGAGTTAAGTCCAGTTAGATTAGTTCCAATAGTTTGTGGAATTAATTATGAGTTCAGTTAGTTAATGCTTGCATGCATGTAATTGTTGCACTTTAGATAACCAAATATTCTCTCATACATAATTCATGCATGTCAGTTCAGTCAGAGACCTGGTTGAGATCAAAGGAAGGGACAGTGTACTATCAATTGGAGGATTTTTCCTATATAGGAAACTCATCCGTGCAGAAGGAATTAAATCCTTCAGGATTGCGCAATTATTTCTGAGTTTGGTGAGTTGTGTGAGAGGTGAAT
Source organism: Pinus tabuliformis (assembly GCA_031772625.1). Classification (NCBI taxonomy): domain Eukaryota; kingdom Viridiplantae; phylum Streptophyta; class Pinopsida; order Pinales; family Pinaceae; genus Pinus; species Pinus tabuliformis. The sequence goes on along the minus strand of CM062808.1, from coordinate 781,287,653 downwards.
TCACACAGGTGGCAGCATTGGACCCCAAGAGAAACTGTGCAAGGAAATAGGAGGCTTGGAGGCCAGAGGAGAAGGTTTGTGAGAAGCCTTTGACTATCTATGAGTAGCAGAGGGATTGTACTTAGAGCTGGGTAGCTTGTGAGCTAAAGCTTTGTGTAATGCAGAGATATTTCCACTTGTATGATAATATAGAGATCAGGGTTTTTAACTGAGGTTTTCCCCAGAGTATTCTTCTGTGTTCATGTGTGTATGATTTCTCATTCTCTATTATATGTGTTCTGATTGATCTAGCTCAAATTGATTAAGCTTCCACAAAGTTTGATTGTAGAAGTAGATCTGGTATTTTGCTTTAGTATATTGCATTATCAGGTGATCTACAGTGGGAATTTCTACATGGTATTGGAGCAAAGGTGATCAAAGCAAAGAACAATGTATAAAGAAGGGAGAAGTTCAAAGTTTCAAGTTCCTGATTATAGAATTCGAATTCTTATCACATCTCAAATTTCACCAATGGCGTTCAATGGTTTAAGACTCGAGCATGCCCTTGATGGCAGCTCGAATTATATAGCCTGGAAGGATCACATGGAAGGAGTATTAGAGGAAAACGGTCTAAAGGACTTCATTGATCAAGAAGTCCCCAAGCTAGCAGTGGCTAATGCTATAGAATTGGCAGAATGGAAGAAATGTGTGGCTAGAGCGAGGAGAATCCTCCTGGAGGGAGTTCAAGACCACATTGTATCGAGTCTCCATGGGAAGGAGACATCATTTTCAATGTGGAAAACATTAAAAGATCTATATCAGAACAACAACGATCAGAGGAAGCTAGCGCTGAAAGACAAGCTTTGGAAAATTAAGTGTGAAAAGGGCGACATGATCTCTACATTTCTGAACAAGCTCACCACCTGTAGGGATGAGGTTGGAAATGTAGGGATCACAATAGTTGATGATAACATGGTGAGTCTTGCTCTCCTCGATCTTCCTAAGAGATGACATAGCTACCAAGACTCAGTTAATGGAAGAGAGAAACTGCTAGATTGGGAATGACTTTGGTCGGATCTGATGCAGGAGGAGATAAGGAGAAGCACCAGAGATGGTTCTTCATCCAAGGAGGATGAAGAAAATTGTACCTTAGCGAGTAAGGCAAAGAAAGGGAAGGATAAGGATTCTCATCCCAAATTGAGTTCTTCCTATGGTGGGAAGAATTTTAAAAAATCGAAAGTGTGATGCTTTCATTGTCATGAGGTGGGCCATTTTGCTACAAATTGTCCACTGAAGAAATCCAAGAAGGGATCCAAGGAAGGATTAGAAGGTGAGGCACTGGCCTCACAGTTCGAGTTGGATTTCACCCTCTTCACATGCATCATTTCATCCATGGTGGGATGTGGTTGGTTTCTTGACAGTGGAGCTTCATTCCACATGATCGACGATAAGAGTTTGTTCAATACCTTGGAGGATAAATATATCTAGATACTCATAGCGATGGGTAATGATGAAAAGTATAGTGTCTCAGGAGTAGGCACAGTTGTTTTTCAGAGGGAGCATGGAACTTACATTACTTTGACAAATGTGAAGTATGTGCCAGGACTAAAGAAAAACTTGGTATCGATCGCAATGCTGGAAGACAAAGGCTATGATGTAGTCTTCAGTAAGGGAAAGGTTTTCCTTAGACATGTCACCACGAGACAAGTGAAGCAGATCGATTCACGAGTCAAGAACCTGTATGCTCTTGAGGTTCAAAATGCATGCAAAGCCTTGAGGAGCAAGGAAACTATTGGAGACTTGGTGGTTGAGAGGGAGAGTACATTACCTATCAACATGCAACGCCAAAAGAATTCTCCGACAATTATGGAGGAGCCACAATTGGTGAAGCAGCTTCAGGAGGTTGTGGAGCAGCCACAACTGGAGAAGTCGAGAGGAGATCGAGTGGAGGAATCCACTCATGTAGAGACCTCTAGTAGGGGGAAATTTCGAGCCAAGTGGGTAGAGGGATCACATGCATCCATACCTCCAAGTAGGAGGTGGGGTGATGTGGAGTGACAGTCCCAAAAAGGCTGGAATAGGGGCAGGATCATTGAGGTACCCAGCCTCTTTGATTAGACCTTGCTATGGGAACCCCGACGAGGAGTAGCAAGACTGGTTGAGTGGGTAGAGGCAGATGCGGATGGAGCGGCAGAGAGAGCTGCAGTGCAGGAATCCCAAGACAGTGCAGAGCTAGCAAGCTACAACAATGCGATAGGCATAGGAGTGTTGCACCAGTGCAAGATGGCACAAAGAGGTGTGAAACGATGCGAAATGCATGGAGTGTTGTAGCAGCTCAGAGGTCACAGAGGGAGCAATTGTCAGCGACAAAGGGAGCTTCAACATTAGAGGGTGTTTCTAGCCCAACATGGAGGTCAGTTGGGAGATTTTTTTGTTTCTAGAGTTGTTGGAGCAACAACACTTGGGAGAAGTGTTGCATGCAGAACATTCCAAAGGTTCGAGATCAGGTTCAAGTTGAATGCTTTTCTTGTTGAGAGGGAGTGTTGGAAATAACAACAAGAAATGCTAAAAATAGAAATGATATAAATAGCATCTCAGATACCAGTGTTGGATATAGCAACAAGGAATGAAAAAAATGGAAGTGCTAAAAATAGCATTGTTATAAATAGTATTTCGGGATATATTCCAATTTTAGGTAGCCCCTGAACTAAAATTGAGAAGTAAAATTCCAATTTGATCTTAGCAGCTATTTGTAAAATATTAATTAATTCATCTTGAGTTAATTAGTTGTAGGAAATCAAACATGAAGTCTATGTGAAGACATGCAACAGTTTCTCCATTGATTAAGGAAGTTATCCCTTGATTAAAGGAGATCAGGATGAGTTGTACTTTGAGTTGTAATTAGTTAGCTCAGTTATCTAATTTAAGTCCAGTTAGATTAGTTCCAACAGTTTGTGGAATTAATTATGAGTTCAGTTAGTTAATGCATGCATGCATGTAACTATTGCATTTCAGTTAATTGAATATTTTCTCATAAATAACTCATGCATGTCAGTTCAGTCAGAGACCCAGTTGAGATCAGAGGAAGGGACAGTGTACTATCAGTTGGAGGATTTTTCCTATGGGAAACTCATCCATGCAGAAGGAATTATCTCCTTCAGGATTGCGCAGTTATTTCTGAGTTTGGTGAGTTGTGTGAGAGGTGAATTCACATAGGTGGCAGCATTGGACCCCAGGAGAAACTGCGCATGGAAATAGGAGGCTTGGAGTGTAGAGGAGAAGGTTTGTGAGAAGCCTTTGACTGTCTATGAGCAGTAGAGGGATTGTACTGAGAGCTGGATAGCTTTTGAGCTAAAGCTTTGTGTAATCTAGAGATATTTCCACTTGTATGATAATACAAAGATCGGGGTTTTTAGCTGAGGCTTTCCCTAGAGTATTCTTCTATGTTCATGTGTGTATGATTTCTCATTCTCTATTATATGTGTTCTGATTGATCTAGCTAAAATTGATTAAGCTTCCACAAAGTTTGATTGTAGAAGTATATATGGTATTTTTCTTTAGTATATTGCATTATCAGGTGATATATAGTGGTAATTTCTACAAAACTCACATGTAAACATTGTTTAAAAGAAGGCCATGATGAAGAACATTGTTGGAAACTTCATCCTGAGTTGAGACCCAAAAATTTTAACAACACAGAGAAAGAAAAGACTGTTGCAACAACTCATCAAGATCTAGGATCTGATTCCAAAGATGATACCAAAATCAAAACCATGGGATTGAAAGGTAAGGATTCTATTGCAAGTACTAGTTCTTCTAGCAAGCCCATTGAACCTCAAAATGAAAAATAAAGATTTGAGATTTCCAAATTAGGGTCATAACAAACATAACAAAGTATATACTTTGTTTGATAGTGGATCACAAGCAAACCTTATTTCAGAAGACATTGTCACGAAACTAAATTTGGAAACCATTCCCCATCCTAAACCTTATCCTTTGGGTTGGGTATGTGACAATGCCAAATTGAAAGTGACAAGAAAATGCATACTTAAGTTTGCCATCACTGCAAATTTTATTAATGAGGTAGAACTTGATGTAGTACAAATTGACATATGCAGGATTGTTTTGGGAATCCCATATCTATATGATAGGAAAGTCATCTTTAATCTCCATGAGAACAAGACTCATTTGTTTAAAAATGGGATTGAGTACATTGTTAGAGCACATCACAAGAAGTTGAATTTGTATCTTGTGAATGTTGGACAAATGAAGAGGCTTGTAAATGCTAGTCACAATTTTGCATCATTAATGACCAAACACAAAGATGTTTAGGAAACTGAAGCTTTCCAAGGATATGATGTAAAGCTTAAGCATGATTTAGTTTAGACTGTTAACACACATGATAAGATGTTTTAGGATTTTGAAATGTTGCCTCATTTGGCAGGAAAACAACATGAAGTTCAATTGCAGCAGGGTGCATCAATTTTCAACATTGGTATGAACAAGATACCAGTGTTAGAGAATGCATGGATCAATAAGAAGATACAAGAGCTTCTTGACAAAGGGGACATTAGGTCTAGTACATCTCCTTGTGGGTATCCTAATGTTTTGGCTTTGAGGAATTATGGTACATGGAGATGGCAATCATGGTGTGTGGATTTTGTAGCCTCGAACAAATTATGATGGTATAAGAACACTTGGTGCAGAGTCAAGAAAAATACAAGGCTAGACATGATAAACATCATGTTAACCATAGTTTTCAGGTTGTAGATGAAATTTATCTTTAAATTAGAAAGGAGAGGCTTCAAGGAGAAGGTAAAAAATTGTAACCAATCAGATATGGACATTTTAAGAATTTAGAAAAGATTGGTAATAATGCCTTTCGGTTGGATTGCCTCCATATATGAAATTTTATGTAATTGTTAATGTTGAAAAATTGAAATTGGATGAACCTCCATTGATTGATGTTCAAGGAGAGAATGTTCAGATTCCTTCAGTAGAAGTTTTCTCTCCTAAATACCTTGAAGAATTGTAGGAAGATACTATTCTTGACAGAAAAACAAGAACTACAAGAAGAGGGAACTTGGAGTACCTTCGTGTAGGACTCAAAGGAACAAATCCAAGTAAAGCGAAATGGATTGATATTGGAAGGGTGATGGAACTTTACCCTCATCTATTTCTTGATTGAAAATAGTCTTTTGGGGGTCCAAAAGCTTCCAGTGGGGAGGAGTGATCTAGGGGATCAGTAAAGTGCTAAAAAATAAAAGTGTTTAAAAATACCCAAAACTAGTGCCAAAATGTAGATCCTCATCGGCTTGAATTCAACACAACTTGAATTAATCAAAACTGATATCATATGGTCCTGATATCTCATTCTGATCGTTTTCCAAAACAAGTAAAATGTTTGGATGTTGAAGTAAAAGGGTCATTGGGCATTTAAATCACTTGACAATTTCACCCGAAATGAAACAAATTTAGCTGGTGCAGGGTGAAAATGTCTCTTGGTGGTTCCTGGAAAGGTGGAATTCATAGATCAGTTAGCAGGAAAGTCTAGTTTGTAGAGCAGTTAGCAGCAAAACTTCTCTAGAGCATAACTTTCTTAGTTTTTGGCCAAATTGAGCCCAACAAGAGTCCAGCTTGGGGTTTTTGACTGTCCTGGAGCCACTGGGAATGTTTTTTTTACATTCTAAGCATTGTAAGTCCGTGAAATCATAGATTTGAGCACTTAATGAAAGAGGCCCAACATTGGAAGCTGGACCAGGAGATATAACTCAGGAGGTGTGAACTCCTTTATCATTTTGTTGTCATGTGTTGTTGTGTATGGTATATTTTTCTTTGGTTTTATGCTACAAACTGAGTTTAAAATCCATTAATTTATGTACTTTTGCAAATTAATCCATTGCCTAAAAGACATAAAAATTTATTGAAAATTTTTCCATAAACCTTCATGTTTGTAATACAGATCACGAGGAGGTCTTCTCTAGTAAGAAACATCATGTTTCTCATTTTAAAATATTTGGTTGTCTCATGTATTTTCGTGTGCATAAAGAGAAGAGAAACAAGTTGGAAGCATCTAGGAAGAAAGGTATATTTGTGGGCTACAATGAAAAATCAAAGGCATATAGAATCTAAGTGCCTGGTCAAAGAGATGTTGAAGTAAGCCATGATGTCACCTTCGATGAAGACACTTCCATTGGGAAAGCCAGAGATATCCCCATTCCAAGGAAGGATAATGATAAATGTGGAATGTACGTAATAATTAGACTTTAATCCATTATATATATGTCAAACTACAATTAATTCTCATTTCATTTAATGTTGTAATAAACCCATGCATAAAGATACATCATTGCATAAATATCATAATACTCATTTGATGGTTGTCACATTTCTTCAAGTTATCCCTTTTTCTTGTGACACTTTAAAGGAGAAAAATGAGAAGCATCAGACTTAAACCTTAATTTTGAATTTGAAAATCAGTTAGATTCAGGTCAGAGCTTCTTAGTCATTTCATAAAAATGCATTTGCAAGAAAAAATGAATATATGGTCTTGTTTGCTATAATTTTATGTCATTTATATTTTTTTGTTGATAGACATTGAGCCTAGAAACCACATAAATACAATGAGTAATATTTGATATAACAATAGATGGCTATGAGTGTTGATTTGAATAGAATATCATTAACATAACAAAAAAACAATCTGAGACCACACTTAGATGTTCCCAGGCTCTATACTACAACACAACATAGTGTGACTCTAGAGTCTGGCCCCAACACAACCTTCAATTAAAATTTAATAATATAAATCACTAATTAGTTAATATCATTGATATACTCATATCAAAAATATAAAAACATTGGAAACAACCATTTAGTAAAAAAACTTCTAAAACACTTTATCAAAAACCTTACCATATTATTACTAGTATTTTGAAGGATGAAGTCACCCTAAGAGTTTAAAGTGTAACCATTTTCCTATTGTAAAATGACAGCCTACCATAACACTACATCTCAAATAAAAAACTTACACATCAAATAAAATACCAATATCATACATTGTAAATTGAAAGCCTACCGTAACACTACACCTCAAATAAGAAACTTGCACATCAAATAGAACACCAATATTAGACATCATAAACCATAGAAAGAAAAAAGCCAAAAGGAAAACTTTAACCCTAGTAAGCCATCCCTATTTTATCAAATTGAAAAAGAAAAAATGTCAATATCACTTTCAAAGCAAATTAAGTGTGTTTGGAAACTCCACTTATAGCATGATAAAGGACTCAAGGTTTAACCACGAGTGACTATTCTTTGACTTTGTTTAATATTAATCATTAGATGAGAACATGAAGATGCTTCCCACTAAACTTTGTCTGGTGCCAATAACTAAATGTGAAGGCCAAGCAATTTGATGAAGATCTTCATCACGGATTTTCCTCTCAAATATGGTTAAATTTTTTGCAAAACCGTTAAAAATATTTTGTTGAAATGAAGAGGTGTGAGTAAAATTTTTAACTAATAAATTTGTCTTAAAATTCCAACTCTGATTTTCATTTACCATATATATATAGATATAACTAGCATTTGCACTAAGACGTGCAAGGCAATGCTGATAGGACATGCATACCATGAGTTCCTTCGTGTTTGAACCAAAAGACAACTTATTAGGTATTATAGGTTTTGATGTCGGAGGTTTTAAAATCACAAGCATCCCAAATATGCGATATTATGTAGAGTGAAGTCGTCGGGAATGGGCTCCTAGTATTAATGTGTCAAGATGGGAGATAAGCAATTAACAAAGGATTTGTGTGCTAAACAAAAGAAGTCGGGGCATTTTATTTCTCCTCTCGAAGGGATGCATGGTAGCAACACTGGATCTGATAAGAGACATGTGGCAGCGGTGTGCCAACATAATCGGTATGTGGCAGTTGGATTCAACAGTTTCAAGGCTCACAATAGGAAAAAAGGGGGTAACACGTGGCATTACTCACAAGGTGATAGGTGGTAGATACGTGGCAACGATGGCATCACGTATGGGAGATCAGAGATCAGAGGTTGAGGCATATTGTGCATCGAAGGGTTCTAATACAGGGGCTAGACTACGGTCATGTGAAGACCTACAGGACCAAGGCCCATTCGCAAAAGGTGATCGACGATCGGAAAATTGACATGTCGTCCATGAAGGTTACACCTCTGAATGGAAATTCTTGATAGAGAGGGCTCTGATTTGGGGGCTAGCACGACGGTCACAAAGAGTTGAAAGGAGGCAAGGGCTATTGGCATATCGCAATCAGAGATCAGTGGATGCAAGCGAAGGTTTCATTCCAAAAGCTGCGATGAAGGGCGGATGCGATATTATATTAAAGATGTTTTGATAAAATAAACCAAGTCTAGAGATAGATGAGATCGCAAGTTTTGCCAGGACAACCATCTTATTTTTCTGATTAAAATCTTCGGTAAAGCTGACGCATACAGTAAGACATATTGCAATAGGATATTGGTGGATCTAAGCGAAGGTTTCATTCAAAGAGTTGTGATGAAGGGTGGATGCGATTTTATATTAAGTATGTTCTCATAACAGTAATTAGCTCTGGAGATTGAGGATCTCGCAAGTTTTGGTAGGACAATGATTTGATTTCTCTGATAACAATGATCGTTAAAGCTAACATGTGTCGTTTTAGGCCACATGGATGCAAGTTGTGGCAATTAATGGCGAAATGTAGTGTATTTATGTTTTTAGATATTGTAAATGCTTTCATTACTACTAAGAATCCCTGAAGATTTCGCTCATAAAAGTATTGGATTCATACATAATTCGTCATTTTCTTTATGTGTGGGTGCTGGTCATTCTTGTGTTTTTTTCTCCCAAGCTATTTGGTCATGCTCTTGAGGTCACAAAAATCCTTGGGATATTTTCCGGCACGCCATGCACCCCTGATGCTGGGGTTTCTAGATGGGAGGCCATGTATAAGATTTTTGAAGAGGAAGGGCCAAAAGTCACAGAAAGAGTAGCTACGACAGAGGATAGGCTTCCTATTTCAAAAATTACATACAATGCTAAGGTCATTTCGTTTCTCCATAGAATTGGCACTCGCCCAAGCATATTTCCTTATATGGATATGATCAGGTGGGTCATTGATCATATGAACATCGCAGATAGGAACTTCATGACCAAGAGATAGACGGTCATCGACTCTTTCACTACAAAAGACTTGTCTGCAATGTACCACCTCCTAGCAGCTCAAAATAAATATGATAAATAGTTCGTTGAGAATTTCATGCAGGAAAATGAACACCAATCTGAGGCCATTCAAGGATGGAGAAGAGACCTTAGCAAGCATAAGCGGGAGGACAAGGGTATGTATGTTATAGCCTCTATTAATGCACCCTATTGTTTTGTTGTTGCAATGATGTGTAGATTGTTTGGCTATGAGAATACCTAGAAGTTTTCAGACCAATGGGCACCCCTAATTGAAGCTGCCTTTGATGGTTATGTAATGGATTGGGGAACTATTATGTCCAACAATGTAATCCTAGAATATAGGAAAAAATGCAAGTTTACTGAAATTATTGTTGTCCCATTCTACATGAGTGCCTACATTATGGATTGTATTTGTTTCACTTCATATTTTCCATCCATGGGATGGAAATGGACTATTGAAGACCCTTTGCCTATTCACATTTACCATAATATTCTATGGGAGTCAAAATACCGACCCCATTTTTACAAGATTAGCCATGGCGTCGTCCTTCCTATTTACCAGTTTGTTTTCAATGAGAAGTGCCCTAGAATCTTTGTTGAAGCCAATATTGACCTGTTATCAGTTGGAAGATGGTTTGGGGAGGAATCATTTACCTATGTTTGAGTTTTTGGCAGCCTTGCACAACCTCATGTGTTGCCCTTGTATGTCCTCGATAAGCTCCTAGCCCGGGAAATAGCCTACCAAACTGTGGGAGATGGCCTATCTAAGGTCATGAAAGAAAGTAAAAAGACAATGTGACATGTTTTTCCATATCGATGTGGATTCTATTCTTTATAAAATTTCAAACATGGTACTAAGGAGATGGAGGAAATCCAACTGATGAACTTTCCAACCATTCCAAATCGGCAATATGATCCAATAGATACTGCGAAAAATGTTACAACACAGGCAAAGATCAAGCAATTTACAAATGAGCCTGATAAATTTGATGATTTATTTCAATCGACGTTAAATTATTTAGAGGTTGAAAGAGAAGCAACAAGATGGCTCAGCCTCGAGGAATTAGTGCAGTTTCATCAATACATGGTTAAAAGGATTTTCCATTTGCCTAGTGAAATTTTGAATATATATCACCAGGACATGGAACAAGGCACATGAGTGAGCATATCTCAAAGTCAAGATGTAGTTCATGTAACTGAAACATTGGCAACTAGTAAATCAAGGTAGAGAAGGTAGCGACAGAATAGAGTCTGGATGGGAGTTGGGAATAATTTATTAAAGAGAGTGACCCTAAAAAACAACAAATTTCGTCACAGACACAGATTGCTTAGAATTCTATCATCACTGGGAAGAGCTTGTTCACTGTTGAGTCTTCTAAGGAAACTATGGACAATGATGATATGGAAATCATCCTAGATTTTCTGACCTCTAAGGTCATTCTCAATATTGAGGAGATTCCTCCTTTGGACATATTTTACATTCCGAAACATAGAGAAATAGTCAGCAGGAAGAGAAAGAGGAGAAGGACTAAACAAAGGAAGGCTTTGGTCTCTACAAATACCTCTTTTGAATTTCTGTGGAAAGATGCCCAAGTGACCCCTGCTGAAGATCTTGGGAGACTATCACAATATGCAGGAGCCTATGCTAGTGCAATAATTGACAAAGCCACAAAAGTGCAACAACTCCTAAGGGAGAAAGATGATAGAATAAGGCACCTTGAACAAAATTTAGAAAACGAAAAGTAAGGAATCGTCTAGCAATGGCAAGCTCAATTTGCACAATTGCAAACCAGTTTTGATGGGCTGAAGATTCAATATGAATCTGACATGAAGAGTTGGGATGTCCACATACAGGAGCTAGAGCGCAGGATTGAGAAACTGAAGGCTAATCCTGAGACAACAAAATTCATGAAAGAAGCAGGGGATTTAAATAACCTGCTTGCTCATTAACAGGTTCTATTTTTCCAAAACTTGGGAACTAATGAAGAGATGTGATAATCAGATGATGCACTTGTGAATCAACTGTCCGATTTAAGGACATATGGCAAGGAATTTGAAGAGAAAATATTTGATTTCATTGACTAGCAGAACAACTCTAAGGGTTGATTAGCAAATCTGCCCAAGATAGAAGAATCTCAGAAAGAGATTGTCTTCCAAGAATGGGAGATAAGGCTTAAAAATGCAGAGATGGAAATCTATAGTGCCAGGGACATATCTAGCAACATGATTCAATCAATCAATGACAACCTCTTGGAGGAAAATTTAATCTCAGAGTGCCCAGAAGATACGTTGCCCGATGTTAAAATATTGACAAAATCTTGGCAAGAATCATCAAAGAAGAAGGTTGAGCGAATAAAATCTCTATCAAAGATTGACTTGGAATGCCATTGGCATTTCCTAGTCAAACCACATGGGAAATGGTTGATGCTAAGGTGTCTTCTAAATACAATAAGTCAGGTGTTGCTAGCTCTCAGCAATGCATTATTTAGTACATGGATGCGCACAAGGCCTGAACATCCACCTGAATTGAAGGCGATGACAAATATATGGGAACTTCAACAACAATTGGCAAAGTAGTCTTCATCCAAGTCTTGATCAACTTGTTGTAACAAGACTGTACTATTAGTTTGTATTTTTATTTTAAGTGTGGTTTGTTTGGACCAATGCAACATTTTATGGAATTTTCTATATTTGAGTTTTGACTTTAAACTCTAAATCCTCTTCATTGTTATGAAGAAAGGGGATTCTGAAATTTTGTGAGAAGTATTTTGGGTTTTACTACTATAGTTGTAAACAAGTCTTGATAGAAAGAAGAACCATAGCAATTTTCCTTATGAGCAGAGTGAATGTGTATTGGGTATTATTATCTTTACATTGATGCTATGTTTTTGGGCTAAAGTATTGTTTTAATTGAAGTTTGTTATAATTGAAGTTTTGTCATATATGTTATTCTATGTGATTAGATCAGTATCACCATTGATGTGTTTAAATCGAAATGTTTTAAGTATAGAAACCATCAATGATATCATGTATGCACAATTGAAGATTCAATATTTTTGTTATATGATATCACTTGAAACCCCCCGATGTCTAACTTGTGATATATAACTTCCTATGAGATCCATATCTCGCCGATATTCTTGAAGGTGTTTGCTATGATATGCGATAATCTCTGACCTCAGATTTGCTCCAATCTCCAATATGTGGACCCGATATGGTGTATTAATTCACTTGCAGACCCAATATAATTACAAAAATGGATTTAATCTAAGATCGCATCCGTTTATCAAAACTTTCTTTATGTGCCATAATCTAAAATGACCGACAAGATGGATGCAATATTGATATTAAAACGAATTTAATTGTAATTTGACGTCCACCATATTGGAGCTTTATTATAGCGCAAGTTTGCAGACTATGGAAATGTTGCGATTATCACCGAGACCAAAGCCTCAGATATTATGGAATTGATACAATTATTAAAATGAGTTAATTATTTTATTGCATCCGTTCCAGATCAGAGGTACCCAAATTTCAAATGTTTTGTGTTGTGTCATTTTGAATGTTCCAATGAGTAAACCTCTGATTCCACTACTGGTTCTGGATTGAAGGACTGCATTATGTTGATTATGTTTGCATATATGCATGTGTGTAAAAGCTGAAGGTAAAGATGTGTGTAATGACTGCCAAGGGTAAACATAGAATGTTTGATGCTTAAGAGACATAACAAATCACATGTTATAACAAACCACATTATAATAAAGATTAGGCAACATAAGAAGCCGCATGACAACAAAGAGTAATAACTTATTAAGGAAGAGACATAACTCATTACATGTCATGGTCGCCCAACGAGAGGTTCGATCAAACTTGAAAGATAGTGGGTTCTGAGACCCTTTTATTAATATGAAGATTACATGGCAGACCCACTAGATAGTAGGGTCTTTATCCACTTGCATGCATTTTGTTTTCCAAGTTACAAGTTGTTGTGTTGCATGGGAAGCATTGGATTAATGTCAAGGGAAGTTTCCCCTTGGGATCAGGTGAGGCACTAGCTTTGCCTAAATGGCCTGCAACATGGCCTTCTCAACATCTTGGATACCTATTATTGGCATCTTAGGATGGTTGTCAAGGCACCAGAACTTGTAAAGTTTGTCTTCTTTTTTTCTTTTCTAAAGATGAATGTACACAATATGTTATTTTGTAGAAAGGGGAAAATGTATGGAATTTTAACTGCATTTCATAGAAACTACCTATAAAAGAAAGAAACTATTGTGAAATTGAATCCAAAGTATGCTTACTTAAAGAAAATCAAAAGGGGCTAGACACAACGATCAGATTAGAGGTGGTTGCAAAGACTTTGATACTAGTATCGATTCCTCTTGCTGCCTAAGCTTGATGTAAGCATTGCCTTGCACGCGGGAGTAGCAGCTAAAGGAAAATAGTGGAGAGATGTGAAGATCAGCCATTGTTCAAACTCTAGAGATAGCAGTGAATGTTAACCCTTGTTGTTCTATGTTGCTAATGTCCACTGTTTCCTTTTGTAATGTCATTCCTTGCGATTTATGTATTGCCAAACCGCATGCCATTCGAAGGGGAATTTTCTGGCAAGACCTTTATGTTATTGGGGCAAGTGGAACATAAGATGGGTTAAAGGTGTCCCATGGTGGACCTTTGTATTGGAATAAGTCAACAACAACAAACGATGGTAATTGAGGGGGTTTTGATCCAGCTGCATAGAAAATGGAAATTACTTTTCCAAGTGCTCCATTTACAAGACCTACTTCAACCCACAAGTTACATGTGAGGAAAACCTATTGTTCATTGAAAATAAGAAATTTTGCATCCAACTGTTCATCTTCTTCATGTGCACCAATAGGATGGTGGTTCCTTTTCTATGCGTAGTAGCGTGCAATTGGCATATTCAATTTTTTGAGCATTTGTTTGTTATGAAATTTGATAGCTAGGTTGGTTGGATATAGGTGGATTGCATTGTCAAATTCCTGTTGCTCATCCTTTGACAAAAAGGAATTTGTCCTTGACATGAGAAGGTTCTAGTCTTCGACTGTTGGTGTTGCATTTCTGAGATTCGTGAGCAATTGGTGAAATGCAATTTGAAGAGGGTTCGTCCCTTGTTGGTGAAAGATGGTCGATAGTTTGACGACCGTGTCAAAGATGCGCCATAGGGAATTGCCGCGTGATGTGCCGAAACACATGGGGATGTCCTTCACAAGTGGTAGTTTCCCAAGATCACCAACAAGTATCATAGATAGATTTCCGAAAGGCACATTCTGATACAAAGGAAATACCTCCCTTAAGAGATCGTCTATCTATAAAAGAAGTTTAGGGCCAATAAAGCTCATTTCAATGATTAAAATGTATTTACACGACGAAGTTTTTCTTGGAGATGCATAAGTGGTTAGACCTCAAGAGGATGCATTGACACTAAAGGAATGTGAAGGTCATAATGGATTGTAAGCACCTTTATGTTAAATGTTGAAACACCTATTGGAGCGAGTAGGAGAAATGGACTTGAATTGGGAAGAGATTCAACAAGAAATGTATCATTTAGGCAATCAATTAAATGAGACTTCCCCATGCCAATGGTGCCTTGTATGAGAATTCTAAGGGGAGGAATGGAGGAAGTGGTCCTAAAGTGGGTAAGGAAAATGGTGAAAGCAACTTGCTTGGTGGGCGATAGTGAGGTGAGTGAGCAGGGAACTGGATATGGGGTATAACGGATTTGAGTGGATGAGTGACTAAAGTATAAGAAACGTATGGTTGTCTCTTGCAAAGGGAGAGGGATAGTAGTATGGACCCAATTGTGGTTACAGTTAAAGTTGCAATGTCGAAGCATGTTAATGTCATCTATTTCCATGGTGTTTCTAGGGTGTAGTTGAGAAAGGAGTTTCCATTCATCGATGTTTACGGATTTAGGGGGGTTCGACATATCTTTAGTGGAGATTTCATCAGAGCAAGCATAAAGAGGGGTTTTAGGGGCTTGATGAACATGCCATGGAACACACACATATTTTTTTCTTCCCAATGTGAAATGATTACTTCATTAGTGGATCTCATGTCTAATGGGAGTTTACAGAAAGGGAAGTATAGAAGTTGTTCACTCCAACAAAAAGAAGTGTAGGATGCATCAGTAGGAGAAGGGATCGAGAAAGAGGAAGGGAGGACATGAAAAATATTGCAAGGATTTATTTGTTTCCATTGGTTATGTATTCGACGAGCATAAAAGGACTAGGAACATGTAGCTTCAAGAAGAGTTAGTATTTCAAGCGAAGTAGGTCTATTCATGTATGCTATAATGAAGGGTGGTGTTGGGAAGGGGGAACCTAGACCATGAGAAACACGTTGAAAAACAATTCGAGTAACATTGAGGGAAACAAATGAGCAGCTACAAAGTAAAAGGGGTAGTTTTTGTAGCATGTGGCATGTTTCCTATGCATTGATGTCCCTATCAGCAATTGTTTCCATTAAAATTTTTGGGACAACACTAACAATAGGTGTTTTGGAGTGGAAAATCTGGGAGACACATGACAAAATTTGTTGATTAATTTATGATTTTGTTTCTGGTTTTGATGCATATTTCGTGATGTAGCGCATCACAACATGCTAAGACAAAATTGACTGGAAATTGATATTTGCTCTCTAGATGTATAGCATGTCAGAGTTGTGTACATTTAACCTGTCATTGTTAGGAGCGGGGACATATTTCTTTCGTCCACTATCATCAATGATCAAAGATGAGGTGTGATTCAAATCCCGTGGAACTCCATAGCGACAAACAAGAGTAGGACCCTTTTTAAGAAGGCATGAAGAGGGGTGGAATTTTGTATGCCATTGAACACACTTAAGAATATTCTCGTAGTCCTGAAGGCAAGAGGATGCAAATATCAATGACGATGGGAGGATGCATGGGTCATTCTCTATAGAGATGTGTACATAAGGTCCACGTTGTTCAGGAGCGTGAGGATTCCAAGCATAAATGTGTTCATCGAAAAAACACCTGCTCTATCCATCATGACTTAGTCATCCCAATCGAGGTTGTCCATATCAGGTGTGTTTTCGAGCCAAAGGAAACCATGTATGTGTGTGGAGCCCCTATGTTGCCACTCATACCTAAAAAGATGAAAAATGAAATTTTGTGAGGCGCTTGCACATCCAAAAAAAGAAACAAAAAGGAGAAGGATGGTCAGGGAAATACCTATACCATAAGTCCTTTGCATGTAAACCTTTTTGCAAGACCTCTTCAAAAAATATTGTGAATTGACAATGAATGTAATATGCTAAAAGATGTGGATTGTTGATTATATTCTTGAATTTCCGTCGAGACAACTTGGATGAATCCTGGGGGGGGGTTGAAAGGCATGACCATGTGCATGTCATGCCATTTGGTGTCAGATGCACTTAGGGTGAAGAAGAAAGTAGGTCTACCTATTTGTATGATCATATTAGTGAGTTCATCTCTGCGTCTATTGCAGAACAAGTGTGTCCCTCTAAGGCCTGATTTGAAGTGCATAATCTGGTCAAGAAACATGGAATCGGGCATGTCATGGAGGTGTGCACGAAGGTCTGTAACAGTCATTGGAAAGCACTCTTCAAGGTTTATCTTCATGAAAGCAACAATAGTTTCTTGACTATGATGCCACAACATAAGATTGTACACAAAATACCAAAATCTTGGATGTTGGGAAAAATGATTATCATAGTAGTGTATGAGGTGAACAACATATTCTTGCATTTCAACTTTTATGAGACGTGGCTGACCAATCATAGCATCTCCTATGGGGAAGAGTGTGGTTAACGCTATAGGAAGGAGGCCTTTTGTGGTATATTCATTGATAGCATAGGGGGAAATAGAGGGCCAGGAAAGTGAAGTAGTGGAATTAGGATGGGGAGATTGTAGGTAGTTGTGTATTCCTTCAAGCTCAGTATGGGAATTAGGGAGTGTTTATACAAAATAGGATGGTTGGAGGTGTGTTGGAGTGGGGTGTGCAGGAATGTTATCATCGAAAGCAGGGAAGTCAAGCTGTGGTTCAGGAGAGAAGGGGTGGATGCGACAGACGACAAAAGACATATCGGTAGGGTGATTCGGCAAGGCATATATTGTAGCTTGGTCCAGTTGGACATCCTTGTAGTAGGGATCATGGGCTAGTTTATACTATAAAGCCGTAAGAACACGTGTCCCGCTAACAATGAAATCATATGTTTTATGGTCATATCCATGCCTAGTAACAACGATGATGTCCAATTCGGAAACCAAGCATGGTAAAATGTTGGCGATGGCAGTGATGTCTTGCAGGAAACAAATAGTATGACCAATGTATTTGTACTGTCCACCTCACTAATGGGTGACTTGAAATATTGGGCTAACAAGTGATATGAACATTTCTTCTATTTGTGTTAGAGCAAAAAGGACAAACGGTTGGTCGCCAGGGTCCATGTTGTTCGCAAGGGAGAAGCGGTGGGTGGATTTTGTAGTTGCACACTAGGAGCAACAGAGATTACCATGTAAGAATTTTGTTTTCATATTTGGGTATGATTCTTTGCATATGGAGCAAATATGCAAGGGAGAGAGGTCATCTATCCTTTCACAGAATCGTCGGCGTGCTTGGTTAAGGCCAGGGTTGACAAAAATATGGGTATGGGAGGGTGAAGGAGGATGAGTTGATTGTGGGGTGTGCGATGTACATGGGAAAGAAGTGGCAGTGAATGGAGGAAGTTGAAGGGTAGGTATAGTTGGAGCGGGGAATGTTGAAGGAGATGGGTTTGCATGTGAAGCTTCAGGATGTTAGGGAAGAGAAACATTAGATGGGGGTATAGATGGAAAGGTTTGGGTGTTTAAATCAGCTTTATATTTCAGGCATCTTTGTTTGTTGGACTCATCTTTATTCTGTGCATAAAGGAGTCTCTTCCAAGCATTTCCTAAGGGGTTTGCAAAAGACGTTGGCATGTCCATCTTAATACAAACATGGGGAGACAAGTTCAAGTGATTATAGGAGACCAGAAAGAGTTGTCTTAAGCGCAAAGATAGAGTACATAGCTCGGAAAAGCAAGAACTTCATTAGTGGGTATATTTTTGAAGTAGTGCCTTCTAGCTTATAAAGTAGATGTGTATTTTGACAAAGTAGCTGAAGTTTAGTGGCCGGAGAGGCCTTTTTTATAATAGAGTTTATGTTTCTTTGATATTATGTACTAATGTCATGCGATTCAAATTTTGTTGTTGGAACTTTGTCAAAGCTATCTTTGCAGCGTAGAACAAGATTAGAATCAAACTTATTTCAACAAAGTATTTTTGTGGTGATCGATAACTATCTATCATTCATTTACCAAGTAGATTTAAGGCAACCAAACGAAAACCCTTTGTAAGAATCCAGTGTTTGTATTTAGGTGCACAAAGAACAATATAAAAGGATGTAAATATTCTATTTTGTTTAGAAGGAAGAAGAAAAAAAACATATATACTATATGTAAAAGTAAAAGATGGAGAAATATGCAAAGGTGGAAGTTGCAACATGTATCATAGGTGTATATACATAAAGAAGAGAAGTACAATGATGAAGTGAACAAAAAGAAGGGGGGTGAGAAGGGATGAAACGACAATGAATGGAAAAGCATATAGAAGTTATTTTTTACACTTCACGATGGCATGGGGAAAATAAATCGACTTTCAAAGACGCTGAACAACTAGAGTAGTAGACATTTTTTCGATTTCCTGGAGGAGAACGGAACATGCAGAACTATAGGTGATTTCCTCTGAATTGATTAGTACAAACTTCAAACAGTCCACACCATTGAAGATATATGTTTTCACACACAATGTGAAGAGGAAAGGACATCATGAAACCCTTGCATGAAGCTCGTGGATGGCACCAAGATCACTGGACAGTATGAAGGATTCTTTTGATTGGACACCCATGAGTTCAATTGCGGCATTATCAAATGCGATGAATTTTTCTAGTACGCGTGTGTGGTCATGGATTTCAAATTTCAGCACATACCGATAGTCACGTTCTAGGAAGGCCCCACCACATTTTGTGTAGTGCCACATTCCATTTGAGTGGTTGATAATTTTTTTCATGCATTGTATGCCTTAAGATGAGAGAGGGCATACAAGGAAGTAGAAATATTGCATAGCAATAAAGGTGATGGTTCCACGAATAGAGAACCATGTTGGTTTTCCACCAGGATGCGAGTCTATGAGGTCGACAATTGTATGTTGTGGGTAGCCCCGCTTGGAAGTTCTTGAGAATTTTCTACTTAACGATGGTGAAGAGGCCAAGCAATCTCTTTGATGAAACCATGATTGGAGATTTTCAGTCTCTATAATGGCGGGATCTAGCACCAAGCTGGTGGTCGAGATAGTCCCAACAGTTCTTCCATTAAATTTGGCTATGTGAGCCCCTTTGATTGCAAGCACAGTCGAAGAACTAGAAGAGGTGAGTTCAATGAGTTGCTTTCCCAAGGTGTGGCAATGCTCCCCCCATAGGGTGATGTCGATACTATAGCCAGACATGTCTCCCAAGGTAATAGTTTTCCTAGGTGTTTTAGAGTGATCCAAAATGGATTTTGGATAGACTCCCATGTTTGAGTGTTCCTCACAGAGGAAAATGAAAGTCCAAGGAAGTTCCTAGAAATAGCCCCATTGCAGAGATCTTTTCATTCTAAACCCACTGCAACTTGAATGGGCGAAAATGGACTTAGGATGCTGAAGTTATCACCAAAAGAAGTTTCCATTTGTTCTTTAGAAAAAGAGGCAAAATCCCCTAAAATGGGCAAAAAACCCTTATAAAGGAAATTGCATCGGAGGAGGGCCAAAAGTGGACTTAAGTGAAGAGGGGAAGCCACCCCTGATTTCTGATCCCCGACATATGGGGTCGGAGGCAGGCTGGTGCACATAACGTGAGAGAAGGACCTGGGTCGATGCGACATTGCAATCGCCGATTGGTGAATTGACATCGGTGATGGCATAAGACAAGGGGTGGACCCCCGAGGCTATGTGACAAGCGATTGCGATATATCGCATCACAATGTCGTATCGCGACGATAAAAGGGACGATAGTACATGCATATGCGATCACTAGACCTAATGGGTTTTATAAACTTGGAATCATAATATTTGAGTTCTAGAAAAAGGGACTTTCCCGTGTATAAGAGCGTTTCGGCATAAAAACTGAAATACAAAGGAAAAAGCCCCCAAAGTGATACAGTCAGACCCGAAGGGAAATTAAAGGTGCAATATATAAAATTTGAGTTCCGATTAGGTGAGATTTCGGGTGGGCCATAGGCAGAAAGTGGTATTGGGCTAGCTTCGCCTGAGCCCACTCACTGATCGACACGTGGATGGTGGAGGAGAGAGGAAAACTACCTTTTCAAGTAGGTAACCTCCGTACTCTTAAGCCGCCCAAAATTGGATATCGACTGTTGATCGGAGATCCATCAGATTGATGGTGGGGATTGTGAAAGCAACCCAAGGTGGACCCGATAGGGATTTAGGGGTGATTGAATGGGATTTCAAGTCTGCAGATCACGCCTGATAGTGTTTTTGCAAACATTCTTTGTGTAATGGGATTCTCTCCATTTTTCATATTTTTTCTTATGAAACGGCCCCAATTCCTTCTGGAACCGCTCCTGATCATCATGCCACGCTGTAGCAGGCATTTTTATAGGCAGTGATGCATTTTGAAGCAACAAAGCCACAGAGGGACAATGAATTGCAGGAGAAATGGCCAGGGAAGCCAAAAAGCCGGGAAGATGCCTCAAAAGAGCCAGAGATCATGATTGAGAGAACAAGAGGAAGAAGCTAGTAGAAGCAGCCAGAGAAAGCTGAAAGTAGAGCTGGAAAAGGTCATTAGAAGGTTACCAAGGATTACTTGGAGGTCAAGCGAATCACAGAGGCACACAGAGGTTGAGAGTGAGAGCCTAGAGCCAGAAAGACGAGAGCTTCAGAGACAGGGATAAAATGGTGTCTAAACCCATTGTTTCTGTGTAAAACAGTGGAGTTGAGCCAAGAGCTTGTAAAAGAAAAGGACTTTTCCATAATCCCAGAGAGCCTAGTTGAGTTGACTAGAGCTCACGGAGATGTAGCCCGAGAGTTTCGGGTGAAATCCTAATTAAATTGTTGTCTTATGTGTTTGTTTTATGGCTGCATTATTTACTGTTATATGTATTTATATGTTAGCTGAAGAAAATCAATTTAAAGCACATAAACAGTTTAAAATATACTAGCATACACCTATATTTTCAAGCATATTATTAATTCCACATTGGTTAATCAATAAGACTTGGGAACATTTAAGCTTTGGAAGTGGGAGAGGTCCTTGTAAGTTAGACAAGAAGCCTAAGTGCCCCATTTTCAAATCAGGTGGTATCAGAGCCTGAGATTGATTGACCTCACCTTCAAAGAAGGTTATATCAGAATGCTTGATCGACAAAGCAAAGATTGCCTGTCTGAAAGGTGTTTAAATAGTCAGAGGTTGATTGTGTTAGTCTCCTATACCAATAGGGTTTCATTTTTCATGATTGACAGTGGAAGTGCCAAAAATGCTCATCTTGGATGATACAAAGGTTCCATTTTTGTGAAAGAAACAGATAGTTAAAAAATGTAAAGAGGGTATGCCTTAAAAGAATAATCAAAAGGCAAGAAAATGAATTGGTCAGAAAAAATAATTGAAATGAACCCCAAAGAAAGACCAGGAAAGTGGCCAACCAAAATGGCACTGCTATCTTGATGGATGGCCCAACAGTTCAAGCTGGGCCATGCCATGTTTTAAATTGCCTGTTCTAGACTAGAGAAAGAAAAATCTGTCCAAACAGTTTAAGCTTGGCAGATTAGTAGTTAGGCAGAGAACAAAGGCGCCCAACTGCTTAATCTGGGCCCTTGGGAGTGATAAGGGTAGTTTTAGATAGCAAATTATTTGAAAAGAAAAAGAAAAGATCAATTGAGGGTTTGCAAGTCTAAGTGCACCCTCCCTGAAGTAACAAAAAATGCTAGGTACTAAGATGGGTAGGTAGACAGGGGTTGCCGAAGCCTGATTTTCTTCATATGTTAGCTTGACAAAGAAAGTTTATATTGGCAAGAACAGAGCTGTCTATTCAGCATTTTGATAACAAAATATGGAAGCATGTCTAATTTCCCCTGTTTCCCCCAGAAAATCTCTTTCTAACATCCCTCCAATGGACCTTGGGATATACCCAACAAGTCCTAGCATCACTTTATCTTTTGTGAAATATTAAGCCAAGGTGTTGGTTTCTATCACACAAGAAAGCCACATTTCTTGTGTAAAATCATTTCTCACTCTCATCTGCTTCTAAATCTAAGTTTACTCTTTAAACTTAGCTCTCTGTTCCTCTTTCACATCTCAAATTCATATCCACTTCTAACCTTACTATTTAACTCCCTAAGTGTTCCCCTCCCCCTACTATTATCATATTTTATGCAAAAACCCAAAAATACGTACATACCCCCCCCCCTTGGGCATTATAGCCATATATTTTAAAGTTCGGGAAGCATGACAAAATCAAAGGCTTTCATGTATATAGTTCTCCATGCTATGTTCGGGAATTAAATTAACACCTGGTTAATTTAATAACCCTCACCCGCTATACCCTTCATAATGTTAATTCCCTCTTTTCCGCATCACTTGTATAAAGTTCCCGTAAACCCACATTTACCATTTATCCAAGGTTTCGTGTCTCCGCGCTTTATCAAAAGAAACAATTTAATAATGGTTGGGTCCCGCCGTTATCGCACTGGCGGCTTGTCCTCCTGTCCGTTGTCGGATCTGGGCCCTCCCATCCGACGGTCATCGAACATTTCGGAGCCCCTCTACTATCCGTCCTTTACCGTCCGAAATCTGTCAGTGGGTGACGTAGTGCCAGGGATGCGTGCCCATTTGTTATTGGATCGGGCGGCCTCTAACAGATACCGGGCCCGTACCACAAGCGGTCCGATAATACCGCTTACCACCGTTTGTTCCCGCCCCTACGCCCTCGCCCACATCAGCAGTCACGTCAACTGCCATCTCACTCTCTATCCGACATGGCCGCCACGTCATCCCTCCACGTCAGCCCAGTCACGCATCGCCACGTCACCTGCCGTACCCGGGCCCGACCAGTGACGTCATGCTGACGTCATTTACAAAAAAGGCGCCAAATTCCTTTTTTTTACATATTCGCCCAAAATCATCCTTTTTTCGCATTTCTATTGGTCACTTGCGGTGCTCCCTTGCATGTTGTTTTACGTCGTTTGTCCGCCAACTACAAAATTCGTTCCCTGAGCTGCTGGCGCTACGAGTTCATCAACCTTCAAACACCTTCGGCCTCACAGTCCCCAGGTATTTACCAATTTCCTCTGCATACCCTGGTCTTCCAAGTTCACTGTATTAAAAGAAAAGAAAAAAGCATAAGAACTGCTCAAATTCCTAAGTACTAAGAACCTCCATCTTCTAGCGTAGCCCCAAGTTCATCGGGAGGAGGTCCCATTGTTCAAATTTCGCTGAACTCCCACAGCTTCCTGTGCATTTTCGACTTAAAACCATTAGCAGACAAATTCCACTGAAAAAGCAACACTCACTCCCAGCATTGGCTCCTTTCACTTTCTCAACAAGCTGTTCCTCCCTGTTAACCCAATTCACCTTCATTCTCATCTCTGAAAATCATCTCATCGACCATAATTTATTGTTCACTGCCAGTTTTGCTAAACCAAAGCACAAATTCAACTCCAAGTGAGAACTAAGCAATGGAGACCCCTGTGGCATTGAATATTGCACCCCTGAATGCCCCACATAAGAACCTAGAATGGTTGGCCCTTGTTGACTGGGATTATCAAATGAAAGAAACAGTTGAAATAAGCAACAAATATCACATAGAAATTGTTTGTGAGCTGAAGAAGAAACACATAAGTGGTGTTGATGACATAGGTATCTGGGAGTCCAACTTGCACATCTATTACCTTCCACAAGTGAATGTGTTCCCGGACTTCATCCATCAGTGTTGTGAACACTATGAACCCACTCAAAGAGAAGTTTTGGGTCCATCTAGGACTGTTTTATTTCACATCACTCCTCAATCCATAAATAAGATGCTAAGCTTTGAGCCAACTAAGCCTCTGGTGCCCCTTTCTATGAATTTTTTACTCAAACAAGGTACCAAGCTGCCCAGCTCAGAGGTCACGAGAATTGGCCAATTATTCATGCTCCCAGATTACCAGCCCCGGCAACCTCCTCCTTATCTACATGTCTAGTTCAATGAAACAGGGAGACTGCTAGTAGACATGATATCCTGCATCTTAGGGTTCAATACCAGTGAGTTTGTGGATGAAACAATCTTAGTAATGCTATCCATGTTAACTCCAGGATAGCCCCCTGCTGTCCAGTATGATTATGCCACATTCATTGCTGACAGAATTCATGAGCAGTTCATGAATATGGAGAGAGAGAGGGTATTTAAATATACCTCATACATATATCATTTGATATTATACAATCAGCCTGACAGTTTCCCTATTTTCTTGAAAAAGCTGGATGCAAAAGGAAACAGGAGGTCAGTGGTATTCTGGACATCAGTCTGTCACCATATCTTTTACTCTCCATACAACTACTGTGAGTTCATTGATCTGTTCATCTATCCAGCCTTGTCCCTACTGCAGAGTTCTCCTCCTCCTAGGCTCACCGATGAAATGCAGAAGATCCTCCAGCTTTCAAAGAATTATAGCATTGGAGATTGGTACTTCTACCAAGACCACACAGTAATCAGAGTATATGGCTGTGAGCTAGCCCCATACAGACTACCAAAGTATGTTCCCATGAGACTTTTTGCATTAGAATACTTCCGGCAATTTGGCAATGCAGACATGATCCATTTTCATAGCAGAAATAAGAAAGCACAGCTGAAAATTAAACACCAACTGGGTCCATTCATCTTTAATAAGAGGGAAGAAGCTTGGGGAGAAGCAGACAAGATCCTAAAAAGCCTCCAGCTGAAAACAAGCTTCTATTGGGCACCATATGACCCTAATCATTTCATAAGCCTCAGAAGAATCAAGTATAGGCTTGCTACCTATGATCACTTTAGCATTCCAAAAATTGAAAAATATGCTAACCAACTATAGTGGAAAGAAGGCACATTAGTGGAGGATTATTCTGAAGAAGAATTAGCAGAAAGAGCAATTAAAAAATTAGAAAAAGCAGTTGACTTGGAATATTTTGGACAGGTTTGGTCTCCAGCCCCTCGGCATCTTGGAGAAAGTGCCTCCCCAGCAGTCTGCCAAAGCAACTGGTTAAGCAGCAAATATAGCTAAAGGCAAAGAAGTACAACAAGAGCAGTCACTTCCCAATTTCGAGCAGCAAGAAGAAATGGCTAAAGCACCTGCCTCCACAGAGCATCAAACCCAAGAGCAAATCCCTCCAAGGTAGGAGGTGACAATTGAAACTACAGTTTTACAGACACCTGCAAATGAAGAAAGAATGAGGAAAAGAGATAGGCAAGAGGAGACTCCTCCTATCACTTCAACAGATCAGCAAGGTGAGAAAAGGCAAAGACTTAATCCTTTCTCTGAGGAGGAAATGCCTGAAAGACCAACTGATACTATGCTCCCTCCTAGCATCGAAACATCGGCCAACTCCTTACAGCAAGAGCAAGAACTGCAACAAGGAACAGAGGTAAGTTCTTCAAGGCAGCGGACCAAGGCAGACTCCAGTATCAAAAAGCAGTTCACAGACATAAAAGCGAGAAATGAGCCGGTTAGATACCAGCTCTATAACCAGCTGCTCAGAATGGCACCAACCAATCAAGAAAGGCTCATGTCAGCATATGATATTCAAGAAGGAAAAATGACTCTTAGTCATTTTAGGCCTACTATGCAGCAACCTCAATCAGCTGCAGACTACATCAGAACTAACTTGGAGGTATTTGCCAAAGACATCCACCCCATGGACCAGATCGAGCTACACAAGCAAACAGGGGAGATGCTCTATTCTACATTGGCTGATAAAACTCTATTAGCACACCACTTGCATAATTCTATACATAACACTACTGCCCAGTTAGAATTAGAGAAGGCTTCATCTCAAGCCAAGGACAACAGAATCAAGTCCTTGGAAGAAATTATTATAGAGCTAGGACATGACCCAAATGATCCTAAGGGTGTGCAGGCATTGATGAAGAAAAAAGATGAGGATATAGCAGCTTTGAGAAAGCAGATCAAAATACCACCTACCCATCACCCTCAGACTGAAGGGGTTGCAGACTACATCAGAACTAACTCGGAGGTATTTGCCAAAGACATCCACCCCATGGACCAGATCGAGCTACACAAGCAAACATGGGAGATGCTCTATTCTACATTGGCTGATAAAACTCTATTAGCACACCGCTTGCAGAATTCTCTACATAACACTACTGCCCAGTTAGAATTAGAGAAGGCTTCATCTCAAGCCAAGGACAACAGAATCAAGTCCTTGGAAGAAATTATTATAGAGCTAGGACATGACCCAAATGATCCTAAGGGTGTGCAGGCATTGATGAAGAAAAAAGATGAGGATATAGCAGCTTTGAGAAAGCAGATCAAAATACCACCTACCCATCACCCTCAGACTGAAGGGGTTGCAGAACAAAAGAAAGATCAAGATGTGGTGGCTCTACTTTTGACCTTGCATAAGAGATTGGTGGAAACAGAGGGTGCCTTGGAGGTAGCATTAAAGGCAAAACAAGGAGAATTACCAACTCAGCCAGCACAGACATCTACAGCCATTGAAGATGTGCCTCTTGTAACTACTTTAGCAGGTCCTCCCACTGGACAAACATCAAAGGCAGGCCCTTCAGGCTTAGCACCAGCTCCAGAAGCGACAGCACCAGCAACAACATCAGAACAGGTACCCAGTCTTAACACACAAAATATGATGAAAGAACTAGAAGCTCTTGAAGCACAGATGGCAGAACTAAAGGTGGCTAAAGAGAAATTGGCTACGCTTGAAGAAAAATATGACAAATCAAAGCAGAATATAGCTGAAAGAACAAGAGAGGTAAGGGCTCTTGAAAAAAGGATAAAGGAGTTAGAAAAAGAGCTTACTCTGGACAAAACTATAAGTGAAATCAAGAAGATTCTATGGGCCAACATTGGTCAATCCATTACAGACCAATGGCAGTCCATTGAAACTATCCATGAGCAAATGGATCTCCTAAGCAGGGCAAAAGCAGAAGGTCAAAGAGCCTGGGCATCCTTGGGAAGTATGCCTGAAATAGCCAACAGAATGATTCAAGTGCTTAACAACCGCACCGGCCTTCAGCTAGCAGGAATGGGTATCAGAGACAGGACTGATACCATATTACTAATAAAGAGGGTGCTTACCTTGAGGAACTATGTGCAAACATTGGACAGAAGATGTCAAGAAATGCAGACAGAGGTAAATGAATTCATTGCAAAAATCACTGCATTGCATAACAGAGGTCTTCCCAGCTTGGTAACTAGTGCAGGAAGGTTGTTATCACATGAAAATTATGCCAAGAGGGTCAACAATTATGCAACAAATCAAATAACAGCATCTGCAAGCAGTCCAGAGGAAGCAGGGCCCCCATCTGGGCAGACTCTCTATGAGAAGTTGGAGAATTTGTTTTTTATTGAGCATGAGATCAAGCACCTTTTTGAAACACCTCCAAATTACTACAAATATACTGAAGCTGATGAGACTCTGATTAAAATACAGAGACACCAATTTCCTACTGAAGATTGGTGGAGAGGCATGATAGAAACATTGCTCTAAGAAATCAAATTTGGAAGAGCAACTGAATGACAAAGATGATGACTAGGCACCAATGGATGATTACAAATGATGCGACCACAACAGCAGCATCGTGGCAAAGCAACAAGAAAGCAAAGACTCCCGAAATGAATGCAAATCAGTTGGCCGACCCAGTTGGTTGCAAAGTCAAAGAACTCTGACAAAGATAAACAGTTGTTTATTAATCTTTTAATAGCAATAACTTTTTGTATCTACTATTTTTGAAAAGTTGGTAAGAAAGTTATGAGTTAATGACTCATCTTTCAGATATTTTGTGAAACACTTTTGTATATATACCCCCACGCATAACTTATTTGGGGTTGTTGATTTTTCTTCTGAAGAGCTACACTGTAATTACAGACTTTGAATACAAGAAGCTGATGAAGTTCCTGAAATTCTGCGTTGTTTGATGTGTTGTGATGAGATTGCTTGCTGTTGCAGGATTCCTGCGTTATTTCATGATACAATAAGTTTTCTAAACCGTGTATTTATATTCTCTTCGCTTACAAAACCCACATATGCTGTGTGTTTAATGGTCTTAGCATCAGAGAAAAGGAATAGTTCAAGATTTGTTTATTAAACACCCTAAGCTCAATCTCTGCTGTTAATTATGTTTTCTTCAGAATTAGTTATGAATGTGAAATTCTTAATTGCTCACATTTACACTGAATCTTTCATAGTAAATACTGTTCAGGAATTCTGAGTTGCTCCTGAGCAATATTTCATTTCTCCATCTCACCAGCATAGTGAAAGAACCTTAATTGCCTCTCACTGACTGATTGCAATCCATACTTCCCAAATTTGAAGGTTGTTTCATGAATGCCCATCTGGCTCTGCAGTATCATCATTCTCACCAAACACCTCAAGCAACACATCATCACCGACTCCAATGCCCAATGGACTAAAACCCTCTGAACATTGCATTGCAGCTATTAGAAGATATCATTCAACCAAACTTTAAACAAAATTCAGTGCATCATAACTAGCCTAAAATTCCCAAAACAAAGCTAAATCAGAAAGAGAGAGCCCTCTCTGATTGCAGGTGGGCTAGAACCTATAATCCAAAGATTGGTTAGTGGTTACCTCGGCCGTATTCCCTTAGGAGTCAAAGGGAACAACCTGAGTGATAACAGATTATATGCTTGTTTGCAGACTGACTATTTTTTGAGTTTGTGCATGTGAAGGGAAAGCTATTGATAGCTCAGTCCAAGAAGGACAAGAAGGAAGAAGGGCTAAAGGCATTATTCTCATCCCAAAGGACCTCAAGGCAATCCTTGAAGCACAAGAGGTTTGCTGCAAAAGGTTGTTGAATAAGCTCTTTGTTAATCTTGTTTGAAGTTCTTTTGTTCATTGGCATAATGACAACTTCTACAAGTGTATCCTCAAATTCCTCCTTCAACACAAGATTCTTTGATGGAGACATAAAGCGAGACTTGTTCATCATGATGGACAAGGTGAGAGAAATGTATGAGGATGGATGGAAGAGCAGCATACTTAGAGAGCAGTTGAATTCCATGAAGGAAGAGAAGCAATTGCTTTCTCACAAATTGCAGGAAATGGAGAGGCAACTTCATATTGCAAATATGAACCTGAAGAGGATGCATGAGTTGGAGTCCTAGCTATTTGTTGCCAAAGAAGCCTTGGTCAACTACCAGCTTGAAGAAGAGGTAAATAGTTCTTGCTTGTCTTCAAATTCTTTTAAGAATGCTTATATTGGTTCTTTTGAAAAACATACTAGAGGCATATGTTCCAAGCTAATGTCCAAGATGGGCTATGAAGGAAGAGGCTTGGGCAAGCATGCAAAAGGTATTGTTGAGCCAATAGTGGTTGAGGAAAGGCCTAAGTATATGGGTCTTAGCTATGGACAGTCTTATGGAGAGAGTTCCAAAGCTGCCATGAAGGCCATTGAAAAAGTCCCAAGAAGGAGTTTCATTTCATCTCCCCTACCTCAGAAGTGTGGAGATTGTATTAAGGAGGAATGCAATAGCTTGAAACATCATTTGCAGGATGCCGGTGTTCAGAAGCACACACTTGAACCAGAGAGTTGTGGAAACTCTGAAAGCCTTGAAGAGATTGATGGTGTTCCAAAGGGAGTCACTTCTTCATTTTCTTCACCTCCTCATGAAGGCAATAAAGGTGAAAGAGGCAGGTATAAATCTGGTTCTAAGCATCTTCCTTTTGATTTTGCAAAGCATGATAAATTTCCACATAGATACGGGAAAATAATTGCATGTTCCTTTTGTGGTTTGGATAACCATCATGTTTCTAGATGTTGGAAGAGAATGGCCACATACAGGAAACTTTTGAAGGAAAAGAAGCAAAAAGCCAAAGGTCCATTGGACAAGGCAAATCATGCTGTCAAGAGGATGCACATGTGTTGCACTTACTGCCATAAGCAAGGGCATCTTGTTGAAAGGTGTTGGACTCTGAATCCAACAATGCTTCCACAAAAGCTGAAGAAAGTGGAAAGAGAAGATGGCAGAAATGGAAATGAAGTTTCCATGGATGATGTGCTTCAAAATGATTCACATGTTGATGCTGATGTGTAGACAAAGGAAAAACCTTTGAACTGGATTGGTAAGAAATGGTTAGAGTTCTTTTCCAATTAAGGATTGCATTTCTATTGATGCATATATTTTCATTTCTTTGTTGATGAGATGCAAGTTGAAGGTTTCTACCAAGATGGTGAATGGAAAAAGGTTGAGTAGGAGACTTACTTTGTTGCTGCAACATTATATTTCATTTCAGTTTCAAAAGTACAGTGTACTTAAGTGAAAGTTGAAGGATGAAATGCATGCATAAGCATGATGTGCATGAACACAGGGATGTTGATGTTTTCCTTCTATTTGGACATGTATGTGTAATTAACTTGAAGGGTTGATTTCTTTGATGTAAACATGCATGTAATGTTGACTTGAGGAAAGTTGACTTGGTCTCCAAGATGGAGATAGTGATGAAATGTTCATCTTTTGAAAGGAGTCCTAATGGTCTTTTTCTATATGCTTGACTTGAAGGGTAATTTGTTTTAAAGGCATGTTTTGTGGGCTTGTTGTCTAGGCCATCATTTGTATGCAGATGTAAGACATGGAGGTGTTCACAAGATGTGAAATCTGTTTCTTTTTTTGAAATAGGAGTTTAGTCCATCCAGTTATTGTCTGTATTTCTGTTGTTGTTGACAGCTTCTAAAACATGTAAAAATGAGATTTTTGTGGAGCAGGTGTACTTCACATTTGTTTGAGCCACCTGGGATCAATGATCAAGGTAGAGAAGTTCAAACTACCTTCTGTGACCATTTCAGCAGGAGTTCTGCACGAAGGCAAGGAGGGAGATAGTTCTTCCCAGGAGGACCAACACATCTAGGAAGGAAAGTGGTCAAAGTCTTTGGTTCAGAGGCACTATGCAAGGCAAGTGTGTGGAGGTTGAAAGAAGAGGGTGTTGTTACTCTTATTTACTGTTCAGATAAGTATATCAGTCTTTTGGAGACTAAAAGTTATTTTAATGGGAAGGTGTGATCCAAAATGGATTTTGGATAGACTCCCAAGTCTGAGTGTTCCTCACAGAGGAAACTGAAAGTCCAAGAAAGTTCTTGGAAATAGCCCCATTGTAGAGATCTTTTCATTCTGAATCCACTACAACTTGAATGGGCAAAAATGGACTTAGGATGCAGAAGTTATCACCAAAATAAATTTCCCTTTGTTCTTTAGAAAAAGAGGCAAAATCCCCTAAAATGGGCAAAAAACCCTTATAAAGGGAAATCACATTGGAGGAGGGCCAAAAGTGGACTTAAGTGGAGAGGGGAAGCCACCCCCGATCTCCAATCCCTGACATATCGGGTCGGAGGCAGGTTGGTGCACATAACATGAGGGAAGGAGCCGAGCCGATGCGACATTGCGATTGCCGATTGACGGATCGACATCGGCGATGGCATAAGACAAGGGGCGGACCCCTGGGGCTATGCAACAAGTGATTGCAATATATCACATCGCAACATCGTATCGCGGCGATAAAAGGTGCAATAGTACATGCACATGTGATCACTGGACTCGATGGGTTTTATAAACCTGACATCATAATATTTGAGTTCTAGAAAAAAGGACTTTCCCGTGTATAAGAGCGTTTTGGCATAAAAACCGAAATACAAAGGAAAAATCCCCCAAAGCGATATAGCTGGACCGGAGGGGGAATTAAAGGCACAATATATAAAATTTGAGTTCTAATAAGGCGGTATTTCAGGCGGGCCTTAGGCAGAAAGTGGTATTGGGCTGGCTTCGTTTGAGCCCACTCACTAGTCGATACATGGCTAGCGGAGGAGAGAGGAAATCCTTTTTTTGGGCGGGTAACCTTCCTACTCCTAAGCCGCCCAAAATTGGATATCGACTATTGATCGGAGATCCAGCAGATCGATGGTGGGAATTGTGAAAGCAACCCAAGGTGGACGCGATAGGGATTTAGGGGTGATTGAATGGGATTTCAAGTCTGCAAATCACACCCAATAGTGTTTTTGCAGACATTCTCTGTGTAATGGGATTCTCTCCATTTTTCAGATTTTCACCTATGAAACGGCCCCGATTCCTTCTGTAACTGCTCCTGATCATCATGCCACGCTGCAGTAGGCATTTTTACAAGCAATGATGCATTTTGAAGCGACAGAGCCGTAGAGGGACAATGAATCGCAGAGAAACGGCTAGGGAAGCCAAAAAGCTGGGAAGATGCCTCAAAAGAGCCAGAGAGCATGATTGAGAGCACAGGAGGAAGAAGCTAGTAGAAGAAGCTAGAGAAAGCTGAAAGCAGAGCTGCAAAAGGTCACTAGAAGGTTGCCGAGGATCACTTGGAGGTCAAGCGAATCACAGAGGCACGCAGAGGCCGAGAGCAAGAGCCTAGAGC
Source organism: Pinus tabuliformis (assembly GCA_031772625.1). Classification (NCBI taxonomy): domain Eukaryota; kingdom Viridiplantae; phylum Streptophyta; class Pinopsida; order Pinales; family Pinaceae; genus Pinus; species Pinus tabuliformis. The sequence goes on along the minus strand of CM062808.1, from coordinate 781,254,791 downwards.
CAGAAAGTCGAGAGCTTCAGATCCAGGGATAAAATGGTGTCTAAACCCATTGTTTCTATGTAAAACAATGGAGTTGAGCCAAGAGATTGTAAAAGAAAAGGACTTTTCCATAATCCTAGAGAGCCTAGTTGAGTTGAATAGAGCTCACAGAGACATAGCCCGAGAGTTTTCAGTGAACTCCTAATTAAATTGTTGTCTCATGTGTTTGTTTTATGGCTACATTATTTACTGATATATGGATTTATATATCAGCTGAAGCAAATCAATTTAAATCACATAAACAATTTAAAACAGACCGACATACACCTATATTTTCAAGCATATTATTAATTCCGCATTGGTTAATCAATAAGACTTGGGAACATTTAAGCTTTGGAAGTGGGAGAGGTCCTTGTAAGTTAGAAAAGAAGCTTAAGTGTCCCATTTTAAAATCATAGAGCCATCTCTTCAACGAATGGTGGAAATTGGAGAAGTTGACTTGACAATGCCAATGATGTCGACAATTGAGTCGAGGTTTGCAGATCTGATTTCATCTATAGATTTAAAATGGAAATGGTGGAAAGGAATTGTCGGAACATCATCTAAGAAAGGTTCACAGTGGAAGTTGCAAAGAGGTAGACTTCCCATTTTCTATCTAGATGGTTGTAATTTGTGTTTGTTAGTTTCATAGTGCCATTTGAAACCATGTAAAGCTTTCCAATTTGGACAAGGTCATGCAAGGAATCTGTGAGATCACCGAAGTCAGAGAGATGGATTGTATCATTGGAAGAATCAACAAGATAAAATCTAAAGACCTTTCCGAACCCTTGAACATTGTTGTAGGAATGAACATATCTTTTTCAAGCACCTTACCCTAGATCAACCATTGTTTACGATAGGGGATTAGAGCCATGAATGGAATGGCAGCAGGCAGAGCGGAGAAAAATTGAGTTTATGATGATGCAAAATCCTGTGTCAAAGCAACAATATACGAAGCGGGGGCATGTGATGTTGAAGAGGTTGGTTGGTATGTCGACGTTTGTACAATTTGAAGAAGGTTTGGGTCCCCAATCAAAGTTGCATGACGTTCGAGAACTTCCAGTTCAATAATTTGTAGAGTCCTGAAAAGAAGGAAAGAAAGAGAAAAGAAACACGACATTAGTCAGAGTGACAGTGGCGGAGAGAGGGAAGGAACAAGAAAACATCAAGAATATGGTGAAGAGTGAACATACACATAGTTTTGCAAAAAAGTGCAACTGACTTATTTGAGAATGATAATTGAGCACAACTAGAAGGCACCAGAGATGACATGGGCATTGTAAGCAGACGGAAGAAAATTTATGTGCTGAGAGGTACTATTAGAGAGAGAAATGCGGTAGCGTTGGGACGATGTCTTTGTGGAAGAAAGAAGGTTGAGTTCAACGATTTGGAGCGATGGTTGGATTATTGTAGAGCCAACGAGAAACAAAGTGATGGCATTTATTGTCAAGGCAACTTCCATGATGACGAGGAAAGGAGTTGTCCTGAAAGGTGAAAGCCCGTAAAATGTTGTCAACATTGGAAGAGAAGTGGAAATAAAGAAGTGAGCGCAGTCGTTCATAGGATTGGCATACTTGGAGCCAAATGAAAGAAGAAAGATTTACAATTTAGATTGTTTCCAATAGTCAAAGGCAAAGGGAAAGGAAAATTGAAATGTTTAAAAAAAGAAATGTGGATGTCTATATATGGAATTTCAGAAACTCTATAGGTGGGTATGTTGCACGTCTTGACAAAGCACATAGTATTATAAGCTATACATGTAGTATGAAAACATTGATACTTTCCATTTGAGTGCAGAAGACGATATGGTTAGCAGGTTATCGATTCTCAACTGTTTGTTATTGAAATTCTGGGGTAGTTATCCATTTGAAGACAACAAAACAACATGCAATAGCAACAGCAAGAGACCATCAATAACAAAGCAACAACAATAGAAAATTCAACTTGAAAAATCAGTAGAATAGTGTGACGTGAAGAGGCTAAATATAGCACAATCCCATCTAACAACTATGCAGAGGGACCAATAATCAGAGTTAGGACACGTGGCAGAGGTCGTGGGGTTATCAATGACAGAGACAATGACATAGATGCTCGTCCGAGCGAGAGTAAAGTGAGAATAAATGCACATAGGTGGGCCATTAATTAGATTATTGAATAGAACAATCCTCGACGTCAGGATGTGTGGATAAGTTTCAAACCTTAATCAAAGGAAAATATCACATATTTATTAGATATACATGGGAGTTTCAAGATTTTGAAACTTTGACATGAGAAGAATCCTTTTCAAAAGCTTGCAAGTTGAAAGTCCGCTCCAGAATATCAATGTGGCTCATTTGAATAAACACATATAATAAAGTGTCCAGGGCATAAAACATATCAATTTCGTGTGAGCAAGAATAAAGCGAAAGTAAACGCACATGCTCGGTCCATTAATTAGATTAATGAATAGAGTAGTCGCCGAGACCAAGATGCATGTAGAGGTTTTAAGTTGCAATCGTTAAAAAAACATGGCATATTGATTAAATATATATTGGAGTTTTTGGTCATTGAAACCTTCACAATAGAAGAAATATTTTGGAAATCTGTGGGAAAAAAAGGTTGATTGATTATATTAATTTGCCTTTGTACAAGGGCGTAAAACATTAGATCTTCGTACGAGGGAGAATAAAACGACAGTAAATGCACATAGTTGGCTAACCAACGGTAATTAATGAATAAAAATAGACACCGAGAGCAAGATACGTGCATAGAGAGTAGATCTTATCGGAGGTCACATTCCAAAAGCTACAATAAGGGGCAGATGCGATTTCACATTTAAGTTGGGTATGAAAAAACAATTGGGGTTGCATATTAGAGGTTGGAGGTCCATAACATAGTTCAAAGATTTAGAAATTAGATATTTGTTTATTATTACATAAGACCAATGCTACATGTATCGCAAAATTTTGAAAATAATTCCTGCGATGTTATTAGTCTGACATAAATCTATTATAAAGAGGTTCATCCGACCAATAGACCAACAAGAATGTCCCAGAGGTCCGAGGTGTTTGTTCCTTATCTGTTTCAGATATCTAACGATCCTTGTCTGCCTCCAAAAAGGAGATTTTTTCAAGTTTTGACTTCCGATTGTGGATATTTCTATTCCTTCCGATAACTGAACCCTCCAGAGGTATGAAAAAAAATTCGATAGAACATCACATCCTCTCTCAAGCAGAACTTTCTGAGAAGTGGCCACATCTTAAAAGTGTCGATATTGTGAGTTGCGATATGCCACTGGATGCATTTAGGGAAGTGTTGCAGGCAGAAATTAGTTGCAACAAGTGATGTGGGGAGGCTGACAACATGATTGTTGGCATTATGATTTAGGTTTGGCGCTATGGCACAGGTGTTGTACTTGATGGAAACTCACTCAAGTGGAAAACCTCTGTTCAGGCTCTCAAAATGATAGAAAATAAGGGGTTCGCAGGTACACCGTTCAAAAGGTGCGGGCCCGCAGGCACGCCATTCACAAAGTGTAGTCATGTCCGCAGGTTATCCGAACAGAAGGTGCGGACCCCTAGTACACGCACTTTCATGCAGAGAAAAGCACACGCACGTGAGAAATCCTATGGTGGTCCATGGTATTTAGTCTGACGTATATGATCATATGGTTTTGGTCCGTGGTATAGCATCTAAATTATTGAACCCTGGTTTTGCGTCCCTTGTATTGGTTTTCTATGGTTTTGATCCATGGTTTGAGTAAGGGCTTGCCTATAAAAAGGAAAGGAGATCATTTGGCTAGTCACTCATGAAATTTGAATATCTTAAGATTTGAAATGTTGGGTGATCGGTTTGAAAAGCTAGATCTAAATCAAGGTAAAATCTATAAATTGTAAGGCGGATCTATTGATAGGTCGTGATCTCTCTGGCGCATGATTAGATCTGTGGATCTGACTGTCTATGGCACATTGGAGGACTGTTAATTTGGCTCTATTCGGAGGTCCGCAGGCGATCCACAACACAGGTGCGGGGGTACACAGTGTAGCAGAAGGCGCAGGTGCGGGGGTTTGCAGCGTAGCAGAAGGTGCAGGTGCAGGGGTCCGCAGCGTAGCAGAAGGTGCAGGTGCAGAGGTATGCAGAGCTACAGAAGGCATAGGTGCGAGGGTCCGCAACGCAGCAGAAGGGGCAGGTGTGGAGCTGTGAGTCCAGACACAGAAGAACTGCAGATATTCACAGGTTTCTATTGGTGAAGTTGCGGACCTTACTTAAAATATTTGTTGGCTGCCTTTTATCTATTGCTGCAGAGTTCTGGGTTTAGATTACTGGTATTGCTTTTCTGGTTATTGCATTCTGAGAAGTTATTGGTTGACTCATTGGGTGATTGTAAAAGGAGATTGGTTGATTCACATGTACTTGATGATTATTTGATGTTCATGGATCCAGTTTGAAAATTTATGAAACGTGGTCCTTGTAAGAAAAAGAAGTAGGTCAGCACCTACGTACTAGTAGATCAGCTAGTACAAGAGCTAAGGGGGTTGTAGCTCCCTTCCAGGAGAGACTGGAAAATGAGAGAGGGTTGTAGCTCTCAGCAGGTTGCAGCCTGCGTACTGGTAAAGGACTGCACCAGTACAAAATCATTGTAAAAGAAGTTTCTAATTGAAAGAAGATAGAGACATATTGTAGAAGGTGGTTTTCACCCACATTGGGTTTCCACCTTATATCTGGTGTTCTTTGGTGTGACTATCTGTGTTTCTTGTTCTTGCTCATTATTATATGGTACTGACATACACATTAATGATCAATATCTGAAGAATAAATTAAAGTATAAATCTGGAAGATATATTGAAAAGAATTTGATAATACTGATTCACCCCCCTCTCAGTATTATTTCCAACAATTGGTATCAGAGCAGGTCCTTCTGAAGAAGTTTGATCTCTTGAAGGAAGATCCATCATCATGAGCAACTACGAGAGAGAAGCATCTATCAGGCCACCAATTTTTGACGGGACAAACTTTGTATATTAGAAGGTAAGAGTTACTGCCTATCTTCAATCTCTTGGTACAGAAATCTGGGACATCATAGATACAGGGTACAGTTTTCCATCAGCAACTCCTACAGATCCGACTAAGAAGAAGAAATATGAAACAAATGCTAAGGTTGTCAATACTCTATTAGGATGTCTATCTCAATCAGAATTCGTGAAGGTTATGCAGTATAAGTCCGCAAAAGAAATATGGGACAAGATTGTTCTGAGATATGAAGGAGATGAACAGGTAAAACAAGAAAAACTTCAAACCTTCAGAATTCAGTATGAAAATCTCAGAATGCACAATGATGAAAGTGTGGCTAACTATTTCCTTCGTGTAGATGAGATTGTTAATTGTATGAAAAATTTGGGTGAAGAAATAAAAGAGGCTGTTGTGGTTGAAAAGGTTCTAAGATCTTTGTCCCCTAGTTTTGAATCTAAAGTTTCTACAATAGAAGAGAAAGAGAATCTACGAAACCTTACCATGTCACAGCTGCACGGAATTATGACTGCTTATGAAATGAGGAAAGGAGGACCATCAGATAGGAGAGAATCTTCCTTCAAGGCTTCAGGCAAAGGAGATTACTATGAGTCAGGATACGTGTCAGAAGAAGAAGAAGAATCAAATTTTGTCAAAAACCTTCAACGGGGTGCTGGACGATTCCGAGGTAAGTTACCTTTCAAATGCTTTGCTTGTGGAAGAGTCACTATGCTGCCAAATGTCCTCATAAGGATAAGATTGACAAGGGGAAGGAACCTGTTAGATGGAACAAGAAACATAATACAAATAAGAAAAGCTAGTACACTCATGAATATAGTGATGGACTTTCAAATAGTGACGAAGATGAACGAGGTAATAATTATAAACTTTTAATGGCTTTTGAAAATGATGATTACATGGATGCTATAGATGAAGAAGGTCTTTATGAAGGGATTTCTAAACTCAAAATTTGTTTAGAAGAGAAAAATGTGATTATTGATTCTCTGCAATGTCAACTGGCTGAAAGGGAAAAACATCATGAAAAATTGGAATGTGAAATTGTTGGTCTTAGAAAAGAGATTGAGAAAACAAAAGCTCTTAATCTTAAATTTGTTAAAGGATCTGAAACTCTGGATGAGATTATCAATGTGCAGCATTCTCCACTAATCAAGACAGGTCTGGGATATAATGGAGAAGCATCTCAAGCATCCACCTCCAAAAGCTATCTTGATGCAGCAAGAAGGAGTGAGCAAAGGCCTAATAGAAATCATCAGGGATAGTTTACCTCAAGAATGAACAAAGACTATCAAGAAAATCGGGGGCAATCTACCTTAAGGACAAACAGAAGCCACAACCAGCCACAGGTAAAAGCTTCCCAATTTGCCTCAAGAATGGATGTCAGTAGAAACTACAATCGGTTGGTTGATAGATTTGATAATCGCAGGAGTTTCTTCAATGGCCAATGTTTCTCTTGCCATAACTTTGGTCACAAAGCAGCTCAATGTGTTGCCTATAAGACAATCATGACTAGAGAAGCTCAAAAACAAAGAAGTATGACTGGAGTCACAAAAAGGACCTATAACAACTTTTCCGCCCTTGAAAGTGAAATTGAATGTTCTATTTGTAATAACTTCGGTCATGAAGATTTTGAATGCAGGAGCAAGTTTCGGAAGACAACTTAGAAGGAACAAACCTCAAATGCCAAAACATGGAGAATGAAGGAACCACAACCAGAAAGATGTGGGATAGCTTTATATGCAGAAGGACAGGAAAATCAATGGTACATCGACAGTGGATGTTCGAAGCATAGGACAGGTGATAAAGAAAAACTTCAATCATATAGTGCTTTAGAAAAGGGAAAGAAAGTTTCTTTTGGAAATGATACCCCTGCAGTCATAAAAGGAAAAGGCACTATTCAGTTGAAAGAAAAAGTCAAAGCTGGAAATGTTTTGTATGTTGATGGCTTGAAGCATAATCTATTGAGTTTCAGTCAGATGTGTGATCAAGGAACTGAGGTAATATTCCGATCAAATGGATGTAGTGTTCGTGATCTTGATACAGGAAAAACAGTGATCAAAGGCATAAAAACTCCAAATAATTTATACATATTTGAAGAAGGACAATAACAATGCTATTTGAGCAAAAATGATGAACACTGGTTATGGCACCGGAGGTTGGGGAATCTAAGCTTTTCACAGATAAGGAAAGCATGCAAGTACCAGGCAGTTCGTGGTCTTCCATACATCAGAATTCCAAACAACACAATATGCAAATCATGTTAGTTTGGTAAGCAAACCAGAACTAACTTCCCTGAGAAGGAAGGATCAGCTAGCAGGCCACTTGAACTTGTCCATACTGATGTATGTGGCCCATCTAGGAAAAGGTCACCTCAAAGAGAAGAATATTTCATATTATTCATTGATGACTTTTCCAGGATGTGTTGGATAGGACTTATGAAGCACAAAGATGAAGCCTTTGAAAAGTTCAAATCATTCAAAGCCTTGGTGGAGAACGAATCAGATCACAAAATCAAATGCCTCAAGTCTGATAGAGGTGGGGAGTTTACCTCGAATGAATTTTTTGACTTCTGTGAAGAACATGGAATAAGAAGGGAATTCTCTACAGCTAGGACTCCTAAGCAAAACGGAGTAGTGGAAAGGATGAACAGAACGGTTCAACAAATGGCTCGTGCTATGCTTGATGAGTCTGGAACTCCCGCAACCTTCTGGGGTGAAGCTGCATTTGCTACGGTTGTTATTCTCAGCAAAACAAATGTCCGGGTGAACAACACTCAAACTCCTCATGAGCTCTGGTATGGTGAGACTCCTTCGGTAAAACATTTCAAAATTTTTGGAAGCAAATGCTATATTAAGAATAATGATGAACATCTTGGCAAATTTGAACCTAGAGCAGATGAAGGCATTCTCCTTGGTTGTTCTCCCCACAACAAAGCATACACGTGTTACAATAAAAGACTTGGAAGAATTGTTGACAGCGTTGATGTAGTGGTTGATGAAGAAGGAAACATTCCTAGGCAAGTAAATTATGAAAATATCGAAGAGGATGAAGTCCATCCTTCAAATCAAACTGATGATGAAAAAGAACCTCAAGAGGCACCAGAGGAATAGATAAGGATAGAAGAGAAGACTCCATCTAGGTACGTTCAGAAGAATCATCCAGAATCTCAAATTTTGGGGCAGAAAGAGGCAGGTATACAAACAAGAAGAACAATTGCAGAAGCCTCAAGCTATTTGGCATTGCTCTCCTCCACTGAACCACAAAATGTAAAAGAGGCATGCAAAGATGAATGCTGGGTCAAGGCAATGGATGAAGAACTTGAGCAGATCGAAAAGAATAACACTTGGGAGTTGGTTCCTAGACCAAAAGATAAGAATGTTATAGGGACAAAATGGATCTTTAAAAACAAGTTGAATGAAAATGGGGAAGTGATTAGAAACAAGGCCAGACTTGTTTGTAAAGGGTATGCTCAACAAGAAGGAATAGACTTTGAAGAAACTTTTGCTCTCGTTGCTAGACTTGAGGCCATCCGAATGTTCCTTGCTCTCTCAAGCTTTCAAAAGTTCAAAGTATTTCAAATGGACGTGAAATCAGCCTTTCTGAATGGAGACTTAGAAGAAGAAGTGTACATTGAGCAACCAGATGGATTCATTCTTGGGAATGATCCAAATCCTGTATGTAGACTAAAAAAGGCTCTCTATGGTATTAAACAGGCTCCAAGGGCTTGGTACTACCGTTTGGACAAATATCTTCATCAACAAGGTTTTTCAAAAGGATCAACAGATAGCAATCTTTATATAAAAATTGAAAATGACAAATTGCTAATACTTGTTGTGTATGTAGATGATATTATCTTTGGCAGCAATGAAGAAGCTATGAGTCAAAGCTTTGCCTTGGTGATGCAGAAAGAATTCTAAATGTCTTTGCTTGGAGAACTGACATATTTTCTTGGATTGCAAATCCAACAAAATGAAGGTGGTATCTTTTTGTCTCAAACCAAGTACCTCAAGCAGATTTTGAAGAAGTATGGCATGGAAGATTCAAAACCAGTATGTACACATATGGTTACAAGATGTAGCCTCAGTGCAAATGATGAATCTGCAGCAGTGCATCAACCAACCTATAGATCCATGATTAGAAGTCTGCTTTATTTGACAGGTACCCAACTAGATATCATGCACGCAGTGGGAATAGTTGGAAGATTTCAGGAAAATCCAAAGGAAACTCATCTTCAGGCACTTAAGAGAATCTTCAAGTACCTTCAAGGAACTCAAAAATATGGCTTATGGTATCCTAGAGATACAGATCTCACACTTCATGCCTATACAGATGCAGATTGGGCCAGAAGCGTGGATGACAGGAAAAGCACTAGTGGGGCTGCATTCTTCATGGGTTCCAGATTAGTATCTTGGTTTAGCAAGAAACAGAGTTAAATTGCTTTATCTACAGTTGAAGCAGAGTATGTGGCTACTGCATATTGTTGCACACAACATCTTTGGATGATGCAAACCTTGCAGGACTTTCAAATCACTTGTAATCCACCTATCTCCATCCTATGTGATAATACAAGTGCTATCAACATTTTAAAGAACCCAGTCATGCATTCAAAGACCAAGCATATACCTATCAAATATCATTTTCTTCGGGAACAAGTGCTTGAACAAAAAGTCAAGTTCTAGTATGTTCCTTCTAAGGAACAAGTTGCTGATATACTCACCAAACCACTGCCCAGGGAGACCTTTGAATACCTCAGGCAAAAGCTGGGTGTAGTTGACGCATCATATTGTTGTTGAATCTTATCTGTTTCAGAAATTGTTGGTTGTACGCGAGTTTCATATGGGGTATACGCATACATTCGTTGGTTTATGGATTGGTCAAAGACCATCTGGCACAGGTTCAGGGGGAGAATTTGTTCTTCTAATAATACATTGTTGGCATTATTATAGAAGATCTTGGAGGAGAAAGTTCAGAAGGATGCTGATCTAAATATTGCTGCTAATGTTTTGTCTCTATGTCTTATATCTCTTTTGTCAAGGTCATTTATGGTGTATGGTGGATTATGGTTCTTCTTGAAGAAATTTTCTTTTACAGATCTGGCCTACAGTCAGGGGGAGCATGATCAGCACAGCAGAGTAGAGTTTTCAGCATGTTCTCAGGGGGAGCATAACCCTTTGCCCTTGATGACAAAGGGGGAGAATGACTTTGAGGATCTTGGGGTTGCCATCAAGTCCAAAGGGGGAGATTGTTGGCATTATGATTCAGGTTTGGTGCTATGGCACAGGTGTTGTACTTGATGGAAACTCACTCAAGTGGCAAATCTCTGTTCAGGCTCTCAAAATGATAGAAAATAAGGGGTTCGCAGGTACACCGTTCAAAAGGTGCGGGCCCGCAGGCACGCCATTCACAAAGTGCGGTCATGTCCGCAGGTTATCCGAACAGAAGGTGCGGACCCCCAGTACACGCACTTTCATGTAGAGAAAAGCGCACGCACGTGGGAAATCCTATGGTGGTCCATGGTATTTAGTCCGACGTATATGATCATATGGTTTTGGTCTGTGGTATAGCATATAAATTATTGAACCTCGGTTTTGGGTCCCTTGTATTGGTTTTCTATGGTTTTGATCCATGGTTTGAGTAAGGGCTTGCCTATAAAAAGGAAAGGAGATCATTTGGCTAGTCACTTGTGAAATTTGAATATCTTAAGATCTGAAATGTTGGGTGATCGGTTTGAAAAGCTAGATCTAAATCAAGGTAAAATCTATAAATTGTAAGGCGGATCTATTGATAGGTCGTGATCTCTCTAGCGCATGATTAGATATGTGGATCTGACTGTCTGTGGCACATTGGAGGACTATTAATTTGGCTCTATTCGGAGGTCCGCAGGCGATCCACAGTGCAGGTGCGAGGGTACGCAGTGCAGCAGAAGGCGCAGGTGCAGGGGTCCGCAGTGCAGCAGAAGGTGCAGGTGCGGAGGTACGCAGAGCTGTAGAAGGCGCAGGTGCGGGGGTCCGCAGCGCAGCAGAAGGCGCAGGTGCGGAGCTGCGCAGTCCAGACACATAAGAACTACGAATATTCGTAGGTTTCTATTGGTGAAGTTGCAGACCTTTCTTAAAATATTTGTTGGCTGCCTTTTATCTATTGCTGCAGAGTTCTGGGTTTAGATTACTGGTATTGCTTTTCTGGTTACTACATTCTGAGAAGTTATTGGTTGACTCATTGGGTGATTGTAAAAGGAGATTGGTTGATTCACATGTACTTGATGATTATTTGATGTTCATGGATCCAGTTTGAAAATTTATGAAACCTGGTCCTTGGAAGAAAAACAAGTAGGTCAGCACCTACGTACTAGTAGATCAGCTAGTAGAAGAGCTAAGAGGGTTGTAGCTCCCTTCCAGGAGAGACTGGAAAATGAGAGAGGGTTGTAGCTCTCAGCAGGTTGCAGCCTGCGTACTGGTAAAGGACTGCACCAGTACAAAATCATTGTAAAAGAAGTTTCTAATTGAAAGAAGATAGAGACATATTGCAGCAGGTGGTTTTCACCCACATTGGGTTTCCACCTTATATCTGGTGTTCTTTGGTGTGACTATCTGTTTTTCTTGTTCTTGCTCATTATTATATGGTACTGACATACAAATTAATGATCAATATCTGAAGAATAAATTAAAGTATAAATCTGGAAGATATATTGAAAATAATTTGATAATATTGATTCACCCCCCCCCTCTCAGTATTATTTCCAACAATGATGGAATGCCAAAAGGATTGACACGTGGCAAGCAGATTCGACATTTTCAAGGCTCACAATAGGCCAAAAAAGGGTGACAAGTGACATTATTCAAAAGGTTATGTGTGGAAGATACATGGTAGTGACTTCGTCACGTATGGGAGATCAGTGATTGGAGGTTGAGGCGATTTGAAAAATCGAAGTGAAACCTCTGATTCATAACCCTCGATGGGAGGGCTCCAATATAGGGGCTAGACTGCGGTCATGTGAAGAGCCATAAGACCGAGGCCCATATGTAGAAGGTGATCGGAAATCGCCAATCAGAAAATTGACATGGCATACACCAAGGTTACACCTCCCATTAGAAATCACCAATAGAGAGGGCTCTGATAAGCATTGTTTGGCACTTCATCTCTAAACAATTTCGAGTTGAAGGCCTATAATGGGTTACAGATCTATCTCTCTATCTCTGTATTAGCGTGATTGTACTAATAAATATTGCGTTCATGGGAAGAGACACAAGACCAAGGCCCAAATGCAAAAGGTGACTAGCAATCGGTAATCATCGAATTGACATGTCATACAACAAGGTTACACCCTTGATTGGAAATCACCGATAGAGAGTGCTCCGATTTGGAGCTTCACTCATTTCCTCTCCACGTAGATTGGGTCACGTCACTCATTGGAGATCAAAAGTTTTGAACTACAACCAAATGCTACATTGTGGAATCGCCGATTGTGATTCAACAATATTATAAAGGCCTAGACGTGTGTGATGTGGTCCCATGCATGTGATGTGGTTCCAAAGTCATGTCAAAAACCTTGGAAGGAGTAAATCACAGATGAGAAGCCCACAGTCAATCACATCGCCGAAATAGTATATCTTTGAAAGCTGACAAATCTGCTATAGTATCGTGAGGAAGAACCTCACCATAAAAAACCTATCAACTTAATTATATATATAATTTTAGAAAAAAGAATAAACTTGATTATTAAAAAATTTAAATAAAGTTAGGCCCCTATACTACTAGTGTAACCCCTTATTGTTATTAGTACAACCCCCTTATTATATTGATGTACCCATGTAGTGCCCATATTGTTACTCTTGTTCCCCATAGAAGCCCACTATTGTTATTATTGTGCCCTTACATTATTATTGTTATGTCGGCTATGATTATGTTATGCCCCCTTAGACTCCTATATATAGAAAGGAGGTATTTTCATTTGTATCATCCAAGAATTGTTCATTTATGTAATGTAAAAGATGTTTCCCCCTCAAAGAGGCTGAATTATAAGGCGTTGATCTATCTTTTCTATCTTTTCTTGAGCTGGTTTCATAACATTTGGTATCAGAGCTTTGGATTCTAGGGTTTCGCTGCTCCAAACAGGTCATCGTGGAATTTTCGCTATAACATTTTTTCTGTGACGTTTCAGAAGTCGCAAAAAAAACCCATTTGAGAAGAAATCGCGCTGAACCTTGGGTCCGAATTTCATAGCTTTTTGCGCGATATTTGCGGAGATATGATCTGAGGAAGTTGGTCTTTTTGCAGACTCCTGATTTACATTCAAAATAGCTGACCTGGGGAAAATCGTCATAACTTTCTCTCTGAGCATCGGATTGAAATTTCGTAAGAAGGTATAGAAAGAGGACGGACTGTAGTTTCTTTTTTTTCTTTCTCAGAACCAAATGTCGAAAAATTGACACGTGGCACTTCATACAAGCTTGCTCTTCTGGAAAGGTCTATAATCAGGTCATCTTGGGAGATTGTGCATAACGCTTTCTTGGAGAATCAAATTTGGATCAGACTACTGGCATTGGAAAGAGGACACAGAGGGCTACTACAGGTAGCAATTTCAGAACTTAAATATCCAAAATTACAGAGTTATAGTCGTTGCAAGATCGAGATCCTAAAATCAAGAAAAAGCAAGATGAGGAAGTTTGATGGCAAGGATCCGGTAAAATGGATACTTTAGATGGAGCAATATTTTGATCTACATGGTGTACCACTATTACAAAAGGTATGTATTGCATCTTCATATTTAGAACCAGATCAACTTTTATGGTATAAAGGGCTTTGTTCTCGTAAACAACTTGTTACGTGGTCAATTCTCACAGAGGAAATGATAGCACATTATGAGGATACAAAGAGCAACACCTTCTTTAGAGCAACACCACAACAATTGGAAAGAGTAAAGGGGCTTTGTGACATATTGGAAAGTAAAATTATGGCAACAAGGAAGTCTACCCCTCACAACTATAAAGATGGAAGTGTTGTTTCTCCAAGCCTTCCAGAACCTACAAGGGTTACACCACAACAATTGGAAGAAAAAAGAGAAAAAGGGCTTTGTTACAATTGTGATAGCAAATGTACTAAAGGTCATAAGTGTGCTGAGAAGAAATTATTTTACATAGATTATGAAGAGGAGGAGGAAAAGGATCAAGAAACATCAAAAGAAGAGGATATATGCCAGGACTCAACCCCAGAGAAAGAAGAAAAGAATCAGACCATATCTTGTAAACTATTAGCAAGAAAGACCACTCCTCAAACTCTCAAGATAGAAGGACATATCAAGAAGAAAAAGGTGAAAGAAGTGAAAGATCACGTCAAGAAAGAAGAAATGAATCCAACCATATCTTGTAATTCATTGGTCGGAATTACCACTCCTCAAACTATCAAGCTAGAAGGACATATCAAGAAGAAAAATGTTCAAGAAGTGAAAGATCACATCGAGCATCAAGAAATGAATCCGACCATATCTTGTAAAGGATTGGAAGAAATTACCACTCCTCAAACTCTAAAGATAGAAGGACATATCAAGAAGAAAAAGGTTCAAGCAGTGAAAGATCACATTGAGCATCAACAACAAGTTCTCCAACTTTTAAAGGATAACGCCACTTTGGTGCAAAATCAAATGAAACAACAGGTAGATCAACATCATAGTGAAAAATGTTTTGATGTAGGTGATTGGGTATTTTTGCTGCTACATATAAATAAAACTATTTATGAGAAGGAAATGTGGGCAATACTACATGCACTTAACAAATGGCAACCTTACCGAATGGGAAGACTCTTCAAGGATGAGGATGTGGAAGCATTGTTTTGTGCTATTTCTATTATCCAACCAGATTGGATAAATGAAGCAAGGGATGAATGGAAGAAGGACAAAGAAGTATGGCCACTTATTCAAAAGTTGAAAAAGATTCCAATGCAAACAATATTGCCAGAAATTGAAGAGGAAGGAAAAATCATATTGGAACTTGGAGTAGTCACAGAAACAAGAACCCGACAGCTACGAAATCGATCAATTTCAGAGTATCTCATCAAGTGGAAGAACTTACCAGCTGAAGATTCCACATGGGAGGACAAGAATTTTATACAGAAGCATCAAGAACTACTCAAGCGTTGAGGACAACGCTTTTTGAAGGAGAGGGGCATGTTAGGCCCCTATACTACTAGTGTAACCCCTTATTGTTATTAGTACAACCCCCTTATTATATTGATGTACCCATGTAGTGCCCATATTGTTACTCTTGTGCCCCATAGAAGCCCACTATTGTTATTATGTGCCCTTACATTATTATTTTTATGTCGGCTCTGATTATGTTATGCCCCCTTAGACTTCTATATATAGAAAGGAGGTATTTTCATTTGTATCATCCAAGAATTGTTCATTTATGTAATGTAAAAGAGGTTGCCCCCTTGAAGAGGCTGAATTCTAAGGCATTGATCTATCTTTTCTATCTTTTCTTGAGCTGGTTTCATAACACTAGCCGTTGGAGGCTCTGCTCAGATATTTAACTTGCTAAGCTGCATCTGTTTCTTCAACTTGTCCTGACGATGAACCACACTAGTTGGTTCGAAACGTGTCGACAAATGTCTCTCTTTATGTGATTTACGCCGAAGTCCTACTTATAAAAAAAATTTAAATAAAGTTATTATTAAATTACATATAGCAAATTTTAAATAAAATTAGAAAGTAATTTTAGTGTATTTATTTGTAATTTAGAAAACACGATTTTCGTAAATAACTGATGCAAGGTAATTTGTGATTAAGAAATATTTAGATTTTTTTATTTATTGGAACCTTTCCATGTCTAATTCAATGGAGGAGATGTTAGAAATCAATTGCATAGATATCTATTGTATGGATGTATCGTAACGGAATGAGGGGCCAAAACGAGAAAGCATGAATTTCGTGGAACTATGTGTGGCAACTCGCATTTATAAAACTCAGTGCATTTATAAAAATTAGTGAGAAGCCTTACAATAACAAATGAAGCAAAGTTCCATTTAATGGATATTTATATGGAGGAAAATAATTATTTTGAAAAATATCGTAAGACCCTTTGAGAAGAGTAGGAAGAATATAGATTAAAATCACGCAGCCTGTAGTTACAAGTGGGGGATAAAAGCACTAAATCTTTTCATAATCAGGGAAAAAAGGAAGAGCTAGAAGAATAAGATAAAATCAATTCCTCTAGATTTCTCTCAAATTAAAGAAAAGGTAGTTCAAGATTTCCACACTCTTTATGAAGAACCAGGCTCTTGATGAGCATGATATGTTGGCTCATATTCCAAACTTGGTCTCCTAAGAGGATAATGATGCCTCATTGCTCCCTATTTTGGAGGGGGAGGATTATGAAGTATTAAGCTCTTTCAATCCAAACAAATCCCTGGGCCCAAATTGTTTCTTAACTCATTTTTATCAGTAATCTTGGGATATCATCAAATATGATTTGTGTAGAATGATATATTATTCTAATATGCATACATATGTTGGAGGAGTAGTCAACTCATCCTTTCTAGCACTGGTTTCGAAGGAATTCAATCCATATTCTCTCTCATTTTTTTACCAACGTCCCTATGTAATATCTCATACATTGATCGCCAAAATTATAGCACTTTGGATCAAGCTCCTGCTTCTAAAAATTATGTCTGAAAATTCATAGGATTTGTTAGAGAAAGGCAAATTGTGGATAACTCATTCTTGTCAAAGATTCAATCCATTTAAGCAAAGCTCAAGGAGAGAAAGGAATGATTATCAAATTAGATATGGCCAATTCCTTTGCTCAGGTTCACCTTAAGTTCATCTTTGCATTAATGAAATAATTTGGGTTTGATGAAAAGGTAATTCAGTGGGTTTATGCTTGCATATTGATGAGCCTCCAAATCAGACACAAATTAAGGTCAATCTAACCTTTCTTCAACACACAAAGACTATATTAAATATCTCCTTCTACGCTTAATAATATTTTTTTAGCTTTAATATGTTCTTAGAAAGTTTTAGAGATAATTGCATATTATGTGCCTAATATTATTTATTTTTGCAGAATATTGAGAGTATTGAATAAATTATGAATTAGATAGTATAGGGACTTGCTCCCTATTATAGGATCGACCAAGATTGGATAATAAATGAACAAAATATCATGAAATTATTGACAAATTCTGGAGCTCCATTGATTGAGAAAATTTAATAATGTGTTATGTGTCATTTAATGAAGATTCCTAGTGTTGGGAACTAGATGCACTTTTTGAGAGATTTTGGAGGGGAAAGCTACCTGCTTTCAAAGATAATGCTTCCTTATCACTTTTTATAAGTACCAATTCGAATTTTCCTCTAGGGGCATGTATTTGTTAGTCTTGTGGAGAAATCTTCTTATTTAGTAGCTCCACTTTCATTTCTAGTGTGCATGTACTTGGATTGACTCAAATAATGAAGTTTGGTGCCATTTTTAGCTTCTAAAGTATGGTTTCCTTCATAGGACTCTGAGTATCCTTGGGCTTGGCCATCCTAGGAGCCTCAAAGCCCTCTTGTATAATCTCTTTTCTTTCTTTGAATGTATTTTTCACTTGCATCTCTTATCTATGCATTTACTATTCATGTTCCTTTTGTTGTAGGTCATATTGGTTGAATAATTAAAGTGAGTTGTTTCGTAGTCTATTTATAGAGTCACAAACATGATACATCTTCAGAAAATATTTTAAAAGTAATATTCATCATTGAGCTACTTAGATTGGTTTACTAGTTCACAAATCTAAAATTTCTGGAAGTCCCTTATAGCAAAATAATTAATTTTATGTTATTTTTTAGAATGTGTTAATGAGATTAATTTGATTTGATTCCACTGTATTAGGTCATAAAAACATTCAATTTAATAACCAATTCACCCCATAGAATTTTCACTTGATTAGGTTAGGCATTTGGTACGTTAACTAGCTCAATAGTTCTTGAATTTCTGGTTTTTAGAGTAGCATTTTTCTACTATTTTTTACCACGTGTTGACAGGGGTGTTTTGGAGTGATTGCACTTGGAATGAAGTCCTAGGACATCCTACTTAATAACAAAATTTTTCCCATCTCATTTCCATTTTATTTACTTGGGGATTCAACAAGCTATCTCAGTCCATAGAAAAATAGGGCCTCTTGTAGCACCTCTTGTAGCACCCCTGTAGCATGTGTAAACTTGACAATATCTACACCAAAAGTTTGGTTTTTGTCCCTTAGGATTGAATAATGACCCTCAAGCTCTAAATCTATGATTGAGGAAGACCAAAGACCATTTAGGATTTTCCTTTTTGCCCCTGCAACACATCTAAATAATTTGAGTAAATGGATAAATTTATGAATTGGATAGCATAATAAAGATTTCCTTGATTGTCACAGGTAGTATCTAATGAACTTTTTCAATGGATATAACCTCTCCGAAATGTAGTTATTGATTACATTCTTTTTCCTGCATACATGTTAGATTAATTTAATTTCTTTATTCTTAAGTTAGGGTTTCTATTTCAAGCACTATTATTTCCATTCCATAAACCAAATTTCCTTTTCAATGCAACTTTTACATTATGCAACTAGGCTAGTGTTTGATTTCATGATATTCACTCCATTGCATCAAATCAATGAAATAAGGACACATTACATGTTGGACATATAGTGTCGTCACCTCTTAAGTTTGTATGAACCCCGAGTTGATAATTTAAGTTGGTAGCCTTAGGAGTTGCATCATTCTTGTTACGATACTGAGGCTTATCACATATCTCACTTGGTCAAAGGAAGGTCAAATAGTTTTTTCAAAGCATCAAGAGGCCTACAACATGGTTTTCCTCTTTCTCTAACTCTATTTATCATAATGGTAGTCTTTGAGTAGACAATTGGATTATGAAAGTAGAAGATAATTGTTCACAGTTGTTCACTTTGGGAGAGGTATCAAAAACATCAATCATGCCTAGTTTGGAGATGATACATTATTGTAGGGAGGTGCCTTTGTAATCATCATCACAAAATTTCAAATAGTTTTTATAGTTTTTTCTAGGCCTCTTGTGCATTGGTTAATAAAGGAAAAATTCAAATATACACATGGAATTTCAATAAAGATTTAATGGGTTAGTTGAAGAATATCTTGGATTCCTTGTAGCATATAGATGGAAGGAATTTAAATATAGACATTCTTATAAGTTCTAAATCCCATTCTTATTAGTATTGGGCCCTAATTATCTCCAAATTCAAATCAAAATTTGAACAATGGGGAGCCAACTAGATCAACCCTACTAGGTGTGTGGTTCTCATTCAAGTTAACTTATTAGTTATTCCTCTATTTCAATTCTCAACTCTTTTAGTTGCATTGGGGATTCATAGGAAAACATTACAAGAGATGTGAATCTATGTGGAAAGGGGGAAAATCTAATGCCAAAAAATTATATCTAGTAAGATAGGGAGGCTTAGAAATTTGAGATCCTTCCTTCATAAATATAGTGATTAGAGGATAATTGTTTTTGAGGCTAATATTGTAGAAAGAAGACTGGTGGGAAAAGGTAATTAAATACATATATTTCTCTGGGGACTTGTTAAGATGTTTAAAGTCTCCCACATGTGATTTGGGAGGATCCTCAATTTGGAAATTCATCCAATTATATTCCTATCTCAAAAAATAACACCCCTCTTGGATTATAGGAAATGGTATGTTGATCAATATATGGTGCAGTTGGATCCTTCACCACCCTTCGTTGGTTTAAAATCAATAGAATTGTGCCACTTTGAGATTGTCCTTCCTCTCAAGAAAAGTAGTGCATTGTGGATATCTCTTGATGGACTAGTGATGGCACATGGTTAGGCTAGTATTTGCAAACAATGCCACCGCCTTTGAACATTGTTACTCATTTGTTGGAAAAAAAATTCATTGGCTATGCTCTTGGCCATAAGGAGGAGGAATATGCCATGACTTGGAAATCATCATAGTACAATCAAACAAGGATATTTGCATCTACTTTTTCCTCAAGGAATTCCCCCAAAATATTATATAAGGGAAAATGTTTGGCTTATGAGTAATCCTCCCAATATATATGTATATATATATATATATATATATATATATATATATATATATATATATATATATATATATATATATGTATATGTATATATATATATATATTGTTGGTTTTTAATCAATAAAAAATACTAACAAAAGAGAATTTGAAAAAACAGGGCATAAGTGGACCATCTAGATATCCCCTTTTTTCTTATCAATAGGAGTCTATTCCTAATTTATTCCTTGAATGTCATTTCATTCATTCATTTTGGAAATTTGTCCTAAATTCTTTAGTAGTAAGATTAATCTAGCCTGTTTTACACTGCTTGATGAAGAAATGATGATCAGAGTCTAGGGTGGGCCTTCAACTTGACCTCCATAACCATCAATTCCATTTTGGACTAGTTTTCCCATACCTTCCTCCCCTGCAAAAGATCAACTTGTTTAAATTAGAATTTACATTTCTAAATTGAAAACCAAAAGACTCTTTTCTACAATATTTAGCTAGTGCATGCATACATCAGCCATAGCAATGTTAGGATAATTTCCATGTCTACTTAGTCCAGATAGCTAGATGATAGAATGCAAGGTTAAATTAGGTATCTTCTGCAAAGTAATGTGTGTTAATTCTTATCTAGGTAATTTCATGTCATTTCATAGCACTTTATATTCAGGACTTTCATTTCCTTAAAATAGGCAAGTATTTACTTTCTGCATCAAAGATAACTTTACATTCACCGTCAGTAGTCAACCTCCTTCCAGTCAATAGGAGACTGGTTTGAAAAACCCTAATGGTCTATTACCCCATTTGAGATGTGACAAGAGTAGATTGTTACATCTGTTGTGCATATAGCACTGTCACCTCCATGTTCGTACGAACCCCATTTGATAAAGTAAAGTTGGTCATGCTAGGAGCTGCAACATTCTTGTTGCAATACTGAGGCTCATTAATTTTTGGCACCGTTGCTAGTGAGATGTCTAGGTATATGTAATTTCTTCTTTCCTTTCTATTTGAGATTCAATAAATAGATTCAATTCCTACTTTCCTTTTGTTTTTGATTCAATAGATAGTTGCAATTTCTGCTTTCTCTCCATTCTGCAAGTACTTCTAAAAAAAAAAAACAAAAAAGGAAAAAGAAAATTTATTTCATGCCTTGTAGGAGTAGAGACAACTTGGGGAAAGTTTTGCAAAATACCCCCACACCATCAAACAACCAACCTTCCCTCTTCTTTTGTGGCTATGAGCTAGAGGACCCAATAGGCGAACAAATAGAGATCTTTGAGGAGCCTATTGGTGAAGAAGAAGAATAAACCATTCCACCAACCTACACCATGGGTGAATATAAAAATGGGATTGAAAACAGAAATGGAGATGAAAACAGAACTAAGGGTGCTTTTCCCATTAGAGAAACTGATGGAGATGCTAGGATGAAAAACATAAGCCCCTCTTCCCTTCCTCAACTCCATGGCTTAACCTCAGAGGACCTTGATACCTTTTTGTTTGAGTTTGTTGTCATTTGCAAAACTTATGATTATACCTCTGGCAACCATAATTTGAAGTTGTTCCCATCCACCCTTAAGGATGCAAGATTGTGTTGGTTCATGGGTTTACTTAGGGACAACATCACTACCTGGGCTCAAATGCAACAAGCCTTCAACAACAAGTACATGGATTATTGTAGGTCCAAAGACACCAAAGAGGAAATATTTAGAATGACCTTGGGACATGATGAATCTTTGGAAGATTATGAGGAAAGGTTCTAAATCAGCTACAAAAGGGCCAGATGCACCCTCGATCCTGAATCACTCAAGTTATTCCTTCTTAGAGGGATCAGGGAAGATCTTCTAGAAACCCTAAACATGTTGTTGGGAGGGGACATCTACTAGTTATATTATGATGATATCAAGATAGTTTTCAAAAATCATTCTAGGGCAACCAGAAAGAAGGGTAGGGCTAGTTAAGATTTGTTTAGTTCATCCTCCTCCAACACATCCATCAAAAGTGAAATTGGGAACATGTTGGAAGACTTTAAGAGTGAAATGTTGCATACCCTTGCTCTGCAAATGGACACCATGCAGATCAAGAGGAAGCAGGAGGAAGCAGAAAGAGCCTTAGCTGTCTTTTTCCCTAGATGCACCAGGAGGCACCCTAGAAATGAATGTCCATTGAATCTTATAGAGATCTTCTCAGTTTGTGAGGAAAACCACTCCATAGAAAAGTGCCCTTCTTTGCCTGGATTGAAAGCTGTGTATCAAGGAACTGAAGGTGTGACTGAACAACTCTACTATATCAACCAAAGGAGGCCTCAAGGACCTCGACCATACTAGCAGGGCATGCAAGGGGCATCTTATTCATATTACAACCCTAACCAGAATGCATCCATTCCCCCTTGGTTTCCTCCTACTCATCCTTCACTTCCACACCTTTTTCCTGGTATTATGCACCTCAATACCATTCCCAACCTGCCAATCAATCATTTCAGCCATATGCTCCCTCACAACCTTAGTGGAATACACCATCACAAGGGTGGAGGCCCCCATACAACCAATCTCCAGCCTTACTGCCTCCACCTCCATCTCAACCACATCTCCTTCACCCTACTCCACCTAAGCAACCTCAGATGCCTGCTTAGCCAAATCCAAACCTGAACAACAAGAAATCACAACAGGTCTATAGTGGAGAGACATCTTACCTTGCCTATGTTGTGGAAATTCAAGAAATCAACCGTATTTCTGGAAGAGTGCTTCCAGATAATAAACCTCCATCTCCACCTGAGGAGCTTGAAGAGGAAAAGGAAGAGAGTTTTCATCAAGCAAATCCACCTCCTTTTCCTAAGAGACTAATCCATCCTAGCCAGCACACCCTAGAAGAGACTGAACTTCTGGGTGAATTGAAAACTTGTGTGTTAAAATCCCACTCCTCCAAGCTATCAAGGATGTCCCCATATACAACAATTTAATCAAGGAGAAATGCTTCAAACATCCTAGGAGGAGAAAGAAAGACACCCCTACCATTAATGTCATTAGACAACTGTCTGACTTAATGTTGGGGAGAGTGATTTGCCCAAAGTATCTAGACCCTGGAAGTCCTGTGGTAGATGTGCACATTGATGGTATCATTGTCCCCCATACCTTGATTGATCTTGGGGCTGCCATCAATGTGATGACTAAGGAGACTATGCTTAAATTGAATCTCCAAGGATCATTAAGGAAGACCACAACAATATTGCAGCTTGCAGACAGATCCATAGTAGCTCTTGAGCGAGTTATTGAGGATGTGATGGTCTCATCTTTGGAAGGCCATGGCTAGCCAATGCTAATGCTTACATAAGTTGTAGGGCTAGGAATATGACCATTAAAAATGGGAATTTGTCCAAACAATTGGTCTTGTACCATCTTGCTCAACCATCTCTAGATCATGACTTACCTTTATGGTTGGAAGAGGAGGAGGAAGATGAAGTCTACTCTGCCACATCTTACCTAATTTGTACCCTAGATGCTACTATAGGAGGGGGACAATCTGATGAAGATGACCTGATTGATCAAATCCTCCAGAATCAGTCCCCCAACACCATGTCTCTTAATGAGTTAGTAAAGAAAGTTGAAGATAACTCAAGTCCTACTCATGTTAAGATGATAGAATTTGGTCCAGCTAAAACATTGAAAGTCAACCCTTCCCTCAACAGGAAAAGGAGTTATGTGACATGCTAAAAGAGAATTTGGATGCCCTTGCTTGGAGTTATAAGGAAATGAAGGGAGTGCACCCTTCAGTGTGTACTCACCACATTTACCTCAAGGAAGGATGCAAGCCAATGCACTAACCTTAGAGGATAATGAACCCAACTTTCAAACACATAGTTAAAGAAGAACTGTAGAAGTTGTTGGATGAAAGGTTCATTTACCCCATCTCAGATAGTGAGTGTGTGTCTCCTCTAGTTCTGGTTCCAAAGAAGAATGGAAAGTGGAGGATCTGTGTGGACTATAGAGATTTAAACAAAGCCACAAAAAAAACCATTTCCCTCTACCTTTCATTGATCAAGTCTTGGATGGTCTTGCAGGAAAGAAGTTCTTCTCTTTCTTAGATTGATTCAGTGGTTACAATTAGATCTAGATCAACCCAGAGGACCAAGATAAAACCACCTTCACTTGTCCTTGGGGTACCTTTGCTTATAGGGTCCTTCCTTTTGGATTATGTAATGCCCCTGCCACTTTTCAGAGGGTAGTTTTGAGCATCTTTGCAGAGCTAGTCCATGACTCTGTAGAAATCTATATGGATGATTTCACTCCCTATGGGTGTGATTTCCTAGAGGCTCTCTCTAACTTGGGGAAAGTATTAAATAAGTTCATTGAAATGAACCTATCCCTTAGTCCTGAGAAGTGTGAGTTCTTTATGAATGTAGGGATTTTTCTAGGTCACTCAATATCCCAGGAAGGACTGCAAGTGGACCCAAATAAAATTTCTATCATAAAGAGGGTCCCTACTCCTCAGAAGCAGAGGGATGTTAGAAGTTTATTGGTCTTAGCTGGATACTATAGGAGATTCATAAAGGACTTCAACAAAGTAGCCTCACCGTTTTTTGGACTATTGGCCAAGGAATCTAAATTTTTCTGGTCGAAAAGCTACCAAGAGGCCCTAGAAACCTTAAAGCTTAAGTTGACTACTCCACCAATACTCTGAGGCCCATATTGGGCTCTTCCTTTCCACATCCATGTTGACCCCTCTAACAAAGCTACAGGAGAAGCTCTAGGCCAGATAGATGACAAGTTGACTTATGCCATCTATTTCATTAGCAAAAATTTGTCCAAGGCTGAATTTAACTATACTGTGATTGAAAAGGAGCTCCTAGCTATTGTCCATTCCTTGAATAAATTTAGAAACTA
The DNA here is from genome assembly GCA_031772625.1 of Pinus tabuliformis. Lineage (NCBI taxonomy): Eukaryota > Viridiplantae > Streptophyta > Pinopsida > Pinales > Pinaceae > Pinus > Pinus tabuliformis. Next base: position 781,229,848 of record CM062808.1, on the reverse strand, counting down.
CATGACTGGTTACCAGAACTTTGTACATACTGACCATGCCTCTATTAAATATTTGATGAACAATCCTGATCTGCATGCCTGAATTATTAGATGGTTGCTTTTATTACAACAGTTTGATCTAACTATCATTGATAAGCATGGTAGAGAAAATGTAGTTGCATATTTTTTGTCTAGACTTGTTTTGCCTGTAGGTGAGGAAGGAATGGTTGATGATCAGCTGCCAGATGAGCATTTATTTTTTATTTCAGTTCTCTCTCCATGGTTTTTCGACATATCCAACTATCTAGTGGCTACACAGTTCCCTCCAAATCTGTCCTCCAAGGAAAAAAGCAGAATTGTAAGAAAGAGCACCCCATTCACTTGGATTGGGGGTAATCTCTTCAAGCTAGGCCTAGATCAAATTTTGAGGAGATGTGTCAGGGAGGAGGAATTATTTGACATCCTTTTGTCCTATTGTGATGGGCCTTGTGGAGGTCACTTTGCAACCAAGAGGAAAACCTTCAAGGTACTGCAAGCTGGCTACTACTAGCCCACTCTCCACCAAGATGCAATAAGATACATAGTTTGATGTGACCAATGCCAAAGAATGGAAAAGTCTACTCCCAGGGATGAAATGCCTTTGCAACCTCAAGTGACTCTTGATCCATTTGATAAGTCGAGCATGGATTTCATTGGGCCCGTTGATCCATCATCAGGGCATAAAAAGTACATAACTGTATGCACTAATTATTTGACAAAGTGGGTTGAAACAAAGGCTGTCAAGGTAGCAACATAAGAGAAATTGGTTGAGTTCTTAAGGGAGAATGTATTTTACAAGTTTGGGTACCTTAGAGAGCTAGTCACTAACCAAGGAGCTCAATTCACCTCACACCTGATTGAAAATTTGTTGAGGCAACATAAGATCAAACACAAGAAGTAAACTTCTTATTATCCTCAAGACAATGGACAAGTAGAGGTTACCAATAGAGAACTGGAAGGCATTCTCACCAAGGATGTGAGCAGCAACAGAAAATATTGGGTTGACAGACTAGTGGAGGCCATTTGGGCCTATAATACAACCTGGAAGACAATCATTGGCTTCACCCCTTATGACTTGGTCTATGCAAAGAAGGCTCTTCTCTCCATTGAGTTTGAGTACAACATTTTGAGAATGGAAGCACAATTGGATTTGGATGTTACAAAGGCACAACAAGAGAGGCTTCTCCATCTCAATGGTTTAGATGAATTTAGGATGCAGGCTCTCCTACCCACATAATTCATTCAAGTACTAAGAAATGTTTGGCATGAAAAAAACATCAAAGCCAAAGTTTTTCAAGAAGGTGATTAGGCTCTGCTATATGACTCCAGGTTCAAGGACTTCGAAGGAAAATTGATGACTAGGTGGCTTGGCCCATATTTGATATAAAAGTACCATGACAACGCGGTTGTGCAAATAAGGACCATTGATGAAGAAGGTATCCCCTTATTGGTCAATAGATACATATTGAAAGCCTATAAAAGACATCTGTCAAGGGGAGAGTTCATCAGTACCATCAGTAAGGAAGTGAATGTGCTTGGAAATGTCTCAACTTCCAACTCACCAAATTCTTGAAGACTGTTTTTATTTTTGAAAAAATGAAAAAAGAAAAAAGAAAAAAAATAATAAGGGACCTAGCTGAAAACCTATATGAGGCACCTGAGGCAAACTTTTGGGTTGAAAAGCTCCTTGAGGCAACCCAAGGGTGGAAAAAAAAGGAAAATAAAAAGATCCCTCAGTGAAAACCTCCCTTGAGACGCCTAGGGTAGGCAAACAAGTTGAAAACATCCCTTGAGGTGACCCATGTGTCTTTCAAAAAAAAAAGAGAGAAAAAAAAAAAAAAAAACAAAATGCCATGGCAAGGACCTCAAACCTGCCCACTAATAAAATTTTGTGATTTTTGCAGGTTTTTAAAGGAAACAAAGGACTCTGATTTCAAGGGACAACATGCTAGGATCACCCCATTCTTCTTCCATTCACTTCATAAATCCCATGCCTACTATGTCCCCATCATCCATCCTCACTTCCAAGCATCGAAAACCAATTTTTAAGCAGTTTTATGACTTCTACAGGGTTTCCTGTAGTACTATGGGATGTCCTGAAACACTACAGGAATGAAATCCCGATGGGAAAATGATGACGCGGGCTTGTTATAGGTTGAAATCAGGGACCAAACACCTCACCATCTCTCACCCAACACCAGCTCATGACCATACCAACCTCCGTGTCCATCGAAAACCACTTAGAAAAAAGAAAAAAATACAAAAAAGAAAAAGAAAAAATAGAAAAAGAGAGTCCAAGGGTCATGCCATCATTTTCATCACTCACCTACCACTCCATCTCCTCCATTTACATCCTTCCACTCCTACATCACCACCCATTCCTCCTCCAAGAAAAAAAGAAGAAGAAAAAAATGATGAGAAAAGGCAGCTACAGGATTCCCTGTAGTAACTATAGGAAACCCTGTAGTATCTTGTGTTATCACATCAACAATTTTTCCATGTATTCTCCTTCACCATCCATGCAAGTAAAGAGATCCAACACCCCTACAGAAATCATGACTCCTATCTAGAGCTCAACATAAACAACAGAGACCAAGCACCTGCACACAACAACAAAGAAGACAACCACATCAATAGGAAGAAATGTACAAAAAGGTGACCAAGGAAAAGAAATTACCTGAATGAAAAGAAGCACAACAAAATCACCCTCTAGCATGCATCAACCAAGTGAAGGAAGGCATAGGTATGGCACCTCATCCAAATTCTCCCTTAAGTGCGATATCATAAAAGTGTAGGAATATGAAAAAGTTCGATTTTATAAGTTGGAGGTGGCCAGTTAACTTGGCCACCCTCAACTCGAAAACAAAAAGTGAACTCCTAGTCAACATGCCACATTGTAATGTCAAATCAAGGAGAATGAGTCGAAAGGGTGGTCGAGTTAAGTTGTGTGGCAGTGGGTGATGATTACGAGGGGAGGCTACATGATAACTACTGGTGGGCCAATGATACCAAAGAGGAAATCGCATACACTGCCAACCATTACAACACTCCAAGGAATCGACCATAAATAACAAACATTCCAAATTCTCATGCACCATTTGCTCATTTCAAGATCAGATAAGACTGGGACCACCTTGGAGAGCCATCGAGGAAGAAAACATGTTTCAACCACCCTATACGAACAACTATAGGAAACACAGGGAGCTACATGAAACATTGGAAATTCACAGAGAATGCTAAAAGGTGGTGCTTAGGGTCTAGCTTCTCAGAAATTCTCATCATCTAAAGCATCACAGTGAAAGGCAGGTGACCCATATCTCATGTGTTATGAATTGATAGCTAGGAAAAGAAAAAATCTGAGTTTTCTAAGTAATTACAGTGGGCCTAGGGTTTTAGGTAGAATTGTGTGAAATTTAAAAATTGTGTGGAGATTGAAAGAATTTGCAACCATCCACCAATATTCTAAACTGTCATTCACCCTAGAAACACTAAGGCTATCCTACCAAACTCCCTACAGCCAACCAACCAGAGAAGACACATGACAAGAGGATTTAACAGAAGGGAATCCACAGAGACATCCAGGATACACCTCCATCCCCCTGTGGTAGAAATATTTAGAATTCATAACTGGTTGGGATTCTGCGCTGCTCAGAGGGTATGATGATGATGTAACTCAAGAATTTTCCATGGCACTTAACCCTCTGACTAGAACCAATTCTACTATTGTGGTAAGAGGACTGTCAATTATAATTACTCCTAAGGTAATTAGCAGAATCACTACACTTCCTCAAGGGATGCCATGGAGAAAGGAGAATAAGGTTGCAAGCACTTTTGCAAAGAAAAACTTCTTCTTAAGCGATGAAGATCCATTTGAGGACAAAAATGGGATAATAAGGGAAATCATCCCCTATCCTTTGAATGAGGTGAGCTATCATATTCTCAAATATATCTCTTGTGAGGGGAGGCTCACTATAATCTATGGCTACCAATATAGACTCCTCCATGAGTTGAGATTTGGAGAGGAGATACCCATTAACAAAGGACTTAATGTACCCTAATTATTTCTGCAATAAAAAATAGACATGACCCTAAAGGTCCAAGAGGGAAAACATTAGCAGTTGGCACACCATGGACTTATTAAGCTAATACTAGAGGATGCCTTGAGCTAGCTAAGAATCCCCATTCAATTGTCCACATTTAGAGACATGGACAAAGAGGGCGTGATTGAAATATAAGCCCTTGAATATGATAGGGACAATTCCTCTAATGATGAAGAGGAGGTAGAAGAAGATGAAGAACAACCTGAAGAGGAAGAACAAAAGGAAGAAACAAGCCCTGAGGAGCATACCAAGGAAATTGAGGAATCTTCAAGGTTGTCTCTTGAACCCATTGAGAAGGAGGAAACTACTGCCTTGACTTCCCTAAGCACAACTATCAAATCAAAAGGGAATAAAATTAATGTTTTTTCGTGATAATTATTTGATGTGCGTTGAAATATTAATTAACATTACATAAACATATATAAAATACTAACTTTAAAATATTGACCTTTATTTTATTTTATTTTATTTGTTATTTTTAAATTTTTTTTAACTATGCGAAAAGGTTAAGATTTCATTACAAAAAAATTGAAAATAAAAATAAAAACACAAAAATAAATAAATGCACTTAAAAATAAATATCTGAGGGAAGAAGAAGACATTAGAAAATTTAAAGTGTCAAAAATAAACCCTCTAAAAAAATGGGTTGATGTTGCATCAACACTTTTTAAAATCATCATGAAAATCACTTACATTTAAGAAAAATGTTTATACTTGATACATAAGAAAATTTAAAGTGCCAAAAATATGCTCCAAAAACAAGGTGTATTCTAAATCACCACTTTTCAAAATCGGGTGATTTTTTGCTACCTCAAAAAAATGGGAACTCGGTAATTTTCTCATTTGATCGGTAACTATGTTTCAACTCTTTTAGCTGCATTGGGGATTCATAGGAAAACATTGCAAGAGATGAGAATCTATGTGGAAAGGGGGTAAATCTAATGCCAAAAAATTCTATCTAGTAAAATGGACCACTATTGGCACCCACAAACTTCAAGGAGACTTAGAAATTTTAGATCCTTCCTTTATAAATATGGTGATTAGAGGAAAATTATTTTGGAGGCTAATATCATAGAAAGAAGACTCCCAGAAAAAGGTCATTAAATATATATATATATATATATATATATATATATATATATATATATATATATATATATATATATATTTCTCTGGGGACTATTTAATATGTTTAAAGTCTCCCACATGTGATTAGGGAGGATCCTCAATTTGGAAAGTCATGTAATTAGCTTCCTATCTATAAAAAAAAAACACCTTGCTTGGATTCTAGGAAATGGTATGTTGATCAATATATGGTGCAGTTGGATCCTTTGCCACCCTCCATTGGTTTAAAATCAAAAGGTTTGTGCCACTTTGAGATTTTCTTTCTTCTCAAGAAAATTAGTGCATTGTGGATATCTCTTGATAGATTAGTGATGACACATACTTAGGCTAGGATCTATGTTAAAATTGGAAACTAAGGCCAAATTACACATTAGACATATCATTTAATGGATATTATGATTGCATTTCGAGAGGACCAAAATTGATATATAGATCATCTAATTTGGACAAGAAGAAGTGTGTTTTTGAATTTATGACCACACATATGCAATTTTTTCAGGTCAACCACATCATCATGTAGGCTCCCAATGGATATGTCACTTCACCCTCAACAAATTGTATAAATATAAGTGACCTCTCACCTCATTTGGCATCATCATCACACACACATCTTTATCTCTCCTTCTCTCATTGGTTCATGTAGCTATTGGGCATTCAATTCCTTTCACATGTGTGGTAAAGGAGGAAGAATTTTAGGAAAAATTGTAGTGCCAAAAATTTAAGACTTTCCTACAATTTAACCAGCGTTGACCAACATTGACTTTGACTTTCTGGGCATCCTTTGACTTTGATTTTCAGGGTGAATTTTTGTCTTTTCAAGCCACATTTTTGGGCATAGGAACTGAGGTAAAAGGAGGACTTTGGTTGGTGTTGACCGCAGGGTTGACCAAGTTTGAACACAGATTTTATCACTATTTTCGACTGAATTTGTCTGTTGCTGGAGTTCAAGTTTGACTACCTTTGACTGAGCTTCAAAGGATAAATTTGACTGATGAGTTGACCAACGTTGACTTTCTGATTAGGGATGAGTTTGATTGCGATTGAATGTAGATTTGACAGGGCTATTTTGACTTTTATTTGGCGAGTCAATAATAAGAATAATTGATCAAAGTGTTTTCCCCACATTGGGGGTTTTCCTTGGAATCCACCAAATCTGGTGTCCTCTTGTCTTGTCTTGTCTTCTGCAATTTATTTTATGTTCTATCTACAATTACTGTCAATGTGCTTTATGGTTAATGATATTTCTATCGGAAACTAATTTGGAAATTTTCATTGGGCTGCTTAAAGTACATTGAAGTAATTGTGCTAAGCATAGAACATACCATTGTTAATTAAAACTAGCATGGGATCAAAGCCCACGTGAAGACAAAACCCAAGCAAGAGAGAGAAAAACAATCACCAAGAAAGATTTATTGAACAAGTTTCAATGTCTTCTTCATCTTACTTCAAGACTAAGGAAAAGTTCAATGAAAAATATTATTATCATGCATGGGAGATGACATTGGACCTGAATTTGGAGGAGCATGAAGTATTGGACTATGTGAAGGGAAAAGTGGTGGAGCCTCCTTCAAATGCACCAGCTGCTGCTAAGACGAAGTATAGAAAATGTGAGTTCAAAGTAAATAAAATTTTGGTTGACTCTATTCAAAAGCATTTGTTTGCCCATATTTCTGATTTGGGAACTTCTAAGGGGATATATGATAAGATGATTGGGATGTTCAAAGTGAACAATGAAAAACAAATCCTCTTTCTCAAAAACAAGTTGAAGTACATCAATATGGATAAAGGGAGTCTACCAAATCCTACATCATGACGATCACACAAATCAAGAATGACCTTCTATCTATTGGAGAAGTTATGGCTTACAGGGAGCTCACTCTCATTGCACTTGGGGGTCTTTCAAGAACATGGGATGTTTTTAATAACACCGTTCTCAATAATGACAGGATTCCTAGTTTCAATGAATAATGGGCTAGATGCACTCAAGAGGAGATGAGGATGATGGAGAGAGACAAGCCTTTAAATCGAAATGAACCTACTACTTTATCCACTCATGCTAAGAAAATTAATGTTGGTCCAAGAAGACAGGGTCAAGGATTCAAACAAGGATTCAAAGAAGGAAGAAAAGGAAGGTGCTACAATTGTAACAGGTTCGACCACTACGTTAGAGAATGTCCTCATAAGAACAATTATCCAAGGGATGAGGACAACAAAAACAATGTCAAAGGCAATGGAAATCAAAGGAACAACAAGTTCAAAAATAAAGGAAAGAGGAATGCTCCCACTGCTTGATTAGGAAATGGTCGACATCCCAAAAGGATGAGAAATTTCAGGTATGAAGAAAGAAATATTGTAGAAAAACAAAAGGAGTTTTATCTTATTTCTACTCTATGTACTGCCTCTCCTCTAGATACATTGGATTATTGGTTGATTGATAGTGGAGCCTCAAGGCACTTCATTGGTTACAAAGAGGCCCTCTCAAATTTCATTGAAAAGAAGACTAATTTGGAAATCATACTTGGAGACAATGTCACCTACCCCGTGAAAGGAATAGGTGTTGTCACTCTTCACTTGAATTAAGGTCAAACCATTCATCTACAAGAAGTAATATATGTACCTAATTTGAAGAAGAACCTGGTGTCTATTTTTGTGATGGAAGATAAAGGCTTCAGGGTAGCATTCATTGATGGAAAGGTATGTATTTGTAAAAGAAACCCTAAAGATGCATTTACACTTGGATTTAGGGTTGATGGTATCTATCAAGATGGAGGAAGTAGTTTGGGAGACTTGAATTGTGATGCTTCTCTTCAATCTGAATTATTGCACCAGAGATTTCCCACCTTCATTACAAAACCTTAACTGGCATAAGGAAGATGGTAACACATATGCCTGAGTTCAACATGAATCATGAAGGATTTTTTTAGGGTTGTGAAGCTAGGAAAGTTACAAGGGGACCATTCCATTCTAGTGAAAGCCAAACTATTGTTATTCTTCAATTGGTCCATTCTGACTTATCTGGTATGTTTCTAGTAACATCATTGGGAGGATACTTATACTATGCAATTTTTGTGGATGAATTCTCTCACAAAACATGGATCTATTTCTTGAAAAAGAAGGATGAAGTGTTCATATGGTTTCGTTCTTTCAAAGTCTTGGTGGAGAAACATTGGTGGTACGCTGTTCTCGACGCGATCAAAAGGAGTTGGTTGTCTTCTAGCAGCTCCCATGCCACCAGTACGATCGAGAGTAGGAGCCATGCATAGTGAAATGTTTTTCCCTGCTCCTATGCCTCGTGATAGTTTGCAAGGAACTCGCTGCAAAGATAGTTCACCCAGTTGAACTAGACTCCTTTAGTGCATTAGGATGTTAGTGCAATCACATGCACGGGCACCTCATCCGTGCGACACTTCCGCATCACCTTCGCTACTAGTATTTGCATCACTACCTTGACTGCAGGGTTGTTAATACCGGAGATGGAATATCCTCATTTCTTCTTCTCCAACTTGAATTTCTTCTTCATAGCTTCCGTAAGGGCCAACTCACCACCTTTTCCTTTTGAAATATTGGCTGGATACTCCCCTGAGTAAGGTAGTCATGTAATCCGATGGATCAAGTGGTCTATGATGGGAATGGTCTCCTCCAGCCACAAACACCCATCATGCACCAAGCAAAGCAGTTGCCTGATGATGAAGATAGTCACTGGGGTGTGGTGGTAATATGACACCCAAAGCAAGTTAAGTAACCCAGCTTTATCTACACCCTTGAGCCAGGTCTGTAGCTCCAATTCAATTATTCCACTAGTCACGTCAATCAGTCTGCACATTAGCTACTCATTCGCTAGATGCGGGAATTTCTCATGATTTGCAAGGTCCCAATCTTCAAATTTCAGTATAGGAACTCACCCTAAGTACGACCCCTCAAAAACAATGTCATCTGGGAGTAGCAGAGTTTGCAAGGAGCTCTTGCTCTCGTCTATGTCCTTCAGCACCTTAGCTTTGCCCTTGCACAGAGGAACATATTCAGGTAACCTGGTAATAGGGTCCACACCCTAGGTTTCAACTTCCATTTCCACGTCCTCCTCATCCACCAGGATTTCTTCAGATTCTTCCTCGTTGGCCTCCAGATTAATGGCCTTCCCCTTTTCCTGCAAGGTGAGTTTGGTCCTCTGTGGGTTTCTTAGTGAGACGTGCACTAGGATCATAGCCTGTTTATCCTTCTTAGGTCTTGGTGTTATGGGTGATTTAGGGACTTCAACTATCACTCTGGCACTCTTTGGGGATTCTAATACCGCAATTCCCTACGCAGCTTCCTTGGGTGTCGACATCATTCTGGTCAGGAGCTCCTGTATCTCCTTCGCAATTTCTCAAACACTGAACTTTCTCTCAAAGCCTTAAAATTCGAAAGGTCCTTACATAGTTGATAGCGCAACAATTGAATTTTTAAAATTCCAAGTGTTTTTTGCTGGACAACCACTTGTAATTTATAGGGCTTTTTGAATTCAAATCCAACCGTTCCCCCCACATTCGACCCATTAATGCTAGATTGGCGGCAGATTTTCAAGAATCTAACCCATAAATTTTGCCTTAAACGCCCGCCTCCCGCTCCATTTTGCCTCAAACTGACCATCAAATTGTGAATAGTGACTTTAACGGTAACTTTTCGGAGGACCTGCGTGCTACTGCAGCTGTCTTTGTGCTGTCACAAACCCTATGACACTTCGCTGCTTTGCATAGTCCTGACATCGCGCAGCTGCCCAACCCGGGTAGTGTAGTTTTCAGCTGCCTGGAGCACTAAGATTGTGCTACTTTCATATAGTCACATGGCTAGATCGCTGGTGTATGGCTTCAAGCGACTGCCATTCACCTTTCCTGGGAAGGGTTCTCCATTTAACTTGACCAGCTGTACCGCGCCTTCATCGGTAATATCCTTAATAACGTACGGCCCTAACCAGTGCATCCTAAATTTTTCGAGGAGTTTATCAAACTTACTATCGTACAACAAAACCAGATTGTTTACCTTGAAGGTGCATGGCTTAATATGTCGGTCATGCCACACTTTTTCACGCTGCTTTTGGACCTGATGGTGAAAGCTAGCCAAAAATCTCTCTTCTTCGAGCTCGTCCAACTACACGAGCCTCTCTTCCAGGGCTCCACGATCTGTCATACCCGTGAGTGTTACTATGCATAGACTAGGCATGATGTATTCCATAGGCATCACCACTTCAACCTCGTATACCAGCCTAAAGGGTGTCTGTCCCATTAACTTCTTGCATGTTTTCTGATAAGTCCATAACGCTGCAGGTATGCGTAGGTCCCAATCACTTCGCTAAGCATTGCATACCTTGCTCAATGCATTTTTGAGCACTTTGTTGAATGCCTCCACTGTCCTGTTAGCCTGTGGGTGATAAGGTGTGATCTTCTGGTGATACACCTGAAATTCCTTCGTTAGTGCGTTGATAGTCTCATTCAAGTGTGTACCACGATCACTCATCAAGATCCTTGGACATCCAAATCGTGTCAGTACATACTCAAATAGGAACTTCGCGGCAGTCATGCCCGTGCAATCCTTCATTGGCTGCGCTTCTACCCAACGAGTCAAATACTCTGTCGCAGTGATAATGTACCTCGCGCCTATCTTCCCTTGAGGCTGAATGGGTCCTACAAAATCTATTGCCCACTTTTCAAAAGGTTGCAATGTCACTTGTTGATTCAAATGCATTTCATCCCTTCGCGGTGGCCTACCTGTTCTTTGACTTACATCACATGCCTTGCAATATGCTTTTGAATCCTGATGAAGGGTTGGCCACCACAACCCTGCACGTTGAATCTTCTGCACAGTTGCTCTCCCTGCATAATATCCTCCCGCAGCACCCCCATGAACATCCTCGAGGATGCTGCTTCGTTCAAACTCAAGTACATACATTCACAATATTTCATCATTCCCCATCTTATATAGATGCCCAACAATGATAGAGAAGTCTGTCGTGCACACCACTAATTCCTTCTTTTGCTGGACAGAGTATCCTTCCGGAATAGTTCCAGTTGTTAGAAAGTGTATTATATCCTCAAAATGTCCATCTGCGACGTGCACAACAAACTGCTATGCATCAGGTAATCCTTCCTCCAAATTAGTAGGTTCCTCCCCTGTTTCGATGCACGACATATGGTATGGTCCCACGTTCAATTGTCCAGGCTTCACAACAACTTCAAAATCATACTCTTGGAACAATAAGAGCCATCTGCAAAACCCCCCCCCCCCACCAAATACAGGCTTATTGACCAGGTACTTCAGTGTAGAGTGGTCTGTATACATCTTAAAGTGGCCTCCTAGCAAGTAGTGTTGGTACTTCTAGGGTGTGTACACCATAGATAGACCCTCGCATTTAGTGGTAGAATAGTTCTTCTCTGCTTTGGATAATCTGTGGCTTGCAAACGCAATAGGGTGGTCCAAGCCTTCTCCACCATCCTGTGTTAGTACTGCCCGCAGCACTATACACGTCACGTCGACATGTACATGAAACTCTTTCTTCCAATTTGGGAAGACTAGAATTGGTGCGGTAACCATCTTTTCTTTCAATATATCCAAGCTTTTCTGACAGTCAATGTTCCAACAGAACGTGACATCCTTCTTCAACAATTTTTTCATTAGCATGGTGATTTGGGCATAGCACTTGATAAACTTTCTATAATATCTCGTGTGTCCTAGAGTAGCGCACAACTGTTTCACACTCCTTGGCACTTCCAAGTTCAAAATCACCGCGATCTTTGGGAGATCTACCATCAACCCTTGTCTGCAAACCACATGCCCCAATAGGTTCCCAAAAGGAACGCAAAACAAACACTTCTTGAGGTTGAGCGCGATCTGGTATCTTCAACAGGTATCTAGCATCAAGCGCAAGCTCACTACATGGCACTTAACCAGCCCAAATATAGTCTAGTCATCAAAATAGACCTTCGGGAACTTATGAATAAATTCCTTGAATTCCGCAACAACCACGCGCAAAAAGATAGCAGGCGCATTCTTCAATCCAAACGACATTACAGTATATTGAAAGCAACCCCACTCAGTCGTAAAGGTTGTCTTGCTCCTATCCTTCGGCGCGGTTTTGATTTGGTGGTACCCAGAGAACCCATTAGTGAAAGAATATGCTTCCTGACCACCTACATTGTCCAACACTTCAACCGTGATCAGAGTTGGGAAAGGATCATGCACACAAGCGTCATTCAGTTTTCTCAGATCCATGCATATCCTTATCTCATCCTTCTGCTTCTTCTATTGCACCACCATTGGGCTTACCCAATCAGATTCCTCCACAGGCTCAATGATGCTTGCTGCTAGCATTTTGTCTAGCTCTAAGCGGACCTTCTCCTTGTATTTCGGGTTTAGGCAATAAGGCCTCTTCTTGACTAGCTTTGCATCGGGCTTTAACACGATCTTCATCACTCCTAGGTCTCTGGTTATTCCTTTCAAATCCGTAAACTTGGTTGGGAATAAGTCCTGATATTCATGGAGTAATTTAGCAACATTATCCACCGTTGTGTCGTCCCAGTAGTCTCTAATTTTTGTGAATTTGGGTTCTACCTTCGTACCAATGTTCACCTGTTTAGTTTTCACCGGCATGATTATATCACGGTTCACAATCTGTGGCCCTTGAACCTCGCAGTGGCCTTCTGTTTCTTGAATGTTAATCTTTTGCAGGTCTTTTTCCTCCTCTTCAGTAGTTACATTATAACATTCTAGCATGCGACTTAGCTGAGTAGCCCATTTAGGCTGAATCAGGTCTAAAGGATCCTATGGTATCCTAAAGATGGCTGCTTTCACCTCTTGTAGAATTTCATCAATACTGTCAAATCCATCCTCAAAACTGAATGCCATCATGAATCCTTCACACAGGATATCCCATTCACCTGTCCCATAGCAGAGCTATGTTTCTATATACCAATTCATTGGGATAACATCCAAGGTATGAAAGAACAGGTGCACCCACTCAGGTTGAGGCTTTTCTCCATAAGCCTGCATCCATTTGGCTAGATGCACACACGGATCATTCTACCCATCGTACTTGTTTGTCAGTCGCATCTTAGGCTTCCCAAATCATGCTCTCATCATCCTCCTATATTTGCGCCAATCATCAAAGCTTCCCTTGTGCATACCCCACCATCTTGCGGGTGTAGTGCGCAGTACCCAGTCCAAGGCCTGGAAGTGTTGCTTTTCTGGCACCTCCCTTTCAAATGCATCCAAAAAGGTATCTACATCAGTTAGAACATCATAGGTAGGAAGATTTCCTACCTCGGACGACATAGAACGTAGTGACCGAGTCATCATATTGCAATTCAGCGTAGTTACTTTGTGTAACTGATTCTACCAGTGTTCTATTTCTTTGTCGGAATCTAAAGTGCAGGAACTCTCGCGCTCCCATGTAATCCCTCCATCCATGGTGGGATTCACCCAGTCTTGGTCTCGTGTTATTATCTTATAGATGCAGTCTAGATCATCATCTAGCACGATCCTTCAGCAGAATCCAGGGGTATTATTACTCGCAGTGATTTTTTCTCTAAGATTATCTTTCGTTTCTTCAGATTGATTACCCCATTCATATCAGTAACCCAATCGATTCCCAGGAGTGTAGGGTATGGATTCCTGTCATCCATAATATTTATTACTTCAAAATCTACCAGCGCGCTCGCTCCCTCAATATCCATGGTCACTCCCTATAGCCGCCCCATGGGTATGATTTTCTGTTGATTCACCATCCTTAGCTAAATCAGAGACCATTGCAGCACAGGTCACCCCATTCACTCCCAAGTCTACTTTGGTAGGACATTCGCATCTGACCTTAGGTCCAAAATGACATGATCCATTTCATACTCTCCTATTTGCGCTGTTAGTCTCATCTCCTGTCTCGTCCTTGTCTTATGCTTGCCAATCTTTCACACTACGCACAGTTCACCTGGCGTAGTTCCAGAACATCTATTGATGAGTTCTTGTATCCCTTTTACAGCCTTACTATCACGTAGTAACTTTATATAGTTTTCCAGGAAAGTTGTGAGCATAGAGGGGTCCATTTCCGACTCAGGATTATCTTTGCTTCTTGAAGTGGAGGCCTCAACAAAGCTCTTCTTAGCTTTCATGAAGGCTTCCTGAGTGCGTTCCAAATAAAACTCAGCCTCTTTCATCGGGGATTGGCGAACCCATGTACTGTCTTCTAGCTATTCCCCCTTGTCATCTCTTTCCGCGATTCCACTCCGGAGCACTATATTTACATTCAGATCTTCCTCGCGTGGCCCATACCTCATCATCTGCAGGTTCTGAGTCAGGGGAGGTGGCAGCGCCCCTCTGTCATGTATCCTAGTTATCAATGTGGGAAAATCTTCTATTTCATGACAAACAGCATGCAATACTTGCATGACAGACGCGTTGGATTAGTTCAATCGCGTGCATAGTGTCCTGGTCCTCCGCAATTGTAGCAAATCAACTGTCCTTGACCTATACTAGGTCCTCCTCCACCTTGGCCTTGTCCGCACCCCTGAAATCCTGTCTGCGCCATCCCTACATTCTGGTCAAGGGGCCGCATTTCGGCCTGAACCCTATAGGTGAGAGTTCTGTCGATCATCAATTCGTAGCTCCTACAAGTACGCTCATCATGTCCTACCGACCTACAAAAGTTGCAGAACAACTGTTACAGTGCTTGCACATACTTCTGTAGTAATTGACAGTTGTCCGTGGCATGTTTTCCGGCTACCTGACAGATAGCACACCATAAAGCAGGTGCTGCGCTAGGTCCTGCTTGAGCTTCCAGCCTTAAAGGCATCAGTCCTCCTCCTGCAAGGTAATTTGTGAAGATCGAGCAGTGGTCTTTGTCATGACCCTGACTCTTGCATTTCAAGCACCATACCTCTTCACGTACCTTTGGTCGAACTGCCCTGTCCTGCTTCAGACTTTGCATCTCAAGGCACATATTTTTTAGTTGTGCATGGATCTGTTGGACTCCTAGATTAGGATCATGGATCGGAGTCTCATGTAATCTCATGGAAATATCCAAGGCCTCTGCTTGAGTGGTTATCTTCTGTTGTGACATCGCACTTCTTAAGTGTCATAGTAGCAAAGCCACAAGCCACTCTTGATGTTGTCCATCTGTCAAATTCATGTTGGCTTCACGAATTGTACATTTTAGCTTCTGATCTAGCTCCCAAGGCATCTCGTCTGATTGGATCATGATCTCTTTGAATCCCAAAATTGACTATGCTTCAGATTTAGGCCTGCTAAATTTCCTATTTAGTGCTACTTGGATGTCCTCTGCTCTTGCATTTGGGTTATCGTTGGAGTACTTAATATACCAAGTCAGCGCGCGATCCTGCAGAGCACTAACCAGTGTTGCTTTCTTTATATGGTCATCTGTAACACCTTGAGCTTCCCATACAGCCCTCACAACGAACCAGAATAGGTCCGAGTCCTCATTTCCCAAGCCTTTGAACAAGAGCAACTTCATTGTGTTCGCCATACTGAACCGCAGTGGAGGTGGAGGTGGTACAGGTGAAGTTGGAGGTGATGGCAATGAAGCTAGTGGTGGTGTGGGCAGAGGTGGTATTCACGGGAATCCTTGTTTTATCAACTAAATAGCACCTTGCGAAGAGACCTTCATAATCCTTTCTTCATACCCTCGCGGAGGTGAAATCAAAGAGCTATGCTCTAGACCCTTATTTCCTTCGTTTCTGTAAAATCTTCCACTTCGTGTAGTCTCGAACATCAAGGTAGCTACATAACCCGTTTTTCACACAACAACATCTTAAACCAAGTATTCAAAGATTTTATGTACTTACCTCGCAGTCCTTTGGAAAAGCATCACTCTGCCTCGCTATAGATGACTGAGGTGTCGACCACGAATTCAGTCACAAATCCTCCTATGATGCGATCGAGCCAATGATCGACAACATAGACGATCTTATCCTCTGATGTTTCCAACCTTCGCACTAGCTCTAGGGTCCACACAATAGGATCGTCAAGTTTCCACCTTCCTTGGCTATCTACTAGCTTCGCAATCCACTCACATAGCTTAGTAGGAAAGGAGGCGAAAAGGATTTCGTTGATCTCCGTATACAAGTATCAGTCCAACCACTATTCTTTTGACATTCGCGGGTTTCTATTTTCTTGTGTTGCGAACTTGTGAATACTTCTGTCCAGCTAGCCTTTGATTTCTTTCTTAGTTGGATTCCAGTGATATGACATCACACATCTCTTATGCATATTCGGGTCCCGGCAATAGAACCATTTGTTGGCTTGAGGGAGCTTGACCCAGGTTCAGTGTTAGTTAGCCAAACAAATCCCTACACTACTGGCCCTTTCGGCATTAGCCCGCAGAGCGTGGACTGAAGTCTTACTCGAAGCAGTATGGGGGGATGCTAGAACCAAGTTTCCGCATCATTGAGATGGTTGTGATGTTGGGTTATCCCGACTATACCTGCCTACATGCAGGTTTCTTAGCCCTATGTTCCACCCTTCAGTACCTTTGCAAAAGGATACAATTGGCTTTCGCGCAGCCCTAACCTAGGGGTGATATACTTTTGCCCTACTAGGGCAGCAAACTGCGATATCTCCCTAACTAGGCTAGGTGTCTTACTTGTCTTATTAACCGATCTTAGTTAACTTCACGTAAATAGATGTTCTTACTTGGTTTTCTTAACCAACACATTTACATACATTTGCGCATCATACATTCATTATAAATGAAATTCATACCCAATATAACAGATGCATAAACAGGGAATAAATACGTAGAAATTATAGAATCCTTCTCTTTATTGATAATTCTGGACAATTGCAGACTTGACCTACCCTGCGCAATCAACTGCAGGGGTTCGCGCATTCATCTATGAACTTTTAGGCCTCTGCGCACTCAGCTGCAGAGCCTCTACCTATGCTACAACCCAAACTTAGACTTCTACTTCAGAGCTATCTCTCATACATGTTGATGCTTTCTTCATGCCTCTAACCACTTAGAGCTTAGCTCTATTTATACAATCCCATGGTCTGCAGACCATGGGTAGATCTTTTACAGCTGACATTACATTTCCAAAATAAGGGAAGACAACCCTATGACTCTTTAACACCTACGCGCTCCACGACCACAAAATGCGGAGTCTTTACATTTGGATTACAAAATTGGACCAAAATATGGGCTTTTAGCCCCAAAACTGCCCTTGGGGGATCCCGTGCCCAACAAGAATCGAACAGGGAAGAAGATCAAAATATTGATGACCGACAATGGAACCGAATATTAATCAAATGAATTCAATGAATTTTGTAAAGAGGTTGGCATTAAGAGGGAGACAACCGTTCCATACAATCCTGAGCAAAATGGAGTTGCTAAAAGAAATAATCGAACAATTATGGAAGCCACCTGTGCCATGCTCCATGGTCAACGTCTATCGAAGTTCTTATGTGGAGAAGCTGCCAACACTGTTGTGTATGTTCAACATAGGAGCCTGCATCAAGCACTGTATTTTAAGACTCTCGAGGAGGTATTCTCTAGTAAGAAACATGATGTTTCTCATTTTATAATATTTGGTTGTCCTATGTATTTTCATGTGCCTTGTTAGTGTCAGTCAATTTAGCCTATCACCAGTGATCAAATATGCTCTTACAAGGTGTTGTTAGGGTGTTAAGTCAAATTCTTGTCATTCCAGTGAATCTTCAAATAAAAATTTGGTCATTGTCTATTGATGTCTTGGTCACTATTGCTCCCTTCACTTACTCATGGTCTTCATCACTCATTAATTTCATTGTCTTCTTAGAGGTATCATATCTTCATTTAAGTCTCTTGGGTCATGAAATGGTTAAATTCCTCATTTTAGGTCATGGTCTAGGGTTTCACTCCACGTGTCATCATGATACCATATGGAAAAAAAAGGAAAACATGTCCATCATGTAATTCAGTGGGTAAATGGAGTTAGTAGCTTAGGGAAAGAAAAATAAAGGTAAAGGTAATGTTTTATTTCAAATAAGACAATGCTGCAGTACACTACCTCATCTCATCATTTCTCATAAGGCCATTTTTGCTTCAAAATATGTTTCTGACCAAATGGAGAAGAATTTTACAAAAGTGAAAGAGGTTTTTGTCAATGATAGGCCAAGGAACTAAAACCTCCTTCATTTTATGTACAGGTATTATGATTTGAGAGAAATTCCCAAACTACACTTCCAACAGGAGAGTTGTTACACTTCTGGACAGTTTGACTTCAAGATAGATTTTCAGGTATTTGAAGTAGGTGTTGGCAGTGCTTAAGGACTCTATTTTGTAGAAGACATCCTAATATTTCCAATGGTACCTTTAGATAGTGATTTGGATTAGTGCAAGGCATCCAAAAGTGCTATGCAAGTTGGCATTGCGCTTTTGTTAGAGACACCCTGGGTTTTTGGAGTGACCTTGGGAAAATCAAATTTTCTCCCTACTGGAGTGTCCAAATTACATTCTTGATGAGTCCATCTTGTATCATACTTCAAGATATTTCCAATGAGCTATCAAGTTCACAATTTGGAGCAGTTTAAGGCCTCCAAGAGCTGGTTGGAAGACGACGCTGCACTTTTGTGAACTGCGCTATGTTTCTGGAGGTGGCATTGCGCTTTTGTGAACTGCGTTGTGTTTTTGGAGGTGGCGTTGTGCTTCCATGAACTGCACTCCGCTTCTGCCAATGACGCTAAGCTTGGGACAGAGTGGCTCGAAGCTTGCCAAAACTCACCCAAACTTCAAATTTAAGCTTGAATTCCTATTCTTTGCTCTTCTAAGCTGTTCAACAAGTAAGTATCGTCATCTTACTCACTCTTTTCCTTTAGCAAAGCAAGTGCAAATGGTGATTTTTTTTCATCAAGGGTTTATGTGAAATTTCATGCTCCAAAGCTAATGCAAATGATGGTTTTGTCAGATAGGACATTTCAAACTTTAAGAATTTCCATTTCATACCTCTGTGTGTATATAAATCATCATATCATCCACCAAGCAACTCATTTACTTTCAGTTTACCTTAGCTTTTCACAAACCCTAGCTCATACCTATCAATTTAAACAATTTTCCTAGTAGCACTATTTTTTAATTTATCTTACTCATATCCCTCTCTCATTTCACTCCATTCAAAATTCCTAAGATTTCTAAAACCCCTATCCATATCCCAAAATTCCCCTATCATCATCTCCCTTCCCTAACTTCCTCATTTCATCATTTCCTTCCTTGAGCAAGAAAACAATCAGCTTAAGGCCAAACAACTTATCATGGAGAAAGAGAAATCTAAGATGTTGCAACAAGGAGGAAAAGGTAAAGCAATGTTAGAGCTTGGTGAACATGATGAACATGAAAAGCAAGTTGGAAAAAAGAAGCCAAGGACAAAAGGACTCAAAAGGGCATTGAAGAAAGAAAAAGAACATAACCTACTAGATGAAGACTTAGACATTGAAGACATAATTGCCTTGGAGATCAATGAAGATAGAGAATATTGGATAAGTAAGGTCAATGGTCACCTATAGAATCTTCTTGACAAGGCCAATAGGTACAATTAGCTATAGAGGCACATGGCCCACCATTATCAGACCAGAAACATGATTTGCAACATCAAGCTCAAGCAATTGAAAAACAAGCTAAAGGAAACCCTAAAAGACAAAAATGAGAGGGATAACTTGGAGATGCTTGCTGAAGAATCCATGAGAGAATGAAACACCTCATTTTTCACTTCATTACCAATTTTGGAGGATTTTTTAGCATTTTTTTTTTTTTGAGAATTTTGGTGCAAAATTCAGAAATTAAACTAGTCACAAAAACGCAGCGCCTTGGCATTGCGCTTTTTCCTCAAGGTTCCAAATGAAAAGTGGCTTACATTTTTAGAAATCTGATGACCTCCTCTCAAAACCAATTTCATCATATTTCTCATACATGGCTCAGATTTTGAGAAAAAGGGGTCAAAAATCATCATTTTGCCACTCTTTTTGACAGGTGTTGCGCTTTTGTAGACACCTTGGGAGAATCAATTTTTGAAGGCCTTCCCATGGGTAATTTTAAAAAATTCAAGATGTTTTGGAAACTAGACATACAAATATATTTGACCATTCTATAATATTTTAAATTTGACCTCAGGAAGGGACCTAAAAGTTGCCTCAAAGTTGGCACTACACTTCTGCAAATTTCTGCATTTTTATTTAAAAAGTTCACTGTGTAATTTCTCAGGTTTTTAGTTTGACTTGGTCAAAGTTAAACTCCTGATGTAACTTCAGTAGTCAGAGGTTTATATGATGTAATCATAAATAAATAGGCATGATATTTTGTTTTTATGGTTAATTAGGCCTCATAAAGGAAGCAAAACTCAAATCAAAGTCTAAGAGAAGAGTTTGTTTTTGACCTTCTCACTCTCACTTGTTGGTTGAAAGAATCTTGGAAACAGTTCCACCAATTAGAATTCGACTCTTGAAGGTGGGGAAGTTGTTTTATTGAGTATATATGTATCATTTCTCATTTAGAGATAAGGGTTGGACTTTCTTGGAGAGACTTGTACCTTATGTTTTCATATAGCGAATCAAGGAGCAATTGCAACTATTTTTTAGGAATACTTGTTCAGTGAGTTTGTGGTGTTATTTTCCTTTCATATTAGTTTTCTATTGATGAAATCATCTCCCTTTACATGGTTTTTTTTTCTTCTTTTGGTTTTCCTTACAGTCATATAGGCAGAATTCTTAGATTTCAAAGCTCTGTTTATGTGGAAAATCATGTTTGTGTTTCTCTTCTTCTAAATTAATGAATTCATGCTAATACATGCTCATTGTGATTTCTTAAACTCTTAGACCTATACTACATCGACTAAATCTTATTTTCACCACAACATATTGTTATCTAGCTCCTCTTTATCTCTGTTACTGCACACTTGATACCTTGACCTAATTGCCTGCTCTCAACCCTAGTCCAACAAACCTAAAAAACCATACATTTTGAAATACTCAAACAAGACTTATACATCTAGCCTAAAATCCATTTCTTTTCCAGTTATTCATTGAAAAATCCTTAGAGAGCTCCCTCTCTAGTTTAGTAGGGCTAGTTACTGAATTGAAAGTGGTTCGAGGTTACCTCTTTCAATCTCCTCCTCAACTTGGGACATTGTAGAGGATAACATTTTGGCATCGTTGTCGGGGAACGAAAGATCATATATTCCCTAGGAAAGAATGATAAGGATTAGATCCGATTGCTGATGGTGAAAAATGATCAGACACAAGAAAGGTTGTGCATCTTTCACCTGACGGCTCCAGTGTTGAAGAATCCAAAGAATTAGAATTCTCATGGTGACTCCAATGTTCAAAAACCAGTAGTTTGAATAATTTTTTAGTGACTTAATTGTTTTCAAAATGCATTCAATTGCTCGAAGATATGCTCCTATGAATCAAGTTCACATTCCTGGTTTTCCAAATCATATTCCTTGTATAGATTGGCAAGCACTGCTACCAAAGTTTAAAGGTCAAGATGGAGAAGATGCTAGTTTGCATTTGGTCAAATTTCATTTTCATATTCACAGATTAAAGACTAAGTTTCCTGAAGATTGTCTATTGAAGGTCTTCATGGCTAGCCTAGAGGAAATAGCGAGGAATGGTATGAGAGTATACCATCTACTAGTTTATATTCTCTAAAGGATTTTCATTCAGTTTTCTTTCAACATTATCAAAGATGCAATTTTTCCTTATCAATGATGGATAGATGTTGTGATATTTCTGAAAATTTCATTAAATTTCTTGAAAATCCATATGGGGATGAAGAATGTATGGAAGAAGATATATTAGAAGCCCATTATGATTTTTCCTCCCAACAAGAATTAACAACTTCCTCCTTGGATGAAGCAGACTGGGATCAAAATAGAGAAAGGCCTATTCCTAATCTTGAAAATGAAAATCACCAAGCTAATGTTGATTTCAATAAAACTTAATGTTCTCCTCTATCTGAATATGAAATAGATCAGCTCTTGAAAAACCATGTTACAGCCCAAGTTAAGGCAGGTTTGGAGTGCTCACTCAGTCAAGAATGTGTAAGAAAAATTTCTTCCATTATTGAAAATGAAAATCTAGGTTTAAATGATGACAGTCATGAGACTGATGAAACTATACAAGAAGTTGTTGTGAGTAAGCCAATTTGTGATGTAGATTTCTTGCAAGGAGATCAGCTAACAGGGATTGTTTTCTTTCATGAAGAGGATAGGGCTGACATGTTTAATAATCTTGAAGAATGTGTTATGTTCAAGGATGATTTAGACTATGAATTGGAAGAGTATGAGTCTGAGATAGATAATATGCTAGAGATAGAATCAGAGTTGCTCATGCTTGAAGAATTTATAGCCAACACTCAGGTAGCAGAAAGTCATACTTCCCTATGCCTTCCTATGGATCAACAACCAAGTATTCTTTCAGATCAAAATGAAAGGAGTACTTGTATTTTTGTTGGATTTCAAGACAAGGTAACATTTCATATTTTTAAGGATCCTTACACTGATTTGCTACAGTCATTAAGGAAGATAGACTTTCTTGTATTTATGGATCATGAGCACATCTTCAGTGGACACTCGGAGTTGCCTAGCTTTTGTTTGTTCTACCTACTCAAGGAAAGTACAAGCAAAATTCAAATAAGCAGCCATTTGTTGGATTGGTTACACTAGAGGGATCATTACACATGATTGTATATAAATCTTCAGTAGGTGGGCAATTATCATTAGGATTTGAAGCTCGAGGTGAAGGCCTTAATATCCCGATGGTCTACTACCATAAGTAAGTTCAGTTAGTATGTTTTTTATAGTCAAGTCATTTCAAATAGTCAATCAGTTCTTAGTTTTATTTTTGTCTTTTTCATTTTGACTCCATTGTCCAATGAATAAGGCTAGCTGATCTACGGTGTTCTTGACACCTCCAAGGAGTTTCCATCTCCAGCGGGACCCAATGTTAGTGTCAGTCAGTTCAGCTTGTCACTAGTGATCAAATATGCTCTTACAAGGTGTTGTTAGGGTGTTAAGTCAATTTTTTGTCATTTCAGTGAATCTTCAAATAAAAATTTGGTCACTGGCTATTGATGTCTTGGTCACTTACTCATGGTTTTCATCACTCATCATTTTCATTGTCTTCTTCGAGGTATCATTTCTTCATTAAGTGTCTTGGGTCATGAAATGGTTAAATTCCTCATTTTAGGTCATGGTTTAGGGTTTCACTCCATGTGTCATCATGATACCATAGGTCAAAACAAAAACCTGTCTATCATGCAATTCAGTGGGTAAAAGGAGTTAGCAGCTAAGGGAAAGAAAAATAAAGGTAAAGGTAATGTTTTATTTCAAATAAGACAACACTGCATTACACTACCTCGTCTCATCATTTCTCATAGTGCCATTTTTGCTTCAAAATATGTTTCTGGCCAAATGGACAAGAAGTTTACAAAAGGGAAAGATGTTTTTGTCAATGGTAGGCCAAGGAACAAAAACATCCTTCATTTTATGCACAAGTATTATGATTTGAGAGAAATTCCCAAACTACACTTGCAACGGGAGAGTTGTTACACTTCTAGATAGTTTGACTTCAAAACATATTTTAAGGTATTTGGAGCAGGTGTTGGCAGTGCTTAAGGACTCTATTATGTAGCCGAAATCCTAATATTTCCAATGGTACCTTCATATAGTGATTTGGATTAGTGGAAGGCATCCAAAAGTGCTCTGAAAGTTGGCGCTGCGCTTTTGTTAGAGACACCCTGGGTTTTTCTAGTGACCTTGGGAAAATCAATTTTTCTCCCTACTGGATTGTCCAAATTACAGTCTTGATGAGTCCATCTTGTAGCAGACTTCAAGAGATTTCCAACGAGCTATCAAGTTCACAATTTGGAGTAGTTTAAGGCCTCCAAAAGCTGGTTGGAAGACGACACTACACTTCTGTGAACTGTGCTACACTTCTGGAGGTGGTGCTCCACTTCTGTGAACTGCGCTGCGCTTCTGGAGGTGGTGCTACGCTTCCATGAAATGCACTATGCTTCTAGAGGTGGTGCTCCACTTCTGTGAATTGTGCTACACTTCTAGAGGTGGCGTTTCACTTCCATGAACTGCGTTGCGCTTCTGTGAATGGCGCTGCGCTTGGGATAGAGTGGCTTGAAACTTTCCAAAACTCACCCAAACTTCAAATTTAAGCTTGCATTCATATTCTTTTATCTTCTAATTTGTTCAACAAGTAAGTACTATCATATTACTCACTCTTTTCCTTTGGAAAAGCAAGTGCAAATGGTGAGTTTTGTTCATCTAGGGTTTATGTGAAATTTCATGCTCCAAAGCTAGTGAAAATGATGGTTTTGTCAGATAGGACATTTCAAACTTTAAGAATTTCCATTTCATACCTCTGTGTATATATAAATCATCATATCATCCACCAAGCAACTCATTTACTTTTAGTTTACCTCACCTTTTCACAAACCCTAGCTCATACCTATCAATTTAAACAATTTTCCTAGTAGGACTGTTTTTTAATTTCTCTTACTCATCTCCCTCTCTCATTTCACTCCATTCGAACTTCATAATATTTCTAAAACCCCTATCCATATCCCAAAATTCCCCTATCATCATCTCCCTTCCCTAACTTCCTCATTTCATCATTTCCTTATTTGAGCAAGAAAACAATTAGCTTAAGGCCAAAAACTAATCATGGAGAAAGAGCAATAAGATGTTGCAACAAGGAGGAAAAGGTAGGGAAATGTTAGAGCTTGGTGAACATGATGAACATGAAAATAAAGTTGGGAAAAAAAAGCCAAGGACCAAAGGACTCAAAAGGGCATTGAAGAAAGAAAAATAACATAACCTACTAGATGAAGACTTAGACATTGAAGACAGAATTGCCTTGGAGATCAATGAAGATAGAGAGTATTGGCTAAGTAAGGTAAATGGTCACCTAGATCATCTTCTTGACAAGGCCAACAGGGACAATCAATTATTTAGGCACATGGCCCACCATTATTAGACCAGAAACATGATTTGCAACATCAAGCTCAAGCAATTGAAAAACAAGCTAAAGGAAACCCTAAAAGACAAAAATGAGAGGGATAACTTGGATATGCTTGCTGAAGCATCCATGAGAGCATGAAACACCTCATTTTTCACTTCATGACCAATTTTGGAGGATTTCTGAGCATTTTTTTTTTGAGAATTTTGGTGCAAAATTCAGAAATTGAACTAGTCACAGAAACATAGCTCCTTGGCACTGCACTTTTTCCTCAGGGCTCCAAATGATAAGTGGCTTAAATTTTTGGAAATCTGATGACCTCCTCTCAAAACCCATTTCATCATATTTCTTAGATAGGGCTCATATTTTGAGAAAAAGGAGAAAAAGGGGTCAAAAATCATCATTCTGCCACTCTTTTTGATAGGTGCTGCGCTTTTGGAGACACCTTGGGAGAATCAATTTTTTAAGGCCTTCCCATGGGTAATTTTAAAAAATTCAAGATGTTATGGAAAATAGACAGGAAAATCTAGTTGGAAGTTCTATTAAATTTAAAATTTGACCTCAGGAAAGGACCTAAAAGTGGCATCAAAATTGGCACTACGCTTCAACAAATTTCTGAGTTTTTGTTTAAAAATTTCAGTGTAATTTCTCAGGTTTTTAGTTTGACTTGGTCAAAGTTAAACTCATGATGTAACTTCAGTAGTTTTAGGTTTAGATGATATAATCATAAATAAATAGGCATGATAAGTTTTTTTTATGGTTAATTAGGCCTCATAAAGGAAGCAAAACTCAAATCAAAGTCTAAGAGAAGAGTTTGTTTTTGACCTTCTCACTCTCACTTGTTGGTTGAGAGAATCTTGGAAACAGTTCCACCACTTAGGAATTTGACTCCTGAAGGTGGGGAAGTTGTTTGATTGAGTCTATATGTATCATTTCTCATTCAGAGATAAGGGTTGGACTTTTGTGGAGAGACTTGTACCTTATGTTTTCATACAGCTAATCAAGGAGCAGTTGCAACTATTTTTCAAGAATACTTGTTCAGTGAGTTTGTGGTGTTATTTTCCTTTCATATCAGTTTTCTATTGATGAAATCATCTCTCTTTACATGCTTTTCTTTCTTCTTATGGTTTTCCTTACAATCATATAGGTAGAATTCTTAGATTTCAAAGCTCTGTTTATGTGGAAAATCATGTTTGTGTTTCTCTTCTTCTAGATTAATGAATTCATGCTCATTATGATTTCTTAAACTCTCAGACCTGTACTACATTGACTAAATATTAATTTCACCACAACACATTGTTATCTAGCTCCTCTTTATGTCTGTTATTGCACATTTGATACCTTGACCTAATTTCTTTCTCTCATCCCTAGTCCAACAAACCTAAAGAACCCTACATTTTTAAATACTCAAACAAGACTTATACATCTAGCCTAAAATCAAGTTCTTTTCCAGTCATTCATTAATAAATCCTTAGAGAGATCCCTCTCTAGTTCAATAGGGATAGTTACTGAATTGAAAGTGGTTTGAGGCTACCTCTTTCGATCTCCTCCTCAGCTTAGGACATTATAGAGGATAACATGCCTAAAGATAAAATAAACAAGTTGGAACCATCTGGGAAGAAATGTATATTTGTGGGCTACAGTGAAAATTCAAAGGCATATAGAATCTATGTTCCTGGTCAAAGAGATGTGGAAGTAAGCCATGATGTCACCTTCGATGAAGACATTGCCCTTAGGAAAGCTACAGATCTTCCCATTCCAAGGAAATATAATGATAAATGTGGAATGTATGTGATAATTATAATTTAATCCATTATATATTTGTGAGACTACAATTAATTCTCATTGCATTTAAAGTTGTAATAAACCCACACATAAAGATACGTCATTGTATAAATATCAGAATACTCATTTGATGGTTGTCATAGTTCTTCATGTTATCCCTTTTCCTTGTGACACTTTAAAGGAGAAAATGAGATGAATGAGACTTAAAACTTAATTTTGATTTTGAAACATCAGTTAGATTCAAGTGAGAGATTCTTAGTCATTTCATAACAATGCATTTGCAGGAAAAATATGAATATACAGTCATATTTGCTATAGTTTTATGTCGTCTATACTATTTTGTTGATAGACGTTGAGCCTAGAAACCACACAAATACAATGAGTAATATTTGATTTAACAATAGATGGCTAGTGCATGCTGATTTAAATAGAATATCATTAACATAACAACAAAACAAACTAAGATCGCACTTAGATATTGATTGGGTCTATACTACAACCAACATAGTGTGACTCTGACCTCAACACAACCTTCAAATAAAATTTAATAATATAAATCACTAATTAGTTAATATCATCGACATATTCATATTAAAAATATAGAAACATTGCAAGCAACCATTTAGTAAAAAACTTCTCAAACATTTTATTAACAAACCTTACCGTGTTATTACTAGTATTTAAAAAAATAGAATCATCCTAAAAGTTTAAAGTATAACCATTTTCCTATTGTAAAATCAAAGCCTACCATAATACTACACCTCAAATAAAAAACTTGCACATCAAATAAAACACCAATATCATACATCATAAACCATAGAAGGAACAACCATCAACCCCACCACCGACCATATTTAACAGGGTTGTAAGTGTGTGGGTCATGAAGTCGGAGGAAATGATCTACGCGTGCTCCATTGCATGCCACTTGGTGAGTGATCTGCCTGGGAAAGTCCTTCGGACTGCGAACTATTCATCCGGGCCATGAGTGATGCACTCGGTTGCCGAGCATAACAACAACATAAGTGAAATCAACATCGAGAAGCTTCCGTATGTACAAGCAGTGGTGAAAGAGTCTGTGGCCATGCATCTGCCCGGGTGTCTACTATCATGGACTTGCCTCTGCATGTAATATTGACACATGGAAAATGAATGTTCGTTCTGGCCGGCACTAAGGGTATGGTGAAGATGTGGTCCACTATCCATGACCCAGAGGTCTTGGCGCAATCCTAAAAAGAAGCATGAGCAGAAGTTCAATTTGGTTGGAATTTTATTTTCTAATGTTTACTATAGTGAAGGTCTAGTGTGTGTGGAGTCTTGCCTTTCCTTTAGCATATCAGCTTCATATAGGAATTATTAGTTGCTCCTTTAAACTCACTGAGATTTATTCGCTATTTTTTCCATGTTAATTTTTCAAAACCACTCATGTCAAAATTAAGGGTCATGAATGCTCCAATTTATGATTAGTGGAAATACATTACAACAAAATTTTATTAATAGTTGATAGTTTTTCCCTTAACCCAGATTCTTAAAAGAAGATTTATATTTCAACATAAATTAGTGTTTAATTTGAAAAGGATTTATGCATAATATTTGTGCTTTCTTGGAAACTCATCATAAATGTGGACTGTATATGGTAATTAGACTTTAATCCATCATATATCAGTTAGAATATGATTAATGGTCACCGCTTTAAAATTATAATAAGCCTATGCAAAAAGATGCATCATTGCATAAATATTGGAATACTCATTTGATGGTTGTTATAGTTCTTCATGTTATCCGTTTTTCATGTGTCACTTTAAAGGGGAAAAATGAGATGCGTGAGACTTAAATCTTAATTATAAATTTGAAACATCAGTTAGATTCAAGTCAGAGCTACTTGGTCATTTTATAACAATGCATTCACAGGAGAAACATGAATATACGATCTTACTTGCTACAATTTTGAGTCATCTATGTTTCTTTGTTGAAGTTTAGGCCAAGGGAAAATAAACTAAAACATTGAGCCTGGAAACTATATAAATACAAATTATGAGCAATATTTGATATAACAATAGATAACTATACCAACCAATTTAAATAGAATATCATTAACATAAAGACAAACTAAGACCACACTTAGATGTTTCCAAGCTCTTGACTACAACAAAACATAGTGTGACTAAAATGCTCATATTAAAAAAATAAAACATTGCAAATCACTATTTAGTAAAAACCTTCTAAAAAGACTTCATCAACCAACCTTACCATGCTATTACTAATATATGTTATTGCTAGTATCTTATAAAATGGAAATTTAAAGTGTAACCATTTTCTTATTGTAAAATGAAAGCCTAACATAACACTGCACCTCAAATAAAAAATCTACACACAAAATAAAACACCAATATCATACATCATAAACCATAGAAAGAAAAAGTCAACGGAAAAACTTTAACCCTAGTGAGACATTCCTATTTTATCAAATTAAAAAAGAAAATGTCATTATCACTTGCAAATCAAATTAAGTGTGGTTGGAAACTCCACTTATAGCGTGATAAAAGACTCAAGGTTTAACCATGAGTGACCGTAATATGACTTTGTTTAATAGTATTCACTATTAGATGTGAACACGAAGATGCTTATCACTAAACCTTGTTCGGTGTGAATAACTAAATGTTAATCCCAAAGGTTTGATGTGAATTTTTCAAGGATGGAATTTGATGAGCAAATTGTAAACACTCATCTAGAAGGTGTGAAAAACCTCAAATTTAAGGAGTGAGTTTGTTTTGAAAATTTTAACCTTGATTTTCATTTACCATATATAGATATAGTTTCCGAGTAACCAATATTAAGAAATTTAAATAAAGTTACTATTAAATTGAATATAAAAAATTTAAATAAAGTTAAAAAGTAATTTTAGTGTATTTATTTGTAACTTAGAAAATAAGATTTTCTTAAATGATAAATAAGTTAATTTAAAGTAATTTGTGATTAAAAAATATTTACATTTTTTTATTTATTGGAACCTAATAAAATACTAATTTTTTTATGTCCCTTCCATTTTATCTCGCCTTCCTGTTACTCATTCCATCCTTCATTTTCTATATTTTATATTCAAGGGAGTGTCCTTTTATCTCTGCAACATTTTATCTTTTAAAATTATAGTAATTTGTGTTACAATTATAAGGTTTGAGGCTATATTGAGAAATTAACGAGACTATGGTTGTTGCCCCGATACATGAATTTGTGGGTAGATAACAATTGGAGTCCCTACATCAATATCTGGGTTGGATTTGGTCATATAGTTGCCCACTTGGACAGGTTTCTATTAGAAAGATTATTTTTAAATCAAAATCTTAGTGATTCTTTAGAAATTATTTCTTAGAGTGGCCCATATCACTATCCAATCACTTTGGAGTGGATTATAACCTCTCCGTTTTTCGCTTAAATATGTTGCGACTCTCTAGGTCTAGACTTAGAGAAGTTGTGGCTCTCTAGGTATAGACTTAGAGAAGTTGTATTGCAAGCTTGGGGAAATGGATTTTTGGCTCTCTAATATTTATTTGGGAATAGAAGATAAAATATTTAAAATTGACACTAAAAATATGGGCCAAGAAAATTTATTCAAACAAAAAAAAGCTTAGTGCATTTATAAAAATTAGCGAGAAGTCTTACAACAACAAATGGAGCAAAATTCCATTTTAATGGATATTTATATGGAGGAAAATAGTTATTTTGAAAAATATCATAAGACACTTCGAGAAGAGGAGGAATAATATAGATTAAAATCACGCAGCGTACAGTTACAAGTGGGGGATAAAACACTAAAATTTTCATAATCAGGGAAAAAAGGAGGAGGTAGAAGGATAAGATCAAATCAATTTCTCTAGATGAGGAAAATATTATAGGTTTCTCTCACATTAAAGAAAAGGTAGTTCAAGATTTCCATACTCTTTATGAAGAACCAGGCCCTTGATGAGAATGATATGTTTGCTCATATTCCCGACTTGGTCTCCTAGGAGGATAATGATGCCTCGTTGCTTCCTATTTTGGACGAGGGAGGATTGTGAAGTATTAATCTCTTTTAACCCAAACAAAGCCCTGGGCCCAGATTGATTCTTAGCTCATTTTTATCAGTAACCTTGGCATATCATCAAATATGATTTGTGTAGAATGATATATTATTCTATTATGCATACATATGTTGGAGGAGTAGTCAACTCATTGTTTCTAGCACTGGTTTCGAAGGAATTCAATCCATATTCTATCTCTTATTTTTTACCAACCTCCCTTTGTAATATCTCTTATAAGTTGATCACCAAAATTATAGCACTTCGGATCAAGCCCCCACTTCTAAAAATTATATTTGAAAATTTAAAGGATTCGTTAGAGACAAGCAAATTGTGGATAAAATCATTCTGGTCTAAGATTCAATCCATTTAAGCAAAGCTCAAGAGAGAAAGGAATGATTATCAAATTAGATATGGCCAATTCCTTTGATCAGGTTCACCTTAAGTTCGTCTTTGCATTAATGAAATAATTTGGGTTTGAAGAAAAGGTAATTCAGTGGCTTTATGATTGCATATCTCACTTGGTCAATAGAAGGTCAGCTGGTTTTTTCAAAGCATCAAGAGGCCTACAACAAGGTTGTCCTCTTTCTCCAATTATATTTATCATAATGGTAGAGTCTTTGAGTAGACAATTGGACAGCGAAAGGAGAAGATAATTGTTGCCAAGTGGTCACTTTGGGAGAGTTATAAAAAACATCAGTCATGCCTAGTTTAGAGGTGATACATTATTATTCGGAGGTTCCTTTGGAATCATTCCGATGAAATTCCAAATAGTTTTTTATAGTTTTTTTTAGGCCTCTTGTGCATTGGTTAATAAAGGAAAAATTCAAATATATACATGGAATTTCAATAAAGGTTTAATTGGTTGGTTGAAGCATATTTTGGATTCCTGGTAGCATATGGATGAAAGGAATTTAAATATAGGCATTCCTATAAGTTTGAAATCCCATTCTTATCAATCGTGGGCCCAAATTATCTCCAAATTTAAATCAAAGTTTGAACAACGGGGAGCCAACTAGATCAACCCTACTAGGTGTGTGGTTCTCATTTAAGCTATATTATTAGTTCTTCCTCTATTTCAATTCTCAACTCTTTTAGTTGCATTGGGGATTCATAGGAAAACATTGCAAGAGATGTGAATCTATGTGGGAAGGGGGGAAATAAAATGCCAAAAAATTATATCTAGTGAAATGGACCACTATTTGCACCCACAAACTTCAAGGAGGCTTAGAAATTTGAGATCATCCCTTTATAAATATAGTGATTAGAGGAAAAAAAAATTGGAGGCTAATATCGTAGAAAGAATAATGGTGGAAAAAGGTCATTAAATATATCTATTTCTCTAGGGACTAGTTAAGATGTTTAAAGTCTCTCACATGTGATTTGGGAGGATCCTCAATTTGGAAAGTCATGTAATTAGCTTCCTATCTCAAAAAATAACACCTCGCTTGGATTCTAGGAAATGGTATGTTGATCAATATATGGTGCGGTTAGATCCTTCGCCACACTCCATTGGTTTAAAATCAAGAGCTTTGTCCCACTTTGAGATTGTCTTTCCTGTCAAGAAAAATAGAGCATTGTGGATATCTCTTGATGGACTAGTGATGGAACATGGTTAGGCTAGGATCTATGTTAAAATTTGCAACTAGGGCCAAGTTACACTTTAGAAAGCTCATTTGATGGAGATTATTATTGCATTAAATTCCTCTTTTCGAGAGGACCAAAATTGATATAAAGATCATCTAATTTCGATGAGCAGAAATGTATTTTTGAATTTATGCCCACATATGTGCAAATTGTTCAGGTCGACCACGTCATATTGTAGGCTAGAGAAGCCTTGGACATCTCACTTCACCCTCAATGACTTGTATAAATACAAGTGACCTCTCACCTCATTTGGCATCATCATCACACACACATCTTTCTCCCTCCTTCTCTCATTGGTTCGTACAACTATTGGGCATTCAATTTCTCACACACGTGTGGCAAAGGAGGACAAATTTTAGATAGAATTATAGGGCTCAATATTTCAAACTTTCCTAAAGTTTGACCAATGTTGACTTTGACTTTTTGGGCATCCTTTGACTTTGATTTTTAGGGTGAATTTATGTCTTAGCAAGACGCATTTTTGGGCACATGAACTGAGGCAAAAGGAGGACTTTGACCTATGTGTATCGTAGGGTTGACCTCATGTTGATAATGTTTGACCATAGATTTTATGATTGTTTTGGACTGACTTTGAGTGCTGCTGGAGGCCAAGTTTGACTACCTTTGACTGAGCTTCAAAGGATAAGTTTGAATGATGCATTGACCATATTTGACTTTCTATTTAGCATTCAGTTTGACTGCAGTTGACTGCAGATTTGATAGGGTTATTTTGACTTTGATTTGGCAAGTCAATTTTGACTTTTTGTACTCTCTCTCTCTCTCCGCTCAACATTTGATGTAATAATAAGAAGAAATGATCAAAGAGTTTTCCCCACATTAGGGTTTTTCCCTAGCATCTGCCAAATTTGGTGTCCACTGTCTTGGCTTGTCTTGTACATTTTATTTTGTGTTCTATCTACAATTAATGTCAATGTGATTTATGGTTAATATTATTTCTATTGGAAACTAATTTGGAAATTGTCATTGAGTTGCTTAAAGTACATTGAAGTAATTTTGCTAAGAATAAAACTTGCAATTGTTAACTAAAATTAACCTGGGATCAAATCGTAGGTGAAGACAAAGCCCAAGCAAGATAGAGAAAAGCAATGACCAAGAAATATTTATTGAACAAGCTTCAATGGCTTCTTCATCTTTTTGAAAATAGAAACAAGAAATGTTAAAAATAACATTAAGAAAGAACCTGATTTAATTTTGTCCTTGAATTAAGTTGGGAATAAAATTGTAACTCCACATCTCATGACAACTTGTAATAGTTAATTAAGTTAATTGGACTTATTTAGGTCAGTTAATTCGAGTTGAGGGTCTAACTGGAGTCATGTAGAGTGTCTCCTATAATTAGGAGCACTAGTTGAGTTTATTTTGAGTTGTGATTATTTAATTCAGTCTAACTGAGTTAAAGTTAGTTAAACCAGTTCCAATTGATGGAAGAATTAGTGGGAGGTTTATTAGTGGGGTGTAACCTATAGCAGTGGGGTGTAACCTGTAGTAGTGGGGTGTAACCTGCAATAGTGGGGTGCAACCTGTAATAGTGGGTTGTTTCCTGTTGAATACTGCGGTACTACTTGTAGTGATCAACCAGTAAACTGAAGATTCACTCATAATTAACTCACGCATGTCAAATCAGAGAAAGACCCAGTTGAGATTGGAGTTTAGGGATAGTGTACTATCAGTTGTAGAATCATCTAAATTAAATTGATGGTGCATGCAACCATAGGAAGGCCTATGAGGATTGCACAATTCATAATTGTGGAATTTCTCAATTAAATAGGGGTTGATTACCAAGGTAACAGTGCAAGGAAATAGGGATTTTGGAAAGCAAGAATTAGGCTAAGTATTGGCTTGAGCTTGTCAGGGAAGCAGTAAAATAGATAGAGATAGTGCAGAGGTTTCTCAGGCTTGAGCAAAGCATTGTAATCTTCTCTTATTTTTTTAATTAATGCAATATACAGATAATAGGGGTTTTTAGTTGTGGCTTTCCCCACACAATCATTATGTTATGTTTGATTAAATTCTTTCTCTTATATGCTTCATGATTTTATCGATCATTTTCTGTTTCCATTGATGAGTAGAGTAGATTCAAGTGAATTGTTTTAGCATATTACAATCTGCAGTTTGAATCTACAAGGAATTTCTACATGGTACCAGAGCTAGATTTGTAGAAATCTCTACATGGTATCAGAGTTGAAATCACTATAGAAGAGGAGAATATGAGTTTGTCTTTTGCAGGAGAATTCGAATTTGCAGTATCATACTTCAGAGCTAGCAGGATGTCGTTCTACAGATTGAGACTCGAATATATCCTTGAGGGTAGTTCGAACTATATTTCTTGGACTGAAAAGATGGAGGAAATGTTGGAAGACAACGAGCTTAAGGAATTCATATAAAAATATATTCCTAATCCTCGAGAAGCTGATGCTCAAGATCTCGTAGAGTGGAGAAAGCGTGTGGAAAAGGCAAGAAGTATTATCATGGAAGGAGTTCGAGATCATATTGTCTTGAACCTCCATGGTAATGATACTCCATCTGTAATGTGGAAGGCATTGACAAACCTATTTCAAAATAGTAGTAATCACAAGAAGCTCCCACTGAAGCACAAGCTAAGAAATATCAAGATGGAGAAGGGTGACACAATACCAAAGTACTTGACCAAGTTCACCCAATGTCGAGATGATGTTGGAAGTGTCGTTGTTACAGTTGTTGAAGACGATATGGTGATCCTAACACTTCTAGGCCTTCCCAAGAGCTGGAACAACTACTATGACTCAATTAATGGGAGGGAGAAGCTACCAGAGTAGGAGCATTTGTGGTTTGACTCTGTACAAGAAGAGATTTGATGGAAAACCAGAGATGGGACCTCATCCAAAGAAGTGGAAGAGGATTTTGCATTAGTTATAAAATAAAATAAAGCCAAGGGAAAGCAGTCCCAAGGCGATGAGGTAAAGAAGAAAGACTTGTCCAACATCAAGTGTTTTCATTGTCACGAGTTCGGGCACTATGCCATGAAATGTCCACAAAAGAAAGAAAGCAAGAAGGAGTCTGCAGTAGCAGCAGTGGGTCAATATCTAGCTTCATAATTTGAACTTGATTTTACTCTCATTGCATGCATGGGAACCATTGTAATGGGAAGCATGTGGTATCTCGATAGCGGTGACTCATTCCATATGATGGGGAATATAGATCTCTTTAGTGACTTGGAGGAGAAAGACCTCAAGTAGAGCATAGAATTTGGAGATGATGGGAGGTATAACGTGACCGGTATCAATACAATTATTTTTCATAAGGAGTCTAGCTCCCCTCTCAGACTCATAGATGTGATGTATGTTCCAAGACTAAAGAATAATCTTGTTTCCATCGTGGTAATTGAAGACCGTGGCTATGATGTGATATTTATCAAAGGAAAAGTTTTCCTTAGACACATCACCATGGGGCAAGTGAAATATATCGGTGTGTGTTTGGTCAATTTAGAGTGTCCTAAATTGCTATATTAATTGTCAATCCAGGAGTCGTAAACTGTTGAAGTGTGGTGCACTATATGTGCAAGATAATCTATTTCTTACTTTTTGTCGTTTTTGATTTTTTATTTGTTTTGGGGGTTTTTATCTTCATTTATCTCCTAATGTGAAATGGAAATTCTAAAGGACAAGTATGAATATAAATTTTCAAGGTAGTTGTGTCCTTTATAATGATTTCCAAAACTTCGAACTTCAGAAGGTCTTAAAACATGCAATGATGAAATTAATTCCTAAAAGAAAATAAAAATGTGCCATTATTCTAATCAAACAAATAGTGAACTATTGATCATTAAACCATTATCCCTGCTGCTGTCTAAATACAGGAGAAATGAATTAAGCTATTGTACTCAAAGAAATAAAAAAAATGCAAGTAAAGTAAAGCTAAAATCAAATTACATCAATTCATATTCTGACCCCTTGCCAGTTAGTCTCGCTATGGCTTTCAGAGGTAATCATAAACAACTTGAGCAATCTGATATCTATTTGTAGAAAAGTAAACTTAAAATCAAATCACATCAATTCATAGTCTGACCCCTCGCCAGTTAGTCTCGCTATGGCTTTCGAAGGTAATCATAAACAACTTGAGTAATCTGATATCTATTTGTAGAAAAATAAAACTAATATCAAATTACACACTCATACTTCAATCCCTTAGCATTAGTCTCGCTATGGCTTTCATAGGTAACTGACAATGATATGAGTAATTTAATATCTAAGCTAACTAATAAATCCAATGAACATAACTGAAATAAACAAAACAGAACTGGAATTAAAAGCTAAGAAAAATAAGTCAGCAGAAAGACAAGACTGATTCCATGTCATTAGTCATTGTGGAAACTATATGCAAATGCCTGGGCTGCCTAATGTAATATGGAACAAATACACTCTGATCAACGTTAACAACAATGTAAAGCATGTAAAATTATGGACAAAAATGAAACGTTAGTACCATAGGAAATGCAATATACATAAGTGAATAACTATGGCATGATAAACATAAAGAAACACAACGCGAAACTGTACAACAATAAACAAAACCTCGGCATGTGCAGGGGCCCTCTGCACAACCTCGGGCAACAGCTATCAACCACGAATTATGCTCAGAAACAAAGTCTTCTCATATATTCAGAATGCAGTCATAACAACGAAACAGTGTCATGACACAGTGGGCTCTTTAACAGTCAACAATACATTCAAAAAGACTAACTATTATGCATATGGAAATGCATTATTTATAATAGAAGGCTACATAACTAATTTCCTAAAAATTGCGCTGACAGAGGACACATGAACAATAACGTCCATGGATCTAGCATCATGGCTGCCGTGATGATTAAATCTATTGAGGGTGGCTGTTGGATTCGCCTTATAGAGCACTCCACAGGTGTCGATATGTCCCCAGAGATCTAGGAACAACCACAAAAGTCTTCACATGTTTGAAAACGGAGTCCTGTTGCTATAGGACTCCTATATTTGACCACCGCTTGACCACCTTTGACCACGACCTTCTTTGATGAATTCGACTGAGCCAATAGGACTCGATCCATGTCCACGTCATTTTCAACTTGCCCATGTGGCTCGATTTTCCTGAAGACAACTGCAATATAGACTTTAACAAAAAGGCTGCAGAAATTTGAATTGGCTACGGAAAGTGACAAGATTCCGCAGCTTATGAGCAAAAATCTAGTTCAAACAGCAAACACAAAACATAGTTAGAAAACCACTTTATGTGCTCTTTTAAACTCAATATGCAATGATGTTGATAGTTTATGAGGTCCAGGTGGATGGAAAAAGTTTAGGAAAATGTGTAGGAAAAGTGTGGTTTCGGGGCTCAACAGTGTGCGCTTCAAGAACATGTATGAACTTGAGGTACAAGATGCATGCAAGCCTTGAGGAGCAAGGAAAATGTTAGAGACTTGGTGGTTGAGAGGGAGCGTGCATTACCTCTCAACATGCAGCCTCAGAAGAAGCCTCAGAAAGTGGTGGAGCAACCACAATTGGAGAAGCAGAGAGGAGGGTGAGTGGAGACATCCACTCAAGCAAAGACTTGTAGTAGGGGGAATTTCAAGTCAAGTGGGCAGAGGGAGCACATGCATCCATACCTCCAAGTGAAAGGTGGGGCGGTGTGAAACAATAGTCCTAAGAGTGCTGAAATTTGGGCAGGATCCATTGAGGTGTTTTTTTGTCTCATGGATTATTACCTTGCTACGGGCCCACATTATTCAATAGCAGGAGGATCAGTGTCAACCAGATATAGAGGAGTGCAAAGCAGTGTTGGAAGTGTAACAGGAGGCTCATTAGCGGAGTCAACAACAACACAATTTTCCTAGTAGATAGTTGCAGACACAATTGATTTAGTTTTTTTGTTGTTTATGATTTTCAGTTGGAGCTGTTGTAGTAGCAGCAACAACAATGACAAGTGTTTTATGCAGAACATTCAAAAGGTACCAGATTGAGATAGATTTTAATTCATTTATTAATGAGAGAGAGTGTTTAAAATAACAACAAGAAATGCGAAAAATAGCATTAAGAAAGATCTTGATTTAATTTTGTCCTTGAATTAAATTTGGAATAAAATTGTAACTCCACATCTTATGACAACTTGTAATAGTTAACTAAGTTTATTTGACTTAGTTAGCTCAGTTAATTCGAGTTGAGGGTCTAACTAGAGTCATGTAGAGTGTCTCCAACAATTAGGAACATTAGTTGAGTTTATTTTGAGTTGTAATTATTTAATTCAGTCTAACTGAGTTAAAGTCAGTTAAACTAGTTCCAATTGATGGAGGAATTAGTGGGAGGTCCATTAGTGGGGTGTAACTTGCAGTAGTGGGGTGTAACCTACAGTAGTGGGGTGTAGTTTGTAGTGGGGTGTTGCCTGTCAAACAGTGGGGTGTTGCGTGCAGTGATCAACCATTAAACTGAAGATTCACTCATAATTAACTCATGCATGTCAGATCAGAGAGACCCAATTGAGATTGGAGTTCAGGGACAATGTATTATTAGTTGTAAAATCATCTAAATTAAACTGATGGTGCATGAAAATAGAGGATTGAATTATTTCTCTTATATGCTTCGTGATTTCATCGATCGTTTATTGTTTCTGTTGATGAGTAGAATAGATTCAAGTCAATTTTTTTAGCATATTACAATCTGTAGTTTGAATCTACAATGAATTTCTACACATCTTACTTCAAGACTGAGGACAAGTTCAATGACAAACATGACTATCATGCATGGAAGATGACTTTGGACCTGAATTTGAAGGAGCATGAAGTATTGGACTATGTGCAGGGAAAAGTGGTGGAGCCTCCTTCAAATGCACCAGCTGCTACTAAGACGAGGTATACAAAAGGTGAGTTCAAAGAAAAGAAAATTTTGGTTGACTCTATTAAAAAGCATTTGGTTGCCTATATTTCTAATTTGGGAACTTCTAAGGAGATATATGATAAGCTGGTTGGAATATTCAAAGTCAACAATGCAAATCAAATCCTCTTTCTCAAAAACATGTTGAAGGACATCAAGATGGATAAAGGGGTGTCTATCCAATCCTACTTCATGAGGATCACACAAATCAAGAATGGCCTTTTATCTATTGGAGAAGTCATTTTTGAAAGGGAGCTCACTCTCATTGCACTTGGGGGTCGTTCAAGAGCATGGGATGTGTTTAACGCCACCATTCTCAACAATGACAAGATTCCTAGTTTTGATGAATAATTGGCTAGATGCACTCAAGAGCATATGAGGATGATGGAGAGAGAGAGAAACCTTCAAATGGAAGTGAACCTACTTCTTTCTCCACTCATGCTAAGAAAAATAATGTTGGCCCAAGAAGACAGGGTCAAGGATTCAAGCCAGGATTCAAAGAAGGAAGAAAAGGAAGGTGCTACAATTGTAACAAGTTCAGCCACTATGTTAGAGAATGTCCTCATAAGAAGAATTCTCCAAGGGATGAAAACAACAACAACAACAATTTCAAAGGAAATTACAATCAAAGAACAATAGGTTCAACAATAAAGGAAAGAGGAATGCTCCCACTGCTCGATTGGGAAATGGACGATGTCCCAAAAGGATGAGAAATTATAGGAATGAGGAAAGTAATGTTGTAGAAATAAAAGGATTTTTATCATATTTTCACTCTAGCTACTGCCTCTCCTCAAGATACTTTGGATCATTGGTTGTTGATAGTGGAGCCTCAAGGAACTTCACTGGGTATAAAGAGGCCCTCTCAAATTTGATTGAACAGAAGACTAATTTGGAAATCATACTTGGAGACAATGTCACCTACCCCGTGAAAGAGAAAGGCACTATCACTCTTCACTTGAATCAAGGTCAAACCAATCATCTACAAGAAGTATTATATGTACCTGATTTGAAGAAGACCCTGGTGTCTATTTCTACGATGGAAGATAAAGGCTTCAAGGTAGCATTCATTGATGGAAAGGTATGTATTTGGAAAAGAAACCCTAAAGATGTATTTACACTTGGATTTAGGGTTGATGGTCTCTATCAATTCAACATGAATCATGGAGGATTTTGTCATGGTTGTGCACTTGGGAAACTTACAAGGGGACCATTCCCTTCTAGTGAAATACAGACAATCGATATTCTTCAATTGGTCCATTCTGACCTATCTGGTATACTTATACTATGGATTTTTTTTGGATGACTTCTCTTGCAACACATGGATCTATTTTTTGAAGAAGAAGGATGAAGTGTTCAAATGGTTCTGTTCTTTCAGAGCCTTGGTGGAGAATCAAACAAGGAAGAAGATCAAAATATTGAGACCGATTGATGGGCCTCTAAATTAGAAATAAATTAAAAGTCCATGCCTCTAAATTAAACATAAATTAAGGCCTATAACCATCCTTCAACACATTAAACCTCTCTTTTTGCATTAGATAATGTATTTTTATTCATTAGGAAGGTTTATGACCATCCATGACTAGTTGCCACGTAGCCCCCCTTGTTGTAAAATAAAAACCTAACATAACATTGCACCTCAAATAAAAATGCTACACATCAAATAAAACACCAATATCATACATCATAAACCATAGAAAGAAAAAGTCAAAGGAAAAACTTTAACCCTAGTGAACCATCCCTATTTTATCAAATTGAAAAAGAAGATGTCATTACCACTTGCAAAGCAAATTAAGTGTGGTTGGAAACTCCACGCATAGCGTGATAAAAGACAAGGTTTAACAACAAGTGAATGTAGGCTAACTTTGTTTAATAGTATCATTAGATGTGAACACGAAGATGCTTATCACTAAACCTTTTCTGGGGTGAATAACTAAATACGAAGCCCAAGATGGGTTTGATGTGGACTTTTCAAGGATAGAATATGATGGGCAAATTTCTAGTCAAACATAATTAAGATTTTTATTGTTTGTTGAAATTGTGAAAATTGGTTTAAGAGGTGTGAAAGACATTAAAAGGTAACTTTTATTTTAGATCTTTTATTAGTGAAATACCATTAAAATTTTTGTGAAACCATTAAAGATATTTTTTTTTGGTTGAAATTGTAAACACTAGTCTAAGAGGTGTGAAAAACCTCAAATTTAAAGAGTGAGTTTGTTTTGAAAATTTCAACCTTGATTTTCATTTATCATATATAGATATAATTTTCGAGTAACCAATATTAAGAAATTTAAATAAAAATACTATTAGATTAAATATAAAAAAATAAAATAGAATTAAAAAGTAATTTTAGTGTATTTATTTGTAATTTAGAAAAGATTTTCTTAAATGATAGAAAAGTTAATTTAAAGTAATTTGGGATTAGGAAGTATTTAGATTTTTTTTATTCATTGGAACCTAAAAAAAATATTGATTTGTTTAAATATTACTAAATGGAAAACTACTTTTTAACTACTTGATTGAAAACTACATAACCATAATTTTCCAACACCCTTACGTATTTGACATAAATAAAATTTTACAAGAGAACACGTTAATATTTAATTAGTAAATAATTCACATCATTATTCCGCGACTCTCAATGTTTGAGCTAGGGATATGTTGAGAAATCTTTATCATTTGCAGGATGTTTCTTTCCATGTCTAATTTAACGGAACAAAGGTTAGAAATCAATTGCATACAGATCCATTGGATAGATCTATCGTAACACAATGAGTGGCCAAACATGAGAAAGCATGAATTTCGTGGAACTATGTGTGGCGACTTGCCATCCAAGGTGAGGTGGACTATAACTGTCATGAGCACATTCAATGGCACTGGTATTCCATGTCGATTTTCATGCAGAAAGAGATAGTGAGTGAGATATCATTGCACTGCTGTACAAATTACCACACCGTTTTCTACATCTCCCCACCTTGTTTTCTTCACGATTTCTTGTGACGCAAGAGCGTGAATGGTTGGCCCTACATGCTCGGTGACTTTAATAGTGCTCCAAATTTCCCTACATTTCCCCTCCCCTCCTTCACTTAGGAATTTGACTCCTGAAGGTGGGGAAGTTGTTTGATTGAGTCTATATGTATCATTTCTCATTCAGAGATAAGGGTTGGACTTTTGTGGAGAGACTTGTACCTTACATTTTGATACAGCTAATCAAGGAGCAGTTGCAACAATTTTTCAAGAATACTTGTTCAGTGAGTTTGTGGTGTTATTTTCCTTTCATATCAGTTTTCTATTGATGAAATCATCTTTCTTTACATGCTTTGCTTTCTTCTTATGGTTTTCCTTACAATCATATAGGTAGAATTCTTAGATTTCAAAGCTCTATTTATGTGGAAAATCATGTTTGTGTTTCTCTTCTTCTAGATTAATGAATTCATGCTCATTATGATTTCTTAAACTCTCAGACCTGTACTACATTGACTAAATACTAATTTCACCACAACACATTGTTATCTAGCTCCTCTTTATGTCTGTTACTACACATTTGATACCTTGACCTAATTG
Source organism: Pinus tabuliformis (assembly GCA_031772625.1). Taxonomy (NCBI): domain Eukaryota; kingdom Viridiplantae; phylum Streptophyta; class Pinopsida; order Pinales; family Pinaceae; genus Pinus; species Pinus tabuliformis. Next base: position 781,186,690 of record CM062808.1, on the reverse strand, counting down.
CCTTCTCTTATCCCTAGTCCAACAAACCTAAAAAACCCTACATTTTTAAATACTCAAACAAGACTTATACATCTAGCCTAAAATCAATTTCTTTTCCAGTTATTCATTGATAAATCCTTAGAGAGATCCCTCTCTGGTTCAGTAGGGATAGTTACTAAATTGAAAGTGGTTTGAGGTTACCTCTTTCGATCTCCTCCTCAACTTAGGACATTATAGAGGATAACATGCCTAAAGATAAAATAAACAAGTTGGAGCCATCTGGGAAGAAATGTATATTTGTGGGCTACAGTGAAAATTCAAAGACATATAGAATCTATGTTCCTGGTCAAAGAGATGTGGAAGTAAGCCATGATGTCACCTTCGATGAAGACACTGCCCTTAGGAAAGCTACAGATCTTCCCATTCCAAGGAAATATAATGATAAATGTTGAATGTATGTGATAATTAGAATTTAATCCATTATATATTTGTGAGACTACAATTAATTCTCATTGCATTTAAAGTTGTAATAAACCCACGCATAAAGATACATCATTGCATAAATATCAGAATACTCATTTGATGGTTGTCATAGTTCTTCATGTTATCCCTTTTCCTTGTGACACTTTAAAGGAGAAAATGAGATGAATGAGACTTAAAACTTAATTTTGATTTTGAAACATCAGTTAGATTCAAGTGAGAGCTTCTTAGTCATTTCATAACAATGCATTTGCGGGAAAAATATGAATATACAGTGATATTTGCTATAATTTTATGTCATCTATGCTATTTTGTTGATAGACATTGAGCCTAGAAACTACATAAATACAATGAGTAATATTTGATTTAACAATAGATGGCTATGCATGTTGATTTAAATAGAATATCATTAACATAACAACAAAACAAACTAAGATCGCACTTAGATATTGATTGGATCTATACTACAACCAACATAGTGTGACTCTGACCTCAACACAACCTTCAAATAAAATTTAATAATATAAATCACTAATTAGTTAATATCATCGACATATTCATATTAAAAATATAAAACATTGCAAGTAACCATTTAGTAAAAAACTTCTCAAACATTTTATCAACAAACCTTACCATATTATTACCCGTATTTAAAATAATAAAATCCTCCTAAAAATTTAAAGTATAACCATTCTCCTATTGTAAAATTAAAGCCTACCATAATACTACACCTCAAATAAAAAACTTGCACATATCATACATCATAAACCCCATAGAAAAAACAACCATCAACCCCACCACTGACCATATTTAATAGGGTTGTAAGTGTGTGGGTCATGAAGTCAGAGGAAATGATCTACGCGTGCTCCATTCCATGCCACTTGGCTAGTGATCTGCCCAGGAAAGTCCTTCGGACTACGAACTGTTCAGCCGGGCCATGATTGATGCACTCGGTTGTCGAGCACAACAGCAACATAAGTGAAATCAACATCGAGAAGCTTCCGTATGTACAAGCAGTGGTGAAAGAGTCTGTGGCCATGCATCTGCTCGGGCGTCTACTATGATCGACTTGCCTCTGCACGTAAGATTGACACATGGAAAATGAATGTTTGTTCTGGCCAGCACTAAGGGTGTGGTGAAGATGTGGTCCGTTATCCATGACCCGGAGGTCCTAGCGCAATCCTGAAAAGAAGCATGAGCAGAAGTTCGATTTGGTTGGAATTTTATTTTCTAAGGTTTACTATAGTGAAGGTCTAGTGTGTGTGGAGTCTTCCCTTTCCTTTAGCATATCAGCTTCATATAGGAATTATTAGTGGTGGTGAAAGAGTCTCTGGCCGTTGCATCTGCCCGGGCGTCTACTATCATGGGCTTGCCTCTGCACGTAGGATTGCCACATGGCAAATGGATGCTCGTTCTGGCCGGCACTAAGGCTATGGTGAACATGTGGTCCATTACCCACGACCCGGAGATCTAGGAACATTAAAGAATGAATGTGGAAGTGGGAGAAGGAAACGACCTGCGCCTGCTCCATTCCATGCCGCTGGGCGAGTGATCTGCCCGGGCAAGTCTTTCGGACTCCGAACTGTTCATCTGGGCCATGAGTGATGGACCACATGCTCACCATGGCCGCGTGCTCGCCGTAGCCCAATATCCCGTTTGCGATATGCACATCCTCAGTGCAGAGGTGAGGTGAGCGATTACACGGTAAGAAAGTCAGAGTCAGATGTGGTTTTTTTATATTATTATTATTATTATCTAATTTTTCTAAGTTACTTAGTATTACTATGTTTTTTAAACATTATTTGGCCCATTATATTTTGATAAATAATTTTAATTTTATCTTTAAATTTTTAAATACAATTTTATAATTTTTAAGGAAAAAATATATACTTTAAATATAAGAAATAGACAAGATAAAATGCATAACCATTCATCTTTATTTATAATAAAATTCTTTAAATGTGATAAAAAGGCTATTTCCTTATAATTAGAATTTATGTTTCAATAGTTTTTCTTCTCTGTTAGAGTTTTGAGTTTGCTCAACTAAAATCTAGTTGCACACTTGCTTTTTGATGGCTTTAATCGGGGGCTTCACCTCTATCTTTACCGCCAAACCTTGACATTGTTGCATTCAACGATTTAGTTGTTGATGATCCAAGGCTCCAATGCTTTAAGCCTACTTGATTCTTAAAAACATTGGATGATGTTCCAAAAATCACCATCCATAACAATCAATCATGGGTGATGGCAGTTAAGTTGTGTGAGGTCAATATTTGGAAATTCATGAGACTATGGTCGTTGCCCCACTCATTGAATTTGTGGGTAGATAACACTTAGAGACCCCACATCAATATGTGGGTTGGACCGAGTCATATAGTTGCCCACTTGGATAGGTTTTTATTAGAAAGATCACTTTTAAATCAAAATCTTAATGATTATTCACAAATTCTATGTTGGGGTGGCTCATATCACTATCCAATCACTTTCGAAATTGATGTTGAAGTGGATCATAACCTTTTTCTTTTTCCCTTAAATATGTTGTGGTTCTTTAAGCCTAGACTTAGAGAGGTTGTATTGCAATCTTGGGGAAGTGGATTTCTAGCTCTCTAATATTTATTTGGGAATAGAAATATCATATTTAAAATTGGCACTTAAAATGGGTAAGCAAAAATTATTCAAACAAAAAAAACTTGGTTTATTTATAAAAATTAGAAAGAAGCTTTACGACAACAAATGGAGTAAAATTTCATCTTAATGGATATTTATATGGAGGAAAATAGTTTTTTTGAATAATATCATAAGACACTTCAAGAAGAGGTGGATGAACATAGATTAAAATCACGCAACCTTAGTTATAAGTGGGGGATAAAAACACTAAATTTTTTCATAATTAGGGAAAAAAGGAGGATCTAGAAGAATAAGATCAAATCAATTTCTCTAGATGAGGAAAATATTATAGATTTCTCTTAAATTAAAGAAAATATAGTTCGATATTTCCGCACTCTTTATGAAGAACCAGGCTCTTAGGATGAAATTGATGAGCATGATATGTTGGTTCATATTCCCAACTTGGTCTCCTAAGAGGACAATGATGCTTCATCGCTCCTTATTTTGGAGGGGGGGATTGTGAAGTATTAAGCTTTCATCCCAAACAAAGCCTTGGGCCCAAATTGATTCTTAGCTCATTTTATCAATAATCTTGGGATATCATCAAATATGATTTGTGTAGAATGATATATTATTTTATTAGGAAAACATATGTTGGAGGAGTAGTCAACTCATCCTTTCTAGCACCGGTTTCGAAGGAATTCAATCCATATTCTCTCTCATTTTTTACCAACCTCCCTATGTAATATTTCTTATAAGTTGATCACCAAAATTATAACACTTTAGATCAAGCCCCCGCTTCTAAAAATTATATCTGAAAATTCATAGGATTTCTTAGAGATAGGCAAATCGGGGATAACATCATTCTTGTCCAAGATTCAATCCACTTAAGCAAAGCTCAAGGAGAGAAATGAATGATTATCAAATTAGATATGGCCATTTCCTTTGAGCAAGTTCACCTTAAGTTCCTCTTTGCATTAATGAAATAATTTGGGTTTGAAGAAAAGGTAATTCAGTGGGTTTATACCTGCATATTGATGGGCCTCCAAATTAGACACAAATTAAGGCCCATATAACCTTTCTTAAGCACATAAAGGCTATATTAAATCTCTCCTTCTACACATAATAATGTTTTTTTTATCTCTAATATGTTCTTAGAAAGGTTTAGAGATAATTGCATATCATATGCCTAATATTATTTATTTTTGTAGAATATTGAGAGTATTGAGTAAATTATGAATGAGATAATATAGGGACTTTCTCCCTATTAAAGGATGGACCAAGATTGGATAATAAATGAACAAAATATCATGAAATGATTGACAAATTCTTGATCTCCACTGATTGAGAAAATCTAATAATGTGTTTAGTGTCATTTAATGAAGATTCCTAGTATTGGGAGCCAGATGCACTTTTTGAGGGGTTTTGGAAGGGAAAGTTGCCTCCTTTCAAGGACACTACTTCCTCATCACTTTGTATAAGTACCAATTCAAATTTTTCTCTAGGGGAATGTATTTCTTAGTCTTCTTGTGGAGAAATCTCGTTATTTAGTAGCTCCGCTTTCATTTATAGTAGGGATGTACTTAGATTGATTCAAATAATGAAGTTTGGTGCCATTTTTAGCTTCTAAAGTTTGGTTTCCTTCATAGGAATCTAAGTTACAAGCATGATACGTTTTTAGAAAATCTTTGAAAATTAATATTCATCATTGAGCTACTTGGATTGAATTACTAGTTCACAAATCTAAAATTTCTGAAAGTCCCTTGTAGCAAAATAGTAGTAATTTTCTGCTAATTTTTAGAATGTGTTAATGAGCTTCGTTTGAGTTTATTCTACTTGTATTTGGTCATAAAAACATTCAAGTTAATAACAAAATTTACCCCATAGAATTTTCACTTGATTAGGTTAGGCATTTGGTAGGTTAACTAGCTCACTAGTTCTTGAATTTCTAGTTTTTAGAGTAGTAATTTTTTGCTATTTTTTAGCACGTGTTGACAAGCATATTTTGGAGTGATTGCACTTGGAATGAAGTCCTAGGACATCCTACTTAATAATGAAAATTTTCCCATTTCATTTTCATTTGATTTACTTGGGCATTCAACAAGCTATCTCACTCCAATACCAAAACATGACCTCGTGTAGCACCTCGTGTAGCACCCCTGTAGCATGTGTAAAATTGACCAGATATGCACCAAATGTTTGTTTTTGTCCCTTAGGATTGAATAATTACCCCTAGGCTCTAAATCCATGATTGAAGAAGACCAAAGACCACTTAGGATTTTCCTTTTTACCCCTGCAACACATCTCAACAATTTGGGTTAATGGACAAATTTATGAATTGGATAGCACAATAATGATTTCTTTGATTGCCACATGAAGTATCTATGGAGATTTTTCAATGGATATAACCTCTTTGAAATGTAGTGATTGATTACATTCGTTTTCCTTCATGCATGTTTGATTAGTTTACTTTCTTTAATCTTAAGCTAGGGTTTCTATTTCAAACACAATTATTTCCATTACATAAACTCGGTTTCCTTTTAAATGCAACTTTTACATTTTCCAATTAGGCTAGTGTTTGATTTCATGATATTCACTTCATTTAATTAGATCAACAAAATAAGGACACATCTCATGTTGCACATATAGTGCCGTCACCTCTTAAGTTTGTACACACCCTGAGTTGATAATTTAAGTTGGTAGCCTTGGGAGTTGCATAATTCTTGTTGCAATACTGAGGCTCATCACATATATCACTTGATCAATGGAAGGTCAGATAGTTTTTTCAAAGCATCAAGAGGCCTACAACATGGTTTTCCTCTTTTTCCAATTCTATTTATCATAATGGTAGAGTCTTTGAGTAGACAATTGGGTTACGAAAGGAGAAGATAATCATTCCTAATTGTGCACTTTGGGAGAGGTATCAAAAACATCAATTATGCCTAGTTTGGAGATGATACATTATTGTTGGGAAGTGCCTTTGTAATCATTACGATGAAATTTCAAATAGTTTTTGATAGTTTTTTTAGGCCTCTTGTGCATTGGTTAATAAAGGAAAAATTCAAATATGTACATGGAATTTCAATAAATATTTAATGGGCTAGTTGAAGCATATCTTGGATTCCTAGTAGCATATAGATGGAAGGAATTTAAATATAGACATTCCTATAAGTTTTAAATCACGCTCTTATTAGTCTTGGGCCCCAATTATCACCAAATTCAAATCAAAGCTTAAACAATAGGGAGCCAAATAGATCAACCCTACTAGGTGTGTGGTTCTCATTCAAGTTATCTTATTAGTTATTCCTCTATTTCAATTCTCAACTCTTTTAGTTGGATTGGGGATTGATAGGAAAACATTACAAGAGATGTGAATCTATGTGGAAAGGGGGGAAATATAATGCCAAAAAATTATATCTAGTTAAATAAGGAGGCTTAGAAATTTGAGATCCTTCCTTCATAAATATAGTGATTAGAGGAAAATTGTTTTGGAGGCTAATATCGTAGAAAGAAGACTGGCGAGAAAATGTAATTAAATATATATATTTCTCTGGGGACTAGTTAAGATGTTTAAAGTCTCCCACATGTGATTAGAGAGGATCCTCAATTTGGAAAGTCATGCAATTAGCTTCCTATCTCAAAAAATAACACCTTGCTTGGATTATAGGAAATGGTATATTGATCAATATATGGTGCAGTTGGATCCTTCGCCACCCTCCGTTGGTTTAAAATCAAGAGCTTTGTGCCACTTTGAGATTGTATTTCCTCTCAAGAAAAGTAGTGCATTTTGGATATCTCCTGATAGACTAGTGATGCCACATGGTTATGCTAGGATATGCAAACAATGCCACCACCTTTGAACATTGTTACTCATTTGTTGGATTTTTTTTTTCATTGGCTATGCTCTTGGGCATAAGGAGGAGGAATATGCGATGACTTGGAAATCATCATAGTATAGTCAAACAAGGATATTTGCATCTACTTTTTCCTCAAGGAATTGCCTCAAAATATTATATAAGGTAAAATGTTTGGCTTTTGAACAATCCCGCCATATATATATATATATATATATATATATATATATATTGTTGGTTTTTAATCAATCAAAAAATACTAACACAAGAGAATTTGAAAAAGCAGGGCATAATTAAACCATCTAGATATCCTGTTTTTTCTTATTAATAGGATTCTATTCCTAATTTATTCCTTGAATGTATTCCTTGAATGTCATTTCATTCATTAATTTTGGAAATCTATCTTAAATTATTTAGCAGTAAGATTAATCTAGTCCTCTTCTATAAGTGAGTATTTTGTTTCATGGGATCAACATTATTGAATCTCATTTCTTGGAAAATCTATTTTCAAGCACATCTATGTTTATTTATCCAAATATATCAATTGGAAAGTTTGGTTAACTCACAAAAAAATTATCTCCCAAGATCAAAAATCCTTTCCCTAAAGTCTGGCTTTTAGTGCCATCTCTCTAATCTTGTAATTCTACTCTCGTAAAACTTAGCGCACACATTCTTCTCAATTATTGAATGATTTGTAATTGGTGTGGATAGAGAAAAATGCTCTTCATTCTTCCGCTCTTAAAATTTACCTTTATCTCTCCCATGAGGAGGATTGGAAGCCTCTCTTGCCTAAAGAGGAAATTTTCACATGGCATAAAGCTCAACCGACTCACACTCTTTCTTTTTATGGTGCATTAAAGAATAATGTAGGGGTGGTAGGAACATGGTGTGATGTTCTTCCCTAGAGGAAATAAATAATTTTCTTTTTGCTTTGGATATGGGCTCATGATAAAATAATATAGTAGAAGTATATGATAGGTAAACATGACTTAGGGAAAGAGTCAAAGTTGATTAGTTCAAGTAGTGGTTTTGGGCCCATGGTTTTTTGGTTTCGCATGGTTTTGTGCCCATGGAATTCATGTAATGGAGCCTTTAAAAGGTTGGGAGGAACTCTATTCTAATGTGCCAGGGAGGTGAGCAGTGAAGCCTCACTTGGCTAGCATTGTTGGGTTTTGGCCAAGGGACTAGTTGAATTCCATTATCTCGACTTTTCCCTAAATTTGGGGGTTTCACATGATAAACATGGTGTTTATATGTATGGTGTGTGTTTGTTTGTAGTGACAATTCTCTCAGTACATACATGTCTCTTTGCTAAATTTTTTAACAATTAGGTATTAGATTCAAGTGTTGGATTTAGAGGGATGCCCTTGTTAGAAAGGGTTTGTTTACCCTGGTGGATGAAGAGATTGACACAGAGTCATTCAAAAATCTGATTACAAATTAGGAAAGTAGCATGGACCACCTAGAAGTGAGTCATGATTAAAAGAGTTTGTGGCCAAAATTAAGGAGAACATTGTTGTGATGAGGAGAGAGAAGTCTCCCTAGTGGTCTACATGGGATTATTATTGTGATTCATAAAAAGGGGTAGGTCAGTAGCTAGTAGCATCAAAGAAAAGGAGGAGGAGGAGAATCATGTGGAGCATGAAGCTAGAAGGCAAGGCTCATCGTGTTATGTGAGGGCATTTGAGGCCAGGGTAATAGTTATGGTAATGGATACGAAGTAGCTTGTGAGGGTGCTTGTTATTATGTGCATTAGCATTACCACTATAAGGGATTATGACCCTAAAGTCAAGGAGCGTGATGGATTTAGAGGCGACAATGATATATTTGAGACACATAGATGTCATATATGCCACATGCTCAAAATGTTGTGTGGAGATCCATTTTGTGTATCTCTTAATATATAAAGCTAGTAAAGGATTAGGCCATAGCCTCATCATCAGTAAAGGGGATGTTGTTCATGATCTTGGATAGGATCCAAAAGAATGCCAATAGGATTATGTTAATTGATACCAAATCACTCTAGCCAACAATGTGACTTGGTCACCCATTGGAAGGATCTATGTTTAATTGAGTTAGATGCTTGCAAGGCTTGTTAGGCTGGAGAGGTTATTAATTTTATTGGAATCTGAAACTTTTGTGGGAAACAAAAGACAACAGAGGCCCTGCTAGGATTGATGGTTAAAATTGTGACAACCAACAAAACACACCACCACCACTAGGTAGCATAGATGAGCACCCATTTCCACACGACCATAGAGAGAGGAAACATGGATGTGGAAGATGAATAGAATCTCAATGTGGGCTTCTGTGAGAGATTCATAGAAGAAAATGATGACACCTTGAATGATAAGTAGGGTGATGGAATATAAAGTTATCCTTAGCCATGTGAGTCTATAACATGGGATGATCAAGAGTTTGATGTATTGTCTAGTGGATGGAAACAACCTAGAGCATTGACATGAGTGAGAGCACCATGTTTGCAGTGTGTGTAGGTGATAGGATGGTAGTGTAAATGTCAGAAAAAAATAAAAAAACATATATAATATTATAATGGAGTCAAAATTATTGTATGCAGATGGGCATACAACTGTAATACATGGTAAGGCATGAAGACCCTGGGAAATTGCTGGTAAAGTCTCGTGTTATACCTAGGTGATAGGGGCCATGTAAGGTTACAAAATACCCTAGGTATAAACTTTGGGGAGGGAGTAAGGGCTACCGTGAGCAAGGTTGACTCACTTGGGTGGTTTCGCTGGATTTGGTAAAGGGAAACCCCAAGCTAAAGTTTAAGGGGAGATTTTTTGTAAACTGGACTCGAGGAAAGAGTCAAAGTTAACCGAGTGAACAGTAGTGGCCTTGGGCCCATGGTTTTTTGGTTGCCCATGGTTTTTTAGTTTCCCATGGTTTTGTGCCCATGGAATTCATGTTATGGAGCCTTTAAAAGGCTTGGAGGAACTCTATTGCAATGTGTTATGGAGGTGGTGAAGGCTCACTTGACTAGCTTGGCCAGGTTTTGGCCAAGGGACTAATGGAATTATATTAGCCGGGTTTTTCCTCGAAGGTAGGGTTTTCCTAGGATAAACTTGGTATTGATATTTATGGTTTGTGTTTGTTGCTGGTAACAATTGTCTTAGTAAATACATGTCTCTCCGATAAAAAATTAACGTATATGCATTACTTGAAGGTATGTTGATAGCAAAGGATAGACATATTTCTTCCCTAATTGTCTTCGGAGACTCAAAGCTCATTATCCAATATATCATTTCCATTAACCTTCCCCATGAAAACATGATGATGAATGTCATCAAGAAGATCAAAGGTGTTATTCCTTGTTTCACATTTTCCAAATTATTCCATATTATAAGAATTAATAATCAAGAGGTGGTGTCTATGGCTAAAAAGAAAGTTAATTTGAAAGTTGGTGAAATGTTTGTCAATGGTCAAAGTTCATTCTTCCCACTACCTTGATCAATAAGATATGAAACATTATAAAATAGGGTCCCTAAAGGTCCTTTTTTTTAAATTTAAGATAAATATGGTTAGTGTAATGATATGTAAACTTATGTGGATATTCCACTAGAGAGTTCTTCACACTAGGTCTAATAAAACTATGCTTAAAATTTGAAACTACACTATAAGAGTTTATTTCTCCTTATATTTATGGAAATGTAAATTATATTTTTATTATGTACACATGCAATTTATAATTATGCAAAACATATAAATCAAATGAAGTATAACTCAAAAGCTATAAATTAACACAAGATGTAACTTGACAAACTCTTTAGGGACAAAACCTAATTGGAAGGTGAGGTCACTCTACTCTACTTCTCTGAATGGAAAATGGGTGCAAGTACAAACAAGTGAGACCTATTGTAACAACCCCTGGTTGATTCTCTATGTAAATAAAAAATAAATCCAAGGCCATGGGACATGTATTCCATGGTTAATGTTGGGAAAAACATAGTGATGGGTATCACTAGCGATTAATTTATGGCTATGGAAATTGGCAAAGGCATTGGCAAAGTCAAAGAGGCAATAATTGGCATTTTATTTATGAAAATAAAGGAAAATAGGAGAAAAGGGAGATGAAGGGTCCCAAATTTGCATGAGAGGGAAATTGAAGGAAAATGAAGAAAATAGAGGTCTCAATGATAAAAAGGCTTTTGAGAATCACTTCACAACTTTTTGTCAGCTTTCAACTTGGAGCTCTCTTCTATTCTCCCATTCTCTCTTACTCTTGCTTATATTTTTCTTGGAACATACTTGGACCACTTCTATTTTTCACTTGGATTGGAAAAAGAAGGCAAAGGAATTAAGGAAAGCGCAAGGGAATAAGTGGATAAATGACTACAGATGGAATGCTTTGAAGAAAACGGGTTGCATGTGTGTTTTCCTTGCTGATTTATGGATGCATGGTGTATGCATGTGATTATATGGTTATGTGCTATCATTGACATAGAGGATTTATTGAATTGGTAGTGGTTTTATCCTTGCCTTGCCATTTCCTAGATAGCCATGGTGTTGTGGGTTTTTCCACTTGATTTTTTTCTAGTAGGTGCTCATAATTCTTGATGGTTGTGGGTTGGAACAAACACTCTAGAAGCCCTGGAACAAATTGGGTTGAGTTAGTAGTCTTGGAGCCTAGGTTGGGACACATGCTCTGGAGCCCTTGTTGGGTTGAGTTACTAGTCCTTGGAGCCGGGTTGGACAAATGCTTTGGAACCCTAGAAGGTTGTGGGTTGAGTTACTAGTTCCTAGAACCCTAGACAGGTCGACTAGAGACCGATTTAGTTGGTGTTAGTGATGCTTGGAATATGGCGTGGGGGTGATTGACTGAAAGAGAGATTTGGTTTAGCCTAATCTATGATCGGGTGCTACGTGGAAGTCCCTGACTTGGTTTGTATTTTCATATGTTAATAAGAGCTATTCTTCTATTGTGATTCATATATATTTGTAGTGATTATGTTGGCGATGTTATGGTTGAGTTTCCATGGTTTATATGCTGGTTATTTTTTGGTCATATGTTGTTCATATGATGTGTATCTTCTATGGCTCTTGTCATGAATTATTTAGTTATTGATTGATTAATGAATGTATGTACTAATAAGTGTTGTTGCAAATATGTGGAGAGGGAATAGAGCCTTCTTAATGTTTCTCTAGTGAACTTATTGAATTAATGAACGGATATGTATTTATAACCTACAAGTACTATGTACACAAAGTGTTTTGGACAAATTAGAAATTGGGACCTTTAACTTCTAGGGGTCGTAACTTTGGAATACGATCTCTGTTTGACTATCATAATACCTTGTTTCAAAAATCTCCACGAGGAGACTAAAAGGAAAACTTATCAAGCATTTTTGGCACTTTTCGAGTCTCTTCTTTTTCCTAGAAAATGTCATTTAGGCTCTCAAAACTTCCTTAGAAGTTTAGAACTCGAGAAACTACCAAAAATAGAAAGTTTTGTTAAATTTAAGGAAACGAAAATGAAAATAAATAGTGTTGGGTCAAATTAGGCTGATAACAGTGTGATCATGTATCATTGGGTGTTTACAGTCAGTTCTGGACATGTGGCCCCATGTTAGATGTGGAGCCTGATTATCTTCTTGATTATGAGGTCTTGTTTTAGCCACGTTTGGATCCCAATCCTCGATGCAGGGGTGTCAGGGGAATTCCCCCCCCTTCCCCCCCCCCCCCCCCCCCCCCCCCCCCCCCCCCCAACTATTACTGCTTGGGGGTTCTAGGTGGGGTAACTGCATATTTGGAGCCCCCCGCTAGTGGAGGTTCAGGGGAAGTGCCCCCGACGCTAAAAATAGATGAAAAATTGCCTTGTAAAATATTGTAATTTCATAGTCAATCTGGGTCATTCATTAGGTAGATGATCTGATAGTAGAAATTATGTTAATTTAGGGTTTTTTCCCTAGAAGACAACCCTTTGTTTATATGAGGAAATTTTATTGTAGTTGTGTATCATTATTCTGAGCGAAAAAGAGAGAAGAGACTATGTGAGAGTGAAGAGGAAATTACAATGAATCTGCTGTATGTTGCATCTCTTCATTTTGCTGGATAATATAAAAGGAAGGATTAGATGTTTCTCTGTGGATGTAGCCCAAATTAGCTAAACCACATATATCTGTGTCTCTCTTGTTTTATGCAATTCTGTATTTGTGTTTATGCAATATTTGTGTATTTCATTGCTCCATTAATTAATTTCTAACAACTGGTATCTGAGCTGAAGGTTTATTTAGTTGATAAAGTCGCAGGAGAGAACGGTACCTAGTCCGAGTGGAAGCAATGGTGGAAGATGGTAGATTTAGTGTCAATAAATTTAAAGACCACAACTACCAATTGTGGAAGATGTAGATGGAAGATTATCCATATTAGAAATATCTGTACCTACCATTGAGTGGAAAGTCAAATAGGTTGATGAGTATGATGGATGAAAAACGGGAAATTCTCTATAGAAAGGCACTAGAAACAATGCAACTATGTCTGGTAGTGTCAGTTGAATTCAAAATTTCAAAGGAAATGAAAACAAAATGTTTAACGATGGCATTGACCAAACTATATGAAAAACCTTTGGCCTCAAATAAGGTATTTCTTATGAAGCATCTATTTAGTATGAAGATGTATGAAGGTGGGTCTATTGTTGATCATTTAAATGAGTTTAATAGGGTTATGAGTCAGTTAAGTTTTGTAGGGGTAAATTTTGATGATGAAGTTAGGGATCTATTGTTTATGTGCTCATTACCAGAAAGTTGGAATGATTTAGTTATGGCCATTAGTAACTCTATCTCTGGATCTAGTACTTTAAAGTTTGATGATGTTTTTGGTGCCATCCTTAGTGAGAAAATGTGATGGAAAATCTCCGATGGGACATCCAGTAATGCTTTAACTGCAGATATTAGGGGAAGAAAAATGGAAAGAGGAAGGAACCCATGGAATCACAGTAAGCCAAGAAAAGGTAGATCCAAATCCAGATCAGGAATAGTGTGCTAGAAATCTGGGAAGAAAGAACACATGAAGAAAGACTATAATTATCAGAAGGGAAAATAAGGAGATGGACAATAAGAGAACAATCATGAAGTGAGTGTGACAGGTAATGTGTTGCAATATGATTTTATTATTTCATTAGAGAATATTATTGATGCATGGTTTATATATTTAGGGGTCTCATTCCATGCCGCACCTGATAGGAAACATTTTCATGATTATTTTCAAAGAGATTTTGGACAAGTTCGTCTGGGTGATGATAAATCCTGTATAATCATTGGAATGGGTAAGGTTTTTATAAAGCAATAGAATGGAAACCAATGGCCATTGAAGGAGATAAGGCATGTTCCTGATCTGAAGAAAAATCTAATTTCAACAAGGTAGTTGGGAGGTGAAGGTTGTCTAACTACTTTTATAGACAAAACTTGGAAGGTCACTAAAGGAGCCTTGGTAATAGCAAAAGGAGAAAATGTTGGTACATTGTAATTATGCAATGGTATTTCTAATTTTTTTAATGCTTTAACCTCCACAAGAGTATATACAACACTTTGGCATCATAGGCTCAGGCACATGGGTGAGAAGGGGATGCAAATTCTTCACTCAAGAAATTTGTTGCTAGGTTTGAAGCATGTTGATTTTGATTTCTGTGAAAATTATGTTTATGGAAAATAAAAGAGAGTCAGATTTATCAGAGTTTGGAAGGAAAAGAAGAGCAAACAATTAGATTTAGTGCATACAGATATATGGGGATCTTCTCAGGTATCATCTCTTGGCGGCTCTTTCTATTATGTTACTTTAATTGATGGCACAACTAGGAAAACATAGATTTATTGTATTCAAAATAAATATGATGTATTTGATACTTTCAAGAAATGGAAAGCTTTGGTTGAAAATGAGACAAGAAAGAAGTTGAAGTATATCAGATCAGACAATTGAGGTGAATAATGTAGTCAAAAGTTTTATAACTACTGTTTAGAGCATGGAATTCGCAAAGAGAAGACAGTTCCAAGAACACCACAAGAAAATGGTGTGTCAGAAAGGAAGGATAAGATAATCATGGAGCGTGCAAGGTGCCTGAGATTGCATGCAGGATTGCCCTTATAGTTTTGGGAAGATGTTATAGATGTTATTGTTTATCTAATAAATAGAGGGCCTTCGAGTTCCTTGGATAGTGGTATTCCAGAGGAGTCATGGAATTTTGGTTGTGAAGTCTATTTCCACATCAATAAAGAAAATAGAATAAAGCTAGAGGCAAAATCAAAGAAATGTACCTTTATTGGATATGGTGTAAATGATTTTAGTTATCGCTTATCTGATTATGGAAATAAAAAATCGTTAAGAGTAGAGATATCATATTCAATGAAAAGGTCTTATATAAGGATCAAATGCAAGGAAAGAAACATGAAAAAAACAAAGTATATGTAGTGCTTAATGAGATCATAGAAAAAGTAAAGGTGCTTGAAAATCATAATGATTAGCAGCCACAACAACAACAATAACCACGACAGCAACAACCACCTCAAACACCTGAAATTGGTGTTAGAAGATCTATCAGGATAAGTAGACCCCCTAAACGATATTGTCCTTCATTATATTATGTATTGTTGACTAATTTTGGTGAACCTGAATGATATGAAGAAGCAGTGTAGGTAGAAACCAGGAAGAAGTGGGAGAAAGCCATGGAAGAAGAGATGGACTCCTTGATGCAGAACGAAATTTCGGACTTATTCAAGTTGCCTGCTGGTAAAACAACATTGTAGAATAAACAGGTTTATAGGTTGAAGGAAGAAGATGGGGGTAAACAAGGCTATAAGGATAGAGTTGTGGTGAATGGATTTGCACAAAATAAAGGTATAGACTTTGATTAATTTTTTTTCTCTTGTTTTTAAAATGACTTTAATCAGAACTATTTTAAGTCTAGTGGCATTAGAAGATTTGCACCTAGCAGATTCCGGAACATAGGTACTTTGAACATCTTTCACTCCTCACCATATGAATAGTGAGTCGATGGCGGCCTTTGTCGAGAGTTCGGCAAGCTCACCCTATATTGCTACCAAAATGCCAGTGAAGAAATCGATCTATCATTCATTCATGATCGATTTCATTACACCAGAAAATGCATATATTATATATGTAATTACGTGATCTCAGAATCGATCAAATCATATCTCGGTGCATGAAATTCATATGATCTGAGTTGATTGTGTTCAATGAAGAGTTGGCCTTGCCCGATGCGGACAAGCGACTACGTTGATGGCGGCCCCTCGGGGATTGGGGTGGGTGGGTAAATAGTGGTCGAGCCTTAAAGCGCATCCTCACCATATGAATAGTGAGAAAATTAGATGTAAAAGCGATTTTTCTCCATGGGGATTTAGAGGAAGAAATATATATGGAGCAACCACAAGGGTATGAGGTCAAATAGAAGGAGAAATTAGTGTGCAAGTTGAAGAAGAGCTTGTATGGCTTAAAACAAGCTCCAAG
This sequence comes from Pinus tabuliformis, assembly GCA_031772625.1. NCBI lineage: Eukaryota > Viridiplantae > Streptophyta > Pinopsida > Pinales > Pinaceae > Pinus > Pinus tabuliformis. Next base: position 781,170,290 of record CM062808.1, on the reverse strand, counting down.
GAAGTAGTATCTAAAATTTGAGAGGTTTATGTCTGAACAAGGTTATACTAGATGTCATTATGATCATTGTATTTATTTTAAAAAGAAAAATGATGACAGCTATATTATATTGCTATTGTATCTAGATGAATTGCTTGTTGTCGGGTCTAACATGCAAGAAATAAATGCGCTCAAAGGAAAATTTAAAAATTCATTTGCAATTAAGGATTTGGGTGCTGCAAAACAAATCTTTTGTATGAGAATAACTAGAGAGAAAAAATTGCAAATTAAAATTATCTCAGAGTGAGTGCGTAGAAAAGGTGTTGGAAATATTTAATATGCAAAATGCAAAACCCGTTAGTACACCTTTGGGTATCCATATCAAACTAAGCAAGGATATGTGTCCCGAGACCCAGGAAGAGATGGATTACATGTGTAAAGTTTCAATGCATTAGTTGTTGGAAGCTTAATGCATGCAATGGACTGCACAAGACTTGATATTGCACATGTAGTGGGAGTTGTAAGAAGGTACATGAACAATCCCAAAAAATAACATTGGATGGCAGTGAATTGGATTCTCAGGTATTTGAGAGGTACCACAAATCAAACCTTATGCTTTGGAGGTTCAAACACTGCTCTATAGGGATATGTTGATGCATATATGGGAGGAGATAGAGATAATAGGAGGATAACCACAAGGTATGTGTTTACTATACGTGGAACAATTGTCAATTGGTTTCAAAATTGCAAAACATTATTACACTTTCAACAACAAAAGCAAAGTATGTTGTTGCTACAGAGGCTAGCAAAGAAATGATTTGGTTACAAAGGTTTATGAATGAGTTGGGAAAGAAGCAGGAGATGAGAAAGTCATATAGTAACAACCAGAGTGCCATTCATCTTGCAAAAAATTGAACCTTTCATCTTAAGACTAGACATACACAACTCATGTATCATTTCATACAATTAGTTTTGGATGATGGACAATTGAAGCTAAAAAATATACACACTAGCTAGAATTCTATAGATATGTTAACAAAGATTGTAACTAGGGAGAAAATGAGTTTCTACTTAGTTTCAATTGGTATTCAAGAATTATGATGAAGATGAGAAATAACTACGTCTAAGTGGATTCATTTTCCATTAAGTGAAACAATGATGAATTTGATATAAGCAGTCTCCAAGTGGAAGATTGTTGGATGTGGAGCCTAACTATCTTCTTGATTTAGAGGTCTTGTTTCAGCCACATTTGGATCCCAATCCACAACAAGAGGGTCCAAGGTGGGGGGTTTCATGATTGGAGCCCCCCCTGGTCGGGGTTCGGGGGTATCACCCCTGAAGCTAAAAATAAATGAAAAATTGCCTTGTAAAATATTTTAATTTCGTAGCTAATATGGGTTGTTCATTAGGCAGATGATCTGACGATATAAGTTATATGAATTTAAGGTTTTTCCCCTAGAAGGCAACCCTTAGTTTACATGAGGGAATTGTATTGTGATTCTGTATCATTATTCTGAGCGAGGAAGAGTGAGGAGACTATGTGAGAGCGAAGAGGAAATTACAACAGATATGTTGTAGGTTGTATCTCTTCATTTTGATAGATAATATAAAAGGAAGGATTGGTTGTTTCTCTGTGGACGTAGACCAAATTGGGTGAACCACACATATCTGTGTCTCTCTTTTTTTATGCATTTTTATATTTTTGTTTCCAAAATATTTTGTGTATTTCATTGCTTCGTTAATTAATTTCTAACACCCCATTTTCCATAAGTGCATCTTGGAAATTGAGTCTCACACAATAATTCTCACCTCATGTTTACCTGGTGAGCTTGTGGATTTGGGTAAATGTGGGAATCATGGTTACATGGTGGTATCAGATCTTCTAGGTTCAAACACTTGGACTGGATGGGTGAAATGTGTTTGTCATGCATGCATGTTCATTTTCTATGTGTTTGTTATGCATGCATTATGATGGTCATTGCTGTGGTTTTGTGTCATCGTGTAGAGGTTGATGATGTTGGTATGTTGAGATGATTGATATGTTGATTTCATTAATTATGCTAAACTAGATTGATTGTATAGATGAGATAGCCTCCCCTGAACTTCATTGAGGTATGTTGATTACATTTATATTTGGTTTATTTGACATGGTATGTTTGCATAGGGGCTTCACTCACTGAACCTCTGACATAGCACGTGCGTTCGTGGCATACTAAACAATACCCTTAATTTGACTACATATTGGAAAATACTTCTAAAAATCACATTATTTAACCCCCTACCAATATAAATCCAATACGCCTTCCCAATTTATAAAACCCCCATTTTCACTAAATATTGTATGTATCCATTTTTTATTCACATTTTTTATACCCTTTTATTTTTATATCCCTGATATAGTGACATGATGCCTCTCTTATGACACCACATGCATTCTACAATGCACCTTTCTTCTTTTGATATCCATTGTAAATGCATATTAGTTGCACCTTTATTCTTTTGATAGACATTGTAAATTCATATTAGTTCTCCCACAATGCAATTACTTAACCCACACTCAAGCACATCTCACTATGATTTGTGGCATTTAATGGTCTAAGGCACACAAAATTCGTTTTGATACCAATTTGAGAGGAAATATCCTTATTGGCCATGAAACTTCAACACCTATAGGAAAATTCCTTCACTAATACACCATATCATAAATCAACTCAGCAATTCTAGGATTGAGCATAGAAAGTTTCAGTTATTGGATAAGGTGGTAGTCAAGGCAAAGTATTTAATGACATTAGATTTCCAAGACATGAATTAAGCTATTAACGACTAAAATCTACTACAAATACAATCACCTAGAGCTACAAAGGATCATAAGCAAGACTATAGAGAGCTTACTCTCAATTGCATTCTAAACTTGTTTATTTGCTTCCCCAAGAGCTACAAAGGATCATGAGCAGGGCTAAAGAGAGCTTAATCTCAATTGCATACTAAGATTGTTTATTTGCTTCAGATCCAGGGGCATAAGAGCATTGGAAGTAGACTCCCACAATGCAAATTCATTTCCAGGTTTGGGTGATGCCCAATTTTGACCAAAAGAAAATCCCACGAAAAGCCTCCAAAACCGTCACAGAATAGTCTCTATTAGATACTCTGACGAGGAGAAAGAGGTCTGGTGTGATTCTTATTCCTTTTTGAGTGAGAAGTTCCATGATATGATGGCCTATTTAGCTATGTAAGTACATACGTAGCCAACCTATAGCAAGACCAAAGAATACTTACAAGCCCTTAAGCTTGTGTACAAATTTGTCATTTCATCCATGAAGTTCTTGGTGCTAACACCCATTACATTATCATTGTAATGGGATTCTCTCCCTTGTTGTAATGGGATGCTCTCCCTTAGCTTAAGGATACATACATAATTATGCTTTCAAGCCTTGGATGAGGACACATCCAATCTTCCATGACCAACCTACACTCCAACTCATGGCCCATCAACTACAGTTTTCTAGGCTGCATGTGTGTGTATTTTGTCAGAGAAAAAAACCTATATATACATGAGAGGTGAACATACATGTTGTCCCAAAAAGGATTGGACTTGGATTTTCATCCCAATTTGAATACATACATAAATACACACATATATATACTACCAATCTTAATTAGGCACACTGATTTCATATTTTCAAGCTAACCCAAATATGGCCTATGGATGTCAATTTCAGATTTCCAAGGTCTGTTTTACCGAAGATAATTTATAATAATAATTCCTCATCCAAGAAAGTATAAACATTGAGGAGTTGGCCCATAAGCATATAAATGGTCATATCTAATTCTGCACTCCAAGACTCCAAAGTAGAACAAAAACCTTCAAGATTATAGTTAGATAGGGTATGAGGATTTCGTAAGGTAGAGATCAAATATTTCACTATTCCAGCCAATCCACAATACATTGCCATAGCTCTTTTTCCCAGATCTATGCTTAAATCAAGAATGAAGTCTAAGGAATATTGATAGAATTCTTGGGTGAGCTTAAGGAGTAATGTAACACTCTTGCAATGCTCAAGAGTCAGGGTTGACCCCTAGACCAAACTTACAGGAACATGAGTGCATTGGTGAACATTTTAGATTTCATTTTCAGATGTTCTATGAAGACCAATTATTTAGCTTTCTTATAAAACTCAGGATTCCACCTATGAATCTTGTCATAAAGGTTGGGTCTCTAAACTCAAAGTGGCATCATCAACAACATCTCCCATCAACCAATACACTCAACCATGACACTAAAATAAATATTATAGAGTCATACCCAAGAGGTAGCATTCATTCAGTGAAAAAATATCAAGCAATTACAGCTAATGTTCCACCTTGTTTCGAAGATAGGGGGACGTGGGAATGGGGAGACACAAAGGGGGAACATGAGGGAGCACTCATATTCTTGACATCGACACCAAACCTCCTACACACCCAATTCTAATTGTTAACTCTAATTGGTAAGAACCCCAAAATATCTGCAAAAGACTAGAGCATCATATTGGGAAGCTAAATCTACCTTGGCATTTTCTTATCAACAAGTTGATTCTGCTTCCTAGATTTCCTATGGACATAGAATTACACACCCAAAGCATCACATACACATTTTTCTTCATCGGCCCCCGCCAAAAGAGGGTTTAAAATGCCTGAATAAGCATATGGCTAGAGATAAATGCTTGACCAGAGAGGCTAAGCTCACAATCAAAACTTCTTTATAAAACTAATATGTGCTGACAAAACATGAGTACTACATAAGGGTTTTGCAAATTAAAAAAAAATACATATGTTCTAGGAATGAAAAAGCCTACTTACTCTATCTTGATCTCATCACCCCCATTGGGTTTTGAAGCATGGCACCCTAGGTTCCCAATGTCTGATAAAACCCTTCTAGGCCTTGTTTTGGCCTGCATCACCACTACATCACAAAGCATGCATATAACCTCTGTCAAATCGATCTCTGTTTTTCCCTAGTCATATAGAGCCATTAGTATTCATATAAACACTAATAAAGATGTACTACATATTTGGTTATATTAGGTTTTGGTATGGGGTTTGGATAGTCGAATACTGTAAAATACCTTTGCTAGCCATGGGCTTGTTGGGCTTCACCACCCTATTTTCGATTCCAAATTTGGTTTGCTTAAAATACAAACACAAAGCATTCACTAACTATTGAACAATCAAACCCCTCCAAAACTAATAAGGAAGCCATAACTGAGTGCGATCTTGACCTTAAACATAAATTCAAGAATTATAAAATCTTACCAGCCATCTTGGAGATTCTAGGATAATGGAGAGACCAATAAGCAATAGAAAACTGGGAACTAGCTCTACATCACCTCCCATTGACAACTTGTCTCGCTCAACAATGCATATTTTTTTCTTTTAGTTATGTTCCCCAGAGAGATCATAGGTATATTCTGTATGAAAGTTTGTGAAAAGTGGCCACCAAGTGGCCCTATTTTCCTTTTTGGAGGTGATATGTCATGCTATAAGCATTTTTCTATGTATTTTCCTTTTCCAAACCATGAAATAGAAACGTAAGCATTCTTTCTTTGGAAAAATAAAGTCAATTAAAAGTTGCATACCATTCACCCTATCAAATTCTTGTCAATCCAAAAGTTGCAAAAAATCAGATACCATTCACCTTAAAATAGCCCTTGGATCATACACACACATTGCAAGGCCCATCAAACACATGTATATCAATGTAGGCAAAAATAAGAAAGCAAAGTTCCATCACCCAAACAATCTACCAGAAGCACATATCTCAATAAAGTTGAAAATAATTTAAAAACAAACTACCATCACATGTCCAAAAGCCTTTACAGATAGTAATTAATGTTAATGTCGTTTAGTGAAAGCACTAAAAGGAAATGCCCAAAATATGATTGAGGACTCAATTGACAATAATAACCAAATGCAATTTAACTGTTGTAGACCCCATGCGTATGGCCAAAACATAAATACTTCCAAAAAGACTCTGATGGCACATTTGAACTATAGACTCTGATTTATATGTCCAATTTAAAAAATAGGAAAGCCAACTACCAAATAAACATTCAAAATAAAATGCACTTCATGTGCTATACGTTGCTATGGTGTAATATTGTTGACTTGAGTGAGTAGAAACCAACATGACTAAAGCTCGTGCCATCAGATCCTTGATATCCTTTCTAGCAAGTGAACCATTAATCTAAAAATTCAATTAAAATGTTAACATTAGTGAGAAGAACCACATACTTATCCACAAAACATATCCATGAAAAAGGAACCACCACTTCTTGTTTTTCATGATTAAATGGACCAACTTCGGAGGGACCAAATTTACATTTGAATGAAACACAACTACAAAAGGATGAATGACTAGTGAAAGAAAATTACACCAAAAAGTAGGTAGCAAAAAAAGGTTGAGTTATCCTGAATATTCACCATTTAAACTATTCACTAGACCTAAAACCAAAAAGTACAAAATTAACATCAGATTCATACGAACAAATCAACAAAATTACAACCAATAATTATTTATAAATGATCCAACATATGGAAATACATAAGGAAAGAGAAAGTAGAATGTTTTGAAAATCTACCTTGTTCAAATTTTTCACAAAATCTCAAAAAACTTTGTAATCACATTCTTCTAATTTGTATGTATCATTCCTAGCATTGTATGATAAGTTTGCAATTGCTAGAACAGATTCAAGTTGTACAAAAGAATGATCTGTCAAATCTTACTTATACATGCGTTGCCCCTTTATTCTACTATACAAACATAATTAAAGCTCGATGCCTTCTAATCTATCCAAAAGGTCAATGTCATTATGGTAATCAAACACCCTACTACCATCCTTCTTCCTTATTCTTTGAATCCTTCCAATGTACCACGTTCCACAAGAAACACCTTGTTTTGTACTTCGAGGAACACCTTTTCTTGTAGTACGTTCAGTGGGGGGAATTGAGTTGCTTTCAAACAACACCCCACAATCTGATCCAATTCCAAAGCCAATTGAAACACCCTTTTGTGGAGCCTTCCCATATTGCCTAAAGTAGACCCCATTTCTCACTTTTTTCAACCTATCTTTCGATAATGCCATATTTCCATTCAATTGACTAACCAAACATGCTTTAAACATACCTTACCATCAAGATCCACCACTGGCTTTATCATTTTGTTTCCATTTTCATCAATGGAATCTAAAATTTCATCCAACTTGTGTCTCCACTCACTTTCCATTATTTGCAATTCACTTTCATTGCGTACCAATGATGATGAAGATTGGAATATAGAGTTGGAACAACTCGGTGGAGAAGCATCAACTACTTCATCCACAATTTGGAATGTTGGATAATTTTGATCCTCTATCCATGGTTTAACCCACCAAGAAGAATGAGTGTAATTTTCTGGTTGGATTCCGAGAGTTGATAAAATGTCTTGTGCATCCTTCAATCCAATCTTAAGGGCTTCTACAATTTTAGCATCTGTGGATATTGAATCAGATTGAGACAATATATCAATCTTTTGTATTGTTTCTTGGTGTAATTTATTCCAAATGCTTTCTTGCTTCTTATGAGATTTATTAAAATGAAGCCCTTGGGGATTTGATTCTTCTTTAGCAACTCTATTAAGCATTCCAACAACATGAAGCAAGTCAGTGAAATCATAGGCCCTCTCCACTCCAACCATCCCACCAAATTTACTAAAGAAGTTCTCACATACATCTGACCTAGTCAAGTGCAAAACACATGGAAAGTTAGAGTAATGATCTTGAAACAATCTCATCAACAAAACTGCAAAATGGCAAGAAATTTTCACATCTTGATATGCTTCTCTACTAATGAAATTTATGTTGACATTAGTATGAGATTGTTTCTATACCCAACATAACCATAATGTGAAGAAATGATGAACTCGTGAAGCATTTCGTACCCTTTCCCAAAGGCTCAAACTATGAGACATAAAGATGTCAATGTAGTAAGCAACAATCATTAGATAAGTCTCTGTAGCTAGTGTCCTCTCTAACTTTCCACTTGGTGTACTTCTCAACTCTTTCAAACACCTCTGAACATGCCTTGAAGCAATGCATTGTGTGAATCCCCAATTTTGTCAATCCATCCTCTCTATATCTTCAGCCTTAAGCTTGTGATCATCCACTTTAAAAGTGTGATAAACCATTCTGACATGACCAAAACTTATGTAATCATTTCCTAAAACCAATTCTCGTCGACTGCTAAACAAAGGATTCACTAGCTTTTTTCTGTTGTGGATGTAATCTTAGTCATGCAATCATGTTACATTGCAACCATTGTACAAACGGGTTAGCCTCTACCCTTCCCAAGGAATTTGATATCGAAGACCTGATGTTGAAGAATAATCCTTCAACATAATTTGTCTTCTTCTGCTATCCCCATCTGAGGAATGACCAACAATAGGTCCCAAATTATTTTCCACGTGTTTCTTCCACATAGATTCTACCTTTTCCCATTGTTGATAAACAAAATTTGCATTGAACCTATTGCATGTTGGATGAACAACCACAACCAAATGAGGAAGCCTTTCATGTAAAGGGTTTGCAATAATAACACGTGTGTAATGGCCAATAACATTGTTCTTAAAAGAATCTGTTATAATCTCATAGCCTACAACTCCGTCACCAACTCTCACCAAGAAATGTGATTGGCATTGATGTTCTTCTTTCGTACCACAAAACCCCACCAGTGTATCACTTTTTTCTACCCACCTAACATATTTTTTCACAACTATTTCATCTTCAGCGAGCAATACAGGAATTGGGCCATCTATACCATGCTTGGCTTTATAAGAAGCATAAAATTTTCTGATTGCCTCAAAAATATGCTCGTGCTCCCCTGGGATATATGCTAATGACTTTCTAACTTGCCTTAAAGTCATAGATATTGAAGGACCATCTAGATTCAAGCTAATAAAGCTATGTAATCTAGGGCCTCCCCATAACTTGATCATCTCATAAAGGGATTTTGTGGATGTACTATACCTTCTCCCTACTTTTGCATGCATCAAGTTATGAAAAATATCCTTGACAAATTACCAAACTACATCTTTAACTTGTAATTTTCCTTGCTTATATGCCTCACACACATCCTTGCAAAACCTAAAGACATCCTTCCTTTCTGTCGATTCAAACAACTTTTCCTTTAGGGATCTCATTCTAGTAGAGAGTGTATTAACCTTTGTCCTCTCCCACCAAAGAGATCACATTGTTGATATATGGTTAGCATTTGTAACCCTTGCATCATTCTTCAATTCATTGTGAGTCAAATAGTCGAGTCTTCTACCTTTTCCTGTATCTCATTCACTTATTTTATTGGTGCATATTGATTCACAATATAATCGCATCTTGAAGTCATCACATTCTGGAACCAACTTACAAAAGTTGCATGTTAATGAATCAAATGGGATCCCTGTTTCACAAGCCCTCTGGCAATGAATATGCCTATATGTACCATCAATATGACATTCAATACCCTCATAACATAACATGATCTTGGTATGCTTCTCTATGGCCCATAATTTTCCACCCCTTTGATCATCCATTAGGACCTTTATTTCCAATATCTCCCCATTTCTATCAATATAAGGATACCAATACCCCCAACATTGTAGTAACAAGGGAGATAATTGAGCTGTAATAAGATGACAACAAACAAATAAATTTGAAGTAAGATAAATAAAATAATATACAAATTCATATTCAAGTTTAGTCTAAGTTGTTAATTAACATACCTGAAGTAGAAGGATCTGCACTTGTAGAACCCCTATGTAATACTGATGGTGATAATGGGACCAAGAACCTAGTCAAACTTTGTTGGGACTTATCATTGGTAGGCTTTTTGGGTCTCCCAACCATGCCACTCCTCAACCCAATCTCCTCATGTGAACCCTCATTTGTAGTAGTAGCAGTGTGCTTCTTTGATTTCATGTGTTCATTTAGAGAACTGACAATATTACCACTTGTCAGCACTAAACAAAACCATTTATTGCATCGTGTACATTCCACTCTCACTTTTTTCATGTCCTTATAGTCTGCAAGTGTTGCTTCCACCACCTTGAACAAATTAGGCTCTTGTGTCTTGTTGAAATCATCTAGAAGTTTGATTGCTTGATCAATATGAAATTGATCTCCAACCATCACTGTTTATTGTACTTTGTTACATGAAGGAATTTCACTACCACTTGGCATTGATAGGCGTTGTTGATGGGCCCCTGTTTTCATATGATGGTTTTTGAAGTTGTGTGTTGTTCGTGCTACCAAGGATACATCACCTGTTCCATAATCAATGCCACAAATTTCACAATGGATCTTTATTTTAGATTCTCCCTTTTCTGAATATACTTTGAGAGTAATTTTCTCATTGAAAAACTCTTCCATTAAACTTTTAACTTTTTTTCCCAAGATTCCAATACACTTGATCAACAACTATGGCTTGTTCCACTGACAAAGACATATTTTCAACTCTTGGTTGTTTATGCATAGGTACCTCCACATTCACTTCAATGTTTTCAAAGATTGGTATTGTTTTCTGTAGAAAACTAATAAATTAATAAAACACACACACTCATAAAATAAATATCAGACATATACAGAGTAGACATGGTGGAAAAGGCCTCAGCCTTACAACATTCCTCGCATTCTCATTATTAATAAATCCAATTTACAAAGAATGATAATAGTACAAATAAATACATGAGGAAGCTGGTCTCAAGATAGTATGTCTATCTTGGACACTATGGTTGAGAAAATATCTCAAAAACACACTAATCTAGGAGCCTAACTAGTTGGAGAGAATCTCTCAACCAACTAAGCCTAAACTAACTCCTAACCATGAGGAAAAAACTCAATCTAGAAAGGTAGGATTAAATCCTATTTTCATGAATTTAATGAATTTAATTATTTGGACTTAGAATTGTTTTTAATGTGAGAGTGAGGCTAACATTCCCCCCCCCAATGATAAGTCCAAATTATGAACCAGGAACCATCTTCCAAGTTCTCATGCTGAAATTGTTGATCCTAAAAAAACATTTTCCTGAAAAACCACCAAAGCTGGATGTTGAAAAAACTCAAATCTGAAGAGAACATGAATCAGCTGCATGTCTGATTCATCTCTGAATGTCGCTTGAAAACTCCATCATGTGCCAAGCTGCAAAAGGATCCATATGTCCTTTGCTTTCAATCAACATCATTTGTCCACTGACAAAATATTGAGAACGCCCACTGGCGGATGACGTTGAAAAACAACTCACTGTTGCTTTTGTTGTGTTTGAAAATTGCTCACAATTGACTTTGCTGTCGATCGCCCACTGGCGAATTTTGTGGATGCTTACTCGTAGATGAAAATGCCCACTAGCTGCTTTGCTGATGTTTTCGAGACTTTCAGTCTGACAACCACTGTCAATTTCATTGACATTTTCCCCCCTTTGTCAGCTGAAAGGAGAGAAAATCTTCTTCAGAATATTGTTGAATGCCCCCCCTTCAGATGTAGGAGTGTTTCACTAGTGTACTCCCCCATTCAAATTCACAAGAGTACCGTCTTCATTTTTACTGTTGGCTACAATATGTGTGAGTGAATTCGATTGTAAAACTTATACAATCCTCTGACCGTGGATGACCATTCCCAGGGATCAATCCATGAATAGAGAAAGTTTCTGGTCATGATTGATGAGTTCAACAATTAATGCTTCCAACACCAAGGTACATAGAAGGATTGGTTCTAATGATTAAATGACATTTCCATACCATCATACATGATGGAATCCAATGGAAACATTGCAATGTTACCAATCATGAAATCCTACCAACTATAAAGTATGTAACCACTCTCAAACATCCTTAAACAATAAATGGTAATGTTAAAAATTTAAGTAAAATGACAAAAAAGGCAAGGAAAATATCAACTTTTATTTTCAAAATTAATATTACCATTAATTTCTAGGGTTAGGTTTAGTAAGGCACCAAGGTTATATATTTTTCATTCTTTCTAAATAATTCTCTAATAATTTGATGCACTCTAGCCATGTCATAAGATATTGTATGAAACTAGCTATTTCTATACAAAATCAACGACCGATTCCTTAGCAAATTAGCCTTAATAGTTTCGAAACATCAAACAACACCAAAACCGATCAAACCAACTAATTCCACCAATTCCAACCTAGTTTCAATAACACTACAATAAGTTTGTTCTGCAATATCATCTTCCTATTTATGTTTTGACTCTAGTAAAAACTAATAAGGGTATATAACATTTTCTTTGTCATCTTCTTCTTAGATATATGAGGGAACATATGGTCCTTTAGGGAATCCAAAATCATCCATACTTGGCCTTCAATTCCTTTTTGTTGTGGGCTATCAATTCTTGCAAATCTATGGGCAAAGTCACAATGTCCGAGACAATATCCCAAAGATTATTCTCTTTTAGAAAGAGTGTAACTTTCAACCTTCCATACTAAAGAATTCGAGACACCATCCAATTTTCCCTCAAACCTAATGCTAGCCAATGTCGTTTCTAAGAAATTAGTTTGAAATCCTCTAATTGTTAGTACTTTCCAACAATTGATTTTCCATTGTAAATATTTGAAAATCTCAATTAGACAAGTTTGTTCTAATATCATGTGAAAATTTCAAGCCCTGGGTGACTAATGTCCCTATGATCTCATGATTAATGCTAAAATTAAATTCCAGACCATAACATGAATCACACAATAGCTAAAAATTAAATGGAAAAGCATACAAATTAATCACATACATAGATAATTACTCCTTCAAATCAAGTTTTCATTCATTCAAAACGCTTATTAAAAACCTCCACACATCCTCCAATGAAAACAACACTACACAAATTCCAAATAACACCCTAAACTGAGCTTGTAAAACCTACTCGAAAAAGTACAGAGTACTAAAAATAACCAGAAACTACAAAAAACTTCTATACAGCTTATGAAATAACCTATACAGAGATGTCCATACAACTATACAAAACTATCCCATACAACTATATGGCACTATTCAACACCTATACTAATTTTCTACTGCCTAGATTCACCTCTACCTGAATGCCTCATTTGTGTTGAAAAACCTCTACCTTGCCCTATATTTATACTTTTAGTAAAGAATCTATTTTTAAGATTACTCAATTACTAAATATACTCAAGTGAATTACAAAAATATAATTAGTTTTCAAGGATACCTTTCAAAAATATCTCAAAATTTCTTCACATGTTTACACTCCTATCCAAACATTGTCCAAACTATAATTCTCAACGTGTTCCTCCTCTCCACTTCTATGTTCTCCTCTTCCCGAGGAAGTGAAAATGAATGCTCTTCTAAAACACTAGTAAACTTAAAAGCCCTTTTGATTCAAAATACAACCCCAAACCTTGTGCAAGGATTATTTACTCCCATATCATAGACTGCCCACCCACAACAATATACCTACCTCCGTCACAAGAGCAATATAACTTTGACAACAACCACTTCTAAACCAATTACAAGTCCATTTTATACGATGAACTAAAATGTTAAAAATTAATTATAGTTAGCACACTACTTACAACATCAACAATAAATCAATCATAGTCCATGCCTACCAAACCACTAGAACGCAATCTTAATAGACTGCCCACCAGAAAAAATATACCTGTCTCCTTGACAAAAAATAGACACTTATAGACTACCCACTAGCAAAAATATACCTATCCCTTGACAAAAAATAGACACTTATAGACAATTACCAGTTAACTGATTGAGATATGTTTACCCTCTCCTGTTGAGGCAATCTAGTTCCAAAATTACATTAATCATAGTGAAATTGTGACATTAGCATGAACCATTCCTTCACAAGACTGAAAATTCAAGATTGTACTACAATACCAAATTCTTCATGTGCAATAGCAAATGCTTCTCTTTCAGATAGCTCTTGTAGCGTTTAAGAAGAGCCTCTCCTGCCTCAACATTTATATCTATCAACTATCTTCTGTAAACAACTGACTCGCATCAACAATTTCCTTCAATTTGAGACGCAATTGCAGTTTCTATAGGGCAGCCCAAAGATAGGATTTATGTTATCCGCCAACCCTCTAGTAATTTATTGTTCACCCATTTCTTTCTAGAATTGAATTGTGCATGCATTTTATGAAGTTACCCCCCTACTTAGGAACAAAATTGTAATATGGTGGATCAGTAGAGCTTCATTGTCTTGATGGGTGGATGCCCCTAATGCTTGGAACATGTTATCTAGGAGTTGGGCCACCAATTTGGGGGGTACATTACAAATGGATCTATCTTATGCTACGATCGCTATATGTGATGGAACTGTTGTCACTCTTTATGAGGTGCCTCCTCATAAATACCATGTAGAATATTTTGAAGACCATGTGAATGAGATTTACTATGAATAAGAAATTGGGAACCAAGCGATCTTAGTAAAATCGATTGCACCTCATGAGGAGATCCATGAAGATAAGGAATGTGACAAAGTATGGAAGATGAATTTTGATGGAGCTCAATCCCAGTTGGGTGTTGGAGTGGGGATTGTGTTCACATCTGCTGAAGAGGATGAAAAGTCATTTTCATATTGCCCAAAGTTTGAATGTACAAGTAACATAGTTGAGTATGAAGCATAGTTCATTGGTCTTGAATTGGCCCTACACATGGGAATAATGTCTGCAAGTGATCGATGACTAATATATTATAGTCTTATAGATTAAAAGATAGCTCACCACAAAAAATTAAAGATTCAAAATGTATAGAAATGAAATATGGGATATCATTAAGATTTTATAGGCATTTGAAATTAGGGCAATGGATAGAGAATATAATACCAAGGTTGATTTGTTGGCAGTGTAAGATCCCACTTTAGGACTATATGAGCAATTTATCCCTTGGGATTGCAAGATGTAGATTATCTTCAAGGCCTTGGTTCCTAATAACCAATAACATTAACAAATTTTCCATGATGATTATTAGATTATGATGTTCCTAAAAAATATGCTAGAATTTGAAGGGAGTTACATCAATTGGTAAGGTGAGAATGACATTAACGATTATGATATAGAAGAACTTCCAAAAAACAAGATTCCTTAGAGTGTTGTTCCTTTAGAAGGCATGTTCACCAGACATGACATGTATAAGAAACCACTAAGTGAGGATTTACTTGATGACATTTCTAAGATAAATATTGGATCTATAAAGAATGCAAAGATTGTTAAATTTAGCAAGGGTACTTCCCTTGAATAAAGGAAGAAAACTAAAAATTTGATTAAGGAATAATGGGATATATTTTCCTAGTCATGATATAAGGGAATACAAAGGAGATATTATTCAACACGAAATTTTTCTTAAAGGAAGCCAAATAGTTTAAACAGGAACTGAGAAATATCAATCCCAAACTTGGCCCCCTCATTCATGAGGAGCTACAAAAGATGCTTTCTATAAAGATCATTATACCCTCTTGACACTCTTCATGGGTGTCAAACTTGATGGTTGTGAGAAAGAAACATGGAATGCCTGGATTTTTGGAATTTTAACCAGCTTTCACTTAAAGATAATTATCCCCTATTGAATAAGGAGCAATTTCTACACAGAGTTCTTGGAGCAAAGATGTTTCCTATGTTGAATGGTTTTGCTAGATGCAACCAATTTTTGGTCAATAAAGAAGATTGGAATAATAGAACCTTCATGACACCATGGGTTACGTTTTAATGCCTTAAGATGCCCTTTGTATTACTTAATGTTGGATACATCTCCCATAGGGGAATGGATTTGCATTTAGAGGCCTAATTGGTAAATAAATTGAGAACTATTAAGATGATATTTGAATGTTTTCGAAGGATTGAAATTCCTATGCAGGTCACCTGAGGCAAGTTTTTGAGAGGTGTCATAGATACCAAATTTCATTAAGTCCTAAGAAGCCCCTTTTTGGGTAGATCATGGAAAGTTGTTGAGCCATATCATCTCAAAGGAAGGAATTCATGTCAACCTAGTAGAGTGGATGCAATAAAGAAGATCCCTCTCCTAGAAAACAAAAAAGCCATACATTTTTTTTTAGTAAGATAAACTTCATCTAGAGGTTTATCTCATATTTTGTTGAAATTTTGAAATATTTATCCAAATTGCTAAAGAATGTTTGCAAATTTGAATGGGATGAGGATAGCATAAATTTTTTTACAAAGATAAAAGAAGCAATCACATCCTCTCCTGTCTTTGTGAGTCCTGATTACTCAAGTGACTTTATTTTATTCTCATTTACTTGTGAGGATACGATTATTAGAGTGTTCCTACAAAAGAATAATAATAATAATAATAATAATATGGTGCAACCTATAGCCTTTATGAGCAAGAACCTTAGGGACTATAAACTTAAGTATTCTACCATGGAGAAACACTCATACACTTTAGTTTAGTCCCTCAAGCATTTTAGGTCGCATGTAGGTTATTCTGGGATCATAACCTATGTCCCTCACAATCTCGTAAAAGATATCCTGATCACTTGATGGACAAGGACTCCCACTCATCAACTACTAATTTTCTATTAGATTCAATTTGCAATACTTTTACTATTTGAACAGGACAGTTCAAATATATGTTGATTTCAAGTTGGTTGCTATTCTAGTATAAATTATCAATTAGAATTGTGAGATAGATTCTTATAGTACGTATTTCAAATAATGTTTATCTAGAAATAAAAAATATTCACAGTAAGTATAAAATGTCAAGAAAAATGAAACAAAACACATAGTATTAATGATACTCATGATGCATAATTTTGAATGATATGATTTAAAGCACCTAGTATTAAAAAATCATGTCCTTCCTCCTCCAATTAAACTCACAGATGTAATTTCTTTTGGTTACAGATCCAAATCAATCTCCTCTCACCTCCAATCCTTTCCCCAAATTGAGCTGCCAGACCCTCTCAGAACCATAAGATATTCAATGGTGATTATATGGGTCTGCTTTGAACTTGCATGTAAGACCATAGAACTTATCCCTGTGACCAACAGGTTGGCATATCTTTGCAGGAAGACCAACAATGATATTCGAAGAATCATTCACAATTACATACATTTTGGGCAGACAATTCTTCCAATCTACAACAAAAAGTCATGAATTTTCTGAGGCAATCTAGCCTCGAGCAAGTCATCAACGAAGACTAAGATTCACTCTAATCCATGAATCTTTTACAGGATCATACAACATCCCTTGAATTGGACTTCTAGGGCCTAAATTTGCACCCTTCAGAAAAAACAAGCCTCTATGTTCCACACCAATGTGATTTTTCATGGAAGAATGCATCCTTGAGATAGACTCCAGCAGTTTGTGGTAGAATTGTAGACTTCCTTAGAAGCACATTCTTCCATTTCTCTATTACCTCAAGCTATAGGAATCCTCTTTTTCAAGGTTACAACTATCTAATTCCACTAAGGAACCTCTACTAGGGAATCTCTAATCCAATGATTCTTGTAATATTCATATTTATGCACAATATTTGCAGGTTCAATTGGTCAAATGCAATTGTAAATTGTGAATTGAGAGTGTACGATGCAAGATTGATGGTTTTTGAATGATTGAGATATCCACTAGTTCACTAGCAATAGGTCCTCAAATGGTTCTTCGTCCTCTATGGGTCTCCTCTTCTGCATGACTAAGCAATAAGAACAGGGGCTAAATCTAATGAGAAGTGTAACCTATGAAGGAGATTCAAAATTTTGGCCAGGGAGGTTGCATTAAACACAAGCAAGTGAAAATATAATACGCCACCTACATGAACTCCCTAGTCCTCCACATCCATTGATTCTTGCCTATACAGACAACCTCTTTCTCCATAAAATAGAAAACATTATAGGGCATACCTTTCTATGCTGGTTAAGTAAGGAGGCAGAAGCGTGCTCACTCAAATCTTTGGCTGGCCTTTGAAGAGCAGAGGCACGAAGGTTCTACTCAGGTAAGGTCTTGCGTCGGCGACCGAATCAAGTGCTGAGAAACTCAATAGCTATCCTGCTAAGGTTCAAACGAGAAGAAAGGCTTAGGGTTGTAGGTGGGTTACAGAGGCTCGACTCCAAAATAACTCTTTTCCTCCGCTATGATGTGTAGCCCAAATCAAGTGCTGAGAAAGTCGATAGCTGTCCTGCTAGGGTTTAAATGAGCAGAAAGGTGTTGTAGGTGGGTTGCAGAGGCTCGACTCCAAAATAACTCTTTCCCTCCACTGTCATGTGTAGCATGGTTTTTAGCCCGATTTTTTCCCTACGACTGGTGTATTTTTCCCTCCGCTTGGCCAAAAAAATGTATAAAAAATACCTTAGGTTATATATATTGTTGTATGGTATATTAAAACCCTTTAAGCCCTCATTATAACCCCAATATTTTATTTTTTGCTTTTTTCCATTTTTAATGCCCAATATGAACGCATGTGATATAATATTGGTTTGTCAGTGACGCCCCCGTGTATGTTTGTAGGAAGAAGATCAAATATGACAAATAATATGGTTGATTGCAATTCACATGACTCTCTTTATAGATCAAATGAGAAACAAAGAGATGAGTACTCTCCTAACATAGCAGATACCTTGAGAAGTTTAAAGGTAGAAATCCCTATATGGGGTCCTAGCCCTCCATAGGGCCACATTGACATTTGTAGGGTGAGCGTTGACAGCCATGGGCCTCCACCATAATAGATATTACTTCATGGATCCCCAACAATGTTCATTGATTGTTTGTGTTCTACCTTTTTGGATGAGGATGATGCACCTAGTCCACCTTGCCCAACTGACTCCACGGTTGCACCATACACTTGGAAGATGTTCTAGGATACCTCCCACTGCAGAGGGATTATTTCATTACTCCAACCCTTACATATGGTCTATAGACATATTTGATTCATTTGGAGACCCATGAGGATGTCCTTGTGCCCCCACATCCACTTGGGAGCACCAAAGGTTCTTGATTGGAAAACAAGGGGCCACCCCCTTGTCCACTATGTTTGGAGTCCATTTATACATCATGGCACCCCTTAGACTTCATTAGGCATCCTCAAAGGCCCAATGACTCACTTTTTTGATCATTCGACCCTCTTGAGAGACTTATCTTTACATTATTGAGCTATTTGGTGGGCTTATCACCAAAAGTTTTGTTATTATGCACATTATTTTATTTGAGGGACTAAATTAGGCCTAATTAGCTAAATCAAATTCATTAGGAAGTGTATAAATACAAGTGTGATGAATCATTTTGATGATCATCACTTGGATTGGATCATACTCTCTTGTGAGATTTGCACTATTCTTTTTGGAGAACGAAATTGGATGATAGATGAATTTTGATGTTTGGACTCCTCATTTTTTTCTTGGAGCTTCACTATTGGCATATAACGATGCTTGAATATACTTTTTCTTACATGTAAGTACTATTTTAATGTTTATTTTTCATTTTCTTATGTCACATGCATGTTGCTA
Source organism: Pinus tabuliformis (assembly GCA_031772625.1). Lineage (NCBI taxonomy): Eukaryota > Viridiplantae > Streptophyta > Pinopsida > Pinales > Pinaceae > Pinus > Pinus tabuliformis. The sequence continues at coordinate 781,150,801 of CM062808.1, read as the reverse complement.
GGGATTTTCACTATACTAGGTTGAAATTTACTGCTTTTCTTATGTGAAATGGTGGAAATTTGTCTTTTTATAGCGCTGCATCATGTCATGGACCATGTATGAATAAGTGAATATTCTCAGAGATATTTTGTTGAAATTTTATCTTGATAAGTCATCATATATTGCATATTGAAGTGTAAAGACCTTGAAGTAATTGTCACATGCCATAATTTCCATGTGAAATTGTTCTAGAGGCCTCCTTGACTAAATAAAATCATCCCAAGAATTAGAATCTCCTTGACTCCATTTATCCCAAAGGATTATGCACTAATCCTCTACTCGTGATCATTATAAAGCACATCTTTCTCACCTTCTCTCTTTCTTTCTAGGCCTAGCCCCAATAGGTGACCTAGGTTATCAAATTTCTCACAATTCACCCACTTAAAAAATTCAATATCTTGTCCTCTACTGCGTTGTTGTGGCTCCTAGGAGCCCTTCAAATTTGAAGCAATTCCAACAGTGGGATCTTGAGATATTCCAAGCCCTAGTTCGAAGATCGATTTGTTGAAAATTTCGCCTTTGATCCCCTTCTCCCCTTCAATTAGGTCAGTTAGACCCCTAATTGATCAACTCCACCCACTTGACCTAACTTTGGGTCCACTTGGTCCCGTATGGTCCCACAACTTTTAGAAGATAATTTTACAAAGACCATTTTGAAACCAAGTTTTCACAAGGGTTTCTAGGAGTAGGTTCCTCCTTGATGTGTCTCATTTGCAAACCCTAGTCCTTGAAACTGCCTTGGCCCTTCTTAGAGATCCTTACACCTTGCTTCTCAAGCAACCAAACCATACAATTGAGTCTCTCTTGCGAATAGGCCTTAGGAATCACTCATTTTATCTTCATTGATTCATCCTTCTAGCGATTCCCTTTACTATTGGGTATCCTCCCATTGGTCAAAGTCTGTAAAGAGCAGGGAGCTTTAACTGAGGTGATAGTGGGATATTGCTCCATCATTTCCCTTGACCTAATAGTTGTCCCTTTAGAATTCCCTCCTAGAACCCCTACTAGTTTGAGCAGTAACATGCACTACAACATAATGTAGCATGACTCTGTAGCCCAACACAATCTTCAATTAAAATTACAAACCACCATTTAATAAAAAACTTTTGAAGCACTTGATCAAAAAACCTTACCATGTTATTACTAATATCTTAGAAATGAATCCATTCTAAAAATTTATAGTGTAATCATTCTATTATTGTAAAATGAAAGTCTATCATAATAAAAAAACCTACACATCAAATAAAACATCAATATCATACATCATAAACCATAGAAAGAAAAAGTCAAAGGAAAAACTTTAACCCTAGTGAGCCATCCCTATTTTATCAAATTGAAATAGAAAATGTCATTATCACTTGCAAAGAAAATTGAGTGTGGTTGGAAACTCCATGCATAGTGTGATAAAAGACTCAAGGTTTAACCACGAGTGACTGTACTTTGACTTACTTTAACAATATTCATTAGATGTGAACACGAAGATGCTTATCGCTAAACCTTTTCTCGGGTGAATAACTAAAGGCGAAGCCCAAAAATTTTGATGTGGATTTTTCAAGGATGGAATTTGATGGGAAAATTAATAAGTGATTTGCTAGTCAAACACAATTAAGATTTTTTTTTGTTGAAATTGTGAAAACTGGTTTAGGAGGTGTGAAAGACATTAAAAGGTAGCGTATGTTTTGAAATTTCAACTTTAGATCTTTTGCTAGTCAAATACCATTAATTTTTTTGTAAAACCATTAAAGATATTTTTTTGTCGAAATTGTAAGCACTGGTCTAAGATGTGTGAAATACCTCAAATTTAAAGAGTGAGTTTTTTTTGAAAATTGAAAATTTCAACCTTGATTTTCATTAACCATATATAGATATAGTTTTTGAGTAACCAATATTAAGAAATTTAAATAAAGTTACTATTAAATTGAATATAAAAAAATTAAATAAAATTTAAAAGTAATTTTAGTGTATTTATTTGTAATTTTGAAAATAAGATTTTCTTAAATGATAGATAAGTTAATTTAAAGTAATTTTTATTAAGAAATATTTAGATTTTTTATTTATTGGAACATAAAAAAAATATTGATTTATTTAAATATTATTAAATGGAAAACTACTTTAACTATTTGATTGAAAACTACATAAGCATAATCCATACAATTGAGTCTCTCTTGTGAATAGGCCTTAGGAATCACTCATTTTCTCTTCATTGATTCATCCTTCTAGTGATTCCCTTTACTATTGGGTATCCTCCCATCGGTGAAAGTCCGCAAAGTGCAGGGAGCTTTAACTGAGGTGATAGTGGACTATTGCTCCATCGTTGCCCTTGACTTAATAATTGTCCCTTTAGTATTAGTTGTTGAAACCCCTACTATTTTGAGTGGTAATATACACAACAACATATTGTAGCGTGACTCTGTAGCTCAACACAATATTCAATTAAAATTGCTAACCACCATTTAATAAAAAACTTTTAAAGCACTTGATGAACAAACCTTACCATGTCATTATTAATATTTTAGAAGATGAAATCATTCTAAAAATCTATAATGTAATCATTTTCTTATTGTAAAATGAAAGCCTATCATAATAAAAAAATTTACACATCAAATAAAACACCAATATCATACATCATAAACCATATAAAGAAAAAGTCAAAAGAGAAAGCTCTAACCCGAGTGAGCCATCCCTATTTTATCAAATTTAAAAAGAAAATGTCATTAACATTTAACATTTGCAAAGAAAATTAAGTGTGGTTGGAAACTCCACACATAGCATGATAAAACACTCAAGATTTAACCACGAGTGACCGTACTCTGACTTAATATAATTAAACCAATTAATATAATTATTTTTTTTGCAAAACCTGTCAAAGTTTTTTTTGTTAAAATTCTGAAAATCACTAGAGAAAGTATCAAAACTCTTGAGTTTGTTTTGAAATTATAGCCTTCATCTTCATTTATCATCTATAGATATAGTTTTCTAAAAGCCAAAAATTTGAACATTAATAAATTTAAATAAAGTTACTATTAAAATAAATAAATAAAATTTAAATAAAATTAGAAGGTAATTTTAGTGTATTTTATTGTAATTTAGAAATCACGATTTTCTTAAATGTTAAATAAGTTAATTTAAGGGAATTTCTGATTAAGAAGTATTTAGATTTTTTATTTATTGGAACCTTAAAAACATATTGATTTGTTTAAATATTATTGGATTGAAAACTTCATTTTAACAACTGGATTGAAGAATTACAAAACCATGATCCAATTACCTCAAGTATTTGGCATAAACAAAATTTTATAAATGAACACATTAATATTTAATTAGTAACTAATTCACATCATTGTTCCCCTATTCTCAACATTTGAGCAAGGAGGGAATATGTTGAGAAATCTTTATCGTTTGCAGGATGTTTCTTTCCATGTCTAATTTAATGGCAAAAATGTAAGAAATCAATTGCATATAGATCTATTGGATGGATCTATCGTAACGGAATGAGTGTCCAAACATGAGAAAGCATGAATTTTGTGGAACTATGTGTGGCGACTCGCCATCTAAGCACATTCAATGGCACTTGAAGTTTACTCAACTAAAACCTAGTTGCACACTTGCTTACTGATGGCTTTAAGCTTTTGGTAGCTTGACTCTCCATCTCTACCACCAACCCTTGACGTTGTTGCATTCAACAATTTAGTTGTTTGTGATCCAACACTCCAATGCCTTAAGCCTATTTGATTCTTTAAAAATTTGGATGATGTTTTAAAAGTCACTATCCATAATTGGAATGAAGTTCCAAAAATCACCATCCATAACAATCAATCATGTGTGATGGTTGTTAAGCTAGCTGGGAGAGGTCATATTGAGAAATTCATGAGACTATGGTCATTTCCCCGCTCAATGAATTGGTGGGTAGATAACCACAGGAGACCTAACATCAATATCTGGGTTGGACCTAGTCATATAGTTGCCCACTTGGATATGTTTCTATTATAAAGATCATTTTTAAATTAAAATCTTAATGATTCTTCAAAAATTCTATCTTGGAGTGGCTCATATCACTACCCAATCACTTCGGAAATTAATATTGAAGTCGATTATAACCTTTTTCTTTTTTCGCTTAAATATGTTGTGGCTCTCTAGGCATAGAATTAGAGAAGTTGTATTGCAATCTTGGGGAAATGGATTTCTGGCTCTCTAATGTTTATTTGGGAATAGAAATAAAATATTTAAAATTGGCACTTAAAATATGGGCAAGGAACATTTATTCAAACAAAAAACACTCGATTCATTTATAAAAATTATCGAGAAGCCTTACAACAACAAATGGAACAAAATTTCATCTTAATGGATATTTATGTGGAGGAAAATAGTTCTTTTGAAAAATATCATAAGACACTTTGAGAATAGGAGGAAGAATATAGATTAAAATCACGTAGCCTTAGTTATAAGTGGGGGATAAAAACACTAATTTTTTTCATAATTAGGGAAAAAAGGATGACCTAGAAGAATAAGATCAAATCAATTTCTCTAGATGAGGAAAATATTATAGATTTCTCTCTAATTAAAGAAAACGTAGTTCGATATTTCCACACTCTTTATGAATAAAAAGGCTCTTAGGATGACATTTATGAGCATGATATGTTGGCTCGTATTCCTGACTTGGTATCCTAAGAGGATAATGATGCCTCATTGATCCTTATTTTGGAGGGGGAGGATTGTGAAGTATTAGTCTCTTTCATCCCAAACAAAGCCCTGGGCCTAGATTGATTCTTAGCTCATTTTATCAGTAATCTTGGGATATCACCAAATATGATTTGTGTAGAATGATAGATTATTCTATTATGCAAACATACGTTGGAGGAGTAGTCAACTCATCCTTTCTAGCACTGGTTTTGAAGGAATTCAATCCATATTCTCTCTCATTTTTTACCAACCTCCCTATGTAATATTTCTTATAAGTTGATCACCAAAATTATAACAGCTTCTAAAAATTATATCTCAAAATTCATAGGATTTGATAGAGACAGGCAAATTGTGGATAACATCATTCTTGTCCTATATTCAATCCATTTAAAAAAAAGTTAAGGAGAGAAAGGATTGATTATCAAGTTAGATATGGCCAATTCCTTTGATCTGGTTCACCTTAAGTTCCTCTTTGCATTAATGAAATAATTTGGGTTTCAAGAAAAGTTAATTAAGTGGGTTTATGCTTGCAGATTGATGGGCCTCCAAATTAGACATAAATTAAGGCCCATCTAACCTTTTTTAAGCACATAAAAGCTATATTAAATATCTCCTTCTACACTTAACAATGTTTTTTTAGCTTTAATATGTTCTTAGAAAGGTTTATAGATAATTGCATATTATGTGCCTAATATTATTTATTTTTGCAGAATATTGAGTATTTAATAAATTATGAATGAGATAATATAGGGACTTGCTCCCTATTACAGGATGGATGAAGATTGGATAATAAATGAACAAAACATCATAAAATTATTGACAAATTCTGGAGCTCCACTGATTGAGAAAATCTAATAATGTGTTTTGTGTCATTTAATGAAGATTCCTAGCATTGGGAACCAGATGCACTTTTTGAGGGGAAAGATGCCTCGTTTCAAGGAGAATGCTTCCTCATCACTTTGTATAAGTACCAATTCAAATTTTCATCTAGGGGCATGTATTTATTAGTCTTCTTGCGGAGAAATCTTGTTATTTAGTAGGTCCACTTTCATTTATAACACGGATGTACTTGGATTGATTCAAATAATGAAGTTTGGTACTATTTTTAGCCTCGAAAGTTTGGTTTCCTTCATAGAACTCTAAGCATCCTTGGCCTTGGCCATCCCAGGAGCCTCAAAGTCCTCTTGTATAATCTCTTTGTTTTCTTTGAATTTCCCTTTCACTTGCATCTCTTATTTATTCATTTACTATTCATGCTTCTTTTGTTGTAGGTCATATTGGTTAAATAATTAAAGTGAGTTTTTTTTTAGTTTATTTACAGAGTCACAAGCATGATACATCTTTATAAAAGCTTTGAAAAGTAATATTCATCATTGAGCTACTTGGATTGGTTTACTAGTTCACAAATCTAAAATTTATGGAAGTCCCTTGTAGAAAAATAGTAGTAATTTTCTGCTATTTTTTAAAATGTGTTAATGAGCTTCATTTGAGATGATTCCACTTTTATTGGATCATAAAAACATTCAAGTTAATAATAAAATTTACCTCATATAATTTTCACTTGATTAGGTTAGGCATTTTGTAGGTTAACTAGCTCATTAGTTCTTGAATTTATGGTTTTTAGAGTAGTAATTTTCTGTTATTTTTTAGCACATGTTGACAGGGATATTTTGGAGTGATTGCACTTGGAATGAAATCCTAGGACATCCTACTTAATAACAAAAGTTTTCCTATCTCATTTCCATTTGATTTACTTGGGCATTCAACAAGCTATCTCACTCGAGTAGAAAAACATGGCCTCATGTAGCACCTCTTGTAGCACCCCTGTAGCATGTGTAAGCTTGACTAGATCTGCACCAAAAGTTTGGTTTTTGTCCCTTAGTATTGAATACTGACCCCTAGGCTCTAAATCCATGATTTAGGAAGACCAAATACCACTTAGGATTTTCCTTTTTACCCATGCAACACATCTCAACAATTTGGGTTAATGGACACATTTATGAATTGGATAACACAATAATGATTTCCTTGATTGCCACACGAAGTATCTAATGAAATTTTTCAATGGATATAACCTCTCTGAAATGCAGTGATTGATTACATTATTTTTCCTTCACACATATTAAATTAGTTTACTTTCTTTATTCTTAAGCTAGTGTTTCTATTTCAAGCACTATTATTTCCATTCCATAGACTAGATTTCCTTTTCAATGCAACTTTTACATTCTTCAATTAGGCTAGTGTTTGATTTCATGATGTTCACTTCATTTCATGATAAACTAAATAAGGACACATTGCATGTTGCACATATAGTGCTGAAACGTCTTAAGTTTGTACAAACCCCGAGTTGATAATTTAAGTTGGTAGCCTTTGGAGTTGCATCATTCTTGTTGCAATACTAAGGCTCATCACATATCTCACTTGGTCAATGGAAGGTTAAATAGATTTTTCAAAGCATCAAGAGGCCTACAACATGCTTTTCCTCTTTATCCAATTCTATTTATCATAATGGTAGAGTCTTTGAGTAGACAATTGGATTATGAAAGGAGAAGATAAGTGTTCCTAGTTGTTCACTTTGGGAGAGGATCAAAAACATCAATCATGCCTAGTTTGGAGATGATACATTATTGTTGGGAAGTTCCTTTGCAATCATTGCCAAAAAATTTCAAATATTTTTTTATAGTTTTTTTAGGCCTCTTATGCATTGGTTAATAAAGGAAAAATTCAAATATATAAATGAAATTACAATAAAGATTTAATGTGTTAGTTGAATCATATCTTGGATTCCTGGTAGCATATAGATGGAAGGAATTTAAATATAGACATTCCTATAAGTTTTAAATCCCATTCTTATTAGTCTTGGGCCCCAATTATCTCCAAATTCAAATCAAAGATTGAACAATGGGGAGACAACTAGATCAACCCTACTAGGTGTGTGGTTCTCATTCTTGTTATCTTATTACTTATTCCTCTATTTCAATTCTCAACTCTTTTAGTTGCATTGGGGATTCATAGGAAAACATTACAAGAGATGTGAATCTATGTGGAAAGGGGGAAAATCTAATGCCAAAAAATTATATCTGGTAAAATAGGGAGGCTTAGAAATTTGAGATCCTTCCTTCATAAATGTAGTGATTAGAGGAAAATTGTTTTGGAGGCTAATATCATAGAAAGAATACTGGTGGGAAAAGATCGTTAAATATATATAGTTCTCTAGGGAATAGTTAAGATTTTTAAAGTCTCCCACATGTGACTAGGGAGGATCCTCAATTTGGAAAGTCATGCAATTAGCTTCCTATCTCAAAAAATAACACCTTTCTTGGATTATAGGAAATGGTATGTTGATCAATGTATGGTGCAGTTGGATCCTTTGCCACCCTCCATTGGTTTAAAATCAAGAGCTTTGTGCCACTTTGAGATTGTATTTCCTCTCAAGAAAATTAGTGCATTGTGGATTTCTCCTAATGGACTAATGATGGCACATGGTTAGGCTATAATATGAAAACAATGCCACCACCTTTGAACATTGTTACTCATTTGTTGGAAATTGTTTTCATTGGCTATGCTCTTGCGCATAAGGAGGAGGAATATGCCACGACTTGGAAATCATCATAGTATAGTCAAACAAGGCTATTTGAATCTACTTTTTCCTCAAGGAATTCCCCCAAAATATTATATAAGGGAAACTGTTTGGCTTCTGAAAAATCCTCCCAGAAAATATATATATTTTGTTGGTTTTTAATCAATAAAAAAATACTAACAAAAGAGAATTTGAAAAAGTAGGGCATAAGTAGGACATCTAGATATCCTCTTTTTTATTATCAATAGGATTTTATTCCTAATTTATTCCTTGATTGTCATTTCATTCATTCATTTTGGAAATTTTTCCTAAATTCTTTAGTAGTAAGATTAATCTGGCCCTCTTCTGTAAGTGATTATTTTGTCTCATGGGATCAACATTATTGAATCTCATTTCTTGGAAAGTTTATTTTCAAGCACATCTATTTTTCTTTTTGCAAATATATAGATTGGAAAGCTTGGTTAGATCACAACAAAAGTATCTTTGAAGATCAAAAATCCTTTCCCCAAAGTTTGGCTTCCAATGCCATCTCTCTAATGTTATGAAACCAGCTCAAGAAAAGATAGAAAAGATGGATCAACGGCTTAGAATTCAGCCTCTTCGAGGGGGCAACCTCCTTTACATTACATAAATGAACAATTCTTGGATGATACAAATGACAAAACCTCCTTTCTATATATAGGAGTCTAAGGAGTCACAATATAATCCAGCCGACCTAACAATAATAATATAAAGCCACAAAAATAACAATAGAGGGATTCTATGGGGCACAGTAATAACAATATGGGGGCAATAGGGGCACAACAATATTAATAAGGGGTATAACTACAATAGTAATGGGGTAATCACTAGTATTATAGGGACCCAACATGCCCCTCTCCTTCAAAAAAAGTGTTGTCCTCAACGCTTGAGTAGTTCTGGATACTTCTGCATAAAATTCTCATCCTCCCATGTGGAATCTTCAGCAGATAAGTTCTTCCACTTGATAAGATACTCTGAAATTGATCGATTTCGTAGCTGTCGAGTTCTTGTTTCTGTGACTGCTTCCGGTTCCAATATAATTTTTCCTTCCTCGTCAAGTTCTGGCAATATTGTTTGAACTGGGAGCTTGTCGCCTATAACCTTCTTTAAACATGAAACATGGAAAACTGGGTGCAATCGAGAAGCTGCAGGAAGCTCCAATTTGTATGCCATAGTACCAATCTTTTGCAACACCTTGTACAGACCATAATACTTTGGTGATAATTTATTATCCTTCTTAGCTTGCTTGAGGGACATTTGCTTATATGGTTGTAGCCGTAGGAATACCCAATCACCTACATCAAAACTTCTTTCACTGCGATGTTGATCTGCCTGTTGTTTCATTCTATTCTGTGCCAACACGAGGTTATCCTTTAAGAGTTGGAGGACTTGTTGTTGATGTTCGATGTGATGTTCCACTGCCTGAACCTTAGAATTTTCTCTTAAATATGATGTGATGGATGGTGGTTGATACCCATAAAGTGCCATAAATGGGGTCATTTTTGTTGCTGTATGGAAGGAAGTGTTATACCACCATTCAGCCAAAGGCAACCATTTGACCCATTGTGTCTGTTTATCAGATACAAAGCAACGAAGATATCCTTCCAAACATTTGTTTACTATCTCATTTTGCCCATCAGATTGAGGATGATAAGATGAGCTATGAGCTAACTGAGTACCAAGACAAGAAAATAATTTTGTCCAAAAATTTCCAGTGAAAATGGGATCTCTGTCACTTACAATAATCTTTGGGTTTCCATGTAGCTTTTGAATTGTTTCCATAAATGTAGTAGAAACTGTACTGGCTTTAAATGGATGTGATAATGCACAAAAGTGTGCATACTTGGTAAGTCTGTCAACTACCACCATGATGACACTCTTTCCCTCAGACTTGGTAAACCTGTGATAAAATCCATTGAAACCTCCTCCCAACGTTGGCTTGGAATGGATAAAGGTTGTAATAGACCTGGTGTCTTAATTGTTTCAACTTTATTTTGTTGGCAAACCAAACATTCCGCCACAAACTTTTGAATATCTGATTTAAGGCCATCCCAAAAAAATTCCTTCTTAACCCTGTGGTAAGTTTTTAAAAATCCTGAGTGCCCTCCTAAGGGAGAAGTGTGCAATTCCATAAGAATCTTTTGTTTTAGCTGGGAATTCTTACAGAGGTATAAGCGATCTTTGTACCATAACGAATCATTTTTCCAGCTAAATGTATCAGATATACTGGAATCTTGTTGTAACTTTCGAATAAGTGCCCACACTTCTTCATCATTCTTCCATTCCTCCCTTGCTTCGTTTATCCAATCTGGTTGGATAATAGAAATGGCGCACAACAATGCTTCCACATCCTCATCCTTTCTTGAGAGTGCATCTGCCACCACATTTTGCTTCCCTTTTTTGTAGATGATTTCAAAGTCATAACCCAACATCTTTGTGACCCACTTTTGTTGCTCTTCAGAGGATAATCTTTGTTCTAAAAAGTATTTAAGGCTATCATGATCCGTTTTTACCTTGAAGTGTCTTCCCATTAGGTAGGGTCGCCATTTCTTAAGTGCATGGAGTATTGCCAACATTTCCTTCTCATAAATAGCTTTGTGTAAAAACTTTCCCTTGATTGGACGACTTTCAAAAGCAATGGGTCTTTCATCTTGCATTAAAACAACACCAATTCCATTTCCTGAAGCATCACATTCCACAATAAAGGTTTTTGTGAAGTCCGGTGTAGCTAAGACCGGTGCTTGGCACATTGCCTCTTTAAGATGTTCGAAGGCCTTTGTTGCTTCTGGAGTCCATGAAAATGCATCTTTCTTCAATAATGTTGTTAGAGGTGCTGCTATTCTCCCATAATTCTTAACAAACTTGCGATAATACCCTGTCAACCCGAGAAATCCTCGCAGATGCTTTATGGATGTGGGAATTTTCCATTCCTTAATGGCTTTAATTTTGCTAGGGTCTACCTTAACTCCTTCATGAGATACAATATGACCCAGATATTCCACCTCTTGTACTCCAAAGAAACATTTGGATCTTTTTGCATATAATTGTTTCTCCTCCAATAGTTGTAGCACCCTGTCAACATGTTCAACATGATCCTTCCAAGACTTGCTGTAGATTAGTATATCATCAAAAAATACTAACACAAATTTTCTAAGGAATGGTTTGAAAATTGAATTCATCAAACCTTGAAATGTTGAAGGTGCATTGGTAAGGCCAAAAGGCATGACCAAAAATTCATAATGACCCTCATGAGTTCTAAATGTTGTTTTCGGAATGTCTTCAATCTTCATTCTGATTTGATGATATCCCGAATGAAGATCCAACTTGGTGAAGTAAATTGATCCATGCAATTCATCCAGTAATTCATCAATGACAGGAATGGGAAACTTATCTTTAATAGTGAGCTTGTTGAGCTCCCTATAATCTGGACACATGCGCCATGATCCATCCTTCTTGTGCACCAATACTACTGGAGCAGAGAAAGAACTTTGACTTGGTTGAATTATACCAGCCTCTAGCATTTCTGCAACCATACGTTCAATTTCACTCTTTTGGGCATAGGGATATCTGTACGGCCTGATGTTTGGAGGAACACTTCCTGGAATCAGATGAATAGCATGATCATGATCACTAATAGGTGGGAGACCTTTGGGAGTCTCAAATACCTTGGAATGATTGTCCAAGACTTTTTGGAGATCTGGAGAAATAGATGATTCCAATGTGGAAACATCTAGCGAACATAATTGTGCAATTACACCTCTTTGTTCCTTTTTTAGAAGCTTTGTCATACCGTTAGAGCTGATTATCTTTCTCGGTTTCCCTGCAATACCCCTTAATTCAACTTCCTTTCCTTCCACAGAAAATTTCATGAAAAGTTCTTGAAAATTAAAAGCTATTGTACCCAAGGATTGTAGCCATTGGACTCCTAGTACAACATCAGCACCTCCCATTGGAATGGAAAGCATTGGGCTAGTCAATACATATTCTCCCATGGATAGCTTGATATTATGGCACTTTCCAGAGCAATTTATTGTTCCTCCATTTGCAACCATCACTTGACACTCTGGTGCTGGATATAAGAAGCAATTCAATTCTTTTGCTACCTTACAATGAATAAAATTGTGGGTACTTCCTGAATCAATCAACACTATTACCTTTTTCTTTTTGATTTGTCCTTCTATCTTGATGGTTTGAGGAGTGGTAATTCCCGCCAATGCATTACAAGATATGGTCGGATTCATTTCTTCTTTATCTAGGCTTTGTTCCTGGAGTATATCCTCTTCTTTTGACCTTTCTTGCTCTTTTTCTTCTTCCTCTTCACAATCTATGTAGAATAATTTCTTCTCAGCACACTTATGACCTTTAGTGTATTTGCTATCACAACTGTAACAAAGCCCTTTTGCTCTTTTTTCTTCCAATTGTTGTGGTGTCAACCTTATAGGTTGTGGAAGACTAGGGCAACAACACTTCCGTCTTTATAGTTGTGAGTGGTATGCTTCCTCGTTGCCATAATTTTGCTTTCCATTTTTCTTGCTAACCTGAATGCCTTCTCTAATGAATCAGGTTCCCAAAGGCGAACATCATGTTGGATATTATCCTTTAAAGACCCTATGAACACATCAATCCTATGCTCCTCTGGAATATCTTTTACCCTTATGTTCAATTTTTGGAACTCCTCAATGTGCTCCATTATTGAACCCTTTTGTTTGAGACTTATCAATTGGCTAAAAAAAGTGTTGCTTTTTGTATCCTCATAATGTGCTATCAATTCTTCCGTAAAAATTGCCCAAGTGATAAATTGTTTACGAGAGCAAAGCCATTGATACCATACAAACTGATTTGGTTCCAAATATAAAGTTTCCATACGTACCTTTTGTGTGTTTTGCACATTATTGAGATCGAAGAATTGCTCCATCTGTAATATCCATGTGGTGGGATCCTTGCCATCAAACTTCCTCATATCGATTTTTGGAATATGGTGAGTCTTCGATCCAACATTAGAGTCTATGGAATCATGATTAACATTTCTTTTGTTCTCATCATGAGTTTCCTTTAGTACCCTTTCACCCTTAGTGACCATTTCTTGTAGCAACTTATTCATATTTATCTTCAATTCTTCCATCTTATCATCCATGCCATCAATTTTAGTGTCCATGCCATTCACCTTAGCTTCCATGCCATCCATCTTAGCTTCTACGCCTTTCTTTAAAAAATCCATCTTAGCTTCTACACCCTTCTTTAAACCATCCATCTTAGCTTCTACACCCTTCTTTAAACCATCCATCTTAGCTTCTACATCTTTCCTTAAACCATCCATCTTAGATTCTGTTGCTTTTTGTGCAAGTGACACTTGTTGCACTTGTTCTTGTAATTTTGATATATCATATAGCATTTCTTCTTCTTCTTCATGAGTCATGCTAGAGCTTTCAGGTTCCTTACTAGGTGTTTGCATTTTCTTTCCTCGGGGCATCAGTTACCGATAATAATGCTCTAATATGCCCTTTGAATTCCTTCAAAATAAATTTTCAAACCAAGCTTAAGCAAAAATTTAAGAAAATCTACACGCCTTTTTTTACTTTGTAGGAGCTTGATATTGCCTCTGATGTATCTCTGTACTTTATGATTATCTAGTTCTGAATTTGTGATCTGTAGTAGCCCTCTGTGTCCTCTTTCCAATGCCACAAGTCTAACCCAAATTGGATTCTCCAAGGAAGAGTTATGCGAAGTCTCCCACAGTGACTTGATTATAGACTAGTTCAGTAGAGTGAACTTGTACGACGTGCCATGAGTCACTGTTTCGACCTTTGGATCTAAAAAACACAGAAAAGAAACTACAGTCCGTCCTCTTTTTGTAACTTCTTACGAAACTTCAATCCGATCCCCAGAGAGAAAGTTATGACGATTTTCCCAAGGTCACCTGTTTTGAATGTAATTCAGGAGTCTGCAAAAAGACCAACTTCCTCAGATCATATCTCCGCAAATATCGCGCAAAAAGCTCTGAAATTCAGACCCAAGGTTCAGCGCGATTTCTTCTCAAATGGGTTTTTCCTGTGACTTCTGAAACGTCACAGAAAAAAAGTTATAGCGAAAATTCCACGATGACCTGTTTGGAGCAGCGAAACCCTAGAATCCAAAGCTACCAAATGTTATGAAACCAGCTCAAGAAAAGATAGAAAAGATGGATCAACGCCTTAGAATTCAGCCTCTTCGAGGGGGCAACCTCCTTTACATTACATAAATGAACAATTCTTGGATGATACAAATGACAAAACCTCCTTTCTATATATAGGAGTCTAAGGAGTCACAATATAATCCAGCCGACCTAACAATAATAATATAAAGCCACAAAAATAACAATAGAGGGATTCTATGGGGCACAGTAATAAAAATATGGGGGCAATAGGGGCACAACAATATTAATAAGGGGTATAACTACAATAGTAATGGGGTAATCACTAGTATTATAGGGACCCAACATCTAATCTTGTAATTCTACTCTCATAAAAATTAGCGCATGTGTTCTTCCCAATTATTGAATGATTTGGAATTGGTGTGGACAGAGAAAAATGTTCTTCATTCTTCCACTCTTAAAATTTACCTTTATCTCTCCCATGAGGAGGATTGGAAGCCTCACTTGCTTAAAGAGGAAATTTTCACATGGCATAAATCTCAACCAACTCACATTCTTTCTTTTGATGGTGCATGAAAGAATAATCTATGGGTGGTAGGAACATGGGGTGATGTTTTTCCCTAGATGAAATAAATAATTTGTTTTTTGCTATGGATATGGGCCCATGATAAAATAATATAGTATAAGTATATGCTAGGTAAACATGAATCAGGGAAAGAGTCAAAGTTGATTAGTTCAACAGTAGTGGTTTTGGGCCCATGGTTTTTTGGTTTCCCATGGTTTTGTGCATGTGGAATTCATGTAATGGAGCCTTTAAAAGGCTGGTAGGAACTCTATTGTAATGTGCTAGGGAGGTGAGCAGTGAAGGATCACTTGGCTAGCATTATCGAGTTTTGGTGAAGGGACTAACTAAATTCCATTATCTCAGCTTTTCCCTAAATTTGGGGTTTTCCCATAATAAACATGGTGTTTATATGTATGGTTTATGTTTGTTTGTAGTGATAATTCTCTCAGTATATACACGTATCTCTGGTAATTTTTTTAACAATTAGGCATTAGAGTCAAGTGTTAGCTTTAGAGGGATGCCTTTGTTAGCAAGGGTTTTTTTACACTAGTGGATGAAGTTATTGACACAGAGTCTGTCACAAATCCGATTGAAAATTAGGAAAGTAGCATGGACCACCTAGACGTGAGTCATGATGAAAAGGGTTTGTGGCCAAAATTAAGGAGAACATTGTTGTGATGAAGAGAGATAAGTCTCCCTAGTGGTCTACATGGGATTATCACTGTGATTCATAAAAAGGGGTAGGTCAACAACTAGTAGCATCAAAGCAAAGGAGGAGGAGGAGAATCATGTGGAGCATGAAGCTAGAAGGCAAGGCTTATCATGTTATGTGAGGGAATTTGAGGCGAGGGTAATAGTTATGGTAATGGATATGAAGTATCTTGTGAGGGTGATTTTTATTATGTGCATTAGAATTACCACTGTAAGGGTTTATGACCCTAAACTCAAGGAGTGTGATGTCGTGATGCATTTAGAGGTGACAATGATAGATTTGGTTAGACATACAGATGTCATATAAGCAAATTCAATCCATTTAAGCAAAGCTCAAGGAGAGAAAGGAATGATTATCAAATTAGATATGGCCAATTCCTTTGATCAAGTTCACCTTAAGTTCCTCTTTGCATTAATGAAATAATTTGGGTTTGAAGAAAAGGTAATTCAGTGGGTTTATGCTTGCATATCTCACTTGGTCAATGGAAGGTTAGCTGATTTTTTCAAAGCATCAAGAGGCCTACAACAAGATTTTCCTCTTTCTCCAATTCTATTTATCATAATGGTAGAGTCTTTTGAGTAGACAATTAGATTACGAAAGGAGAAGATAATTGTTCCCAGGTGTTCACTTTGGGAGAGGTATCAAAAACATCAATCATGCCTAGTTTGGAGATGATACATTACTATTGGAAGGTGCCTTTGTAATCACTGTGATGAAATTACAAACAGTTTTTGATAGTTTTTTATGCCTCTTGTGCATTGGTTAATAAATGAAAAAATCAAATATATACATGGAATTTCAATAAATATTTAATGGGCTAGTTGAAGCATACCTTGGATTCCTAGTAGCATATAGATGGAAGGAATTTAAATATAGTGTTATCTAGGAAATCCCTTCTATGGATAGAAGTGATTGCTTTAGTCTAATTTGTGGATCTAGTAACAAGCGAAACAAATACATGCAAAACTCTCATATTTTAAATCAGAATGACATGAGAGAGGAAAGATGGCCTATCTCACTCCTATGAGTTCGCTTTTCGATGTCGATTTCGATTTCCTCACTTCCAAGCTAGATCCTCGCTATTCTGTTGTGAACAAATACCTGCAAGACACATCAAAAAAAGACAACAAAGGAAAAACATAGCATATGCATTCTAAACCATATGACATATCAAGGAGCATCATACTATGAAAGTAGTCATTTACACGCTTATGGAAACTAAACATGCTTTGTATTAATAATAAACACAAGAGGGAAGCATACAACCACTGCCTTAATGTTGAAAGTGTCATTCGGGATGGGTTTCCAAGTCCAAGCCAAGACTTCTCAAGCTCTCATTTTTCCTTCACAAATTGGCAGCAATTAGGCACAATTTAGCATCAACATGACCAATCTAGTCTGACCAACCATTTGAGGGTGTAAGGGAATGCATTTATAGGGAAGGAGAGGGAGTTAGGGATCCACAAAAGGGAAAGAAGGTCCACATCTTAAGGGGAAGATCCCTAAAGATAGGATCAAGGACTCAAAATGGGAGAACTCAACCGTATCCTTCTACAACAATAACTAGCTCACCGTTGTCGAGGATTCTAGTAAGAGAAGCTTTTACTCCATTTTTGGAAAAAATGCCTTAAGAGGATCAATGCAGATTTTCCTATCCAAAGTTGCGCTACCAACACTAGTCACTAGTTAGACCAAAGGGTACCAACATGAGTTTGTCTGCTAAAAGTAGCATTGGGCTTGCAAATAGGGTTTTTTGACAAACTCTTCTAGAATTACTTCAAGGCAATTCTTATTATTTTCTTCAGGGATGCTATGATCAATGTTTTTCATGATCAATTCATTGACAGCTTTTGTCGCTTTGCGACGTTTTGGGCAAAGTTCGACAACTCAGGCTATGAGACAGGGAGTGCGACAAATTACTGTATAACAATAGGCATTCCTATAAGTTAGAAATCCCATTATTATCTGTCTTGGACCCCAATTATCTCCAAATTCAAATCAAAATTTGAATAATGGGGAGGCAACTAGATCAACCCTACTAGGTGTGTGGTTCTCCTTCAAGTTATCTTATTAGTTCTTCCTCTATTTCAATTCTCAACTCATTGGGGATTCATAGGAAAACATTGCAAGAGATGTGAATCTATGTGGAAAGGGGGAAAATTTAATGCCAAAAAATTCTATCTACTAAAATGGACCACTTTTTGCACCCATAAACTTCAAGGAGGCTTAGAAATTTGAGATCCTTCTTTTTTATATATGGTGATTAGAGGAAAAAAAATTTGGAGGCTAATATCATAGAAAGAATATTGGTGGAAAATTGTCATTATATATATATATATATATATATATATATATATAGGGACTAGTTAAGATGTTTAAAGTCTCAAACATGTGACTAGGGAGAATCCTCAATTTTGAAAGTTATGCAATTAGCTTCCTATCTCAAAAAATAACACCTCACTTGGATTCTAGGAAATGGTTTATTGATCAATATATGGTGCAGTTGGATCATTTCCCACCCTCTATTGGTTTAAAATTAAGAGCTTTGTGCTACTTTGAGATTTTCTTTCCTCTCAATAAAAGTAATGCATTGTGGATATCTCTTGATGGACTAGTGATGGCACATGGTTAGGCTAGGATTGTTGGAATAAAAAATTACTGAGATGGGGGGTGAATTAGTAATAGTGAAGTTATTTCAATTTTAAGTATAAGTCCTTAACTATTTTCACTATGGCCAGTTACTCGTGAGAGCTTTCATACACAATACAAATGATCAGCAAGATATGAAATTCACATGTTCATATAATCCATCACATAAGCAACATACACATATTGACATAGGTATTTTTACGTGGAAACCCAAAGGGAAAAACCCACCAATATGTTTGTTATTATGATGTAAATTAAGCACCTGCATAAGTAAATCAATTTGTTTTTGAGCACCCACTCACAGGATGCACTGACCCCCTTAAGATAGTAAGAACCTACCTGCCAAGAGGCACTAACCTCTTATGAATGTAGGCCGCCACCTGCTCTAGCCATTGTTCTACCTTTCATACAATTTTCAAACTGAAAATAATGGAAACTGCATATACAAATAAATACAAATTTGATTCATTGTAGTATCATGCTTTTGCTCTCGGTCCTGTGCACTTCCATAGGAACTCTCGGCCTCATACAACAACACTAGCCCACTTTTCCCCTTTTCACTGAATTGTGCTCCTTGACGATCCTAATCACAACTCTCTATAATACTCTACCTCAATTCAAAACTTAGGCCATTTTCTCAACTTTTCAATACTCTTCTCCACTCTCTTCAACTCATGCAAAAATATTGTAACCCCCCACTTTGTTCAACTGTGCTCCTATGTTTTGTTCGTCTACTACACACTGGTTGATGCTGCCTCTGTTTTCCTCCATACTACCCAAGTGTATTTCTGTTCTCAGACGCGAAAGATGAGTTAATTCAAGGAATGGGCACTTGAGTGTTCCTCCATACTAAGAAATAAATCTCAGTCAAACTATAGATTCAAGCAGTTCTTCCATTAAACTTTGCTTGTACACTCAACATGGCTCTCCATTTCATTATTACATCTGACTTGCCCATTTCTCCTAAATTAAACACTGGGAAAGGGCTCTAGATCATCTATCCATAATAAGAATTAATTCTCAGACAGACTGCACACTACAACCAAAGACCCCATGCTAATTAATGGCTCACACAGCTTGACAAGTACTTCGACATGGCTTCTCTGTTCTTCCTCTAAATCAATGAGGCATGCAAGGGAGACCAAAGGTAGCTTAATTCAAATTAGAGACAGGCCAAACACACTTCTCTAGCGATCTTGATAGTCACCATTTATTCCAGTGACCAACTCTCTTGAACGCATTTACTCCTCAGTTGTCAACTCATACATCGTTGACTTCTTCTGTGTTGCAATATCAGAACCCCTCATTTCATAACTTTTATGACAGAGACCTTATGAAATCATGAGATTCTGATCGACCTTTAACCCTTTTAGCCTAGCCTCTCATTACTTTTCCTCCATGGGACTAGGTGATGTGACTAGTGGCTTCATACTCGTCTGTATTGCAATATTAGAGCTTCAACATATCGTAGCTTTTTATTACAAAGACCTTATGAAAGCACATGATTATGATTGGCCCTTGGTCCTTGGTTCTTTAGATCTCCCACGACCATGTGGCAGTCACATCAGAAGCCCCTTGTATCGTAACTTATCCAAAATGCAATTACACAAGAGTTATGAGATCTTTGACCTCCGATACTCCGACCTCTGAAATGACATCATGCTGTTATCATCATCTCCACGGGGCACCTCCATAGTGGTGACACGTGTCACTAGGATTTGATCCATTAGGCCACCCAATATTGTCAAATTTGGATGCCATGTGTCCTTTGTACAACCACATCATGATGACATCATCATGCTGATGTGATTTTTACCTAAATTTTTCTTATTTTTCATAATATGGATCACATAAGCCTAAATTTAGTCATCTGCCACATCAACTCTGAGAGCCAATCAATGGTTTCCAAGTGTCCTGTTAGAGGAGAGAGAAAGGGTCCCTAGTTCTTTGGTTTTTCATGAAAATTATTTTTTTAATCTCTACTCTGCATCCCTCGGCACTTTTAAAGAGGAACTCATTAATAAGAACTTATGAGGTCCCAACCTCCGATATTCAATTCTTTCGATATGAGGTTCCAATTTTTCGCCTATTCTGATATTCAACCCGATGTTCTGTCTTCTTTATTAGATAAGAGCTTTATCAAAAGGGAATTACATTAAGGTTATGAAGTTCCAAGATTCTGAGGTTCCAAAACTCCAATATTCTAGCCTGCTTCCAATATTTGACCTTTCCTAAGTTCCAAAATTCGGTTTGTCGGGGACTTCAAGATCCTAACTTCGACAATCAATAACTTTTGATCTCAAGATCCATTTATGGATTTTCACATACTGTTGGAAATATTATTCAAATAAATTTCCATTGGAGAATGTTTGATGCAGTCCTTAAGCCCATTTTCTACTTGAAACATGACTGCAAACTCTCTACCTGGAATATGCCTCAATGCTAGTCCAATTGACATCAATGCCAACATACCAAGTGCCACCAATCAATCAAACATTGTCAATTATCCAAACATTTCCCCTTTGGCATTGACGGTAAAAACATAAGCTCCCCCTGAAACCATGCATGGTATTTTTCATTGTTGTTCTTCTTTGATGCACCAGTAATATTCTCCCCTTTTGCCATCAATGGCAAAGAATGTTCTTGAAAGCTCCCCCTAAACCACTGCAACCTACTCTTTAATTGATCCCATATGCTGAGTAGCTTCCAATACACATTATAATTGAGTCATTTGGGAGGAGGATTCACAATTCCTGTCTACTTCCTGATATATTCAAAGTGTTCTCTTTTGAGTGGCTTAATAAATATGTCTACAAGTTGGTCTTTAGTGGCTACATATTCAAGTTGAACAACATTAGATTCTACCCGATTTCTTAAGAAATGGAATTTGATAAGGATGTGCTTGGTCTTTGAGTGCATGAAATGACTCTTAAAGATATTGATGACACTAGTATTATCGCACATGATTGGAATGAGATTAGTCAACTCTACCTTAATTTCATTCAAGGTATGCTTCATCTATAGAACTTGTGAACAACAAGTAGAAGCTGCAATATACTCTGCTTCAGCGATTGATAAAGAAATAGTGTTTTGTTGCTTGTTGGCCCAGGACACTAAGTAGTTTACCAAAAAGAATGTTGCACAAGAGGTGCTCTTCCTATCATCAATATTGTCTTCCCAATCAACATCAGTATAAGCCTTCAACTTAATCTCTCACAATATTACCTGCCTAATATTTTTCATTAATACTTTAATTTATAGTAATTTCTGATTAAAAAATATTTATATTTTTTTATTTATGAGAACTTTGTTTAAATATTATTAAATTGAAAAATACTTTTTAACTACTTGATTGAAAACTACACAACCATAATCTTCCAACGCCCCTATTTATTTGACATAAATAACTTTTTACAAAAGAACACAATATTTAATTAGTAAATAATTCACATCATTTCTCACAGACTCTCAACATTTGAGCAAGGGATATGTGGAGAAATACTTATTGTTTGCAGGATGTTTCTTTCCAGGTCTAATTTAATGGAAGAAATGTTAGAAATCAATTGCATAGCGATCTATTGGATGGATATATCGTAATGGAATGAATGGCCAAACATGAGAAAGAATGAATTTCGTGGAACTTTGTTTTGCGACTTGCCACCTAAGATGAGGTGGATTATAACCGTCATGAGCACATTCAATGGCGTTGTAAGTTCATGTCGATTTTCATGAAGAAAGAGATAGTGAGCCAGAGAGCACTACATGTTGTAAAAATTACGACACCGTGTCTTACATCGTAACATCTCATCAGATCCCCCACCTTGTTTTCCTGTCGATTTCTCGTGACGCAAGAGCGTGAAGGGTTGTCCCTGCACGTTCGGTGACTTTAATGCAAGAGGGTGAAGGGGCGGCCCTATAGTGGTCATAATTTCCTTACATTTACGCTCCTTCAGTCCTCCGAATATACAAGGATGCTCATGCCTCTTCCATTTAATCTCGCCTTCCATTCACTCATTCCATGCTTCATTTTATATATTTTGTATGCAAGGGAGTGTCCCGGTATGATTTCATCCGTTTTTTTATTTATTTTGGATATCGATGTAGGAAATGATATTCCATAACACAGACACAACCGCTTGCTTACAGAATGGACAATGGAAAAGTTCACGCAGAGTTGGACGTGGTTACCGGGCGCAACAGTAGCATAAATGAAAACAAGATCGAGAAGCTCCCGCATGTATAAGTGGTTGTGAAAGATTCTCTGGAAATGCATATACCCCGGCATCTGCTATCATGGGATTGCCTTTACACGTAGGATTGACACGTGGAAAATGGGATGTTCGTTCTGGCCGGCACTAAGGCTATGGTGAACATGTGGTCCATTACCCACGACCCGGAGATCTAGGAACGGTCTCATCAATTTCACCAGGAAAGGTTTCAGCGCGGCCATTTTATTTTTGTTTTAAAGAAGAAAAAACATCGTTCTCCGGAATCCAAGAGGTAATCTCGGTACAACGAGAATCTCTGAGAGAATATATGTTGTTGTAGCTTTTTCTATCTCCTGTCACACAATTGTTTTAGAAGATATAGAAGCTTTTTAAAGACAACTTCTAGGTTGATAGAAGACCAATACCTAGGGCATCCAAGAGGAGTGCTTTTGAAGATTATCAGTAGAGCTCTCACCAGTTACCGATTATCCTAGATCTAAAAAAAAAAAGATTATCAGTAGAGCTTTCTGCTGCACTCCATAGGTCACGTAATTTGAAAAGAGATAATTCAAGGGCTTGGTTAACCAGTCCTTCACCAAGGTAACCTCAAGCGAACACATAGATCTAAATACCCAGGGGGTAAATATGGCTAATCTCAAAGAGAAATGTCTTGGTTCTGGTAGCCGACACACAACAATATGCAGCTTAACATTGTTGTTGTATTATAGATGAACAAGAGGAAGGAAAGGAGGGGAATTTATGCAGAGGGTTGGACAAAACACAAAATCCTAAGCAACAATATCCAGCAAAAATATAGAAGACTGAGGAGATGAGAATGCATAAAGAGTGGAGCGTGAATTAAGGTCTCAAACTCTATTCCTCATGAATACATTTGTCACCAAACAACAATAACTAAATCTATGCACATACAAATATTGTAGGCTATTAAATAATAAAAATAAATTTGTAGTTAACACACGTAATTTTTACTACTTAGCAACAAACATACAACCATAAGGAGAGTGATGCCAACAACTTCATTACACTATTTCAGAGGAGAAAAGTCATACATGAAGTGATAAACAAAGTGGAAACATACTGCATATTGCTCCGATTGGAATCAACAAAAAATTTTCATTAATCCTTGAAGGTGGAGTCCAAATCACCAGTCTATTACATTCAGCAATTGTATCAGCCCAAGGACCTCATGAACAAGAAAATTGAACCAAAGTGGAACCACGGAATTTGGGCCTCTTGGGTGTAGAATTTTGGAACCTATG
This sequence comes from Pinus tabuliformis, assembly GCA_031772625.1. Lineage (NCBI taxonomy): Eukaryota > Viridiplantae > Streptophyta > Pinopsida > Pinales > Pinaceae > Pinus > Pinus tabuliformis. The sequence goes on along the minus strand of CM062808.1, from coordinate 781,126,937 downwards.
TTAATTGTTTCTTCCCGCTTTTTATAAGGAGAAGGGGAGATTTGAAAGCAGTTACAAAATATTTCAACCGAGCTCCAATTGTCTTATCGACTCGCTGTCTCAGCGTGCGAAGGTCTACTATCCAAATCTTTACAATCAGATTTGGTTCCTTTCTTTAAAATGCAGAAATTACATAATAAAAGAAATAAGGAAAACTAAATGATGGTTAAGGAAAATATCTCCCTACCATTCCTATGATGGCCTTCGATCAGGCCACATCTTTGCCACAATTTTCCTCTTTAGTTATTTGGTCAGTTTGCCTGTCGCTTTCCCCTTAATAGATTGAATTTCCCACATTCTAGAGTTGGGAGCAATTAGTTGTGGTTGCCTTAGTGGTGTCGTGGAATCAAAACTACTGACTCATCCATATTTTACCTCTCTGTGTCACACTATCAGAGCCCAATATGCCCTGTAATATTTCCATAGTGCTATATCAGAGCTTTGACTTACCGAAACTTTTTTCTTAAAAGATATTATGAAAACAACGAGCTCTGATGCCCTTGGTCCCTTTTGTTGAGCCCCTTTATATTTTCCTCCATGGGACTGAGGGTTGTGACATGTTGCTTAACATTGAGGTGCTAGAGCATTTAAACTCCTGTTGGGGGCCATTTCCCTTTGATAACAACTTAGTACCCGAGGTTCTTTAACTTCCTCTTGACCATGCACCAGGGAAAATTTTAAGAACCTCCTTAAATTTATATGTATAATAAATGGGCGAATCCCTATGATACATAGGAAAAATGGAAGGCGATTTTATCAGTAATATAATATGTATATATAATTTTTTTGGCAAATCTTTCACAAGATTATATTATCTTGTAAAATCATGGCGAATCTTTCACTGAATTATAAAACTTTTAAGATCTTGCTGAATCTTTCATTTAATAATAAAGACTTTTTAAAGGGCTAACAAAGTTCATAATGATTGTTTCTTGTAATGACTTCAAGCCTTGTTGAGCAATCCATCAAGAACCAGAACAAGTATATTCCTTATACGTAATATAAATATATTTTTCATGGAAAGTAAATTAGGCTTAGCATGGGTGGTAGGGAGAAATCCTACATGTGACAATATGTTGAACTCATAAAGAGTATTTCATGTAATGGCTATGAGCCTTGTTGTCTAAGAAATCCCTTGAGGACTAGAATATGTATATTTCTCATATGGAATATAGAGATAATTCTTATGTATTAAAAAAAAGGGAGGATATGAAATGAATGGTATATTTACAAAGCCATGTGATGGTGTACTTAGCATTGACTAGTCACAATGCTTGAGAGGTTAGTCATGTACTTTAGTTAGGATGTGTCAATTCATTTATTGTTTTAGTTGTTATATTATAATTATTGCATGTTTATTACAACTTGATACCAACACACATAATTTTGGTAAGGCAATGTGTGGTCTAGTTCCAAGTTAGAGTGTTTGTAACGGTGATGACCTAGGCTCAAATATTCCTGGGTAGGCTCTAGTAAAAATAACTACAACAAAGAAAAAAGTAATTATCTTAGGTATCATGAAACATCATAAATTTGGATTTAAAAGATGTGATTTTATGGATCTTATAACAAGCTTCCTTAATGGTCTAAATACTAAAACCACCTAATTAAGAAAAGAAAAGTTTTTCATAGCTAGGAATGTGATTCAAAAATACAAATTCATTTCATTAATAGAAATCTAGATGAGGGAGAAAAGTAAACAAACGAAGAAAATTCACGTATGAATGATGGTGATATTTTAGAAAAAAAAGGGAGATTTCAAGAGGACCTTGGTGATCGACTTCCAAATCCTAATCTATTCCATGCACTGTTTAACTTTCTTGTATTAAGTGTCCCAAAATTTTTGGATTGGTTAACAATCACAAATTAAGCTACACAAGAGATAAGCTAATAATTTGGAAAGTTAATCATCCCATCATATACTCCACTTCCAAGAAAAGGGAATTTTTAGTAAAATTTATTCCTTCTATAGTTTGGGGAATTCATCCCATCAAACACTGCACTTAGAATGACATTCTAATGTACAATGTTGAAAAAGTTATGTTGTACCACTATTAAAACAAGAATATAATATCTATAGATGTCCTAGATAAGTAAGCAATTTTAATAATCTAGAAACATATGGAATTGATTAAAACACACTTTTTCTATAATTGAATCACTCAAAATTCTCTTATTGAAGTTTGAATACAAATGTAATAAGGTATAATGCACATTGTAGATTTGTTTTTCCCTTTCCAATTTAAAATCTCAACTCATATATCACTAAAATATAACCTTGATCTCTCAGGCATACATCCGTGTGTGTGTGTGTTTTGTCTATACATATATGCACATGTCCATATACAAGAAATTCTCCATATGATACACATCCATATACAAAATATAGTACAACAATACATTTCTTTCCATTGCACTTAGTAGAGAAAGAAGTTGTAACCTCTTAATGAAGCTTGCAATAGGTCTATAGGTTCTTTAAATTGGATTAATTTTTTATTCTTTGTGTTCAAACTATTCAAACAATTCTTTTGACTGAGGCTTAAAGAAGTCTACCATGGAATCATACAAATATGTTTTTTCCTGTACACTCAAAATAAACTCAAGGTGAGCATAAGAGTCCAAATAGACCAACACTAGCTTACTATTCAACTAGGCGAGTGTGTGGTTTACATGCACAAAATCTCCCAAATCATATTTCCCTCCATCTGCCATCCACAAAGAAAGTGTTTCTAGGATGTGAGAGAGATCATAATCCATCTGATTTAAGCTTCCATAGTGCTTCAAATTCCCCCAGAGTCCATAGTAAAACTTTGCAAATGTTCCCTTTTGAATCACTACCAAGTTACAACAAACAACAAATTTCAGGAGTCATCTAAAATGTGCTCTAGAGTCTAAACTTAAAACTAGATAATGAAAACCTACAATTCTTATGTAATCAAGCAAGCTCAGGTATTACAAATAAGAGAGTACCACTCCCTCTAGATCTCTCTCTCTCTCTAAGTGGAACAAATTAAAGCTTATAAGAAAGCACCAGGTATAACCCTATGTAGAAGCCAAAAAACATATTTTTTTGTAGGATATTTATTATATTATACAGAAAAATGAAGATACAAAGAAAATCAAATACCTCAATGCTTCCAGAGAAGCAATGTGGTCAAAGTAATCCCTTGCACAGAATTCCTCGGCATCTTCTTCTTAGCAAATAACTCTTTCCCCTAACTTGGTCAGATAAATAATAAAAACCAATCTTCCTAATTGAATGAATAGACCCAGTCACACCCTCAAATACATTTGAAACAAATGCAATGAAAACCATATAAATGAAGTCAATCCTATAAATGACAGAAATGTCTAATTACATATAAAATATCAGCGGATTTGAAAGGCATCGATATGTTTGCAGTGTAATTGGTCAGCATATTATATGGAGAAAAGTAATCTTGACATTTTAAAGTTTCTTGGGTGTCATTGACCCATGAAATCACAGAACGAGGAACTGTTTTATACTGGGGCATCAATTCTATCTCATTCTTTTTAAGAAGCTATTATGAAGGCCAAGCCTGGTGCATCCACCAATCCTTTAGAATTTGATATGTCATCATATGTATTGGATGTGGTTTGTGCTTCTAACTCATTTGTAAGCATGGGTTGGTCCTGGAAATTTGATCAAACTCCAGTTCATGTGTCTTAACAAGATATTTGGGAACATAAATACCTACATAATTATGCTTAGATTTGTGATTACTTTTTTTCACCATTGTATGAGTTGATCTTTTTCAAACCATGCCCAATATTGTCTCAAGAACCTATAGAAGTGTTGCAAAATATTGGAAACTGGTATATAGATGAATGGTCTATCTATATCATGATATATAGGGTAACGAAACCTCCCCACACATTGTCAGTTCATGTTCCCAATAGTCTATTCATTCGAGAGATTTACTATCAAACAACTCTACATGATTTTAACACCTATCTATCAAAGCATAAGGAGTTCCATTTTAAAAACTTTTTTGATCTCCAAAAGCATTTGCAGTCTCTAGAAGAAATAAAAACAAGTTTGTAGAGAGATTTAAAAGTACTTATCTAGACCACATGAAACCAAGAGAGACCTATAAATAACCTTAGATTATGGAATTCCAAAGCTACCTCAGTGGGAATACCAGTCGCATGGAACTGGTGACCTTGACGAGATATCCTAGCATCATTGCAAATTGCAGTAATTTTTGCTAGAGCTTTTAAAATTTCCTCCATATTATGTGCTGGCCAATTTGATATTCTTCCATCCTTAGGATTATATGTTGTTCCTTCAACATTAAATCTCTAAGTGAAAAAAAACTGAGCCCTATGGCTATAAATTCATAAACAGACATCTGATTTGTTGTGAGGGTTCTTGTCTTATCATAGCAAATCATTGTGGTGCAACCCTATGTCTCCACACTAGGTAGCTTATGCACAATAAAATTCTTTTGTGCTATCTTACGAGTGCCAAGAGCCAAACATGTAAGAATGACAACAAAAAATCCCTCTGGTATAGTAGCATCTACGAGAGAAACAACAATCTTAATGTAGTATGTACACTTCTCAAATGAGAATCTCATAGTTTTTGGCCACCCATCTATGGCGTCTCATGAGAAAAAATTGTTGAAAATAGCAACAAGAAATGTTAAAAATAGAAATTCTATAAATAGCATTGCTATAAATAGCATCTCAAGTACCAGTGTTGGAAATAGCAACAAGGAATGATAAAATAGAAATGCTAAAAATATCATTTCGGGGGAGATTCTAATTTTAGTTAGTCCCTGAACTAAAATTGAGAAGTAAAATTCGAATTTGATCTTAGCAGATGCTTGTAAAATAATTAATTAATTCATCTTGAATTAATTAGTTGTAGAAAATCAAACATGAAGTCTATGTGAAGACATGCAATAGTTTCTCCATTGATTGAGGAAGTTATCCCTTGATTAAGGAGATCATGATGAGTTGTACTTTGAGTTGTAATTAGTTAGCTCAGTTATCTGAGTTAAGTCCAGTTAGATTAGTTCCAACAGTTTGTGGAACTGATTGTGAGTCTAGTTAGTTAATGCATGCATGCATGTAACTATAGGACTTCAGATAACTGAATATTCTCTCATAAATAACTCATGCATGTCAGTTCAGTCAAACACCTAGTTGAGATCAGAGGAAGGAACAATGTACTATTAGTTGGAGGAATTTTCCTATATAGGAAACTCATCCATGCAGAAGGAATTATCTCCTTCAAGACCGCGCAATCATTTTTGAGTTTAATGTGTTATGTGAGAGGTAAATTCACACAGGTGGTAGCATTGGACCCCAAGAGAAATTGCGCAATGAAATAGGAGGCTTGGAGGGCTGGAGGAAGGCATATGTTGTGTCTATTCAGTCTATGAGCAGCATTGTAGGATTGTACTAAGAGCTGAATAGCTTGTGAGCTAAAGCTTTATGTAATCCGGACATATTTCCACTTGTATGATATTACAGAGATCGGGGTTTTCAGCGAAGGCTTTGCCAAGAGTATTCTTCTGTGTTCATGTGTGATTGCTTTCTCATTCTCTATTATATGTTTTCTAATTGATCTTGGTCATAATCGATTAAGCTTCCGCAAGTTTGTTGTAGAAGTAGATCTAGTATTTTTCTTTAATATATTACATAATCTGTTGATCTACAATGGGAAATTCTACATGGTATTAGAGCAAAGGTGATCAAAGCGAAGAACAATATACAAAGAAGGGAGATGTAATGTTCCTCCCTTCATAATAAATAATAAATAATAAATAATAATAAAAATAATAAATAATAAATCCCTTAATAATAAATAAATAATAAAAATAATAAATAATAAATAATGATAATAATAATAATATTAAAAAAATACAAGAAAATAAATAAATAAATAAATAATGAAAATAAAAATAGTAATAAATAATAAATAACCATACTAAAGCTCTAAATAAATATAAATAGAAATATAACAAGAAAACAATAAAAAAATCAGTAAAGCTATCAAAAAGTAAAAACAAAAGAAATAAAACAAGAAAGCAATAAAGTTGCATGTAGACACATGGAGTGTGTGCATGTGGTTCCCCTTCCAATGTTTGCTCTATTTATTAGATGGTGAGGAGGATGGGAGGCATTCCATCATTCCGAGATTCTATCATTCATTCTCTTGGGAGAATAGTGTTCTAAGGCAGAGGAGTCACTGGTAGCATTGATTGAGGGCTCGGGAGTGGCTAGTTGTAGCAAGTCCTTGCGCAATTAAGCCTACAGTTGGGTGGAGAGTCGACCCAAAACCTAGTTGCTATTAGCAGACGTCAACCATGGGTAATACAGGTAAGTGCTACTCTGATTTGAATTTGGTATTAATTAAAAAATTAATTACATGTTTATTTTGGGTTGTTACATATGGTATTAGGCTCAACCCTTAGGGCCTATGGACATCTTAGAAAAAAAATAAATTATTTTGTTGGGATTTTTAACTTGACCTATTTTGAAAGTTACAGGATGGTTACTTCCGGGAAGCCACATTTTTTTTTTTCTTAAATGAGTAATTTTCATGGCAAATCTTATCATGTACATATTATGAATATGAGTAGATAGGTGACTAAGTCAATGTCTGAGCCCAACTTTTAAAACTGCGGTTTTCATTGAATGAAGGAAATGGCTGTATAATTGTTGCTGGTACATGAGGCTTCTATTTTTTGTGATCAATAGTTAGTTGTTGGAAATTCTGTTCTTTGGTCTTTATTTTCTGCTGTGATGAGGTTAATGCTTGTCTCTATTTTGCTCGATTACATTCTGAATTGGGCTATTAAGGATCCCTTCCTCTATCAAACTCTCTAATGCCTTATTTCCTTCGAAGCTAGAAGAAAGCTGACCTAAATCTCTGATCTACTTTTACTTTTGGCTATTCACACTATTTTTAATGAATTGATGGAATGGTCATACATAATTTTTTTAGTACAGGTATATTATTATTATTATTTTTTATCGAAGAAAAATTCGTTGAGTTAGCTTAAATGGAAATTTTAGTTCTGTTTTGATTTCTAAATTTCAATAGTTTATTTTACTTTTCAAATATTTATATTTAAATCTTTATAAAAAAAAATGTGTAAGTAAATTTTTTGTTTACTTTTATTTACATTTATATATAATATTTTGGTCGAGGCATATTATTATATGGACATTCTCTTTGAAGTGACTTTCTAGAATAGAGATTTGGTCATCCAAAGCCTTCAAGGGACAATTTTTAATTTTGGAGTATGCTATTATCAAATTTCTAAGTCTGCACACCACTATTCTCTGGACAAATCTGGTCTCATGCTCCAACAAACTTTCAATTTTTTTTTGAAATAAATACCCATTTGTCCCTTCAGAAATCTAAATAGGATACAGCTTTTGGAACATTTTGGTTCAAATTCATGCAAATTGTATCAAATTTGTGCTGGAACTTGCAGTGTCGTTGTCCTTAAAATCAGGTTTCTGAATTTTTTTTTTGCAGTTGAGTATGGTGTTTAGTCATCAGCCTTCTTGGAATAGATAATCAGTATCCCAAAGTGGTGGGCGCTACTTTGACTACCCAATCTTCTGTCCCGTAGGTTATGCGTTCAATTATCTCTGCAGGTGTTTTCTCATAGGATCCCTAAAAAATATTGTAATGATGGAGAATTTCTCTTGCATTATCTGAGGTGGATAATGGCCAGGTCTCACTGTCTCAAGAGCCATGGCACTTTAGTCTGTTCCATAGCCATCGACCACATGAGAACTTAGGGATACTATGCAATATGGAAAATACGTTCTATCTCAACTGACAGACGTATTGTAACCTATCTAAGTATGCCACACCATATGTATATTAGTGTTCCTATACAACATGTTCCATTGCTATTCTGTTACAAGTATGTTTTCAAAGATCTGAGGTCTGTCACAAGATTACTGATGAGGGGCCAGGAATTTGGAAGCACATTACATTGTGTAGAACCACCAAAGACTGGGAAATGATTATTTTAGAAAAGTAGGTGAGAAGCCCTGCGCAGAAAGGCAAAGACGAGGAAAAGTGTCCAACATTGGATGAAGTATTAAATCTGTACAAGCTTGCACGGGCAGGAAAAATTAACGGCTTCACTGGTATTGATGATCCTTACGAGGTAACCGTAAATTGTGAGGTATGCAATATATCTATCTTGAGCTAAAATGTGTTGCGTCTTTTTCCTAAATTTTGTTTCATTTTGAGCATTCGGTAACTTAAATGAGTTTTTTTGTCTTATTCTTGAATGCATATACATTACAATTGATTTGTGAATATTTGTATAAGTAAACTTTACATTATTCTCTAAATGTTTTTATCCAATTACAATTTTCCAGCTGGCGTGGAACGTAATTGTTTTGTTATGCATGAATGGTTTTACTCAATTTTCTTTTAATAGGATAACGTTTGATTATATTAATTTCAACACACTGCAAAGACAGATCAAAATTGGATATGATTGACAGTCAACCCAGCCCTATTTCACTAAGGGTCCTGAATGAAGAAAGGCCACAATTATTACAAAGTAATAATGTTCGGAGCTCTTATACATGAATAGTTACTTTCACAAATGAAAACATCAAACAAAGTAAATATTGGACAGAGCCTATGGTTTACAATGGTTTACAAGGTTTACCATGAGAAAGCTTGAAGCTCTGTCCGTATGGTTTCCATAGGGGTAGAAAATGCGATCAATTTACGTGAAAAATTACCAAGAATCAAGCACTCTGATTTAAATTTGATGAAATTTGGATGCAAGGCAGTTTTTTAACGTTATTCCAAGTTGCAGAAACCCTAAGAGTGGTGGATGTTTAGGCTTAGTTTTTTTATAAGCCGCAGTTATGCAAGGAAGGTTTATAACGTTAATCCTAGTTGAAGAAACCCTACGATGGAGATCTTTCGGGGGAATTAGTGATATTTGAGCATATTAGTAATATTTGAGCGTGTTAATTTTGCAATGTAATGGAGCCTAAGGATGCTGGTGCAGACAAGAACACAGGAATGGATAATCTTCCTCACATAAGGCTACCGTACTAGGTCATGCTGACATCCCAGCTGAAGACTCTGCGTAGACAGATTGAATTAGTAATGTGAATAATCTATTTAAAAATGTTGATTTAGTAATGTGAATAATCTATTTAGAATGTTGATATGGTAATATTTAGAATATTGATATAGTAATGTGAGAATTGTTGATATAATAATTAAAGATGTAGTTTGAATTTGCAGATAATGATTAAAAATATAGATTGAAATTGCAGGGCTTGTTATTTACTAGTTTGATAATTAAAATTTCAACATCTTGTTTGAAGTCACAAACTTTCGCTATCTATTGATCTGATCATAGCATCCAGGTTACAACCATTACCTCAAATGAAGTGCATATCTATTCAAAGTCCAAGCACCAAAAGAATCTCCTTCTCTCATCAACAATTCAAAGCGCTAAAATCATTATAGTGCTTAATGTATTGTAGCCAATAGGTTGTTCAGAGTTTCCTGGTATTATTTTGATCTCTATATTGTAATTAATGTAAAACCCAGTAGTTATTAAAGCTTTGTTAAGGGTTTGATATGGTGTTTCCTTCACGGGTGCGCTTGCGCTTGTAGGCGGGCCATCTTATTAATAAAAATGATTTTATTTGTGTTTTGGGGGGGGGATAACCTTCCCAGTTATCGATCCGGTTTTGGGTCGGGTGGCGGTGTCTCTTCTTGTTTATGGTGTGTTTCTGTTGGAATATCTCTTTGGTTGTTTAATTTCTTAAAACCCCTTAGAGTAATCATTTACTGGTCATAAGAATCCCAAGATACATTCAATAAATTTGTTTAACAAATTATCTTGTTAAAGGCAGTCCATTTAATTTTTTTTCTAACATAAGTTATGACTGCTTAAACAGATACTCAAAATATTTCACTCTATAGCACATCATTTCAATTTATCCTAGCACATAAAGGTCATGAATCTGGAGACTTAATATTGGTGTGTCATATAATTTCAAAAGTCAGTGGTGAATAAATTTCTTTCAGAATTCAAGTACCTTCTTAAAACAATAATGCCACCAATATTCTTAAGCTTTATTCATTCGAATTTTGATTTTATGTAGAGACAACTCTCTAAGTTTTTATTCAGACATCATGTTTTCCATGTTATAATAAAATTAATGATTATTGATAATTGCATGTTATTTATTAATGTTTTGAAAACTAAATTTTTTAATCTAGTATCTGAAATTTTCCATTGTTTACTTCTAGATTAAAATGCAAATATGCTTTTTTTTTTTGTTGAGTCTTTTGCAAGAACATAACTATTTGAATATGCTCTTCTAACGATGACAACAAATCCTTGATGATTAAGATGTGATGAACTAAGTAGGAGTACTTACTTAGCTAAGACAGATACTTTTTTTTTTTATGGAGCATCTAAATCATGTTTAAACTTTATGATACATCTAAATCGGACACTATGATTTCAGTTTAGTTTAATTAACTATTACGATGTTGAGTATAATGTTACATAAGGTTTCGGATTCTAGGTTAATTGCACATATTGGATAAAGTTGTCTAAGGAGAAGTGGAAAGGAAAAACTTGCAAATTTTCTAAGGATAATAACTAATGATAGATCATGTGATTATGGCCAACTTGGTGCTAGATAGATACTTATGGTGGTTGAGAAGAAGTGTCACAACAAGGGTAAGAAATCAATAAGAAGAGGCAACCTATTTTAGAACATAATTGAAGAATTTGGTATAATCATAACTTGGTACTCTAAAGGTATCACTCTAAGGTCTATCTAAGGATGAGGCACATAAAGAAGAAAATATTGGAAATCAACTAATGAAGTTGAATAATCATGGTAATAATGAAGGTCATTTTTAAGGAACCTGGAAGGTATGATAAATAGAATGATTGGAGAAGATAAGTTGTGTGCATGATAACATCTATAACAGTTTTCCCTCTAATGGGAAAGCCACATTGTAAAGTTTTCCATAGGTGACTAACTATATGAATGAATTATGGATAACAAGATGTATGATCAGGCAATTTTATTATGTTGATGTCTTAAAGTAGGAAATGATAAGCAGATTACATTTGGTAGCTATCTTAATGAAATTATTTATTAGGTATTAACCAAGTTTGGAAATAGTAACAACATTTCCAAGGTATATCAGTGCTAAGTTTTTAATAGAGGAGGAAAAGAAACCACAATGACTGGAGATGAGAAATTAAAGTCAATTTAATAAAATAGAATGAAGTGAACAAGTTTCCATTTTTTAAGCTAGTAGACATGGAATATTAGGAAATGAAGACTAGGAGAAAAATATATAAGAATATCTGGTAGGAGGAAATCAAGCGATGTTCTATCAAGAAGAAAGTTCTTTTAAGGGTATTGATGAGCGGAGCAAGAAACATGAGTGGTAATGGTCATAATGATGATCTATATATGTGAAGATATGAAGTTGAGAATTTCCATGATGACCAAGTGATGAGAAACGAGGAAGATGTCTAAAATAATAGTGAAGTATAGGAAGGAATGTTGCTAAATTTTATAAGGATACCTTGAGAAGGATTGTGTACATAGTGACAAAAGAAGTGAAAGTCAATTAATAGAGGTTGTACTTGACTAATTTGCACTCATTGAGTAGGACTTCCCATAACGTTAAAAGAGGTTGTTTCCACATAACACCTCACATTTAAATTTTTCATGGACAATGATGGTAGTAGTGTTTCCAACTATTTCAAAATATAAAATAATGATACCATTTAATGAGAAAAAGTCTTTTGTCCAACTTGAGGAAGGGTGAATTTATGATAAAGCAATCAAGTGGTATTGAGATAGGAACTTGATGAGATAAGAAAATATTTTGTGGATGAAGTGCTAATTGTTAAATGATGTAGGTATAAGTCAACATGGATCAAAAAGTCCTCATGCAAGTAAATTAAGCATGATATAAAATTAAATCATGATGACCTAGTGTTTATATGCAATTACATATAGCAATATTGGAATCAGTAAGCCAAAGGGTAAATGGATGTAAAACCAAGGGATTTTCATTTTGAGGTAGAATATTTAAATAATGATTGTATAATGAGAGATTAAGACTCAAGATGATGAGGCTTATGTACTTAGATGATTATACCTATGGTGTAAATGGTCAACTTCCTAGTTGAAAGAAGTAGAAATGATTATTGAAAAGAAATTGGTATCTTGATGAAATCATAACACTAATAACGCGGATGAGATAACATAGATCCTAGATGGATGTTGAATAATATTAGTTCACAGTTGAATGTCTGAATGCTTATAGAGTATTAATCTATATTTGATAAGTATTGAGATATTTCTCATATTGATGATATGATGGTATAAGGGTAATCATGCACATGTGCTTCATATTTATATAGTTGTTACAATAGTGATGATGTATCCTTAGGATGATGATGATATGCATAGGCATTATGATGTTAGGTCAAGGTATATTGACATGCATGAGCATGCAATTTGTTATTATTCATAATGTTGCGATTAACAATGATGAATGTTCTCATGATGACATGCACGACTTGGCATGTGGATTATTTTCTATGATATTATGATGGTATGGCTAATTTTGAGGTGTGATGATTCACAAAACTCCACAAATGGGCTGAGAGGGCCGGTTTATTTGACGATCTCGTGCGAGCCCATACGCACGAAGGAGAATAAGTAACACCATATGGGTTGGGGACAGACTCAATCAACACTACATATGCCAGTGGTTCCTTTGTCTTGTGTAGCTCTCGATGGATAGCTCTTTAAGGGCTATGGGACCATCTTGAGGAGGCCAAGTGCCTGATTTTCTAGGTTAGGTACCTGTTATTGGATTAGGATGCTGAAGTCTAGTGGGGGTGTACGGACTTCGATGCCTGGGGTTGTGCGCCTTACTAGTTGTGGAGGGAGTGGGCTAGCCTTGCGAGATGCTCGAAGTCATTGAGTATCGTACCGGATACCTACCTTGGGGCAGATGTGGTCTGAGTCAGGCACGAGCCTTGGGGCCAGCCTTGGACTAGGATACAGACGGGGTCAGGCTTATGCCTGGTTCTGAAAGTGGGAAAAATGACAGATATTCCTTGGGATTTCCCGGGTGTTGTGGAATTTTTGATGCATGCTGGTTATACTAGTTCAGCAAAGGGTGTCGGCAACATGATGTAATAAAAATAATAAATAATAAATCATTCAACTTAACTTCAGGACGAAGTTCCTTAAAGTGGTAGAGTATGTAATGTCCCTCCCTTAATAATAAATAATAAATAATAAATAATATTAAAAAAATACAAGAAAATAAATAAATAAATAAATAATAAAAATAAAAATAGTAATAAATAATAAATAACCATACTAAAGCTCTAAATAAATATAAATAGAAATAAAACAAGAAAAGAGTAAAAAAATCAGTAAAGCTATCAAAAAGTAAAAACAAAAGAAATAAAACAAGAAAGCAATAAAGTTGCATGTAGACACATGGAGTGTGTGCATGTGGTTCCCCTTCCAATGTTTGCTCTATTTATTAGATGGTGAGGAGGATGGGAGGCATTCCATCATTCATTCTCTTGGGAGAATAGTGTTCTAAGGCATAGGAGTCACTAGTAGTAGTGCGTTGATTGAGGGCTCGGGGGCGGCCAGTTGTAGCAAGTCCTTGCGCAATTGAGCCTACGGTTAGGTGGAGAGTCATCCCCAAAACCTTGTTGCCGTTAGCAGACATCAACCACAGGTAATACAGGTAAGTGATACTCTGATTTGAATTTGGTATTAATTAGAAAATTAATTACATGTTTATTTTTGGCTGTTACAGGAGAAGTTCGAAGTTTGAAGTTCCTGATTATAGAAATCGAATTCTTATCACATCTCAAATTTCACCAATGGCCTTCAACAGTTTAATACTCGAGTATGCCCTTGATGGCAACTCGAATTATATAGCCTGGAAGGATCGCATGGAAGCAGTATTAGAGGACAACAATATAAAGGACTTCATTTATCAAGAAGACCCCAAGCCGACAACAGCTAATGCTACAGAATTGGCGGAATGGAAGAAATGTGTGGCTAGAGCGAGGAGAATCCTTCTGGAGGGAGTTCGAGACCACATAGACTCGAGTCTCCATGGGAAGGAGATACTGTTTTCAATGTGGAAAAAATTGAAAGATCTATATCAGAACAACAGTGATCAGAGGAAGTTGGTGCTAAAAGACAAGCTTTGGAAAATCAAGAGTGAAAAGGGCGACACGATCTCTACATATTTGAACAAGCTTACCACCTGTAGGGATGAGCTTGGAAGTGTAGGGATCATGACAGCCGATGATGACATGGTGATTCTTGATCTCCTCAGTCTTCTTAAGAGCTGGAATAGCTACCAAGACTTGGTAAATGGAAGAGAGAAACTGCTAGATTGGGAACAAATTTGGTCAGATCTGATGCAGGAGGAGATAAGAAAAAGCACCAGAGATGGATCTTCATCAAAGCAATATGATGAAGAAAATCTAGCCTTAGCGATTAAGGCGAGGAAAGGGAAAGGGAAGGCATCCCATTCCAAATCTAGTTCTTCCCGTGGTGGGAAGAAGTTTGAAAAATCGAAATTGCAATGCTTTCATTGTCACGAGGTGGGCCATTATGCAACAAATTGTCCACAGAAGAAATCCAAGAAGGGAGCCTTGGAAGGATCAGAAGGTGAGGCACTAGCCTCGCAGTCCGAGTTGGATTTCACCCTCATCGCATGCATGGTTTCATCGATGATGGGTTGCGGTTGGTTTCTTGACAGTGGAGCTTCATTCCACATGACCGACGATAAGAGTTTGTTTAGTACCTTGGAGGAGAAAGACCTCCAGATACTCATAGAGATGGGTAATGAGGAAAAGTATAGTATCTTAGGTGTAGGCACACTTGTTTTTCAGAGGGATCATGGAGCTCGCATTACCTTGACAGATGTGAAGTATGTGACAAGACTAAAGAAAAACTTGGTATTGATCGTGATGCTTGAAGACAAACGCTATGATGTAGTCCACAATAAGGGCAAGGTTTTCCTTAGACACATCACCACGAGACAGGTGAAGCAGATCGGTTCACCAGTCAAGAACCTATATGCTCTTGAGGTTCAAGATGCGTGCAAACCCTTAAGTAGCAAGGCAACTGTTGGAGACTTGGCGGTTGAGAGGGAGAGTACATTACCTCTCAACATGGAGTGCCAGAAGAAGTCTTAGACAATTGTGGAGGAGCCACAATTGGTGAAGCAGCTTCAGAAGGTTGTGGAGCAGCCATAACTGGAGAAGCTGAGAGGAGACTGAGTGGAGGCATCCACTCATGCAGAGACCTCCAGCAGGGGGAAATTTCAAGCCAAGTGGGTAAAGGGATCACATGCATCCATACCTCCAGGTAGGAGGTGGGGTGATGTGGAGTGATAGTTCCAAGAAGGGTGGAATAGGGGCAGGATCATTGAGGTACCCAACCTCTTTGATTAGACCTTGCTATGGGAGCCCTGATGAGGAGTAGCAGGACTGGTTGAGTGGGTAGAGACAATGCAGATGGAGCGGTAGAGGAAGCTTCAACATCAAAGGATGTTTCTAGCCCAACAGGGAGGTTAGTTGGGAGATTAGTTACTTACTTCTCAATAACTGAGTTGTAGTGTAGCAGTGGGTAGCATGATGCAACATGATGAGAGGAGGTGTAGTGCGGATGTAGTGCTGGGAGATAGGACCAGCAGCAGCACAGATGCAGCAATAGGAATCAGTGGATTGATGCATCAGAGATCAAAGTGAAAGAGGCTAGAGTATTCAGACACTGAAGAGCACAAAGGTGCAGAGTTTTAAGTCGACAAAGGCAATAGTAGTCAGAGACTTTGATGACAGAGGCATCATTCTGATTCAGTTTGGATATTTTTTGTTCCTAGAGTTGCTGGAGCAATAACACTAGGGAGAAGTGTTGCATGTATAAAATTCCAAAGGTTCAAGATCGGGTTCGAGTTGAATGCCTTTCTTGTTGAAAGGGAGTGTTGAAAATAGCAACAAGAAATGCTAAAAATAGAAATGCTATAAATATCATCTTAGGTACTAGTGTTGGAAATAGCAAGAAGGAATGATAAAATAGAAATGATAAAAATAACATTGCTATAAATAGTATTTTGGGATAGATTCCAATTTTAGTTAGTCCTTGAACTAAAATTGAGAAGTAAAATTCGAATTTGATCTTAGCAGCTATTTGTAAAATAATTAATTAATTCATTTTGAGTTGATTAATTGTAGAAAATCAAACATGAAGTCTATGTGAAGACATGCAACAGTTTCTCCATTGATTGAGAAAGTTATCCCTTGATTAAGGAGATCAGGATGAGTTGTACTTTGAGTTGTAATTAGTTAGATCAGTTATCTGAGTTAAGTTCAATTAGATTAGTTGCAACAATTTGTGGAGCTGATTGTGAGTTCATTTAGTTAATGCATGCATGCATGTAACTGTTGCACTTTAGATAACTAAATATTCTCTCATAAATAATTCATGCATGTCAGTTCAGTCACAGACCTAGTTGAGATCAGAGGAAGGGACTGTGTAATATCAGTTGGAGGAAGTTTCCTATATAGGAAACTCATCCATGCAGAAGGAATTATCTCCTTCAAGACTGCGCAATTATTTTTTAGTTTAATGTGTTGTGTGAGAGGTAAATTCACACAGGTGGCAGCATTGGACCCCAAGAGAAACTACGCAAGGAAATATGAGGCTTGGAGGGCAGGAGGAAGGCATATGTTGTGTCTATTCAGTCCATGAGTAGCATTGTAGGATTGTATTGAGAGCTGGATAGCTTGTGAGCTAAAGCTTTGTGTAATCCAGACATATTTCCACTTGTATGATATTACAGAGATCGGGGTTTTTAGCTGAGGCTTTCCCCAAAGTATTCTTCTATGTTCATGTGTGATTGCTTTCTCATTCTCTGTTATATGTGTTCTAATTGATCTTGCTCATAATCGATTAAGCTTCCGCATGTTTGTTGTAGAAGTAGATCTAGCATTTTCCTTTAGTATATTGCATAATCTGTTGATCTACAGTGGGAAATTCTACAAAAATATGTGTATTTCATGATCCAGACAAGAACACAAAAAACACTAATTACTACTGTCAAAATTTCACCAAATTCATCTAATTTTATTTTCAAGCAAGTATCATGAGCATCCATTGAAGGCTCCTGAATTTGTTCATGAATTTTACCTATTTTTGTAGACATGCCACTGCTCACAACATTGCAATTGCAGTAGCCATTGGTAAATGTAGTTCTTGAAAACACCATGTAGTGTTTTGACTACAATTCACAATCATAGACAATGACTGGAAATGCCTTTTGACCACAGTAATTCTTTCTCCAGTGAAGGAGCTCTGCTCCATCCTAAAGGTGGATGTCTTGAGGGGCACAATTCTCATGTTTGCATGAACCTTGCATCCCACCTTCAATTCCAATATATCTCTTGAAGCAAGTTATATAGAGGGAAGATATGGAACATAATGTCCATCTCTCAAGACCTTTGCATGATCATACTACATTTCTTTGAGAGCTTCCAAAGGCTTATCAAAATTATTCTCCAGCCATAATCCAACAATGGCATTAAGGATTAGAATCAAGAGAATGACCAGGGGTTCTACATAGATTGTTATACCCTCCTAAGAAGACACATTATCATGGATGTATGCAAGAATAAATGAAATGCCAGCTGCCACCAGAAGTATTTTAACAACCGTGTCATCAAATTTCTCCACTACCAACTTCCACACACATGTATCATTTTTCTTCTAGAGTTCATTCCATCCATCTATTTGACATTGTTTCTCCACCTCATGCAAATTTAAACCTTTCTCTAACATCACATCATATTCTTCTAAGCATTGTTCAAAAGATTTAGACCAAACAGGGAATAACTTTTCCTCAAGAATTTGATATGTCATCTTATCTATTTGATGTGGAGTGTGCTTCTAACTCATTTGTAGGCATGGGTTGGTCTTGGACACCTGACCAACCTCCAGTTCATGTGTATTGCAAGGATATGTGGGAGCATAAATACATACATAATTATGCTCATATTTGTGATTACTTTTTTTCTCCTTTGTATGAGTTAACCTTTTACAAACCATGCCCAAGACTGTCTCAAGAAGCTATATAAATGTTGCAAAATATTGGAAACTAGTATATAGATGAATGGTTTATTTATATAAAGATATATGAGGCAATTAAACTTCCCCACACATTGCTAAGTTATGTTCCCAGTAGGTTATTCATTTGAGAGATTGGCTATCAAACAACTTTACGCGATTTCAACACCTATCTCTCAAAGCATAAGAGGTTATGTCATCCATATCCAAAGGGCCATTTTAAAAACTTGTTTGAGCTCCACAAGCATTTGCAGTCTTTGGAAGAAATAAAAATAAGTTTGCAAAGGCCTTTAACAATACCTATCTGGACCACATGAGCCCAAAAGAGATGTATAAATAACCTTAGATGATGGAATCCCAAAGCTACAACTCCATTAACTGTTTAAATGGTGAATCATAACTTGAAAAATGATAAACAAATCAGTTATCTAGGCTATTAATAACCTTCAAGGATGCCTCAACAGGAATACCAACTGCATGGAACTGGTGACCTTGATGGGATATCCCAATATCATTGGAAACTAAAACAATTTTCTCTAGAGTTTCTAAATTTTCCTCCATATTATCTGCTGGACAATTCTAAATTTTCTCTAGCCTCAAGATTATATGTTGTTCCTTCAACATTAAACTCTCTAAGTGAACCAACATTGTTCCCTATGGCTATAAATTCAGTGACAGACATTTGATTGGTTGTAAGAGTGTCTGTCTTATCAAAGAAAATCACTGTGGTCCAACCCTATGTATCCATGCTAGGTAGCTTAAGCACAATAACATTCTTTTGTGATATCTTACAAGTGTCAAGAGCCAAACATGTAGTGATGGTAGCAGGAATCCCTCTAGTATAGAAGCAACTTATAGAGCAACAAAAATCTTAAAGTAGTGCGTACACTTCTCAAATGAGAATTTGATATTTTTTGGCCACCCATCTATGACGCCCCATGATAGAAAATATTTGTAGTTCATGATCTAGAAAAGAATACAAAAAAGAATCAATCACTGGTACCATGAGCTTCCATTGAAGCCTCCTAAATTTGTGCTTGAATTTTAACTATTTCTGTAGACATTCGAGTGTTCAAAACAATGCAAGTGCAACAACCAATGGTAATTGTAGTTCCTAGAAATGCCATGCATTCTTTTGACTACAACTCGTAGTCACAAATAGTGATTGGATATGTTCTTTTGACTACAAGAATTCTTTCTCGAGTCAGGGAGCTCTGCTCCATTCTAAATGTGGATGTCTTGAGGGGCACAATTCTCATGTTTGCAGGAACCTTGCCTCCCACCTTTAGTTCCGCTATATCTCTTGAAGCAAATTCTCTAGAGGGAATATATGGAACATAATGTCCATGTCTTAAGAATTTTGCATGATTATACTCACTAATGAAGGTTCTCTCTCCTAGTAGTTTCAAGGGGAGAACTCTCGGCTAGTCCTACTCACCTCATGATCAATGGCTAATATTTTAAGCTACATGTACGTGGATCCTCCTTCCTTGGCACCTATGGATCGATTAATGAGGCTCCGCTGCATCCTTGGAATGGCTCATAAAAAATCCTGCCAAGCTAGAAAGATGGACTTAAAGGGCTAGCTTATTTCTTCATCCTCTAGAACTAGTATGTTTGAAGGGCATGCGAAATGGGTGATTGAGGAAGCTAGAGACTTCTCTAGTAGATTAGTCATATTCTAGGATAATTATGTAATCTCTTTAGAGAGAAACACCATCTCCGATCATTGGATCACAACACATTATAGACTGATCCAGTCAGGTCTTATTTTCTGAACCATGAACATCTATTCTCCATATAATTATTTGAAAGAAAAAAATTGTTTGGCTTCAATGGAAGCTCACTATCCACAACACCTCCAATAACAGAATTTTGGTTGAGATTTTAAGTTAAATTTGAGTAATAAGTAGGATCAATAGTCAGAGACCCATATTGAGAGATAATCAAAGACATTATGACAGACTGAGGTTTCATGACATCGAGCCCAAATCTGGAAAATGCATTTCAACAGATAGGAGGATTGATCCAGTATTCATAGTAAAAGGTTAGATAGGTTTCTTTTCCAATATTCTATCCTAAATTTTATGGCAAGGAGGTAAGGCAAATTCTAAGAAATTCCATTTGGCTAATTGGTTAATAGTAGTGGCTTGCTTGGCTAATTTGTTAACAGTAATGGCTCACAAATAACATGAAGAGATTGGTATCAAGGAGTCATTTCTAATGGATTTTTTCCCTGGGTGCCAAGCTTCCTTGGAGGAAGATCTCAAAAATAGTCTGCATACTAGAAGAAGGCTCTTTACAAAAATATTTTGGAGGGGAATGGATGAGTTTTTTGGATAACTCTTTAGAAACTGAGAAAGGATCACTAATATGGATATTTATTAGATCTACAATCCCAATGATTCAATCTAAGTTAAATGGGGTACCCAAAAATGGACAAGATATATATATGGAAAGAAAATATTATTGGTAAGAAGGTGTTTGATAGTATTCAAGGGATCCACGATTAAGAGACTGATTGGACAATGAAAGTGGAAAGAGCTCTTTGATATCTCTTCTTGGAGCAATGAATTGGATCAATGTTTGGAGTGGAAAATTGACTCATCCCCATCACATTTGCAACTTCATGTTTCTTGGCTTACACTCTATCACAAAGGTTGTGCACCTTGGAAAATAAGCTCTTCAAATCATAGGGGTTGGGGACATGCTATTTGGAGTGTCAAGTGGGGGTATTCACATCAACTATAGTCTCTATCGCTCCCCTTAGAATCAGTAATATGGAAACAAATATGGCACTCAAACGACCTCCCAAATTTTAATATCTTTTATTGAGAATTAGCTCATGAGAAGATACTCACTAAAAAAAAATTGCAAAGCATGGTATCCTTGGCCCCTCGAGATGTGCTTTGTGTCTCAAATTTGAAATCGATTCATTACATATTTGAGTGAAAAGTTACAATCAAAGTATGCTAATCAACTTTCAATGGCTTAAATAATAGAATGAGAATTCCAGATTTGTGGAAAACCATGTTCTCTCAATGGAATACAACTAATGGAACCCTAAAATCCAAACCGGTTTTCAAAAGACGGGTTAACATTGCCAAAGGTTTTATGTTTCAAAATATGGTTTTCCTAGAATAGAGAAGTATTTCACCAGGAATTGAATAACCCCTCAGTAGCAATAAAATTAAAAGGCCTCATAGCATAACACTTTTAACTCCAAATGAAAACAACTTACTGGAAATCAAATCTTGGGTGCGGATGAAGAAGAATGGTTTTGTTAATTCCATATAGCTCCTCAATTTACAGGCCTTAGTATGTCCAAACACAACACTAGACCAAACTGGCGACTTCAATGAAACACCCTTGATAAAAACTGGAAATTTGTTCAACACTCTTATATTTTGTATTTTTATGGAGCCTCAAATTCAGGCTTCCTTCACATAGGGACTTGGTATTATGTCCAAGAGCCAAGCAGAAGTTTATGCCCTACTACAAGGTTTGAGAATAGTTATGGCTCTAGTATCCTATCAGTGGGGGTGGTGGGAAACTCAAAGGTATTTTTCAACCATATAGTTTCTATCTCCATGCCAATTGATAATTCTTTAGCATCCTTATTTGTTCAAGTCAAACAAATGATACTCAATTTCTCTTAAATCACATTCTACCACGTCTTGTCAAAAACAACTATGAAGTGGACTAGTTTTTCAATATAGCTTCATCCTTAAAAAAGGGGCTACTTATTGGTAATGGCACCATTAAACAATGCCACAATCCTCAATTAGTATCTATGGGTATAGAGACATGAATTAAGCATTTAAACATTTACATGGCTCATAGGATTGAACTTCATACTCAACATCATTCTAGTTATGAGAAGAGAGGTAAGTATGTCATCTGCATGCTGGGAGCCATGAATCCACACAAATTACTAGAGGCTGGTAATTTATCTGCTTAAGGTGGGTTAGGGTCATTTTTCATGGAAAGTGTTGATGGGAAGCTAGGATCCCACCTCCATGTGGTTTGGTAAGAATTCATGCCAGTTTAATTTGGAATGTGTTTGGTTTGTTGTTTCTTGTTTGTTGTAATTTTTCGAAGGAGCCTCCTCCTTGGAGTCACTCCAGCATTTGGGGACTCTCGAGGCCAAAGGTATCCTTTAATATGAGATTTAGTGGAATGGATTCTCCTTGGTCCTTTCCCTAGTGAGCTTGTAGTATTCCAGTTTTCAATTGTATGTTGAGAAGCATCCTTTGTTCTGGAACACAAGAATTACAAGAATTGTTTGGGACCTGAGTGTGTGGAAATTTGAGTCACATGGAATGTTTTTTTCATATGTTGATTTCTTAATTTGATGGTAAAGAAATATGTAATTACTTTTGAAGAAACCTTTGCAGTGGTTTATTCTTTGATTATATATAGTAAGGCTAATCTCGAAATAGGTGCTAAAAAAAATGGAACATAAATTTCAATTGGGAACCTGAAACTTATCTAAGGATATTGGTCTTTGTGAAAAACTGATGAATTAAAAAGAGCTTTAGGAAATTAGAAGAGTTCTCAAAAACCATGAGGATCATATTTAATGCAATAAGACTTCTATATTTATAGTCACTTCAAAACTCAATGAAAATGACCACCGGGTTAGTTCTTAAATAGGGAGAGTTGCATATAAATAAAGGGGGAATTCCCACTACTTTCACCAACTCAGAAAGCTCAATTCCCTCAAAGTTCAAACCCTTGCTAGTTACAACAAAAAAATGTTGGGAAAAGAGAAAAGACGATTTTCTTTGCTTGCATGGAGATGGTCTAAAAGGTATTTCTACACATATTATTGAAACACAGTTTTGGCTATCCCTCATTCATTTTGACTATCCATATCTGGAGGGATGCTAACAATGAAAAATCAAAAAAAGAATAGTGCAATTTTTAATAGTGAAACTATAAACCTAAATTTACAAAAAACTAAACTCTCACTTCAAAGCACCCATTAATAGAATAGCCTTATCAAACATGGACATTCCATAAGGCTAAAGAACAATAGTGTTGAAATGATTAATTTGATGTTTATTAAACACACAAATTGTTTTGAGAGGAATATTTTAAAGCTATCAGAGGACTACTAACAACAGAAGTTTCGATCACCCTAAGGATTTTGGCAATGCATACTATTGTAGCATAAAAAGACTTATTTTAACACTTACTCAACACAAATCTCACCCCGAATGCAATATTTTGGAATGCATCAAAGAGTTGCTAGCAACAAAAGTTTCTAAAACCCTAAGGACTTTAGCCAAAGATGTTATTGCAACAAGCATATAATTGCTATAAGCTATCAAGTAACTTCCTCCTATTAGTAAAGAGGATCAAATTAAGTGATTTTATGGCCATACCATTGTATCCATTGACGCTTCAAGTGAAGAGACTTAGCAACACCAAGAACATCGAGTGCCCTCCAAGCATTGGTCATCCAAGACAAAGTAGTCCTTGCGGTTTGTAGAGAGTCTTCTCGCTCTAACATCGGGCTCTTCAAACCAACTATGCACAAGGTCATTGCAAATGTAAAAAATCAGCAAGACATAATTTCGATAGTAAATATGACCAAAATAAGAACTAGTTGAAACAATTTTCACAATCCTTCTTTTGAAACCAACATTCTAACCTTCTTAGCATTATTATCAATTGTCATTGTTCTTCCTAGGTCAGTGAACTTAGCTTCAACTTGGCATCAAAAGTGTAATTGCATAAAAGGAATGTCAGTCTCATGCCAATAGGTTTCCTACGATGAATGCACAAGAACTTAGTACATAGACCGTTTTTCTCTTCACTTAGCTACCCAGGGCTTATTTCCCTTTCCAAATATCAATAATTCTTTTCTAAGAAAATATAAAATAAGAATAATATTTTACTATATTCTAAAAGGTGAAGATGTTGAAATCATGCCACAAAGTGAAAGGAAATAAAATATCTTTCCTCAAACCACCAAATATATAAAGAAAACAATAATAATTATAAAAATAAAATTAGATCTAATGATCTATGCATGAAATGAGTCAAGGGACTAAAAAAATTTGACCAAAACAAACCAAAAATTTCAAACTTGACAAAATCCTCTAAACAAGCAACAAAAAAACCGCTAAAATTTTCTAAGATATTAGAGCTAGACATCAATGCAATTTCATGTACTTGAAGAAGCCCATTGTTCCTTAGCGGTAGAATTCTTAAATTAGTTATTTATTATTTAATACTAGGACACTATCTATGTGAAAAGAAATAAGTCCCAGTTTCATCAAATCTGACTTCATTTCCACTCAAATATCAAATCCAAAGGACACTAACTCTAGGATGGTGCTAAAGTTAAAGACACAAAATAACAAAAAATAAAGATATGATAAAAAATAGACTTGCAAGATTGTATTGGTCGAGTGTGACAGGGACACCAATAACTGAGACTAGAGAGGTTTATAGAATGTGGTAGTTACTAGTGTGTGTCTATTATGCGATTAGTGGTATGGTGGAGAGTCCTACCAAGAAGGGACGTTGGTCTCAGGAAACTATAGTAGGGAGATCCATAGAGAATTTATGTAAAAGGAAGATGAGAAGTGTTGTATTCAAGCTAGGTTATGTTATGCTAGAATTTTGTTGGTGATAGGTGGTAACAAAACACTTACATCAATAGGTAAAATGTAAATTCGGGGCATTAGTTGGACTGACTTATGTTATCTCATCCCTTAATGGTCCTAAGGACATGTGGGGACCCAAACAACTTAGTACCTAAAAGACTTGAAAGCATGGCTGACAAATGACTGACAAGACTATACAAAAGAATATTGGTCTCATGTCAATAGCTCTCTTACAATGAATGCACAAAAACCTGGTACATAAACCATTTTTCTCTTCACTTAGCTACCCATGGCTCATTTCCCTTTCCAAATATCAATAATTATTTTCCAAGAAAATAAAAAATAAGCATAGTAGTCTACAAAGTCATGCAACAAAGTGAAAGGAAATAAAAACAACTTTCTTCAAACCACAAAATATATAAAGAAAACAATAATAATTATAAAACTAGATCTATGAATCTAAGCATGAAGTAAGAACTAAAATAATTTAAGGGACTAACATAATCTTTGACCAAAACAAAATTCAAAACTCAATAAAATGCCCCAAACACAAGCAACATATAAAATTTTTCCAAGATATCAGAGTTAGACGTCAAGGTAGTTTCATGTACTTGAATGAGCCCATTGATGCTTTGTGTTAGTCTTGTTAAATTAGTTATTTATCATTTAATAATAGTTGAAGACTATCTATGTGAAAATAAATAGGTCCCAACCTCATCAATTACAGCTTTATTTCCTGTCACAGATAAGAAACAAACAATGTAATGATTAAATATGAAACAAAAATCTTAAAATAACACACATCAAAGTAATGTTGTTGTAATGTTACAATGAAAAATACAAATATATAACCTATTTTTACTTGAATTTGACATATAGTAATCTTGCATGATCAATGGAACATGTATACCAAAATAAGAGTCCTAGGGTATTTCAATTTCCCAGTTCTCATCTTGGTCCTCATTTTATAAATTGTGAACATGATATTCTCTAAATGAACTATCATTATGAGCCTCCAAAACATTATTTTCTATATCAAGTTCATTAGGGAAATTTGTTATATTTTTTTCTCCCCTTCTATCACAATCTGATCGCCAAAGAGTTACGCTCTTTCATGTGGAAAATTGTCAATGTCATACTTTGTTACATATAATCTTAAACATGTATCCACATGTTTACCAAGCTTGTTCCTCAACTTTGACTTCAAGAATGATAATGCACTAAACATTCTCTCATCCTCCACTGATCCCAAAATTATGGTTTGACACAAATCTGCTAATTTGAAATATTATGATATGTTTTCTTGCAAGTATTGGCTAGAACTTAAAGTAGTTCATAATCTTGTTATAGCACCATTTTCATTAGGATTATCCACAAAAAGGATATTGCTTCCATATTGTTTCAGAAAAGCGTCCACCTTGTTGATACAATTTTGATGAATCTGAAATGAATTCAATTTGTTCTCCATGTATCAAGACTTTCTTGCAAAAATGGTCTACTAAACATTTTAATCTTTTTTTTTTAAAAACCGGCTTTAAAGTTATTGGACATTGAAAATTGTTCCAATATTGAGGGTATACCATACACATGGCCTCCAACAATTCATCTCGAGGAAATCATTCTCTTATCTCTAATGATAGTGATCTTGCAATTTCTATCAAAATTTTGTGTCACTGAAATCACAATATTATCAAATTGGTCTCTTGACACGGGGCAATATTTGGTGATTCGTCTTATCTTACTAATATAATGAAAGGGAACCATATACGCAGACAATGCGATACATAGTATCCTTTTTCATCAAACGTCAAATTTATTTATTTATTCCCTACCAAAGATTTGAACTCACTAAATAGTCTATGAGCTAGTCCATTTAATGAGATCCATCTTGTATCAACATCTTTCAGTAGTTTTTTCCCATCCGTAACACCATCTGCAAATTGTTGAAACTCTAAATATCATTTGGGACTACGAGAAAAGTGTGCATGAGTCTCATGTATAAGATCTTCAAATTTTGAAACTGATGGAAACTTGTTTACTATTTTAAATGCAAGATTCATCCTATGAGCCATACAATTAATACTAAGCATATATGGTGAAGTTGATAGTTATAGCCTAACACAAAGGCCATTCCTTTGTCCTTGCATTACCAATGCTCCATCTGCTCCAAAACATACCAACTTTTTTGCAATAATTAAATGATCCATACCACTTTCCTTCAAACCATTAAGAACACGTTCATAAATATTTTAAGTTGTAGAAGTATCTCTCATCTTTTTAATCCAAAGTAGATGGGAATTCCCAAAATGGTCATTAACCATATAAATTCTCATGCAAATCCATGAAGTATTATCTATAGCGTAACTTCATCCAAAGACAATGCCAAAAAACTAGCATTTGCAATCTTCTCTTTCAAATCATCCTTTTATACTTGAGCTAGATATTTTGCCCATTCCCAACCACTGGTTACAGACCAATGAGAATATGGAAAGTTTGACACTTGAAGAAAAGATAGAATTTCATGTGATCTGAATAATTTTTCATAGGACGACCTTTAGATAAGATGTGAAATACATTTCTCAATTATATCATCTTGGATAACAAACTTTTTTCCATCGTCTTTTCAAATAGAGATATGATGGTTCCTCTACTTGCCTCAAGTTTCCTCTTATTAAATATTTTTTATATTCTTCTGCATATTTGATATGTCAACATTCCTTAAAAGATTTCCATCTAACAATAGGTTTCTCTTTACCATTTACAATTTTCTTTTCATACACCTTTCCTGCATGCTTTGGTATTATATCTAGCTTCATCTGAAATTTCACTACCTTTCGAGTTTTCCAACTACATACATTACATCTAACTTGTCGAAAAACCTCATTCTCATTTGTAGGAGGTATTTCTTCAATAAATGGAAAACTTGACACCCAATTTTCTTGGAATCGTCTCCCTATGGTCCACTAGAATTTTTTCTTTTTTTTCGCAAATGGATTGTGTCACCTTCCAAGGAAAAACCTTTAACATTTTCATCAACAGTTTCTGTTGAAACTGCATTTATCTCACCCTGATCACTTGAGGAACCTATTATTTCATCCATTGTATGGATATCAAATGCATTTCCACAAGAGTTAACCTCTCTCTTAGTAACACGTTGTTCAAAGGAGCTTGAATCATGAAGAGAATGTGTATTTTTGGATGGAGCCTTTTGAAAGTATGATAATACATCCATTTGCCTTGATGGTTTCTTCCCACGATTATCTTTGACATCTCACTGACTATTCCACAAGTAAAATTTCAGATTGATCTGCAAACTTGCATCAATAGTTTCCAAAAGTTGAAATATGCTTCATATAAATTCACTTGTTCATAGAAAATAGAAATGTATTTTGCAAAATAATTGTTGAGTCAACATTGAAATAACATATATCAAAAATTTAATTTTGAGGAAAAATGGAATTTCACAAAAAAATTTAACAATGATAAAGGGAAACTATTAACTTTTAAGACATAAAATATAATAATTCATTTGTATAACATTGAAACAACATCATCCTTGCAGATTTCTTAGTCCTTTTGGTTTACTGGTTTGGCTTGGGTCGATATCCATGCTAGATATCTATGGATGGGCTTTGAATCATTCCCATTTCATGTAGTTAGTTTTTTGGACAAATTCTATTAGAAAAAATAGTGACTCTTTGAATTTTGTGCAGAAAATAGAATATTAATCCTCATGGATATGAATCTAGGCATGATCTATGTTAGGTCCTTATACTACTAGTGTAACTCCTTATTATTATTAGTGCAACCCCCTTATTATATTGTTGTTCCTATGTAGTCCCCATATTGTTATTATTATGCCCCATAGAAGCCCACTATTGTTATTGTTGTGCACCTATAATAATATTGTTCTGTATGCTCTGATTATATTGGGACCCCTTAGACTCCTATATATAGAAAGGAGGTCTTGTCATTTGAATCATCCAATAATTTTTCATTTGTGTAATATAAAGGAGGTTTCCCCCTCGAAGAGGATAATTTTTAAGTTGTTGATCTATCTTTTCTATCTTTTTGTGAGCTGGTTTCATAACATTTGGTATCAGAGCTTTGGATTCTAGGGTTTTGCTACTCCAAACAGCTCATCGTGGTATTTTCACTATAAATTTTTATCTACAAAGTTTCAGAAGTTAAAACAAAAGCCCATTTGAGTGAAAGTCATTCTAAACCTCGGGTCCTAATTTCAAATATTATCTCGCTATATTTTCAGAGATATGATCTAAGGAAGATAGGGTTTTTGCAAGCTCCAAAATTCCATCTCAAATAGGTCATCATGTAATTTTCGCTATAATTGTTTTTCTACGAAGGCTCAGACTCTAACATTATGTTATGAAACCAGCTCAAGAAAAGATATAAAAGATAGATCAATGCCTTAGAATTCAGCCTCTTCGAGGGGGCAACCTCCTTTACATTACATAAATGAACAATTCTTTGATGATACAAATGACAAAACCTCCTTTCTATATATAGGAGTCTAAGGAGTCACAATATAATCCAGCCGACCTAACAATAATAATATAAAGCCACAAAAATAACAATAGAGGGATTCTATGGGGCACAGAAATAACAACATGGGGGTAATAGGGGCACAACAATATAAATAAGGGGTATAACTACAATAGTAATGGGGTAATCACTAGTATTATAGGGACCCAACATGCCCCTCTCCTTCAAAAAAGTGTTGTCCTCAACGCTTGAGTAGTTATGGATACTTCTGCATAAAATTCTCATCCTCCCATGTGGAATCTTCAGCAGATAAGTTCTTCCACTTGATAAGATACTCTGAAATTGATCGATTTCGTAGCTGTCGAGTTCTTGTTTCTGTGACTGCTTCCGGTTCCAATATAATTTTTCCTTCCTCGTCAAGTTCTGGCAATATTGTTTGAACTGGGAGCTTGTCGCCTATAACCTTCTTTAAACATGAAACATGGAAAACTGGGTGCAATCGAGAAGCTGCAGGAAGCTCCAATTTGTATGCCATAGTACCAATCTTTTGCAACACCTTGTACGGACCATAATACTTTGGTGATAATTTATTATCCTTCTTAGCTTGCTTTAGGGACATTTGCTTATATGGTTGTAGCTATAGGAATACCCAATCACCTACATCAAAACTTCTTTCACTGCGATGTTGATCTGCTTGTTGTTTCATTCTATTTTGTGCCAACACGAGGTTATCCTTTAGGAGTTGGAGGACTTGTTGTTGATGTTCGATGTGATGTTCCACTGCCTGAACCTTAGAATTTTCTCTTAAATATGATGTGATGGATGGTGGTTTATACCCATAAAGTGCCATAAATGGGGTCATTTTTGTTGCTGTATGGAAGGAAGTGTTATACCACCATTCAGCCAGAGGCAACCATTTGACCCATTGTGTCTGTTTATCATAAACAAAGCAACGAAGATATCCTTCCAAACATTTGTTTACTATCTCAATTTGCCCATCAGATTGAGGAAGATATGATGAGCTATGAGCTAACTGAGTACCAAGACAAGAAAATAGTTCTGTCCAAAAATTTCCAGTGAAAATGGGATCTCTGTCACTTACAATAATCTTTGGGTTTCCATGTAGCTTTTGAATTGTTTCCATAAATGCAGTAGAAACTGTACTGGCTTTAAATGGATGTGATAATGCACAAAAGTGTGCATACTTGGTAAGTCTGTCAACTACCACCATGATTACACTCTTTCCCTCAGACTTGGGTAAACCTGTGATAAAATCCATTGAAACCTCCTCCCAACGTTGGCTTGGAATGGATAAAGGTTGTAATAGACCCGGTGTCTTAATTGTTTCAACTTTATTTTGTTGGCAAACCAAACATTACGCCACAAACTTTTGAATATCTGATTTAAGGCCATCCCAAAAAAATTCCTTCTTAACCCTATGGTAAGTTTTTAAAAATCCTGAGTGCCCTCCTAAGGGAGAAGTGTGCAATTCCATAAGAATCTTTTGTTTTAGCTGGGAATTCTTATAGAGGTATAAGCGATCTTTGTACCATAACAAATCATTTTGCCAGCTAAATGTATCAGACATACTGGAATCTTGTTGTAGCTTTCGAATAAGTGCCCACACTTCTTCATCATTCTTCCATTCCTCCCTTGCTCCATTTATCCAATCTGGTTGGATAATAGAAATGGCGCACAACAATGCTTCCACATCCTCATCCTTTCTTGAGAGTGCATCTGCCACCACATTTTGCTTCTCTTTTTTGTAGATGATTTCAAAGTCATAACCCAACATCTTTGTGACCCACTTTTGTTTCTCTTCAGAGGATAATCTTTGTTCTAAAAAGTATTTAAGGCTATCATGATCCGTTTTTACCTTGAAGTGTCTTCCCATTAGGTAGGGTCGCCATTTCTTAAGTGCATGGAGTATTGCCAACATTTCCTTCTCATAAATAGCTTTTCTTAAAAACTTTCCCTTGATTGGACGACTTTCAAAAGCAATGGGTCTTTCATCTTGCATTACAACAGCACCAATTCCATTTCCTGAAGCATCATATTCCACAATAAAGGTTTTTGTGAAGTCCGGTGTAGCTAAGACCGGTGCTTGGCACGTTGCCTCTTTAAGATGTTCAAAGGCCTTTGTTGCTTTCGGAGTCCATGAAAATGCATCTTTCTTCAATAATGTTGTTAGAGGTGCTGCTATTCTCCCATAATTCTTAACAAATTTGCGATAATACCCTGTCAACCCAAGAAATCTTCGCAGATGCTTTATGGATGTGGGGATTTTCCATTCCTTAATGGCTTTAATTTTGCTAGGGTCTACCTTAACTCCTTCATGAGATACAATATGACCCAAATATTCCACCTCCTGGACTCCAAAGAAACATTTGGATCTTTTTGCATATAATTGTTTCTCCTCCAATAGTTGTAGCACCTTGTCAACATGTTCAACATGATCCTTCCAAGACTTTCTGTAGATTAGTATATCATCAAAAAATACTAACACAAATTTTCTAAGGAATGGTTTGAAAATTGAATTCATCAAACCTTGAAATGTTGAAGGTGCATTAGTAAGGCCAAAAGGCATGACCAAAAATTCATAATGACCCTCATGAGTTCTAAATGCCGTTTTCGGAATGTCTTCAATCTTCATTCTGATTTGATGATATCCTGAACGAAGATCCAACTTGGTGAAGTAAATTGATCCATGCAATTCATCCAGTAATTCATCAATGACAGGAATGGGGAACTTATCTTTAATAGTGAGCTTGTTGAGCTCCCTATAATCCGGACACATGCACCATGATCCATTCTTCTTGTGCACCAATACTACTGGAGCAGAGAAAGAACTTTGACTTGGTTGAATTATACTAGCCTCTAACATTTTTGCAACCATACGTTCAATTTCACTTTTTTGGGCATAGGGATATATATACGGCCTGATGTTTGGAGGAACACTTCCTGGAATCAGATGAATAGCATGATCATGATCACGCATAGGTGGGAGACCCTTTGGAGTCTCAAATACCTTGGAATGATTGTCCAGGACTTTTTGGAGATCTGGAGAAATAGATGATTCCAATGTGGAAACATCTAGCGAGCATAATTGTGCAATTACACCTCTTTGCTCCTTTTTGTAGAGCCTCCAACCTACACCTAGTTACCTATCATTTCAACAGCTTTTCCTCACTTGTTTCTCTCTTTTACCCCTATTTTCCTCATCAACCTGTCCAGATCATTACATTGCATGTCTTTTAGCATGATTAGTTAACTATGCTAATGTTTGACTGTTTGTCTAGATTTTTGGCATATGTACAGTGATTCCGCAGCCATTCAGCAATTCCACAGCCATTTAGCAATTCCACAGCTGTCTAGCAATTCCGTAGCCTTTTTATTGTTCGACATGTTCCACGTGTCTTCTTGAGAAACGGGCCACATGGGCACGTGGGAATGGAGGTGCTAATGGTTCATATGCTATCGGTTGGATCAGCAACGCCACGTACACCCTCGGTCAACGCGGATCCATTCTCGGTCAACTAGTCAGCTCAAACGGTGCTGCGTGAGCTAAAAGGACACGGCACTCCAGGTGGCACTTCCTCCACACCACGAAGGTTATGGGAGATAGGATCCAACCTTGGATTCAACCTCCATGATGACCGTACCCTCCAGATAACAAACGGACCTGTTTACGTGTTGCTGTACCATTTAATTAGTATGTTGTTAGTTAATTTCCAGTTACTTAGTTTGCGCAGTGGGCAGTTGTCCCTATGCCTATAAATCCAGCGTCTGCGTACGCTTGAGGATTAGTTTTTTAGCTACTCAGATCATGTATTTGCTGTAATTTTGTTTGACATATAAACTCTGTTTTAAGACTGCTTTTCCAGCACTTTTTCACTGTAATTTCTGCATGATGAATTAATAGAAGACTGCTGTTTTGCCCATCCTCAAGTAGCTGATCTTTCTCTGGTTTAGTGGATGGAGGGCTCCCATTCATGACAACCTCTGTACAGTAATATTTACATTTATTTTCCTGCACTTTCTTTATTTGAATTCAGCACTTTTTCATTTTCTTTATGCATGTACAATTTGCTTTATGTCTTTAAATTCTGTCATTTCATTTTCAGCATTTCTATGACTGATCAGCCTTGTTTTCTGCAGGTGTGTTAACCCGGGATAGTGTGTCTTTATTGTTTTTCTTTACCTCTGATGGTATTTTAAGTTGTCATGTCTATAGCTGCTGATTTTACTTTGCTTTTCTAGTTTAATTTCTAGCTTAGTTTATCAAGTTTCTAACAAGTTGTGTACTAATCTGTTGATGATCTCTTTATCATAATTGACCAATCTTTAGGAGATCAGAATATCATTGAGTAGCAGCTTGCTTTGAAGTAGCTTTTTGGACTCATATCACTAACTCCTTCTTAACTATGTTTCACATTACAATGTATGTTAGAGACAGAATGTTGAGGAAAGACAAGGTGTTATGATTTGTCATTTTAGGATTTGATTACTTTTTAGACTCATATATCTAACTCCTTCTTAATCGTGTTTCACATAATACTGTATGTTAGAAGCAGAGTGTTAAGAAACGATGAGGCATTATGATTTGTCTTTAAAGTAGTGTTTTTTTTTTCACTTTTCATTGCAGCAGCGTAGATAGTGACTAGTGCCATTAGTTAGCTGTTTTGCTTTCAGTTTCATTTCAAGTTATCTTTCAAGCTTTTTCTTTACAAGTTCCAAAAGTAGTTAGAAGCCACCATTTACACACACTCACTCATTTAGAAACCACCATACACACACAAATCACTCATTTGTTTATAAAATCATCACTCCATCTTAGGAAGTTAAATTGACCACAACACCCCCAAACGACAAAAAGATCTAAGAGGTTACTTAAGTATATACTGTACACCTTCACTTCATCAGCTTACAAGCCCCGGGTTGACAATTTATGATAGCAATTTAGACAACACTAAATTGACTAAACATTTTGGCGCCGTTGCCGGGGAAGTGAAATTAAGTAGCCATATTCTTAGAAAAAAAAAAGCATAAAATTTCAAGAAAAGAAGTTGATAACCTATCAAAGTATGCTCTCCTCTTGCACTTCAAAGTGATCTGGAGGATCAGAAAAGAGAAAGTTATTGATTTAGTAGTTTCTTGAGTATGCTCTCTTCTTGCACCTAGAGTGACCTGGAAGATCAGAAAAAGAACTATTAACTTGACTTGAAGAAAAATAATAAAAAAATGACATGCATAGAGCTAGAGATTCTAGGGGAAGGTTTTTAGATCGAACTCGAAGTTCAATTTTTACAAGTCCATCTGCTTCAAGGAATAGACAAGAGACACCTCCCTCATCTCCAACCGACACTCCTAGCCATAGAATTCCTGGAATTCAAGAGCCAAGAATTGACTCTCCCACACCTTCTATTGAATTTGAACCAGGAAGAGACCCTTCTCTTTCTCCTACAGAAAGACCAATTGTAATTGAGGAAGTAGACTGTGTGATTAGAAGATGTGTTCGGGAGGATGAAATGCCTGACATCCTTAAGGCATGCCATGACGAACCATGCGGTGGACACTTTGCTGACAAGAGGACAGCCTATAAAATCCTTTCTTTGGGATATTATTGGCCTACTCTCTTCAAAGATGCAAAACAATATGTCAGAAGGTGTGACAGCTGCCAAAGAATTGGGAGACCAACTCTTTCAAGTGAGATGCCATTGCAGCCACAGGTACTCATCGAACCTTTTGAAAAATGGGCTTTAGATTTCGTTGGACCCATTAATCCGCCATCTAAGCAAAAGAAGTATATATTGGTTTGCACTGATTATGTTACTAAGTGGGTAGAAGCAAAAGCTTTGCCTTCTGCCACTGAAAATTCAGTTGTTCAATTTCTTTTTGAGGATATTTTCACTCGTTTTGGTGTCCCAAGAGAAATTGTAACAGATCAAGGAAGCCAATTCACATCTAATTTGATGGAGAAGCTGATGGAGGAATACAAAATCAAGCATAGAACATCTACTCCTTACCATCCGCAAGCAAATGGTCAAGTGGAATCTACAAATAAAGTCCTTGAGAATATCATCACCAAGACTGTTCATCTGCATAGAAGAGATTGGGCTGAAAGGCTACCTGAAGCTTTATGGGCCTATAGAACTACATGGAGGAGTACCACAGGATATTCTCCCTATGAACTTGTTTATGGGAAAGAAGTCCTGCTCCCCATTGAGTTCCAAGTCAAAACTTTCAAGATGGCAGTCCAGTTGGGGATGAATCTTTCAGAAGCCCAGAAGCACAGAATGGAGCAATTAAATGAACTAGATGAGATAAGACAAGATGCCATTTTAAGGACCGATCTAGTTCAGCATCAAATAACAAAATGGCATGATAGATACATCAAGGAGAAGAAGTTTCAAAAAGGAGATTGGGCACTATTGTTTGATTCCAAGTTTAAGGACTTCAAAGGAAAATTTCAAACTCATTGGCTTGGGCCATATGAGATTGATGAAGTCTTTAGCAATGGAGCAGTTCGAGTAAAGACTATTGATGAATTTCATACTCCTCTTATTGTGAATGGCCATCGCTTGAAAGTCTACCAAAAGCCACTCTCAAAAGAGGAATTTGTCAAGTTGTTCAAAGAAGATTCTGCAATAAGGTTGGTGGAGAAGGATTCTTCTCCTCCATCAGCCTGATCTTTGGTTTTGAAAAAAAAAAAAAAATTTGGAAAAAAAAAAAGAGAATAAATGTATAAGCCTGAAAACCAATCTCTGATTGGCAGTCTTATGCAGAAAATCTGAGGTGAAAATCAGGGTCACCTGACACCTCATATTTTCCAAAGAAAAAAAAATCTCTCTCTTCTCCTTATTCCATCTCATTTCGCCATTTCATCCACTTCATTCGCCATCTCATTCATTCCATCATTCTCATTCCACCTTATTTCTTTTTCCTCCATCCATCCATTCCATCTCATCTCACTAATAAAGTCATTTTCAGGACTATTTCATACAGCCAAAGTTGTTTGTGTGCAGACAGAAGGTATTACTACAGTTTCCGCAGCTAAAGAACAATTCCGCAGCCAATATCACAATTCCGCAGCCGATACACTCTGTGCCTGCACATAAAAAAATACACTCTGTTTCAAGAAGAAATCTGCAGTCAGAAAAAAATCACCAGCATTATTAGAAGGCAAGGTCATGTAGCAGCAATAAACAATTAAAGGTTAGCATCATATGAGCAAAAGGAATCAAGATGCGGATACACAAGGTATGTTCTAATTTCTGACCAATAGTTATATCATTATGCATGGTTTTCGGATTATGTTTTGAGGCACCTAATGTAATGATTGCAAAATCCTTCCACTCCTCGACCGAAAATCCACGTAACCCTCATCCATAACGGTCCCTACTCATTACAGTTTCAAACCCAAACACGGCTGCTCTTTCATTAAAACTCTCGTACCAGAGTGACGTATACAACTGTTCTACGACACTCTGAGTTATAATTCCACAGCCAGATGTACACCAATGACCGACGTCTATGGGATTTAACCGTTTTCACCCATTACTCGTAACCCTCCTACGCATACATAATTCCATTCCCGCTGTTGACTCACTCCCTCATTTCCATTGTTCTTCACTGCTCTGTCTTATTCACTATTCTGTCCACCGTAAGCACTCTCTGTTTTATTTTCTTCTCATTTCTCCACTAAAACCTTGACCACTGTTGTAAGTGCATCACGGCTATTTTGCTGTAGCCGTAAACCCACTGTCTAAACACTTTTCTCCCGTATAACCCTTTCACCAAGTGTTAAAACAGTGCTGTTAAGGCAGCTAGAGAGCTGATGGGTAAGCTATTGAGGGCAGAGCCTGAGGGCTCTAAATTTTTAGAAGGCTATCCCCAAACTAAAGACGCTTTGCAAAAGGCCAAATGGCTCCAGTTCATTCAAAAATTCAAGGGATACCATAAGGAAGTCACAAAGGCTTTTGC
Organism: Pinus tabuliformis; assembly: GCA_031772625.1. Lineage (NCBI taxonomy): Eukaryota > Viridiplantae > Streptophyta > Pinopsida > Pinales > Pinaceae > Pinus > Pinus tabuliformis. The sequence goes on along the minus strand of CM062808.1, from coordinate 781,089,594 downwards.
TCGTTCTTTCAAAGACAACAAAGTGGAGATTGGAGATCTGAAATTTACAGTTACAGAAGGCAGTTTAGCACAAGCAACTTCATTACCTCAAACTGGGGAAAGGTGGTTCAAGAATCGATCAGTGGAAGACCAGGAATGGAAGCAAATATTGAAAAATCCAGGTATGGACACTAGTATTTTTAAAAAGGGAATCCCTGTTAGTCTTGTCAAAGAAGAATGGACAGCTTTGCTTCTGTTAGTACAGAAATTCTTTACATGTGAAGGAAGATTCGGAATTTTGTATGTTTACCATGCTAAAATTATGATGCATTTCATGGGTGGGCATGACATTAATCTTCCTTATTTTCTACTATCTAGCCTTAGAAAAATGTGCTCAACAGTCCAAAGAAACATAAATAATATTGAGCCACATTTATACCATCACTGGCTTGTCAAAATGCTAATTAAAGAACAGTTAAAGGCCAAAAGGGATACATGGGAAAGATTTCTTGTGAGGAACCACTTCCAAGAGGCAGGAGAAGCCTCTGGTAGTTCACCTAAAGTGCCCAGAAAGAGTAGAAGAAGAAGAAGAGAAGAGGTTACCCCAGAAATTGCTGTCCAAGTAGAAACTGTCCCTGAAATTGTTGTCCAAGAAGAAACTGTCCAAGACCTTGTTGAAGAAGAAATTGCTGCCCATAACTTTGAGGAAGAAATTGACCCTGAGCTTGCTGTAGATATTGACCAAACAGCCCAAGAAATCATTACAGAAACCCTGCAAGAAATTGTCCAAGAGGCTGCTCAAAAGAAAAAGGAAAGTAGGAAGAGACAAAAGAAGGATAAGGGAAAAGCTATAGCCCAAGAAACCTACCTTACTCCTGAAAATTCCAGTGAAGAGGACACTCAGCCATTGGCACATAGATTGGCCCAATTTCATGAGGCTGCCCTTTCCAAGAAGATGCAAAAACAAAATCAAAAGCAACAAAAGGAAAAACAGAGCATCACCACCGTGAGGAGGAGTAGCAGGCTACAAGACAAAGTGGGGGCCACAAAGGACAAAGAGTCACTCTTTATTGACTTGAGCACACCTGAAAAGGTTGCTACAAGACTTGACTTTGAGGAAAGGCCACCACATGTTGAGGTTACTCCTCCACGAGAGGAAAGCCCTTTTCAACAGGAGCATGAAATCGAATTTGAGCATGAGCCTAGTCCAAAGAGGTCACCAGAGATTGACCCAGATCAGCAGAGAGTATATAACTACTTGGAGACATTAGAACAAGCTGCTGCTGGTCCAAGCACTGTTCTACCTCTTGAACAACAAGTTCACTCACTTAAACAAGAAATTTTTGAGCTTGAAGTTTTAAACCGCCACATCACACAAGAGAATGAAGCATTAAAGGAACAAGGTAAAGTGGACAAAATGGTCCACAATAATACAATGCTTCATTTGGGCCTTTGGCAAAGGGAGAACAGGAAGCTAAAGAAGAAATGCAGGAAGCTAAGCAGGGCTTTGGTCAACTTAAAATTCAGATGTTTGGTGAGGAAACCAAGAGTAAATTTGGCTACAAAGAGGAAGAGGAGAAGACTAGATGTCTTAGCAGAGGCATCTCAACAGGTGGATTAAACAATGTTTTTGGTTGCATGAGGACATGCAACACCCTCTTAGTGGGGGTATGTAGAGCCTCCAACCTACACCTAGTTACCTATCATTTCAACAGCTTTTCCTCACTTGTTTCTCTCTTTTACCCCTATTTTCCTCATCAACCTGTCCAGATCATTACATTGCATGTCTTTTAGCATGATTAGTTAACTATGCTAATGTTTGACTGTTTGTCTAGATTTTTGGCATATGTACAGTGATTCCGCAGCCATTCAGCAATTCCGCAGCCATTCAGCAATTCCGCAGCTGTCTAGCAATTCCGCAGCCTTTTTATTGTTCGACATGTTCCACGTGTCTTCTTGAGAAACGGGCCACATGGGCACGTGGGAATGGAGGTGCTAATGGTTCATATGCTATCGGTTGGATCAGCAACGCCACGTACACCCTCGGTCAACGCGGATCCATTCTCGGTCAACTAGTCAGCTCAAACGGTGCTGCGTGAGCTAAAAGGACACGGCACTCCAGGTGGCACTTCCTCCACGCCACGAAGGTTATGAGAGACAGGATCTAACCTTGGATTCAACCTCCATGACGACCGTACCCTCCAGATAACACACGGACCTGTTTACGTGTTGCTGTACCATTTAATTAGTATGCTGTTAGTTAATTTCCAGTTACTTAGTTTGCGCAGTGGGCAGTTGTCCCTATGCCTATAAATCCAGCGTCTGTGTACACTTGAGGATTAGTTTTTTAGCTACTCAGATCATGTATTTGCTGTAATTTTGTTTGACACTTTTTTAGAAGCTTTGTCATACCATGAGAGCTGATTATCTTTCTTGGTTTCCCTGCAATACCCCTTAATTCAACTTCCCTTCCTTCCATAGAAAATTTGATGAAAAGTTCTTGAAAATTAAAAGCTATTGTACCCAAGGATTGTAGCCATTGGACTCCTAGTACAACATTAGCACCTCCCATTGGAATGGAAAGCATTGGGCTAGTCAATACATATTCTCCCATGGATAGCTTGATATTATGGCACCTTCCAGAGCAATTTATTGTTCCTCCATTTGCAATCATCACTTGACACTCTGGTGCTGGATATAGGAAGCAATTCAATTCTTTTGCTACCCTACAATGAATAAAATTGTGGGTGCTTCCTGAATCAATCAACACTATTACCTTTTTCTTCTTGATTTGTCCTTCTATCTTGATGGTTTAAGGAGTGGTAATTCCCGCCAATGCATTACAAGATATAGTTGGATTTATTTGTTCTTCATCTAGGCTTTGTTCCTAGAGTATATCTTCTTCTTTTGACCTTTCTTGCTCCTTTTCTTCTTCCTCTTCATAATCTATGTAGAATAATTTCTTCTCAGCACACTTATGACCTTTAGTGTATTTGCTATCACAACTGTAACAAAGCCCTTTTTCTCTTTTTTCTTCCAATTGTTGTGGTGTCAACCTTATATGTTGTGGAAGACTAGGGGCAACAACACTTCCGTCTTTATAGTTGTGAGTGTATGCTTCCTGGTTTCCATAATTTTGCTTTCCATTTTTCTTGCTAACTTGAATGCCTTCTCTAATGAATCAGGTTCCCAAAGGCGAACATCATGTTGGATATTATCCTTTAAAGATCTTATGAACACATCAATCCTATGCTCCTCTGGAATATCTTTTACCCTTATGTTCAATTTTTGGAACTCCTCAATGTGCTCCATTACTGAACCCTTTTGTTTGAGACTTATCAATTGGCTAAAAAAAGTGTTGCTTTTTGTATCTTCATAATGTGCTATCAATTCTTCCGTAAAAATTGCCCAAGTGATAAATTTTTTACGAGAGCAAAGCCATTGATACCATACAAACTGATTTGGCTCCAAATATACAGTTGCCATATGTACCTTTTGTGTGTTTTGCACATTATTGAGATCGAAGAACTGCTCCATCTGTAATATCCATGTGGCGGGATCCTTGCCATCAAACTTCCTCATATCGATTTTTGGAATATGGCGGGTCTTCGATCCAACATTAGAGTCTATGGAATCATGATTAACATTACTTTTGTTCACATCATGAGTTTCCTTTACAACCTTTTCACCATTAGTAAGTATTTCTTGTAGAAAATTTGTCAAATCTGTCTTCAAATCTGCCATGTCTGTCTTCAAATCTGCCATGTCTCTCTTCAAATCTGTCTTCGAATCATCCATCTTAGCTTCCATGCCATTTATCTTAGATTCCACACCATTTATCTTAGATTCCACGCCATTTATCTTAGATTCCACGTCACTTATCTTAGCTTCTGTTAGCTTTTGTGAGCGTGACATTTGTTGCACTTGTTCTTGTAATTTGGATATATCATGTAGCATTTCTTCCTCTTCTTCATGAGTCATGCTAGAGCTTTCAGGTTCCTTACTAGGTGTTTGCATTTTCTTTCCTCAGGGCATCAGTTACCGATAATAATTCTTTACTATGCCCTTTGAATTCCTTCAAACCCAGCTTACACAAAAATTAAAAAAAAAAACTACACACCTTTTTTCACTTTGTAGAAGCCTGATATTGAATCTGATGTATCTCTTTAATTCGCGATCCTCCAATTCTGAAATTGCGACCTGTAGTAGCCTTCTGTGTCCTCTTTCCAATGCCACAAGTCTGACCCAATTTGGATTCTCCAAGGAAGAGTTATGCGAAATCTCCCACAGTGACTTGATTATAGACTAGTTCAGTAGAGCGAACTTGTACAACGTGCCACGAGTCACTGTTTCGACCTATGGATTTGAAAAATGCATACAAGAAATTACAGTCCATCCTCTTTCTGTACCTTCTTACGAAATTTCAATCCAATCCCCAGAGAGAAAGTTATGACGATTTTCCCCAGGTCACCTGTTTTGAATGTAATTCAGGAGTCTGCAAAAAGACCAAATTCCTCAGATCATATCTCCGCAAATATCGCGCGAAAAGCTCTGAAATTCAGACCTAAGGTTCAGCGCGATTTCTTCCCAAATGGGTTTTTTTGCGACTTCTGAAACATCACAAAAAAAAATTTATAGCGAAAATGCCACGATGACCTGTTTGGAGCAGCGAAACCCTAGAATCCAAAACTCTGATACCAAATGTTATGAAACCAGCTCAAGAAAAGATATAAAAGATAGATCAACGCCTTAGAATTCAGCCTCTTCGAGGAGGAAACCTCCTTTACATTACATAAATGAACAATTCTTTGATGATACAAATGAAAAAACCTCCTTTCTATATATAGGAGTCTAAGGAGTCACAATATAATCTAGCCGACCTAACAATAATAATATAAAGCCACAAAAATAACAATAGAGGGATTCTATGGGGCACAGAAATAACAACATGCGGGTAATAGGGGCACAAAAATATAAATAAGGGGTATAACTACAATAGTAATGGGGTAATCACTAGTATTATAGGGACCCAAGACATTAAAACCCATTTGATCTGAAATATTGGTGAAGCTCGGGCCCACATTTCAAATCTTGTGTCACTATATTTTGGGAGATACAGTCCAAGACATTTAGGGTTTCTGCAGGCTCCTGAATTACATCCCAAACATGCGAACTTGGGAAAATCATCACAACTTTCTCTATAAGCATCAGATTGAAATTTCGTAAGAAGTTACAGAAATAGGATGGACTGTAATTATCTGTGTATTGGTTTCAGGTACAAAGGTCAAAACAATGACATGTGGTAGGTCTACAAGTTCACTCTACTCAACCAGTCTATAATCAGGGCATCATAGGAGATTTGACATAACTCTTTATTGAAGAATCCAATATTGATCAGAGTGGTGGGGTTAGAAATAGGACTCAGAGGGCTACCATAGGCCAAAAGTTAAAAATTTAAGATATGAAATTACAGAGTTACAATAATTTAAATATCGAGCTTCTAAAAGCAAGAAAAATAATTACTCAAATCAAGAAAATAGAAACACCTAGTAAGAAAAATTGGATGGATGATTTGAAGAATGTGATTAAAGCTAAGATAAATAGTTTTATATGCGCCATGGAAGAAGATTTGAAGAAAGGCATGGAATATTTGAAGAAAGACATGGAAGGTTTAAAGGAAGGTGGGACAAAGCTGCTACAAGAAAGACCTCCTAATGATGAAAAGGTAGTAGAGGAAACTCATGATGAGAAACAAATAAATGTTAATCATGATTTCATAGAATCTAACATTGCATTGAAGGCCCATCATATTCCAAAGATCAATATGAGAAAGTTTGATGGCAAGGATCCCATAACATGGTTACTACAGATGGAGAAATGTTTTGATCTACATGATGTGCAACTGTTACAAAAGGTATGTATTGCATCTTTATATTTAGAACCGAATCAATTTTTATGGTATAAAGGGATTTGTTCTTGTAAATCACTTGTCACTTGGTAAATTTTCATGGAGGAAATGATAGCACATTATGAGGAACCTGATTCATTGGAGAAGGCATTCAGGCTGGAAAGAAAAATTCAAAGAAAAATTATGGCAACAAGAAATCTTACCACTCACAATTATAAAGATGGAAGTTTTGTTGCTCCTAGCCTTCCACAACCTACAAGGTTGACACCATAACAATTGGAAGAAAAAGGAGAAAACTACATTTGTTACAGTTGTGCTATCAAATACACTAAAGGTCATAAGTGTGCTGACAAGAAAATATTTTACATTGATTGTGAAGAGGAGAAAGAAAATTATCAGGAAACATAAAAAAAAGAGGATATACACTAGGAACCAACCCCAGAGAAAGAAGAAATTAATCCGACCATATATTGTAATGCTTTGGAAATAATTATCATTCCTCAAACTCTCAAGATAGAATGACATATTAAGAAGAAAAAAGATAACCTCACTTTTGTGCAGAATCGAATGAAACAATAGGTAGATCAACATCGCAATGAAAGAAGTTTTGATATAGGTGACTGGGTATTTTTATGAATACAACCATACAAACAAATGTCCCTCAAGCAAGCTAAGAAGGATAATAAATTATCACCAAGGTATTATGGTCCTTACAAGGTGCTACAAAAGATTGGTACTATGCAATACAAATTGGAGCTTCCTACATCTTCTTGAGTGCCCCCAGTTTTCCATGTTTCATGCTTAAAGAAGGTTATAGGTGACAAGCTCCCAGTTCAAACAATATTGTTGGAAATTGATGAGGAATGAAAAATCATATTGGAACCTGAAGTAATCATGGAAACAAGAACCCGATAGCTACGAAATCGATCAATTTTAGAGTATATCATCAAATGGAAGAACTTACCCGCTAAAGATTCCACAGGGGAGGATGAGAATTTTATACAGAAGCATTAAAAACTACTCAAGCATTAAGGACACCACTTTTTGAAGGAGAGGGGCATGTTAGGTCCTTATACTCCTAGTGTAACCCCTTATTATTATTAGTGCAACCCCCTTATTATATTTTTGTGCCTATGTAGTCCCCATATTTTATTATTATGCCCCATAGAAGCCCACTATTGTTATTGTTGTGTACCTATAATATTATTGTTATGTAGGCTTTGACTGTATTGAGATCCCTTAGACTCCTATATATAGAAAGGAGGTCTTGTCATTTGTATCATCCAAGAATTGTTTATTTGTGTAATATAAAGGAGGTTTCCCCCTCAAAGAGGCTGATTTGTAAGTCGTTGATCTATCTTTTCTATCTTTTTGTGAGCTGGTTTCATGACAATCTAGCATGAAATCCATTGTTAAATGAGTAAATTTATTTGTTGTATAATTCCCTTGCTATTTTACACTTGTGTAGCCATCTATCATGCTAAGAAGTGGGTGAATAAATGAAATTTTCATGTGTTAAATGGGAATTCTATGTGAGCATTTGTAATTCCAACTGTAGTTTGCATTAGAATTTTAATGAATGTTGTTAAACAACCACAAATTTGTTCATAACTGGGAATCCTAACTAGGTCTCAATCTTGAGGAAATTCTTGAGATAAGGTGAAGTGGATATCTAGTTACCACTATGGGAGAAAGGTTGGGTGCACCATTTGGGAGTACAAAGTTGAAAAGTTCATCTCCCAAGAGTACAAAAGAAAATATAGATTCTAGACATATAACAGCCATAAGGAAAACCTTAATTATTGTAGTTGCTAATTTTATAACAATGCAACATCAAACATATCATTCACCGACTCACCAATATGAAGTTGGTGTAAATAAATATGCATGAAAAAGTTACCATATTGCTTGCACATTCCATATTACGGTTAGGGTAATTGATTTTAAATCCTTTCAAAGAAGCAAGTCACAACTAGCCCTATCTAAGGGAGCTTCTATACGTTGCAAAGGAAGCCTAGCCACAACATAAAGGAGACATATATCAGCGTAAAGGAGCAGCATGGAAATCCCTGTAGCTCCATCTTATATACTTCTGTTCTAAGGCATGGATAATGTACGTTTGGGAGCAGCAGTCACTAGATTAGAAGACAAAGGGCAACAATGCTAATTATGATCTTGTTTAGGCCTGTTGAAGGATTCTATAGCTACAGCTAGCTTCTTTGCTAGGCTACAACCCATAGCAAGCAGCTAAGGCTGCAAGCCATAGAAAGTAGCTAAGGTTGTTCCAAGGCAGTATTACAGTTTGCTTTGATTTTGGATGGCAGCTTGGATTAGGAGAGACTCTCCTAGGTGGATTGAAGCCCTTGAAGGGCTTAGTTATATAATAGCTTGAATGTAGCATGGTGATGGATGAAGCATGGTTGAATGCAGCATGGTGATGAATGCAACATGGTGATGGATGCAGCATGGTTGAATGCAGCATGGTGATGGATGAAACATGGTGATGGATGCAGCATGGTGATGGAATCACCTTGGAGAATCAGTTGAAGTATGAGGACTAATAAGTGTGCCTTCACCTAAGTTCAGATCTGCAGTCCTTGTCATCAGAACTATCATGTCATCTTCATGATGAAATATCTCTGATGTTTGATCTCTTATTTTGGCAAGTCAAAGTGTTGACTTCAAATGTATTTGTACTATCTCTCTCTCTGTTGAACTATTGAAGAATATAAGAATAATTGATCAAGGGTTTCTCCACATTGGAATTTTTCCCTAGCTGGTGCCATATCTTGTGTCCTTTTGCCTTGGCTTGTCTTCTAATGTTTATGTTTATGTTCTATCTGCACCTTACTATCATGTTGATGTGATTTCTAATCTGAATATTTTCATTGAGCTAGTGTGGAAAATTAAATTAAATTTCTCTAAGCATAGAACATACCAAAATTAAGGCCACCCCACACCTTGCTGTCATATTTTCCTGAGCCCCTCAAACCTCCAAATATGATAAGGAGAAGTAAGAGTGAAACCTATATCATGATTATATATTGTTGGTATTCATCAATAGATTGTGAACTATATTATAATATCAACTTCACCTTCTAGGATGTCTAGATTTAAGAAATTGATTTGAGGTACAAGTCATTACCTAGTTCCACATCGCATAGTTTCATAAGCACAATTTTGTTTGTTAGAAATTTTGTTTGGAGGTTTTCTATGTGCAATTATGTTTCACAACAGTCAGAGGATGGTTAGATAAAGGACAACAGAACAAGTTTCAGGGGATTCCTGGAGAGACCCTCACAATTTAAGGTGGCAGTGCAAGAGATGGAAAAGCCCGAGACAAAAGGTAACCCTTCAAACCCCCTTTGTTTAATATAGAAACAATTTTGGAAACATTAAAATAATCTTAAAAAATGAAAATGTGTTGAGTGTAGGCCTTTCTCCTTTGGATTCTCAATTGTTGACGATAGTATCTCTTTGCACCACTATCAAGGTGTGATTGGTTTCATGTTGCGTCATTAATAAGGTGCTATCAATTTCTTACTACACCAGTTGTAGCATGTGACTACCCCTAGATCCTTTTAGAGTCAACCATTTTCAAGAATATCAATATTTTGTGTTGGATACTCCACATCATGAACTTGGAAACTTTTATTAGACTTAAATTCCACTAAGTTGTAGGTGTATAGAGACATGCCCTAGCCTCCTATGTCAATCTATATAAGGAAGGCATACCAAGGGAGAAAGGAGGAAAATTTTAAGAAAAACTCTTGTTTGGAATCCCGAGGGAGAAATGAGGAAATTTTTATGATCAACTTATGTTTGCTACAATTGAAAGAAGCTCTTCTACACTAGCCTTCATTGATCAAAGTGTTCATGCTTGTGTGAGATTCAAGGAAGAGTTGGAGCAAGGGATTAGGAGGAACTTTCAACTAGGAAGTTGGAACTCAAGGTAAAAGCTTGGTGGTTGTAATGTTTCTCATTTATGAATATATATCTATATTATTTCCCCCTCTATTATCATTTGTGCTTCGTATTGTATGCAATTCAATGGTATATATATTCTTCCTTTAGTATATTAGGTTAGATCTAGGGGTATTTGACATTCCTCTTATTTAAGAAGGTTTCAGGTTGGTTGTGTTGTATTATTATGTGTAGGAAGTAGTTGCTAGTAGTTGCAGTTGAATCTCTAGAGCTACATCAACTAGGATTATACATGGAAAACCATGAGGTGAAAGGTATGGGCCATGTTCTTGTCTATGATATCTTATGTTAGGATTAATTAGAAGTATCATTAGAGAGCCCAGTTCATGGAGTTGCACATCAACTATTAGGCATATTAACAGTGTTTCATGTGGATGTGCTCCTCGCATTTCCTGTGCTCCAGGGGGATTGGTCCTGCAACACATTTTGGGAGGCACTATAAATTTTTTGTTGGGATTCTTTCTTATTCAATTGAAGACTATGTCATGACAAGGCTCAGTTGAGAGGGCAATGAATTCCATGGATGTTATAGTGATTTGAATAGAGGCTGGGAAGGTCTGGGAGACCATGGAAGTGAAAATATATTTTTTATTAATACCTCAAATGTGACCAAGCTTAAAAATAAAGATGGTTCTGGTGAAAAAGGACAAAAAAAACAACAAAAGAAGCAACAACAAAAATTTGAGACCTCATGCACCTCTAGAAAGTAGTTCTACGCTGCCTCACATCTATTGTAGCTATTGCAAAACTCTCATATATGCTTGAACATGAGAGGAACATGATCACAACATTATTTTATTTATTCTCTTCCTCTATGAATTTCATGGCAAGTAAAATCATCACTTTCTTCTGTTATTTGAGCATTATATGGAAGGCTTCATGTAGTTGTTTCACAAGGTGCCAGAATTTATTTTCAAGAGACAATTGTTCAACAAACCCTGATTAATGAATCCTATTGGATCTTGTTACAACTAATACTTGAATATATCATTCCATAAATTCTCCTCCTTCCAGATTGTAAATTCATCATATATTTTCCTAGGACAAGAACCAGTGAGTGATTCCGTAAGAAAGGTATTTGAGATGCTAGTTGGAGTGTCTAGAAAGTTTCAAGTATTGGAAGGGTGCTTCCACAATTGAAACAAGGTGGACATGGATGCTTGATCTATTGGAAGACTACTTGAACTTCTTAGAATTTACATATTTTCGAATGGATGGGAGCACTTCAACATTAGAAAAGCGAAATTGGATAAAGAACTTCAATAGCCCATATAGCAATGTTTTATTTTTCTTATTTCAACTCAAGCAAGTCAGGCTGGAACCAATTTTGCAAGTGTAGTACAATTGTTATATATGATTTATATTTCAGTCCTCTTTTTTTATTTATGATCTGAATCATGATCTCACAAGATAGGCCAAGACAAACCAATGATTGTATATTAGTTGATAATAAAGTGTTATGATGAGGAGATAATATTGTAGCAGTAAGGAACAAAAGTTGGATTTGGAGAATCTAGTGATAAATCTTTGTAAAAATGAAAGTTCAAATAATTATCTAAATCACGAAAAACCCTTGTGTTTGTAGAGACTGCCACAATACCACCAATTGCATCTCCATAATTTTCAAGTGAAAATTTATTGTGAGGTATTATGTCCTTGTGCAATTGCTAATAATGGTAGACCATGTAGAAATGTTTATGTTGTGAGTAGAGTTCATTATACAAAGATCAATGGTTCAATATTTTTGGTAATACAAAACCCCAACCAGGTTTCATTGGTTTACTCTGTTAACCAAACCAGGTTTCATCAGTCTATGAAGTACATGTGACATTCTAATAGCTCACTATGGGTGTTTGTACTACCTATTTCTTCTACTCAAGGAAAAAGGTCTACTATCTAACAATCGAATCAAAAGGAAACTAGGGAAAATAGAAATTGCATGGTTAGGCCCATATGTGATTGAAGACATATTTCCTTTGGGAGAAATATAGATGAGGACACTCAAAAGGGAAAATTTTTGTGACTATCACCTCTGTAGCCCAACTTAAAAAGAAATAACCCATGACCCTTAGTAGGTTTACTAGTAAAACACCCTTGAGGCACTAGTAACCATGGGCTAAGATGAAAACCACTTTGTTGTGGTCTAATTCCTCAACTCTTGTATATTAGTTTCATTTTATTTTTAAGAAAAAAAATTAAGTCATAGAATAGACAATAAATGGGTTAGTTGCAAAATATGGTATAGTAACTAGTTTCCCTAGAAATAACTACTGTCATTCAACATTCTACAGTAGAAACAAAGTATGGAAAAATATTAAAACCTACATAGATCCATGGATCAAAAGATGTAAAGAATTCTAATTTTTCTTAGATTTCTTAATCTCCCCTTCTTCAGAATGGAGAAGGAAGGGCAGGGGAGATGTTGGAGGGGCTAGTAGTCCTAGTCAACCAGACCTGACAAGTCAAGATAGTCAACTAGACTTTGTAGTTGAAGTCAAGATGTAAGTCAGGATGACTTCCCTATTGGTCAATCGACCAAGTTATTTTAGATAGTTAATCCTTTGTAACTATCATAGTCTATTATAAATATGTATGTATCTAGATTATGAAGAGTGTAATGATTGTTGTGGACTAATATACAGGTGCTTTCACCGAGCTACCACTACTACTTTTTCTATTCTATTCTATCTTCTATGTGTGTTGTGTATATATCTTTATACATAATTTTCTTGGTGTATGGATATGTTGGTAACACATTTATATAGTTCCCTAGATTACAACAGGGATACTTGCATAATTTTCTATCCATTCTCCCTAATCTGGAAATAATAAATGTCAATGTCCAATACCTAGCTTTTGCTACTATGGTGGAGTTTTCACAATTTCTTAACTCAATACATAATGTATATTTTGAATGGGATTTGGATGTGGATTGTGAGCACTGAGTGCAGGCTGTATAATTAAACAGACAACAGAAGGAAGGATGTATTTCTTTTTTATTCCAAGTTAAGAATCCTTGTTTTAGGGTGGAGGAGCATTCTCTAAGACTAATACTTCTATCTGTCTTACATCAGATCTGGTGTGGATCAAAAATCGAGGCCCAGTCTCTTCAAGGACTGATTTTCTTAAGACTCTTCACTTGGAATATACATGAGTTGGGAAATAGGAAGGATCATGAAAGGATTATCAGTCAAATTGAATTAGCTACCGTTGAGGATTTCAACCTACGAGAGAACTGAAAAGAAGAATTAAATATGCTCTCATTCGTTATGATAATTTTCCTTTGCACTGTTACGGATTATTTTCTTACATTTTAATGTAGCCATTGGAAAAAATAATTTCATTCTGGAATTCAGATTTGCTAAAGCATGCACCTCAGCCTATTAGATTTGAGGGTCCTAGCCTTCGGAAAATTGTTATGCATTTTGAGTTCCCCAAGAAGGATTCATCCTACTAGTTGGGACATATTTTTGTGTATTCCTAAGCAAGAAATATTTTGAGATTGGTTGTTTAAAGGTTCAAAGATTCCTGTGGAATATTTTTGGCCTTAGAATAGAGTAAGAAAAGGTTAAGCTTTTGATGATATCCATTCAGAGACCGAAGTCATCAATACACATCAAAAGTTGCAGACCCAGATTAATTAAGCAAGGAGGCATCCAATACTCCATTGTGAAAGTCATTTCTAGCAACAAAAGAAAGACCTTCAAATCTGCACGCTTCTTTGAATTTTTTATCTCTGGCAATTACATTGTTGATTAGTAAATATATATAAAGTCTTATGTAGGGACTACTCTAATGATGCAAGGCATTCGCTCTCTAATGAGACTATATTGATACTAAAAGGTCGTCCCTCTATATGAACATCTGCTAGCGAACTTTGAACTTTCAATTCTAGTTCACCAGTAGCTAGCATCAAACACACGCCATTCCCAATATTTGGAAGGATTTCAAGGTGCTAGAACAAAAACCATTTACGATCTTTTAATAGATTTCAAAAGCTGTTATGATTATGAAAAAGGTCACAAATAAATTTTTGTTGTAGGGGAAAATATAAAATGTATAACCCATGTTTTAAGCTATGGGCTCTGCCTTTGCTGGCTCTGTCCTAGCAACTATAAAATTCATACCCTGGTCGGGGCCTTCCATGTGTGTGTCCTTTAGGCTGGGCCAATGAGTTGTCGTTGTAGGTTGTGTTTACTTACCTTAGAACGAACACATCCTAGTGAGTTGAGTTGCCTGGGGTCCCTGTCCACATTTACACGACCAGAGACCTTACAAACAACACCTACTGCATAATTCTAGAACTACAACAACATGAATGGAATGGGAGTCCTGCCTACCAGAGTAAGGCATTCAGTGCCTTCCAGAATAGTCAGAAAAAAATAGTATACCAGAGTAAGGCGTTGTTCGTTGCCTTCCAAAATTTTAAGAAAAAAATATTATACCAGAGTGGTTGGTTTGATGGTTGCATCTTACCTGGAAGTGAGTCACCAATTCAGAAATGGTCCAAATGGAGGATTTCAATTCACAAAACTGATACCATAGCACTGCTTGCAACAAGTCACCAAGAAATGGAGGATTCTGATTCACAAAATGTATACCCTAGTACCTAGTGCTGCTTGAAAGGAGTCACCAACTTAGATATCAGAAATGGAGGATTCACAAAATGAGGAATCTGAAACTATCAAATTTATACACCCCTTCCATCGATGAAAACTAGATTTGAAAACAGGGAGCTGTTCACCAAATTACCCTTGCCCTCCATTTGAAAACCAAGAAATCAGGGCGATTGGGACCAAATCCAACCTCCCAAACCAAAAAATGGGCAATTACAAATGAATCTAACATTGCAAAGTAGAAAATCGCGTGATTGTAAGGGAATATAACCTCCCAAACCAGACGAATCGGGCCAAATGAGTCCTTGGATGGTTTATCCACCCCTTTTTTGGGCTAAAATGAAAAAAAAAATTTATTTTTTAAATAAAAGTCGGGCTATCTATATGAAATGGGTGTTTTATAAAAAATTTGTCCTTCTAAAACGCAAAACCCCTTAAATTTCACCCTTGGGCTAAAACTCGCCCCTAAAATTTACCATGACATGTGCTAGCCAAATATCGAAGCTTGTCTCATCGACAATTTCTGATCAGGGAAATAACTTTGGGGTTGTGAAATTCTAATTCTTCGATATTCTGACCTCTGATATGATGTCATCACTCCACATGGCACTTCTTGAGTGGTGACACATGTCACCCAGATTTCCTCCCTTAGGCACCTCAAAACATTAAAAGTTCCTGCAATGTGTCCTGCCATACTGCCACGTCATGCTGACTTCAGATGCCACTATAGATTTATCACAACCAATCATATGCTTCCACATGTCTTTATCAGACCCAATCATATGTTGCCACGTGTAGCTTATCGGAACCAATCATATGATACCATGTGTCTTGCTAGAGGAGAGAGAAAAGGGTTCGTTCACCTTTGGTTTTGTGATGAAATCCTTTGTTAATCCTTATCGACGCTTCCTGACAGTTTTTAACACTATTGGAAGGTTTAAAAATATCACAACTTTTTAAAAGTTTTCACTTTCATAAGTTTATCTCCTTGAATTGCCAATGTTCTGATCTCCTCCGAGCTCTGACGCTGCCTGCTCCGATAATACGATGCACCAATAATGTGACTGCTGATATCTCTGACCTTTGATATGGGATCTCTGATATCTCTGGACCTCCAATAATGCGATCTATGATATTCAGATATGCCTTCCCAAGGATTCAATCCTTGAAGCTTCAAAAGATCATATCTTTTGATCTAGGAGTTCATTTTTGGACTTTCACATATCGTTGGAAATATTGTTCAGAGCAATTTTCAATGGAGAGGGTTCAATGTAGGCTTTGAGTTCTTCTGCTACTTGGAAAATGACTGCAAAATTCTCTTCTCATTTACTCTTTGGACAACTGAAAACACATTTTCAGTAAGTAACAACATATGTCACAAAGAATCAAACCTAGGTAGGGAGGATGAAAAAAAACAGTCCCACCACTACCGACCATCTTTAACAAGATTGTAGGTTTCTGCAAAAGGTGTCAGAATGTGGAAGTCAGAGGAAACAACCTGCGCCTGCTTCATTCCATGCCGCTTGGCGAGTGATCTGCCCGAGCAAGTCTTTCAGACTCTGAACTAGTCATCCGGGCCATGAGTGATGGACCACATTCTCACCATGGCCGTCGTGCTTGTCTGAGCCCACATCCCGTTTTCCATGTGCACTTCCTTCATGTGAGGCGAGCATGTGATAGGTGAGGACCTGAAAGATGCATTCTCAGATACTGTACTCTAACCACCGCTTGCATATAAGAAATATTTTAGATATAATCCTCCATTATGCATCTGTTGTGCCCAGAAAACATCATCCAGCTCAGTAGATATCCTCCACAGGAGTCACCAATAATAGCTACTTGGTGCAAATCTCATCTTCCCTTCTGAACATCAACCATTGGTCCGCTTTTTTGAGAGGTCAGCCTACAAAGTGAGGTGAGTTTAGATACTGTCTGGCCACCGTAGGATTTGGTTTGATCACATCAGCCATGGAGTTCAAGCTAAATACCATCAACTCCTTGACACCATTTATTCGATAGAAGTATCGTTGTCATGACTTTTATTTTTTCTAAATTACTTAGTATTACGATGTTTTGTCAACATTATCACGCAGATTATATTTTGATAAATAACTTTAATTTTGCCTTTAAATTTTCAAATATAATTTTCTAATATATAATTAACAAATATCTATATATATATATATATATATATATATATATATATATATATATATATATATATATATATATATATATATATATATATATATATTAACTATAAGAAATAAATAAGATAGAATCCATAACCATTCATCTTTATTTATAATAAAATTCTTTAAATGTGATAAAGCTTTTTAAACTATTTCTTTTTAATTAGAAATTACGTTTTAATAAATTTTCTTCCTATTTAAAAAAAATAAAAAATGTTGTTAGAGTTATGAGTTTGCTCAGCTAAAACCTAGCTTCACACTTTCTTTCTGATGGCTTTAAGCTCCTTTGATGGTGTTGGACCCACCAACATGTCAAGGGATCTCCCCGATAAGAAGTCCCAACTAGACCTCAGACTGTTTGGTGTAGGAGTCCCAGCAGTGGGTTGTATGGTATCGCCTTGACCGCGATGGTGCGCAGAGGCAAGTAAGAAGTCCATGTTGGTAGCAAGGGTGTGACATATGCAGTAAATCAAGGAAGGTGCATGAACAGTTCTAACACACGGGGGTGAGGTGAGTGCGCCCCTTGGAAACCTATGAAAGCACATAGTTAAGAAGGGAACACACGAGCAAAGATGCATCACAAACTAGAAAGAAAGTGAGATAGCAATCTAAAGTGATGGTTAAACCAACAACACATTTCAATAAGATTCATACATACTTATATAGGAAATCGATACATGCATGCATCAACAAACAGATACATATATTATTAGAGTAGACAAGTTAGCTGAACTACAGTAACAACATATGCATGAAATGTGCTAGCTTTGTTATATTAAGAAGTGAAAGTTCCAGTCATACAATACAACCATGACCAACCACTAGTTCCGACAGCGAAACGTTGTAGTCATTGCCACTTGCTCCTCCAAAGAGATATACTAGCTCGGCATAGTGGAGAAGCCAAGGCTCGTTACAATATTGTCCAAGTTTTCTCTAAGATACTCCTATTAGAAGCTTGGTTGACCAAAAGCCCTTACAATGAATTATGAGGTTATATTTATGGCAAAAAGGGTGGGGTGACCAACAACATGCTGATGCATAGTGTCTACGCTGATCTCCAAGAATGTGCTGGTGGCCATGTGCATCAACTTGTCAGAATACATGTTCATCTCTAGTCGGACTTGCTTCTTGTCTTCACCTCGGTGAGTGTGCCAAATGGGTGGGATCGCATGCATGCGCATAATGACATGCATGCTGTTGAATTCCCTTGCATGTGATCAACATCAATTCTCACCTTTTCTGCTTAGTGCCAGCTACTGGGATAGATCTATAACTTGTACAGGAATAGTTTAATCCATCTGTGCATGTTGCGCCCCCTGCTGTACATGTTCCTGTTGCAACTCATTCTCTCGTCTGTGCAGCTCATGTTCTTCCTTGAGTTGTCACTTCAGCACATGCAACTCCTTCTCTGTTTCTCTCTATACCTTCACCCGTCTCAATCTCCAAAGCTGCTTTCATCATGAGTAGATATGCTTTGAACTTGCAGCTTTGCTCTGCCTCTATGCTGTCAACAACCTTCCTCTTGCATTTGTTGCGTGCAGGTATAGTGCCTTCTGCTACAGCTGATAGTGCTGCTCATTGTGTTGCCTTGCCATTCACCTTGATATCCTTGTCCATGAACGGATTCATAACTTTGTGGATAGGCAAGTTCATAGACACTTGATCTACTGGATCCCCAATTGCGCTTTTAATGGTGTCTTTGACTTTTCTCTCCTGGAAGCCATTGTACTTGTGCTGCTGAGAGATAGAAGAACATCTGTGATGCCTGGAGACATAGAAACACTCATGGAAAGCAATCTATGAGTCGAAATAAAAAACAAACTTGAGGACTGACTTGCAATATACCTATGTGATTGATCGTGAAGGTTGCACAATTTCCACCAGGAGGTCGAGAGACTGACTACCAAAACTATGCAAGGCAGAGTCTATGTTATCAGGAGGCTGACTGACACTTTGAAATGTGCAATGCACAACCCAACATGGCCTTTTGAGGACTGAAATTGCGTAATGCGCAATTTTTGTCAGTAGTGACATGTAACCAGCACACTGCTTTGCGCAGTTTCTGGGCTGATAGGACACTGCCTCCAAGAATTGTGCAATGTAAGCTTGGAGATGAGTATTGGGCCACACTTGTGCAATTTTTGGAGGGAAGGCAGAGCCTTCTCTTCCGGAAATATGCAGTGCTAGATGGGCAAGGCACGGTCCAGGCCAAGGTAGCTCAGACCCACCGACGGGCGACTGAAAACATGAGAAGTATGAATGCATGGTGAAAATGAGTGTAAACTAGAGTGAATGATCATGCATACAAACAGTAAGTGGAGGATTTAGAAAATGGGAAAGCATTCATGGGTGTGAAGCGATTCGCCACAACGGAGACCATCGGTGCAAAAACAGTGTCATGCATGCGACACCAGGGAGTTGCGTTTGAAAACTGAAATGGTGCTTCTACAAGATAACATACATCAAAATGACATCAAGCACTCAATGAAATAAAGTAGACAACATTCATACAAGCCAAAACACAAAAAGCGACAGAAACACAATGCAAGACATGCGAAGTAGGCTTACCACGAAACAACTAAGCTGAATGTACTGATGACTCCTAGATGTGATGTGGGATGTCAAAGATTTAAGATCAATGTGAGGAATAAGATCTGCAGTGTCCAGTTCATAAGTTTTGATAAAATCAAGGTTATGATGCGCATGCCACAAATCTAGGAAAAGCGACACTTGGCGGGAGTTTTCTGAAATGATCCTTGTATGTGACCTCCAGCTGCTTAAAATAGGTCCCTAAATCTAGGGATGTCTTTGCATGTTGCCTTGGGAAAAGCAGTCCATGCATGGAAATCAATTTTGCTCGGTCTCGGAGGGAACTGGTCAACCTAAAGACACATGCATCAGTTTGTGAGCCTGGGAGAGTGATTTACGCAGTTTCTGGGCTGAGCAGAGATGGTTTTCCCAGAGGGATTGTGCAACTTCTTGGAGGAATAGGTGACTGTCTCCTAGGACTATGCAATTTCTGGGCTTAGTAGCTATCCTGGGTTAGACTGCGCAATTTTCTCAAGGGAGCTTGTCTGACTGCATTGCACAATTTCTAAACCCAGCAGGCTGCCTAGCTGATTTGCGCAATATCTGCTAGTTGTTGGGCTAGTTGTCCTAGAGGGATTGCACAATTTCTAGGAGCAGTAGGTGACTGCTCCCCAAAATTGCAAAATTTCTGGGCTGAGCAACTATCTTGGGATGAATTGCGCAATTTTTTAGAGGAAGATTGTCAGAAAGAATTGCGCAATTTTGGAGCCCAGTTGGGTGTCCAGCTAGGTTTGCATAATTTTTGGAGGGAAGGCTGGTTCCCTTCCAGAATTGCACAATTCCCAGAAGGATTTGTTCAACCAAAAAATGACACTAAGTCTGGGAATTAGCTTGTGAAGGAGGTAGAACAAACTTGCATGCACAAGCTGACAAGACTCTATGAAACAGCTGAAGCCTATGTGCTTGACGATGCAAGACAAGTTTTTGAGGATGGTTGGTAGGGAGGCTCCAAAACGAAGTTAAGGAAAAATTTTGGAGGGTGCTTGTAGCTGCTACAACACTTGGCAACACACTGGTAGAACTCCAGCTCTCTGAATGGACCTTGTTTGTGAAAATAAAGTCTAACACCTCCGAAGTATTGTTTAGTTCTCTGTACGTCTTGGTTTCCACACTTGCTTGATTGTAAGATGTAGCATCTTCCAGGCTCTTTGTCAGTCGACACACATTCCAATCCAAGCCAACAGAGTTGATTCAATTGTGGATGAGGGGTATATTGGTGCACAATTCATATGATCCTCAGCTTTTTAGTTTCATCTTTGGTGTTGCTCTGCTGCTAGTAGGCCTGGACAGTACCTCAACGGAGTCATGCAAGAGCACAAGCATCGCTCCACTATTAGTGAGCCTGGTCAGTACCCTGTTGGATTTACTTGCATCACCTCTCTACGCAGGAAGCCTTTCTCTTCTTTCGCTTTATTCATTTTTTATTTTTTTGAAATTATTTCACTTTTTCATTTTTTTCATTTTTTCATAACTGTGCATAAAACTTATTAATTTTAGAGGTGGAAGAGGGATCCTAAATTATTGAGAGTAGAAGAGATTGTTCCTTGAGAGAAGTAGTTTATATATACCTCTAACATTCTTGTTAAGGTTTTCCCTGTCACCTTACTCTACTTGACTGAGCTGACAAGGATTAACCCGAAAATAACTGACTAGAGTAGGTGATACTAATTCACTCACAAGCGTTGTGTTTTCACCAAGGATCACTTCGAATAGTATGTATTTTCCATTGATGTATCATGGATTGAAAGTAACAAGTTCTTCATGAGAGAGTGGACAACAGATAACCAAATGTTAATAGTTGTACAAGTCCTCTTGTACTTTACCCAGGCTTGTTTCAAGAGTCACACATGGTCCATGCGAAACTAACCTACGAATGAAAACAAGAAAACAAAACAAAATTCAAAATAAGAAGAAAAAGAAAATGTGTATGCAAAGAGAGTAAGAAAATAAACAAGCACGCAAGCAAACACACAAAGAAAGAAGAAAACATGCATGCAGGTAAACAAATCAAAGAAAATACTACTCCTACTCCTAAGCTAACAGTGCATGGGTCGTCTCACATGAAGTGATACTTCCAATGTAGCCACTGGCACATTGGTCGACCCATGTTGGTGAAGGCATGGTTCACGAACATCGCAGTTGCGCAAACCAACAAGCATGAAAGATATAACGATGAATACGTACACACTCCAAGCTTACAAGCATCCACAGAACAAAAATGAGTGAAATTGCATGGCATTCACACTATGGAATTGCCATGGTGCTATGCTACACTCTGTGCAGATGTTGAGTGTATGCATTCTCTTGACAATGACATGCAAGAAAATGTGAGAAAGGTAGACCACTTACGTTGTGCAAGTGTTTTTGCTGTGTAAGATTCCTCCAATGCATGAGTGATGGGATTGTGTAGTTTGAGTGGAAGAAGTGAAATCTGAGTGTTAGATTGATCTTCAATGCATATAGATGAGAGATGAGGAGCCTCTCATGTTTGATCAATTTCCTGATCAAAAGCGAAACCAACCTTAGGACAGTGAGGGCCTGACATAACCATCATCTTAGGCTAAAGTGCTTTGACAGTCTGTGGGGTTTAGACTTCATCGACAGATATATCATCATAGACCATTGGCTTAGATGTATCAATAATGAGAGAATCAACATCGCGATCAGATGAAGAAGTAGAGAAATCACGACAACCAAGATCAGAAAATATAGGATGTTTGTCGACATCCTCATGATTTGATGAATCGTGCAAAGGGGTAGATGAGAAGCAAGGATGTTCACCCTCTGTGATTTCAAAAATGACAGTTGATAGATTGGATTGATTTTCTGAGGAAGATGTGTACTCTCTACAATGTAACTATAGACTAACATCTGACATGTCCTGTGAATGATCGGAAGTAGAAACATCCAAAAATGAGTTTTCATAGGGGAAATCAGCAGTGGTAGAATCACAAGGGGTGTCAGGATAAAGCAGATGAGGCGCAACTGGAAGGGATTCGTCCTTCACCATGGGTTCTTCTTTAGATTCCCCCACACAGTCATTATGAATGATGGTACACGTTGGTTGCACAACACTAACTCCATCAACAACTTGATCCTCATTCACAGCAAGAGTGGAGTCTGGAATGGAAGAGCACAAGACAGTACAATCCAGAGGATCAATAGAACGCGGGTATGGAAGTTGAGGGAACAAATCCACGTGACAACCACTAGGCTTGCAAGCCAAATCTGTGCAGATATCAAAGCATGTGGGGTGGGAGGATGTGATAGTTCAACAAATGTGTGTGCATGATCTCCCACATCACTTTGTGGTGGTGGAGCTATTTGATGAGGTGAAGGCGGATAGTCACTTGTGACAGCAACTATGCCTGCCTGTGATTGCGTAGCTCCATCACCAAGGTGTGCTGAGTGGGATTCGAATGATTTCAATAATTGCGGATTTTCAGATATGTAAATAAGATACTCAAATCTTCCATTGATAAGTTCCTAATCAATTTCATCTTTGGGAAATTGGTATGCAAGATTACAAATGTGTGTGGGAAAGTATTCAATGGATTCATCGAGTGCTTTTTGTAATTTCAGAATTTCTTTATCGAGTACTTTACGGTTAAAGTGATTGAAAGCATGGTCTATCTCTGTGACCAGATGAGCAAGAGAATGAATAGATTTTTCAGGCAGTGTGGCACACCAGTGCAATGGGTGCCCTCAAAGCGTGTAGACGAACAACGCGCAAGTCATGTATTCTTCAAAGATTCCATGTCTTCCACATGAGCCTACAACACCGACTGTGTGCCTAACCAAGGCTACATAGCCTCCATCATCGTATGTTTTATGTGACAAGTTATCTGAGAGATTTTCCAAGATGAAGTCGTTTCTATAAGACATATGCTCCAGAAGAGAAACTCTATAGTTAGTCATGATAGATATGCAAAGATTCAAAACAAATGTGAGGACGCAGCTTGTCATTTGGCCCTACTTCTAGCGCCAAAATGTTGACAGTGCTGGAGCCACCAACATGTCAGGGGATCTCCCAGGTAAGAAGTCCCAACTAGACCTCATACCACTTGGTGTAGGAGTTCCAGCAGTGGATGGTACAGTATCACCTTGACTATGATGGTGCGCAAAGGAAAGTAAGATGTCCTTGTTGGTAGCAAGGGTGTGACATATGCAGTAAGTCAAGGAAGGTGCATGAGCCGTTCTAACACATGGGGTTAAGGTGAGTGTGCCCCTTGGAAACCTGTGAAAGCACAAAGTTAAGAAGGGAAGACACGAGCAAAGATGCATCTCAAACTGGAAAGCAAGTGAGCTAGCAATCCAAAGTGATGGTTAAACCAACAACGCATTTCAGTAAGATTCATACATACTTATATAGGAAATCCATACATGCATGTGTAAGAAAACAGATACATATATTATTAGAATAGACAAGTTAGCTAAAATACAGTAACAACATATGCATGAAACGTGTTGGCTCTATTATATTAAGAAGTGAAAGTTCCGATCATACAATACAACCATGACCAACCACTAGTTCTGACAGCAGAACATTACAGTCACTGTCGCCTGCTCCTCTAAAGAGATATACTAGCTCTGCACAGTGGAGAAGCCAAGGCTCGTTACAATACTCTCCAAGCTTTCTCTAAGATACTCCTATTTGAAGCTTGGCTCACCAAAAGCCCTTACAATGAGTTATAAGGTTCTATTTATAACAAAGGGTGGGGTGACCCTTGACATTACCCTTTGTGACTCTTCATCTACCCTCATGACTTTTCACCTACTAAATGATTGTTACGTCCAACTATCGACACTTGGACTTCCACTGTACATGATATTACATTACAATGCACATGTACCCATGTGGGATGGCATATGCTTGAGCAAGCCATGGAAGACATCACTATGACTCAGACATATCTGGGATGACCAACTCTTCGACATCCTCATGGTGGTCGACCATGGCAAACTGATGCCAAGCTTGGTGGTCCATTGTGGTGTCCACGCGCTCAATGGTGACATCTTGCTGAAAGCGAACTCTAGCCTCCATTGCATCCTGGTACATTGATATGGATCCTCTGTCCAACTCGTCTGATAGAATGCACATGGTTGTCATGGGTGCAACCAGACTGGAAACATGGTGATGCATAGTGTTTGCGGTGATATCCAAGCATGTGTTGGTGGTCGTACACATCAACTTGTCGAAATACATGTTCAACTCCAGTTAGACTTGCTTCTTGTCTTCACCTCGGTGAGTGTGCCAAATGGGTGGGGTCGCATACGTGTGCACAATGACATGCATGCTGTTGAATTCCCTTGCATGAGATCAACATCACCGCTCACCTTCTTTGCTTCATCCCAGCTATTGGGATGGATCTATAACTTGTACGAGTGTAGTTTCATCCATCTGTGTATTTTGTGCCCCCTGCTGTACATGTTCCTACTGCAACTCATTCTCTCGTTTATGCAGCTCCTGTTCTTCCTTGAGTTGTCACTTCAGCACATGCAACTCCTTCTCTGTTTCTCTCCTTGCCTTTGTGTGATATTCATGTCGCACTATCACCTCATAGCCTCAATCTCCAAATATACTTTTGTCATGAGTGGATCTAATTTGAACTTGCAGCTTTTCTCCGCCTTTATGCTGTCAACAACATTCCTCTTGCATTCGTTGCATGCAGATGTGCTGCCTGCTACTGCTACTGATGGTGCTACTTGCTGTGATTTCGTTTCCATTCACGTTGATATCCTTGTCCATGAACAACTTGATGTCTTTGTGGATAGGCAAGTTCATAGACACTTGATCAACTGCATCCCCAATTGCGCTCTTAACGGTGTCTTTGACTCTGCTCTTCTAGAAACCATTGTACTTGTGCTTCTAAGAGATAAATGAAAACCTATGATGCCTGGAGACATAGAAACACTCATGAAAATAAATCTATCAGTCGAAAACCAAAACAAACTTAAGGACTAACTTGCAATATACCTGTGTGATTGATCGTGAAGGTTGCATAATTTCCGCTGGGACGTCGAGAGAATGATTACCAAAACTGCACAAGGCATAGTCTGGGCTATCAGGAGGCTAACTAACTACTGGAACTATACAATGCACAGTCCAACCTAGCTTGTTGAGGACTGAAACTCCACAATGTGCAATTTCAGTCGGCAGTGACATTCAACCAGCAAACTACATTGCGCAGTTTCTGGGGCCAACATGACACTGCCTCCAAGAATTGTGCAATGCAAGCCTAGAGGTGAGTGCTAGGCCAGACTTGGGAAATTTATGGAGGGAAGGCAGAGCCTTCGCTTCTAGAAATGTGCAGTGCTACCTGAGTCAGGCACGGTCCGGGCCAAGGCAGGCAAGACCTGCTGACGGGCGACTGAAAACATGAGAAATCTAAATGCATGGTGAAACTTAGTGTAAACAAGAGTGAATGATCATACATGAAAACAGTAAGTGCAGGATTCAGAAAATGGGAAAGCATGCATGTGTATGAAGTGAGTTGCCGTAACGACGACCGTTGGTGCGAAAACAATGTCATGCATGCAACAACAGCGAGATGTGAATGAAAACTAAAATGGTGCTTCTACAAGATAACACACATCAAAATGACAGCTAGTGCTCACTGAAATCAAGCAGACAATATTCACACAAGCCGAAACACAAAAAGCAACAGAAATGCAGCGCAAGACATGTGAAGTGGGCTTACCCCGAAACAACTGAGCTGAATGTTCCGACGACTCCTAGATGCAATGTGGGATGTCAGGGCTATAGGATCGATGCAAGGAATGAGCTTTGCAACATCTGGTTCATAAGTTTTGATAAAATCGAGGTTATGATGCGCATGCCACAAATCTAGGAAAAGCGACACTTGGCAGGAGGTTTTTGAAATGATCCTTGCATGTGACCTCCCGCTGCTAAAAATAGGTCCCTAAATCTAGGGATGCCTTTTCATGCTACCTTGGGAAAAGAATTCCATGCATGAAAATCAATTTTGCTCGGTTTCGGAGGGAACCGTCAACCTGAGGGCACATGCATCGGTCTACGAGCATGTGAGAGCGATTTGCACAATTTCTGGGCTGAACAGAGATGGTTGTCCCAAAGGGATTGTGCAATTTCTAGGAGGAACAGGTGACTGTCTCCTAGGATTGCACAATTTCTGGGCTGAGCAACTGTCATGGGTCGGATTGTGCAATTTTCTCAAGGGAGCCTGTCTAACTGCATTGTGCAATTTTTGAACCCAGTAGGTTGCCTAGCTGATTTATGCAATTTCTGCTAGATTCTCGGCTGGCTGTCCCAGAGGTATTGCACAATTTTTGGGAGCAGCAGGTGACTGTTGCCCAAGATTTTGCAATTTCTGGGTTGAGCATCTATCCTCAAATGAATTACGCAATTTTTGAGAGGAAGACTGTCATAAATAATTGTGCAATTCTAGAGCCCAACTGGGTGTCCAGCTGGGTTTGCGCAATTTCTGGAGGGAAGGCTGGTTCCCCTCCAGAATTGCACAATTCCCGGAGGGAGTTGTTCAACCAACAAATGACACTAAGTCTGAAAATTAGCCTATGAAGGAGGTGGAACAAACTTGCATGCACAGGCTAACAAGACTCTATGAAACAACTAAAACCTATGTGCTTGATGATGAAAGACATATTGCTGAGGATGGTTGGTAGGGAGGTTCCAAAACAAATCTAAGGAAAAATTTTGGAGGGTGCTTGTAGCTGCTACAACAGCTCCTAGTGGCCTTGAACCTCCATCTCTACCACTAACCCTTGACATTGTTGCATTCAATGCTTTAGTTGTTAGTGATACAAGACTCAAATGCTTTAAGATTACTTGATTCTTTAATAAATTGGAGGATGTTCCAAAAATCACCATCCATAATAATCAATCATGTTTGATGGCCTTTAAGCTAGCTAAGTGAGGTCATATTGGGAAATTCATGAGACTATGGCCATTGCCCCACTCATTAAATTTGTTGGTAGATAACAAGTGGAGACCCGACATCAATATGTGGGTTGGACCTGGTCATATAGTTTCCCACTTGGATAGGTTTTCATTAGACAGATCATTTTTAAATAAAAATCTTAATTATTCTTCACAAATTCTATCTTGGGGTGGCTCATATCACTGCCCAATTACTTTGGAAATTAATGTTGAAGTGGATTATAACCTTTTTATTTTTCGCTTAATTATGTTGTGGCTCTCTAGGCCTTTTCTTTTTCACTTAAATATGTTATTTCTCTCTAGGCCTAGACTTAGAGAAGTTGTATTGCAATCTTGGCAAAATGGATTTCTAGCTCTCTAATATTTATTTGGGAATAGAACATAAAATATATAAAATTGGCATGGGTCAAGAAAATGTATTCAAACAAAAAAAACTCAGTTCATTTATAAAAATTAGTGAGAAGCCTTGCAACAACAAATCGAGAAAAATTCCATCTTAATGGATATTTATGTGGAGAAAATAATTTGTTAGAAAAATATCATAAGACACTTTGAGAAGAGGAGGAAGAATATAGATTAAAATCACGTAGCCTGTAGTTACAAGTGGGGAACAAAAACACTAAATTTCTTCATAATCAGGGTAAAAAGGAAGACCTAGAAGAATAAGATCAAATCAATTTCTCTAGATGAGGAAAATATTATAGATTTCTCTCAAATTAAAGAAAAGGTAGTTCAAGATTTCCACGTTTTTTATGAAAAACTAGGCTCTTAGGATGACATTGATGAGCATGATTTGTTGGCTCGTATTCCCGACTTGGTCTCCTAAGAGGATAATGATGCCTCATTGCCCCCTATTTTCGAATGGGGGGATCGTGAAGTATTAAGCTCTTTCAGCCCAAACAAAGACATGGGCCTAGATTGATTCTTAGCTCATTTTTATCAATAATCTTGGGATAACATCAAATATGATTTGTGTAGAATGATAGATTATTCTATTATGCATATATATATATTGGAGTACTCAAATCATCCTTTCTAGCATTGGTTTCAAAGGAATTCAATTCATATTATTTCTCTCATTTTTGACCAAGCTCCCTATGTAATATCTAATATAAGTTGAACATCAAAATTATAGAACTTCGGATCAAGCCCCACTTCTAAAAATTATATTTGAAAATTCAAAGGATTTGTTAGATACAGGAAATTTGTGGATAACATCATTCAAGTCCAAGATTCAATCCATTTAAGAAAATCTAAAGGTGAGAAAGGAATTATTATCAAATTAGATATGGCCAATTCCTTTGATTAGGTTCAGCTTAAGTTCCTCTTTGCATTAATGAAAAAATTTGGGTTTGAACAAAAGGTAATTCAATGGGTTTATGATTGCATGTCTCACCTGGTCATTGGAAGGTTAGATGGTTTTTTCAAAGCATAAAGAGGCCTATAAGAAGGTTGTCCTCTTTCTCCAATTCTATTTATCATAATGGTAGAGTCTTTGAGTAGACAATTGGATTATGAAAGGAGAAGATAATTGTTCCCACGAGTTCACTTTGGGAGAGGTATCAAAAACATCAATCATGCCTAGTTTGGAGATGATACATTATTGTTGGGAGGTTCATTTGTAATCATTGAGATGAAATTCCAAATATCATTATAGTTTTTTAATGCCTTGTGCATTGGTTAATAAAGGAAAAATTCAAATATATGCATGGAATTTTAATAAATATTTAATGGGATAGTTGAAGCATATCTTAGATTCTTGGTAGCATATAGATGGAAGGAATTTAAACATAGGCATTCCTATAAGTTTGAAATCCCATTCTTATTAGTTGTGGGCCCCAATTATCTCCAAATTCAAATCAAAGTTTGAACAATGGGGATCCAACTAAATCAACCCTACTAGGTGTGTGGTTCTCATTCAAGATATCTTATTATTTCTTCCTCTATTTAAATTCTCAAAACATACTTACTGATCAAATGGGAACTATTACCTCAAAATGAGAAATCTAGCCCAAAAACCCCCCAAAAAAATGAAAAAACAACCCAAAAACGAAAATTGTGTATGCTAGAATGATGTTTTCTTTTTAGGGTAAATTTTCAACATTTTTTTTAAATGGAAGTAAAAACCAATGTTTTTGCAAAATGGATGAAAAAAAACCCTCAAAACAATTAAGTTTGATGTTGGAACAAAAAAAAATCAGGTTATAATTTGTACACTTTTTAGCAATGGAATTAAAGATAAAGTCTCAGGACTTTAAGAAACCGTAAAATTCCAACAATTCTCGAACATGATGTTAAAGATAAAATATCATGTCTCAAAGCCTAATAATTCCAACAATTTCAATCCATGTTGTTAAAGATAAAATATCTTAACTCTAAAAAACCTTAAAATTGTAATTATTTTCAACAATAGCATTAAAGATAAAATATCATAACTCAAAAAAACCTTAATATTTTGACAAATTTTCAACCATGGTATTATGGACAAATTATATGACTAATTTTTTTTTAAATGAACAAATAAATGAAATATACATTATTCCAAGAGTAATTTTTATTTTAAAGGCTAAAATTATAGCTCTTCTCAAATCTTAGTCCAAGACAACTTATCCTATTGCAATAAAAACCTCAAAATCAACCATCAAAACAAAGTGTCCCTTTTAATGAGGTATTAAAATTTCAACATTTTTAAAACTATCTTATACCAAATGATAACAATAAATAATATCATGGCAATATCATTGTATAATTTAAAAAATCAACATTAATTTCTAATATTTCCTTACTTTTAATCAAAATATCAACTTTGGTAGATTGAATATAACATACATTATTTTTGTAATTCATTATTGCATTCACTGGGGATTCACTCAGTGAACCTCTGACATATCACATGCGTTTGTGGCATATTAAACAATACCCTTAATTTGACTACATCTTGGAAAATCCCTCTAAAAATCACATTATTTAACCCCCTACCAATATGAACCCAATACAAATTCCCAATTTAAAAATCTCTACTTTCACTATATATTGTAGGTATCCATTTTTTCATTAACATTTTTTATAACCTTTTATATTTTCTCATTAACTTTAAGCTCCATTTTTTATATTTGCCAATATGAAAACCCTTTAACACCCATATATCCCCCAATATATTATGTCATATTTTCTTCAATATATATCCCTCAATTGGAACCTACGTGGTATGATATTTCTCCCCCAGTGAAGCCCCCGTGATTGCATTGTGGATATTCTAAAGAGATTAATTCTTCATAATTAAAACATATAATTCAACAAACATAGAAATGACTCAGAACTTCATGTAAGATCATTTGGAAGTCAAAATATTTATTTCAAGTTACCATGCAAACATCATTTACATCAAATATCTTAGACATTTATTCAAAATCACCCATAGGTTCGGGCACACCATCAGAATCTACATCTTCAAATGAATGACTGGATGCAGGTGAAGATGACCCATATTATTCTCTTTCAACTATTAGAGCCCTATTTGAGTCAACATATATTCCCACCATTTTAGGTTTCAAAAGTCTTTTAGATCTATGACTAGGTTCAGCAGACTCCCATCTCAACCTTGTTTCTTCTGGTAGAAACTTCTTCAAAATATCTATGGTCTTGAAGCGAATAGTTCCTCTCTTTGTTAAATTGAATTCATAGACAAGTATTTCAACATCCTCCAATTTTAAGAGGTTTGTGTGGCGATGATTTATATTTGTACCCTTTCTTTTTCTCTTTCTTACAATTTGTTTATCAACTACCATCTCTGGCTTGTACACACCATTGAATGGGAGGGTATTTGTGGCATAAAATGTAATTCAATGGCTGTAATATATTAATTTTCTTTAATGACCTTTATAACCTTGGAAACGCGATAGCCAAGTCAATATCCATCGGCTAATATTGTTATCATGCAACCCTCCATAACATCCTACACAGAACCCCTATAAAGGTCTTCCATGACATCATGTTGTGCACATGATATTCTAGAACCAATATAGATTTCTCTTTCCTCTACCTATTGAGAATTAATAATGTCTTGAGATTGTTGTTGTTCAACAATGTGTCTTTCCTCCTTTTCATTTGACATATTTTGTTTCCAAATAAATGTAGTCTTCAAAAGTGTATCTTCATTTCTTGATCTTGAAATGATATTACTTTGATTATTGAAAAACGACTCCCACCAAACTGAATCAACAACATCAAAGTACTCATATGTATCTCCAATAAATATTTTTATTTATTCCAGGCATTCAAAATAATTTATCTCTCTCATATGCCTTCGTGCATTATGGAGTTCATCAACTGATTATAATAATATTCTTTGTAGTACTGTCTTTCGGAGTCATCGCATTTATGTTTGATTGGAATCGACGTTTCGAACCAACCTCTGTGGTTCATCATCACGATTAGATCCATGAGTGAAATAAGTCAGAACTCAATGAGGTTTAAATAAGGCTAGGGTTGAGATGGGAATGAATAATGGCCGACATGTTAGATGATGTAATTTCGCTTTATAATTGTTTATTTTTATTTTTATTATTAATTTAGTCATTGTTTATTGGTTTTAATACATAATTTAATATCTAGTTTTTCTTTTTAGATTAAAATTAAGATTATAGTTATAAATATTAATTAGTGATTATTAACTAACCAATAATTAATTGTATAATTAATTAATTTATGAATATTAGTGATATGATATGATTTAAATGAATATTAATAATATGATATATATGTGAATTATTTATGATATATATGCATTATCTATTATAATTAAAAATGAAATAAGATATAATAAAATATAAAAATAATATATAATGATGTATATTAAAATCATGATTTGTACCTAGTGACTAGTAATGATTTCAAAACTAATTATATGGTTATGCATACTAAGTTAAATATTATTATTAATTCGGAATATGAACCTAATAATTAAATTAAATTAAATATTATTTATTTTTGTATTTATTTTTGT
The DNA here is from genome assembly GCA_031772625.1 of Pinus tabuliformis. Lineage (NCBI taxonomy): Eukaryota > Viridiplantae > Streptophyta > Pinopsida > Pinales > Pinaceae > Pinus > Pinus tabuliformis. Next base: position 781,057,385 of record CM062808.1, on the reverse strand, counting down.
TTCTATTTGAATTAAATGTTTATAGACTTAATTATTTTATGCACTATTGATTCAATTAAACTAAATTTATCAAATTAATTAATTAATTAATTATTATTATTATTTTTAATGACTTAAAATAATGATTATAGAAAGGGTTATACTTAATGATTTAAAGGAGAAGGGTTTAATGAATTTAGGGTTTGTGTCATGACGAGGAAGATCGTGGAGGTCCAGTCGAGGGATGAGAAGGCAGTGGCATTTTTTAGGAGAATGAAGGATTAGAGGTAAGAGTCGGGATCAAATTGTCATTAATTTTCCAACCATCATCGCGGTCGAGGTTATTAGGGTGTTTACATGTTTTGATGGCTTCTTTGAATTTCCTATGGTGATAATGGTCAATTTTGGCCACAACACATGAGTTTTCAACGCAAATATGATGATTTGTTTTATTGGAGTGGTTATGCTTGATGTTAGCTGCATGTTCTTGAATCCTGGTTGAGATTGATCTACTTGTCTCACCAATGTAAGTTTTGCCACAAGAACAAGAGACCAAATAAACCCCTTTGTGGCATTTGGGTTTATTTGGTCCCTTGTTCTTGTGGCAAAACCTACATTGGTGAGATCGGTAGATCAATATCAACCAAGATTCAAGAACATGCAGCTGACATCAAGCATAATCATTCCAAAACCTCAGCTTTAGCCGAGCACTCCAATAAAACAAATCATCAAATTTGCATTGAAAACTCATGTGTTGTGGCCAAAATTTACCATTATCACCATAGGAAATTCAAAGAAGCCATCGAAATAGGTAAACACCCTAATAACCTCAACCGCGATGATGGTTGGAAAATTAGTGACAATTGGATCCCAACTCTTACCTCTAATCCTTCATTCTCCTAAAAAATTCCACTGTCTTCTCATCCCTCGACTGGACCTCCACGATCTTCCTCGTCATGACACAAACCCTAAATTCATTAAACCCTTCTCCTTTAAATCATCAAGTATAAACACTTTCTATAATCATTATTTTAAGTCATTAAAAATAATAATAAAAATAAATAAATCAATCAATTAATTAATATGATAAATTTAGTTTAATTGAATCAATAGTGAATAAAATAATTAAGTCTATAAACATTTAATTCAAATAAAAACAAAAATAAATAATATTTAATTTAATTTAATTATTAGATTCATATTTGGAATTAATAATAATATTTAACTTAGTATGCATAACCATAAAATTAGTTTTTAAATCATTACTAGTCACTAGGTACTAATCATGATTTTAATATACATCATTATATATTATTTTATTTTATATTATATTATACTATATCATATTTCATTTTTAATTAAAACTAAAAATTAAGATAATGTATATATATCATATATAATTCACATATATATCATATTATTAATATTCATTCCAATCATATCATATCACTAATATTCATAAACTAATTAATTAATTAATTATACAATTAATTATTGGTTAGTTAATAATCACTAATTAATATTTATAACTATAATCTTAATTTTAATCTAAAAAGAAAAACTAGATATTAAATTATGTATTAAAACTAATAAAAAATGACTAAATTAATAATAAAAATAAAAATAAACAATTATAAAGCAAAATTACATCATCTAACATGACGGCCATTATTCATTCCCATCTCAACCCTAGCCTTATTTAAATCTCATTGAGTTCTGACTTATTTCACTCATGTATCTAATCCTGATGATGAACCACTGAGGTTGGTTTGAAATGTCGATTCCAATCAAAAATAAAAGTGATGATTCCGGAAGATAGTACTACAAAGAATATAGATCGCAGAAGCCTCAAATCTATAATAATATTATTTTTTATGCAAATATTGGATGATCTTGAATGAACTTAAAAAATGCTAAACCTTGTAACGACCCTGATGAAAATTCCATGTAATAAAAGTTAATAAAGGAAAAAATAATAACCATGGTTGATGGGACACTTATTCCAAGCTAAATGTTGGGCAAGACATCCTAAGGGGTGTTCATTTAGTTGTTTATGGCTAATGAAATTGGCAAAGGCAATGACTAAGGCTTTGGAAAGGAAAAATGTCATTTTTGGCACATTTATTTATGAAAATAATGGAAATTAGGAGAAAAAAGAGGTGAAAGGTCACATGTTGCATGTGAGGAGGAAATTGAAGGAAAATAATGGAAAATGAAGAAAAAAGATGCCTCATTCATAAAAAGGCTTCTAAGGATCAGTTGGTAACCTTTTTTTTCAGTTTAGTTTTGGATCTCTCTCATTATTCTCTCTCTCTCTCTTGGACACAAAGTTTTCTTGGAGCACTTTGGCATAGAATCAAGAAAGGAAAAGAAGGCAATAGGAAGCAAAGATCAAGTAGGGAAATGCAGGATTAAGAAACTACAACAAGATTCATTGCAGGTATCGATTTGCATGTGTATTTTCCTTACTAGATTTGGCATGCATGGTATTGCATGTGGTTCTTTTGTTGTTGTGGCGTGGTTTTTTTCCTAGTGTAACAGTGTCTTCAGCCTAACCTTGTCATTTCCAGATAGCCATGGTGTGATTGGGGTTCTCTGTTTTGGTTGAATTGGATTGTCGGGTGGATTTGAAGCTGAGTGAGGTGGATCTTCGAAATGATAGAAAACATGGCCTAGTAACCCTAGAAACATACTGTGGGTTACAGTAAAGCCAAATTTTGTGTTGCACCAGATGGCCTAGGAATCCTTGCTGGTGAATGACAGGATATACGATAAAGCCAAGAGGTAGTTTTCTATACGTTGGGCCTAGTAATCTTGAGTTTGGGATATGCGGTAAAGCCTGGAGAGTGGGTCTCGGTTTAGGGCCTAGTGATCTGAGTTTGGATTGCGGTAATGCCAGAATGAACTTAAAAAATGCTAAACGTGATGATGATCCCCATTCTGCAATATTTGAATACTTCTTTCCCCATATAAGTGCTTTGCAATCAATTTTTTGATACGAAATTGATGCTGGAAGATAATGTCATTAAGTTGTCCAATGCATTTCTCCTCACCATGCAATCCTAGAATAAACCTTCGCATGTCAATAGTTTCTTCCAACACATGAAAAATAAGCTCTGGAATGTATGCTTTCTTAATAGATTCAATTAATGATGGCAGACTCCCAACATCCTTCCTCCTCAATGTTATTGAAAAACGACTAAACATCTGATCAATATGGTCATGAGTGTGCCCAACAAGAAGGAAACCAACCTTTACCTTTCTAAAAATTCTCAATTCAACAAGCATGTTTAGATATCCAAAAAGAACTTGTTTTTTGTTTTCATGGCTTGTGTTGTCTAATTTCAAATACAAAAATTTAGGAAGAATACCAGAGCAATGAGAAACCACATCATGGATTACAATTATGGTCAGATTTACATCATTATGAATATTTGGAGTTGTGAAGTAAACCCTTGGAAACATCTTCCCATTAAATACCATACAACCAGCCAAGTGAAACTGAATAAAAATTTCCTCATGTAAATTTTTTGGTGTGCGGATAAAATGTGGCAGAAGTTTTTTCTTTTGGTCCATACCATAAATTATCAAACCCATATATTTATTTGGATTATTATAACACTTCTTTCAATTCTTATACAATTTTTGTCATTCACTAGTTTGTTGATTGCAATGCCCTTGAAGTGATTTGACAATGGAATATGCACATAAAATAAAAGAAACCTATTAATAAATATATCTTCATAGTTAAGAATTATCCAAATTTTAAATATAATGTTATGAATGCGGACCTCTTTATGCCCCTTGACATCTATCCCTTTTTTATTTAAGAGAAGCACATGTACTGCAAACCCCCATCCTTGTCTTCTTAGAAATACAAACATTGTTGAATTTTTTCATCCATATACTTGTAAAATATGAATATGTAATAGAATTATCATCTCCTTCAACACCTTCTACATATTCTTTGTATAAGTTATAGATTTGTCGTCTTGAGAATATATCTGGAATGTGTATTATGCCTTTATTTGGCATACACTCTCCACACTTTGAAAAAACGTCTTTCATCCATGACATTGCAATAATTGTTGATGGTCTAACCCCTCTTTTATAATGTACTTCTAAATAAAATGTAGGATCTTTTTCTAGTCTTTCTTGGATTCTTGACAAATGAAAATTACCAATTGAATGCAACATTTTGAAATCCTTTCTACAAAGCAATACATTCTCAATATGATAATCATAACCTGCTAGTGTAGATTGCATGCAACCCACTAAATATGAACTTTGGATGCTTTTTCATTGACAAATATCTCTTCCTTTGCTGCAAATAAAACTTGAAATCCATATGTTTCAAGCAATCCTTTCAACAACATTCACTTGAAATCAGATCACCGATAGAACTTATACTTACGAGATATTCTCTCCTAAACCTTGTATAAATGGAATATTTTGGATTGATATGAAAAGGTATACTCCTACTCCTAGATACAATATTTTCTTGCAATGTCTCCATCATTTCATTATTCTCTGTGGAAGCATTTTCATCATTATTAAGAGGAATCTTATGCTCACTATGATCATTCTAAACATAGTTAGAAAATTCATCACCATCATTGCTTGGAAAATATTCATTACCATCCTCAGCTGAAGGAAATTATTCACTACCAACATTCGTGCTTTTGAAATCCCAACTCATATGAAATTCTTCAACATCTTCATCCGTTCTTTTCAAAACCTCCCTTGGAGGATTCAATTCGCCATCACCATGAGTGCCTTTGAAACACTCACTTAGAGAAAATTCATTATTCACATTTGTGCCTCTAAAATTATCATTTTGAAGAAACTCTTCATCCTCCCTTTCATAACTGGTGCTCGCATAATCCTTAGGATTAGGACTAAGTAGAAAATATGACTCTCTATTCATAGTCAAATTATCATTTGTAGGAAATTAGTCATCCTCCCCTTCATCAGTGGTGGTCTTATAATCCTTGGGATTAGGAATGAGTGGAAACTTTGAATTTCTATTTAATGGAAATTCTCCATCCTCCACTTCGTCAGTGGTACTCTCATAATCTTTAGGATTAGGACTAAGTGGAAACTTTGAACATATATTTACTGGAAATTGTTTAGCCTTGCCCTCCCCTTCCTTAATAGTGCTCTCATAATCCTTAGGATTAGGACTATGTAGAAAATTTGAATCTGGAAATTCTTCTCCCCCCCCCTTCATCATTGGTGCTCTCATAATCCTTAGGATTGGGACTAAGTGGAAAATTTTACTCTCTATCTACTAGAAATTCTTCATCTCGCCCTTCGTTAGCGGTTCTCTCATAATCCTTAGATTAGGACTAAGTGGAAAATTTGACTCTCTATTCACAGTAAATTATTTTTGTTGTCCTTCATCAATGCAGCTCTCATCATCCTTAGGATTAAGGCCAAGTGGAAAATTTGTCTCTCTATTCATAGTGAAATAATTCCTGTTACATTCATCAAAATGAATAGAGTTGTTGCGCGACGAAGATGTCGATGCTACAGAAAGAAAAACTTCACTATCAGAAGAATCCATGACCTAAAACTAGATGATGTCAAATGATACAAATGCACTCTCTCTCAATGAAAATGTATAGCTTAAAGATTGAAAAATTCTCTCTAATGTTTGCCCCAAAATTTTTTCACTAAAATTACCCCACCCCCCCACCCAAAAAAAAAACTTTCGCCAAAAATTTTCTCTCCAAAAATTTCGTTTTGAAATATTACCTCAAAAAATTTACTAAAATTGAAAATTTGAAAAATTTTTTCTTACTTTCTATTAAAATTTATTTTTTTTTAATAATTTCTTTAAATTTTTTTTATTTAAATTATTAAACATTGACTAAGTAACTAAATTAATTTTTATAATATTTTTTTTTTATCCCACAATGAATAAAAGTTAATCTAAGCCTAAAATATATATATATATATATATATATATATATATATATATATATATATATATATATATATATATATATATATATATATATATATATATATATATATATATATATTAATTTTAATTTTTATCTCACATTCGAGAAACGCTAAAGAAATCTCACAATCTTCGCTATATAATAACATCCATTGTTTCTATTCGTCACATCACATCAAGTCTTCTAGGTTTTGTTAAAAATTTTGGAGCAATTTTGTGGAGCAGCTTAGCTGCAATGTCATCGGTAGCGCATTCAATGAGAGTTTTTCACATTTGAAATGTTAGTTTTCTTTCTATTTTGACTATTTAAAGAGGAATTTGGGGAAAATTTGTTGTTTTACGGGGAAAAGCACATAAAAAACTCTATTTTTTATTTATTTATTATTATTATTTTTTTTATAGCGAAGAAGATGGAAAAAACTCAAATTTTTAAGATTTTTGGGAAAAATTAAGATTTTTATTTTTTATTTTTTAGGGCTTTGAAATGAAAAAACAGGTGTTAAATTTTTCTTTTTTGTATTTTTTTAATTTGGTTTGGGGAGACTTTCAATTCTTGCACAAATATATATATATATGTATATTCCATTTATTGAATTTTTTTCAAACATGCAAAAAAAAAAAATTGTTTTAAAAATAATTTATATTAGTTTAATATTTTTATTTAAAGAATTTATATATATATATATATATATATATATATATATATTAAATTGATTTTTTTTAAGCTATATCAATATGGTTTTTTAAAAAAAAAACTTTTAAAAAAAAATTTATTATTATTATTAATATAGTTTTTTTATATTTAAAAAAAAATAGGGTTGAAGGCCTGTGGGAAGGCTTGCCGAGGCCCAAGAAGGCCCTCCTGTGAGCCTTTAACCCCTTGTTGGACCTAGTGGCGGATTCCAGGAATCAACCCCTTTGGCTAGCGAGGGACCAGAGGTCCATGGGTGGGCTTATCGGGCTCATGTAAACCTGCCCACAAGCCTTCGACGCCCCGTTGGGTCGAGAATTGGCCGCTAAGTGCAATAGGGGGTCAAAGGCTCGCACGGAGCCAACAAACATGACCACGGGTATTCGACCTCACGTTGGGCCGAAGGCCCATGGGTGAGCCTACCTGGGGCTTTGGACCTATATATATATATATATATATATATATATATATATATTGCTAAAGCAAGAGTGTTTTCTCCTCATTCATTGACTAAAAAAGTTACAAATATATGTTACAATCCTCGACACTGAGGCCTACAGGAACAACCAGGCCCCTCCCCAAACTTAAGAAACTGAGCCACAACTTCAAAAACTAGGCCTAGGGCCCACAATACTCTACAACCATCGACGACCGTAGGATCCATTTCCAAAGATCACATGGTAGAGTCAAAACCTTTTATCTAACACAACGGACCTGAAAAGATTTCAAAACCATCTTTAGAGTCAAATCGGGTCCGCCCAGGGAGATAACTCCCGAGCTAGTTCACCGCCCGAAACCCATGAGAAGCGGGCGAGACACAACCATGTTCGTGATTAGCTCAGAGGTTAACACCACCAACTAGCTCGATGAACTGTGGTCGTAGATCTTCATAAGCAAGATCCGATGAATGAAGATAATATCGGGAGGAGAAGAAGCACGAGGAAAACCCACCCAATATAGGCGGTTTTCTCTCTCCTCCCCGCACCCACATGTTGATTGATGAGTGGCATCAGGGGAAAACCTTAAAATACCGCTTAGGGGATTGGGGACGCCCGAAAACCACTAAACCACTAAAACTCTATTTTCCTCGAAAAAGCATCCCACTCTCTCTCCACTTCCAACCGTCCATCTGGGAGACCCAATCGCATTGATTCTGAGGTCTTCTATTTGTTGAACCCTTGACCTCCATCATCTTAATTCCCAAATTGTTGGTTCTCCTTCATACTATGATAATGTTCCCTATCTGCTTTTGTCAGAGTGTGGCAGTCCCCACGCAGTTTCCCTGCGGGTGCCAACTCCCACATACATTTACTGTTATCTCTTTTACAGAGCACCCCCTCATTCGCTAGCTAATTCGCTAATCTGTTGGCATTTCTGCGAACATGAACAAAACTGAGGGTTCTTAGGATTCTTAGATTTGATTGAATATGATGATAGACCTGCAATAGTCTCCAGTGGTTTGAGACTTTTTCTGGTGCTGAGCCATTTACTATTTTTTTGACAGAATTAATTGTTAATTCAGAGTCTGCCTCTATGATTGTGTTATGTATATTGAGATCCATCAGTATTTCTAAGCAATTCTCTATGGCCATTAGTTCCGCCATATTGTCAGTGGCATGCCCTAAATGACTATGAAAAATGACTTTTATATTTCTCTTGTCATCTCTTATAACTCCACCGTAACCCGCAGCCCCCGGGTTTCCTTTTGAGGCTCCATCTATATTGAATTTCAAAAAGCTAGGGGGGCGATTGCTAGAAAGCCTTCCCCACTGTAGTATGTGTTGAAATCTTGTTTGTGCCTTGGGGGAAAAGCTTCTGGAGGCCCAAAAGCAAAAGAATGTGAGCATCGTGGTGAGAATGAGGATTCTTGGAATGTTGCTTCAAAAGGGTATTTACAGTTTCTTTGAGCTATCTTAAGAGCTGTGCTATGATGCTATGGTTTGAGCCAGATTTATCCTTGAAAATTCCATTGTTGCGTTCTTTCCAAACATCCCAGATCAAAAAGCGTAGAATCAGAGACCATGTTATGTTGACTGTCTCATTTTCTGATAAGTTTTTCCTCCAATTCTTTAAAGTTTTAGTGATGTCGTTTTCATCCCTGCCAGTTTGCCTAAAGATTGAGGCAACCCAGTTCCATAAGGTTGAGGTGAATGTGCAACAGTTGAGAAGGTGATCCATCATTTCTTCATGAAGACCACATAACTGGCATCTAGATGGTCCAACAAAACCTTTCTTTCTAAGATTTTCCCAAGTTAGAATATTTTTTTGTTGTACCATCCACATGAACAGTTCGATTTTCATCCAATGAGGGTTCTGCAATAGGTCCTTCCATATTTTATCAGGGCTTGGAAAGTTAAGTCTAGTGGCAATTCTTTTGGATTCTTTGAGGTTGAAGTTGCCCTCACTGTTTCTTCCCCATCTTAGTTGGTTAGTTGAAGTTGAGATCAAAATTTTTCTCTTTTCCAGGATTGTTGCAAGAGCTTCAGCCTGGGCGTTCAAAGGGTCTTCACTGTAAACTGGTACCTTCCATGTTCTCCATTTACCATTGTCCCTTGTCTGATCCCAATAGTCACTTACCCTTTGCAGCCCTTTGTTGACAGTATCATCTTTGAGAATGTCCAGTCCTTCTCTACATAGGTTAGGTTCCTGTTGCCAGTTATCCTCCTAAAACCAGGCTAGGTTCCCATTTCTGATCTCCCAGAAACTATGTTTCTGAACTAAGGCTCTGTTCTCCCAAGCATTGTTCCAAATATGGGAGCCCCTGATGTGCCCTGTCATTCGAATGTGGTCCCTTTCTTGCTAGTCCTTTGCATATTTCTGTTTCCAGAGCTTGTGATCCGGATCTTGGAGGGAGGTCCCCAAGATCTAAGAGATTGAAATGGATCTTGGGAGGAGAGACCCCAAGATCTAAAAACTTGAATTGCCAGAAGAAAAAAAGAGGAGAATTTCCCATAAACAAAACCACAACGAAACTTTTTATTAAAATTGATAATAACTGTAAAGCTTACAAACAGTAATGGAAATAAACCAGCTAGGGCGATGGTAACTTACCTCTGAGAAGAGATGTGGTAGCTACATGCCTCTAAACTGTAAAGGCTACATTGTGGCAGACAATCTTTCCTTTTACAAAATGTGACTTGTTACTTCTAGTATTTTCCAGTTACAATACCACGGATCAATTCCATGGGTGAATGAATACCATGGGTGGATTTTACAATACCACAGGCGGATGCCATTTACAATACCATGGGTAAATTCCATGGGTCAATGAATAATATGGGTGGTTGAGTACCATGGGTTGATGCCATTTTCCATTCGGATCATTCCTCCCTCCTTAAGAAGCAATGGTCCCCATTGCGTAAAGTTCCCTCCTGCAAAGCCTTTGTTCAATATGAAGAGCCATGAAGATAAGGGTTTTATGTGGTTAACCCAAAACCCTGATAAACGAAGATCCGAGGATAGAGATGCCCTATAATGCTTGTGACCAACTGTGATTCTGACAGTGTGCGGCTTAGCAAATGGACTTCGATGACAAGGATTTTATGCGGTTGACCCATAACCATGATGTTGGTTGCTGATGAAATAGCAGGTGCCTACATAGCCTGGGGTGGGAGGGTACATCTTCAAATAACCTAAGTCAAATGCTGCTATGTTGAAACTGATGAATGTGAATCAGGTGCCTACTGAAGTGGGGTGGGAGGGCACGTCTCCAATGAGAACCCACTCCGAATGCTGCTCCAGAATTAAAATGGGCATAACTCAATCAATATAACTCAGAATATTTATTATAACCTGTTTTTGGAAGCGGAAGGACCATTTTGCATCTTCCCATGTGATGGAAATCTTTATCTGAACACTCTGAGATCTCATATTCGCACTGCAACAGTTCCGCCATCACAAAAATTCTGATAAAATAGCTGATTTTAAATCAGCGATATCTCCCACATCCGAACTCCGATTCGACCCATTTTTTTTTGAAATTAGGTAATTTTTCGAGAGGAATCCAGATATGGTATTTGTTTTTGTAAATTTTGTACCAAATGTTTCAGATCTGATCTGCAAAGTCGCCGCCCAAAAAAAAATTCCTGCAAAAAAATGAGAAAATTTTTTCTTCCTGCTTGACCCAAGAAAGTGCTCTGTGGAGGTTGTAGCACATGCCTGAAGTTTGTTGAATATTGCTGCAAAATTTGAAACTGAAATATGTATCAAATCCTCATTCCCATGGAAGCATAACCTGCTCCGATACCATTGATCTGGATCTTGGAGGGAGGCCCCCAAGATCTAAGAGATTGAAATGGATCTTGGGAGGAGAGACCCCCAAGATCTGAAAACTTGAATTGCCAGAAGAAAAAAAGAGGAGAATGCCCCATAAACAAAACCACAAAGAAACTTTTTATATAACCGATAATAACTATAAAGCTTACAAACAATAATGGAAATAAATCAGCTAGGGCGATGGTAGCTTATCTCCGAGAAGAGATGTGGCAGCTACATGCCTCTAAACTGTAAAGGCTACATTGTGGCGGACAATATTTCCTTTTACAAAATGTGACTTGTTACTTATAGTATTTTCCAGTTACAATACCACGGGTCAATTCCATGGCTGAATGAATACCATGGGTGGATTTTACAATACCACGGGCGGATTCCATTTACAATACCATGGGTCGATGAATAATATGGGTGGTTGAGTACCATGGGTTGATGCCATTTTCCATTCAAATCAGCTTGGCCCATGGGTTTCTTGTTTCCTTTAGCCATCTCCACCAAAGTTTTGCCCCCAAAACTTTGCTTAGAGTTTCCAGGTCATGGAGACCCAAACCTCCATGTGTTTTGGGTTTGCATAGCTTGTCCCAAGCTACCAGAGCCTATTTCTTTTTTTCTTCCCCTTTACCCCAAAGAAAATCTCTTTGGATATTCTTGATTTGTTGTAAGACTCCTTTTGGGACAGGAGGAGCCGAAAACATGTAGATTGGAATGGTTTGCAAGACAACCTTTGTGAGAACTAGCTTATCTGCTAAATTCAAAGATCTGCTTGTCCATTTACTAACTTTGTCCTTTAGTTTGTTAATCACTGGCTCCCAAACTTCCTTGCTTAGAGGTTTGTCAGTGAGAGGTATTCCTAGATATTTGGAGGGAAGATGATCTCTTTGAAACCAAGAATTCTAGAGAGATTTCTCTGAATAGCAATATTAGTATTGAGAAAGAAAACTTTTAATTTTGTGAGGCTTACCTCTGTAGCAGCAGCCATAGCAAATTCATGCAGAATTTGTTTGAAAGCTTTGGCTTCCTTGACTGTGGGTGTACCCTACAGCATGGTATCATCTACAAATTGTTGATGATTCAATGTGTCTCTGTTTTGGGTTAGCTTGAGACCCTGGATTCTTCCTTCCGCCTTGGCTGAATTGATTGCTTTGCCTGATCCTTCCATCATAAGGATAAAGAGAAAGGGGGAGAGTGGATCTCCTTGCCTGAGACCTCTTGAAGGCCAAAAGGTCCTGGATGGAGAGCCATTAAGAAGGATTGAAAAGCTAGTTGAGGTAACCAGAGCCAGAACCCATTTTATCCAATTATGGTTGAAGCCATATGCTTTTAGTACATCCCTGATGTATGACCAACTTAGCTTATCATAAGCTTTCGCTTGGTCAAGCTATATGATCATACCCGCTTGCTTATTATTCTTGAGAGAGTGCACCACTTCGTGAGCTTGAATGATGTTATTGAGAAATTTCCTTCCTTCCACATATCTAGTTTGCTCCTCAGACACGAGTGTTGGAAGAAGGGGCTTGAATCTATTTGCAATTACTTTAGAAATGATTTTGTATACCACATTGCATAAATCTATGGGCCTGAATCTATCTGGTGTCATAGTTTTTTCCTGCTTAGGGATTAGGGCTATGAAGGAAGCCTTTAGCACTCTTAGAACTGTTTTTGAAATTCTCGAATCCTCCACAACCTCAAGGATATCATGTTTGACTATTCCCAACATGCTTTGAAGAAGTCTACATTGAAACCATCCGGGCCTAGTGCTTTCTCATAATTGTGCATCTCTTTGATTACTTCATTGACCTCCTCTTCCATCATTGGCCTATTGAGATTATAATTGTCTTCCCTGGTTACCAGTTTTGGAATGTGCAGAGTGAAGCTTTTAATAAATTGAGATCTGTCTAAGGTAGGCTCCTCTGCAATGTTTTGAAAATGTTGTACCAGAATGGATTCTATATCTTTGTGCGTGCTCAGCTCTTTCCCTTGAGGATCTATAAGTTTTGTAATTTGATTATGTCCCCTATGTTCCATGGTAGATTTGTGAAAAAACTTTTTATTTCTTTCTCCTTATTTAATCCATTACACTCTTGATTTCTATCTCTAGAAGATTTCTTCCTGCTGACATCTGTTGTCCCATTCCTGTTGGAGAGAGTCAGCTTGCATTTTCCTTTCCTCAGTGAAGCCTTCTTTGATAAGAATTTGGTTAACTTTTTGTAATTTTTGTTCCACTTCTCTTTTGGCTTTAAAAATATTGCCAAACTCATTTTTGTTCCATTATTTAAGTCTAAGCTTGATGTGTTTGAGTCTCTATTGCAGAAGGAACATTTTCGTGCCTTGAATGGGCAAGTCTTCCATCCACCATTTTCCAATATTGGTGATGAAGTCAGGGTGAGTAAGCCAAACATTTTCGAACCTGAAAGGTCTATTCCTTGGAGTGCCAATAAATGATGCTTCTAGCTGAATAGGCTAGTGGTTCGATCCTCCAAAAGGAAGGATAAAAGCATTCAAGTTAAGGCCAGTGAGAAAGAGGTCCTCCGAGATAATGAATCTGTCTAGTTTCAAGGCAACTTGGGAAGCTCCTCCCCTATTATTGTTCCATGTGAAGGTACCATTTACTGTTTCCATGTCCACTATCCTCATGTTGCTTAGGAAGTTCTGGAATGCGATGGAATATCTGCCTAGTGTTCTGGTCCCTCCCTTTTTTCTGTGAGAGATCTGATCATGTTGAAGTCTCCTCCCAGAATCCAGGGCATTACCGGGTGTCTCTCTCTCAGTTCCTCCAGTGAAGTGAGAACCCTGAGTTTGTCTTTAGGTTTCTGAGTACCATAGACATTTGTGATCATGTAGATTTCCTTGTCACCCAGAGGTTGGATAACCATTGAAAGGTAGTTCCTAGATGCTTTAGCATCCAGAATTCCAAATTTCCGAGGATTCCAAAGAGTGAGAATCCCACCCGCTGTATTATTAGCTTTGACTTCTAGCTACTCATATTTAATAAGCCATTTGCTGTGTATCTCCCAGATTTTGTCTATTGAACATTTTTTTCCTGTATAAACATCATATCTGGGTTTTCTTCTTTTATTCTATTGCTGAGATTTATTTGTTTTCTTTTACTTCCTAGACCCCTAATATTCCAGGTTGTGAGCTTCATAATGATGGGTTTGTGAATGAGTAACTGGTGACATCTTTCATCTTACCTGAGTTAATCATGAGTTTCCCACACTCTTTTAGCGACTCATTCTATCTCTTCCTTCCTCTTTTCTTGCCTGGGTTCTTGGTAGAGTGTCCTGATGCTCCCTCCATTGATTTGACCCCTCTATTCTCTTGGCTGTCATGGTTCCTTTTGACTTTAGTAGCCTTTGTTTGAGATCTCCAGAGGAAAAGTTGTTGTACTATGTCAAACTCCTCTTGTGGTAGAGAGTCAATCCCTTTGTATGTTTGATTAATGTTAAAAAAATATGTATCTACAAGTTAATTGAACTTTTACTATGTCATGTTACACGCAAAAGTCAAATCTTATTTCTTTCGGAGGTCGGTCAGTTATAAGTGATTGTGACTTCATCCATGTTCAATGTTGGACAAAAGATGATAGCTATAAGTCTATTCTTCTAAATCGAGTAGATGGAAAGAGTCATAGCCAAGTACTAGTTCATGATGTTGTCGTAAGAAATTTAACATATGAGGATAAAGATGCAAAATGAGAGATCGTTAACATTTATCAAAAACCACAAGCATTGATTAATTATCTTATAGATTTATGTTCAAATGAAAGAGATTGAGTTTTGGATTTATTTTCAGGTTAGGGTAAGTTTTATTATATAAAATTGAATTTTAATATTTTTTTTTTTAGTTTTTATGTGTTTATACTAATTTACTTACTTATTTATTTTGTGCTTGATGATTAGGTACAACACTAGCATGTTGCCTACAAAAAGGAAGAAATTGCATTGTGATTGAAAAAGACCCACTACAATGCAATTTTATTCAACAAAGAATTAATTCTCTTCAATTTCTTCCAGATGCAATGCAAGAAGTTGGTTTGAGGAAAGGAGATTTTAATGAATCACATGTGGCAAAAAAAACAAAGGAACCTAAATGACCATTATATGGAATGATTGGAAAAGGACACTTTGGGAGATTTGCAGACATGAAAGATCCATTAGAAGGGGGAAGTTAGGAAACTCAATCAGAAAGTATTGCGGAACAAGAAAATAATGAAGTTGTAGAAGATGATGAACATGGATTATATGATATTGTTGATGATGTTTAAGTTATGCTTGCAAATCAAGCTCAATTTTGAGAGATATTCATTAGTTTTACTTGTAATGTTTTGACTTTGAGATTTTATGAGAAAAATGAGCATTTTATTATTGTTGTTATATGTTCAATATTTGTATTATCTTATTTTCACTTTAATTTTTATGTGAATCATTTTTTTTTTGTAAAAAAATTATGATTACAAATAATTTTTAACATAAAATTCACAAAAAATGTTATTTTTTAAAGTTTTTGTTAGGTTTTTCCCATAAAAATTGTTTATTTGACATGTCATTTTTCACAAAAAGTCTCAAAATGTGTATTTTTCATTATATTTATATTAAAAATGTGTACTTTGTTGTCAGATGTTTAAAATTATTGTTTTTTTAGTTATAAGTATTTGATGTGCATTGACATATTAATTAACATTACATAAACATATAGAAAATACTAACTTTAAAATATTGACCATTTTTTTTTAACTATGCGAAAAAATTAAAATTTCATTATAAAAAAATTGAAAATAAAAATAAAAACACCAAATACATAAATAAACTTAAAAATAAATATCTTAGGGATGAAGAAGGCATTAGAAAAATTAAAGTGTCAAAAATTAACCCTTTAAAAAAATGGGTTGATGCTGCATCAACACTTTTTAAAATCATCATGAAAATCACTTACATTTAAAAAAAAATGTTCATACTTGATAAATAAGAAAATTTAAAGTGTTAAAAATATGCTAAAAAAAAAGGTGTGTTCTGAATCACCACTTTTCAAAATTAGGTGATTTTTTGCTACCTCAAAAAAATGGGTACTCGGTAATTTTCTTGTTTGTTCGGTAACTATGTTTCAACACTTCTAATTGCATTGGGAATTCATAGGAAAACATTGCAAGATATGAGAAACTATGTGGAAAGGGGGAAAATCTAATGCCAAAATTTTTATCTAGTAAAATGGACCACTATTGGCACCCACAAACTTCAAGGAGGCTTAGAAATTTTAGATCCTTCCATTATAAATATAGTGATTAGGGGAAAATTATTTTGGAGGCTAATATCGTAGAAAGAAGACTGATGGAAAAAGGTCATTAAATATATATATTTCTCTGGGGACTAGTTAATATGTTTAAAGTATCCCACATGTAATTAGGGAGGATCCTCAATTTAGAAAGTCATGTAAATAGCTTCCTATCTCAAAAAAACAACACCTTGTTTGGATTGTAGGAAATGGTATGTTGATCAATATATAGTGTACTTGGATCCTTCGCCACCCTCCATTGGTTTAGCTTTGTATCACTTTGAGATTGTCTTTCTTCTCAAGAAAAGTAGTGCATTGTGGATATCAACTTTGTGTCACTTTAAGATTGTCTTTCTTCTCAAGGAAAGTAGTGCATTGTGGATATCTCTTAATGGACTAGTGATGACACATACTTAGGCTAGGATCTATGTTAAAATTGGCAACTAGGGCCAAATTACACTTTAGACATCTCATTTGATGGAGATGATGATTGCATTAAATTCATCTTTTTGAGAGGACCAAAATTGATATAAAGATCATCTAATTTGGACAATCAGAATTGTGTTTTTGAATTTATGGCCATACATATGCAAATTGCTCAAGTCGGCCACATCATCATGTAGGCTCATGAAGCCCAATGGATATGTCACTTCAACCTCAACAAATTGTATAAATATAAGTGACATCTCACCTCATTTGGCATCATCATCACGCACACATATTTCTCTCTCCTTCTCTCATTGGCTCATGTAGATATTGGGCATTCAATTCCTTTCACACGTGTGGAAAAGGAGGAAGAATTTTAAGAAAAATTATAATGCCAAAAATTTCAGACTTTCCTGCAATTTGACCAATGTTGGCCAACGTTGACTTTGACTTTCTGGGCATCCTTTGAATTTGATTTTTAAGGTGAATTTCCATCTTAGCAAGCCACATTTTTGGGCACAATAATCGAGGTAAAAGGAGGACTTTGACCTATGTTGACCAAGTTTGACCACATATTTTATCATTTTTTGGACTGACGTTTCCCGCTATTGGAGGCCAAGTTTGACTACCTTTGACTGAGCTTCAAAGGAGAAGTTTGATTGATGCGTTGACCATCTTTGTGTTAGGCCCCTATACTACTAGTGTAACCCCTTATTGTTATTAGTACAACCCCCTTATTATATTGATGTACCCATGTAGTGCCCATATTGTTACTATTTTGCCCCATAGAAGCACACTATTGTTATTATTGTGCCCTTACATTATTATTGTTATGTCGGGTCTTATTATATTATGACCCCTTAGACTCCTATATATAGAAAGGAGGTATTTTTATTTGTATCATCCAAGAATTGTTCATTTGTGTAATGTAAAGGAGGTTGCCCCCTCGAAGAGGCTGAATTCTAGGTCATTCAACTATCTTTTCTATCCTTTTGTGAGTTGGGTTCATATCATTTTGTATCAGAGCTTTGAATTCTAGGGTTTCACTGCTCCAAACAGGTCATCGTGGAATTTGCGCTATAACTTTTTTTCTGCGACGTTTCAGACATTAAAAAAAAAACCCATTTGGGCTGAAATCATTTTGAATCGCAGGTCTGAATTTCAGAGCTTTTCACTCTATATTTGCGGAGACATGATCTGAGAAATTTGACATTTTTGCAGACTCCTTAATTACATTCCAAATAGGTGACCTGGGGAAAATAGCCATAACTTTTGTTTTGAGCATCAGATTGAAATTTCATAAGAAGTTACAGAAAGAGGACAGACTGTAGTTTCCTGTATATATTTTTCAGATCCTAAGGTCAAAACAGTGACACATGGCACTTCCTACAAGTTCACTCTTTTGAAAAGGTATATAATCAGGTCATCTTGGGAGATTGTGCATAACTCTTTCTCGTAGAATCTAAATTTGATCAGACTGGTGGCATTGGAAAGAGGACACAGATGGCTACTGCAAGTCATAATTTCAGAACTTGAAGAGCTGAAATTATAGAGTTATAGTCATTTCAATATCGAGTTCCTAAAATCAAGAAAAGGTGATATGAGGAAGTTTGATGGAAAGGATCCGGTAAATTGGATACTTCAGATGGAGCAATATTTTTATCTACATGGTGTACCATTGTTACAAAAGGTATGTATTGCATCTTCATATTTATAACCGGATCAATTTTTATGGTATAAAGGGTTGTGTTCTCATAAACAACTTGTTACGTGGTCAATTTTCACAGAGGAAATGATAGCACATTATGAGGATACAAAGAGAAACACCTTCTTTAGAGCAACACCACAACAATTGGAAAGAGTAAAAGGGCTTTGTTACATAGTGGAAAGTAAAATTATGGCAACAAGGAAGTCTACCCCTCACAACTATAAAGATGGAAGTATTGTTTCTCCTAGCCTTCCACAACCTACAAGGGTTACACCACAACAATTGGAAGAAAAAAGAGAAAAAGGGCTTTGTTACAACTGTGATAGCAAATGTACTAAAGGTCATAAGTGTGCTGAGAAGAAATTATTTTACATAGAGTATGAAGAGGAGGAAGAAAAGGATCAAGAAACATCAAAAGAAGAGGATATATGCCAGGACCCAACCCCAGAGAAAGAAGAAATGAATCAGACGATATCTTGTAAGGCATTGGCAAGAATTACCACTCCTCAAACTCTCAAGATAGAAGGACATATCAAGAAGAAAAAGGTGCAAGAAGTGAAATATCACATCGAGAAAGAAGAAATGAATCCAACCATATCTTATAATTCATTGGTCGGAATTACCACTCCTCAAACTATCAAGATAGAAGGACATATCAAGAAGAAAAATGTTCAAGAAGTGAAATATCACATCGAGCATCAAGAAATGAATCCGACCATATCTTGTAAAGGATTGGAAGAAATTACCACTCCTCAAACTCTAAAGATAGAAGGACATGTCAAGAAGAAAAAGG
Source organism: Pinus tabuliformis (assembly GCA_031772625.1). Classification (NCBI taxonomy): domain Eukaryota; kingdom Viridiplantae; phylum Streptophyta; class Pinopsida; order Pinales; family Pinaceae; genus Pinus; species Pinus tabuliformis. The sequence continues at coordinate 781,038,280 of CM062808.1, read as the reverse complement.
TTCAAGCAGTGAAAGATCACATCGAGCATCAACAACAAGTTCTCCAACTTTTAAAGGATAATGTCACTTTGGTGCAAAATCGAATGAAACAACAGGTAGATCAACATCGTAGTGAAAAATGTTTTGATGTAGGTGATTGGGTATTTTTACTGCTACATCTCAAGCAAGCTATTTATGAGAAGGAAATGTTGGCAATACTACATGCACTTAAGAAATGGCAACCTTACCAAATGGGAAGACACTTCAAGGTAAAAATGGGTCATGATAGTCTTAAATACTTTTTAGAACAAATATTATCTTTAGAAGAACAGAAAAAATGTGTCACAAATATGTTGGGTTATGACTTTGACATCGTCTATAGAAAATGGAAGCAAAATTTTGTTGCAGATGCACTCTCAAGAAAGGATGAGGATGTGGAAGCATTGTTTTGTGCTATTTATATTATCCAACCAAATTGGATAAATGAAGTAAGGGATGAATAGAAGAAGGACGAAGAAGTATGGCCACTTATTCAAAAGTTGCAAAAGATCCCAATTCAAACAATATTACCAGAAATTGAAGAGGAAGGAAAAATCATATTGGAACCTGGAGCAGTCACAGAAACAAGAACTTGATAGCTATGAAATCGATCAATTTCAAAGTATCTCATCAAGTGGAAGAACTTACCCGCTGAAGATTCCACATGGGAGGACAAGAATTTTATACAGAAGCATCAAGGACTACTCAAGTGTTGAGGACAACACTTTTTGACGGAGAGGGGCATGTTAGGCCCCTATACTACTAGTGTAACCCCTTATTGTTATTAGTACAACCCCCTTATTATATTCATGTACCCATGTAGTGCCCCATAGAAGCCCACTATTGTTATTATTGTGCCCTTACATTATTATTGTTATGTCATCTCTGATTATATTATGACCCCTTAGACTCCTATATATAGAAAGGAGGTCTTTTCATTTGTATCATCCAAGAATTGTTCATTTGTGTAATGTAAAGGAGGTTGCCCCCTCGAAGAGGCTGAATTCTAAGTCATTCAACTATCTTTTGTATCTTTTTGTGAGCTGGGTTCATAACACTTTGACTTTTTGATTAGGGATGAGTTTGACTGCAATTGAATGCAGATTTGATAGGGCTATTTTGAATTTGATTTGGCAAGTCAATTTTGACTTTTTGTATCTCTCTCTCTCTCTCTCTCTCTTTGTTGAAAATTTCATACAATAATAAGAATAATTGATCAAAGGGTTTTCCCCACATTCGGGTTTTTCCTTGGCATCCACCAAATATGGTGACCTCTTGTCTTATCTTGTCTTCTGCATTTTATTTTATGTTCTATTTACAGTTAGTGTCAATGTCATTTATGGTTAATGTAACTGTTATTGCAAACTAATTTGGAATTTTTCATTGGGCTTCTTAAAGTACATTGAAGTAATTGTGCTAAGCATAGAACATACCATTGTTAACTAACATTAACATGGGATCAAATCCCACATGAAGGCAAAGCTCAAGCAAGAGAGAGAAAAACATTCACCAAGAAAGATTTATTGAACAAGTTTCAATTGCTTCTTCATCTTACTTCAAGATTAAGGTCAAGCCCAATGACAAATATGATTATCATGCATGGAAGATGACTTTGGATCTGAACTTGGAGGAGCATGAAGTATTGGACTATGTGAAGGGAAAAGTGGTGGAGCCTCCTTCAAATGCACCAGCTCCTGCTAAGATGAAGTATATAAAATGTGAGTTCAAAGCAAATAAAATTTTGGTTGACTCTATTCAAAAGCATTTGGTTGGATATATTTCTGATTTGGGAACTTTTAAGGAGATATATGATAAGATGGCTAGGATGTTCAAAGTGCACAATGAAAATCAAATTCTCTTTCTCAAAAAGAAGTTGAAGGACATCAATATGGATAAAGGGAATCTATCCAATCCTACTTCATGAGGATCACACAAATCAAGAATGACCTTTTATATATTGGAGAAGTTATTTCTTACAGGGATCTCATTCTCATTGTACTTGGGGGTCTTTCAATATCACGGGATGTGTTTAACACCACCATTCTCAACAATGATAAGATTCCTAGTTTTGATGAATAATTGGCTAGATGAACTCAAGAGGAGATGAGGATGATGGAGAGAGACAAGCCTTCAAATGAAATGAACTTGCTGCTTTCTCCACTCATGCTTAGAAAAATAATGTTGGTCCAAGAAGATAGGGTCAAGGATTCAAGCAAGGATTCAAAAAAGGAAGAAAAGGAAGGTGCTACAATTGTAACAGGTTTGACCACTACGTTAGAGAATGTCCTCATAAGAAGAATTCTCCAAGGGATGACAACAACAACAATTTCAACAGAAATGAAAATCAAAAGAATAACAAGTACAACAATAAATGAAAGAACCCCAGATGCGGGTGTCTAAGGCCGTTTTCAATGTGATGGGACTGGAGTGGGCTGAGAAGAGCCGCCACCTGCCAGCCCTGTACAGCGGAGCCGAATCCATGTGGAGGGAGGGTCACAAGCAGGTGGGTTTCACTTGGTTTAAAGGAATGTATGATGGCTACATTAATACACCATTCACCTCTGCACACGCTGTCTTGTTTTGGTTCTCGGCTCCCATGAATGCGACAGTTATGGTGGGAGCGTCTCGAGGCAGGGGAAGGTGCATAATAACCAGACTCCACCATGGGTTTCTTCTGCTGTCCCTTGTGTTGTGTTGGTTGGGCTCTGGCTCAGCTAGCTCGAAGCCTCTGTCTATTTCCCCGACCCTCGTTGCTGCTTTGGGCTCCCGTCCGATAGTCTGTGTGTATGGTCTTAGTCATGTCTCTCCGGTGGTCTGTTTTGTAATTCACAAAGGCGTTGTCTCTGTTGTCATGCCTCGGCCCCGCCAAAGAATGCTCAACCGCAGAGGCACCTCTCAGGGTGCACCTTCTTGACCTTCTTCCAATGATGCTACTTCCAGTCATCACCCTCGCACTCGCAGCAGAAGAGGGAGCATTCTGAGGCCCAGTCAATTTCTTGAATCCAGCTCTCCAGGTTCCTCGTCCTCACCCTCCTTCGGTTCTGCAATCTTCACATTCAACTGCTCCCTGAACCGTCCTCGGATCATTGCCCATATATCTGTGCTCTTTCTCGAGGAAGCCCAAGAAGAGGGTGAATCCAGTGTTCTTCGGGAGGACCAGGGAACAGTTTCGATGCCAATTGCAGGTCCCTCGCGAGACATGGAAACGCCAGCCAGCAATGTCAATGACACAATGATGGAGCCTGTGCCCCCGGGTTTGACTGCGAATGAGGAGGCCTAAGCTCAGGACCTGGTTGATGGTGGATGGTGCAGGATCATGGAGGAGACTCCTGAAGCTTAACCCAAGCCATGCAGCTTCTTTTCAGGTTATGCGGCCTAATAGCGAGGGATTTTTGTCAATATTGAAATTTTTTTGTATCTGCTATTGTGTCGAGGTCAATCATGTGTGTCATTTTGTAAAACTGGTAAGCTTAGAAAGCCTAAATTGTGTTCCTTTGGATCCCCTGCGAGGGACTGAAAAACACGGTCTTGTCCAACCTCTATGTTTTGGACACTTTCTGTTTCATGCTGCCTATCCTTCTGGACAGCTGGTTCTTTTTGCTCGTCATGTTGTAATTGTACACCTTTAATGTGAATAATAGAATAGTCTTATATAGAAAAAAAAAAATGAAAGAGGAATGATTAGGAAATGGTCAACCTCCCAAAAGGACAAGAAATTCCAGGTATGAGGAAAGAAATGTTGTAGAAAAACAAAAGGATTTTTATCTTATTTCCACTCTATCTACTGCCTCTCCTTCGGATACTTTGGATCATTGGTTGATTGATAGTGGAGCCTCAAGGCACTTCATTCGTTACAAAGAGGCCATCTCAAATTTCATTGAAAATAAAACTAATTTCGTAATCATACTTGGAGACAATGTCGCCTACCCCATGAAAGGAATAGGTGTTGTCACTCTTCACTTGAATCAAGGTTAAACCATTTATCTACAAGAAGTATTATATGTACCTGATTTGAAGAAGACCATGGTGTCTATTTCTGCAATGGAAGATAAAGGCTTCAAGGTAGAAAATATTAATGGAAAGGTATGTATTTGGAAAAGAAACCCTAAAGATGCATTTACACTTGGATTTAGGGTTGATGATATCTATCAAGATGGTGGAAGTCCTTTGGGAGATTTTAATTGTGACACTTCTCTTCAATCTGAATTATGGCATGAGAGATTTTCCCACCTTCATTACAAAGCCTTACCTGGCATAAGGAAGATGTTCACACATATGCCCGAGTTTAACATGAATCATGAAGGATTTTGTCAGGTTTGTGTAGCTGCGAAAATTACAAGGGGGCCATTCCATTCTAGTGAAAGCCAAACTACTGTTATTCTTCAATTGGTCCATTCTAACCTATCTGGTATGTTTCTGGTAACATCATTTGGAGGATACTTATACTATGATTTTTTTGTGGATGACTTCTCTCGCAAAACATGGATCTATTTCTTGAAGAAGAAGGATGAAGTGTTCAAATGGTTTTGTTCTTTCAAATCCTTGGTGGAGAATCAAACAGGGAAGAAGATCAAAATATTGATGACTGGCAATGGAACTGAATATTAACCAAATGAATTCAATGACTTTTGCAGAGAGGTTGGCATTAAGATGGGGATAACCATGCCATACACTCCTCAGAAAAATGGAGTTGTTGAAAGGAAGAATCAAACAATTATGGAAGCCACTTATGCCATGCTCCATGGTTAGGGTCTATCGAAGTTCGTATGGGGAGAAGTTGCCAACATTGTCATGTATGTTCAACATAGGAGCCCACATTAAGCACTAGATTTCAAGGCTCCTAAGGAGGTCTTCTCTGGTAAGAAACATGATGTTTCTCATTTTATAATATTTGGTTATCCCATGTATTTTCATGTGTCTAAAGAGAGGAGAAACAAGTTGGAACCATCTGGGAAGAAAGGTATATTTGTGGGCTATAATGAAAATTCAAAGGCATATAGAATCTATGTGCCTGGTCAAAGAGATGTGGAAGTAAGCCATGATGTCACCTTCAATAAAGGCATTTCCCTTGGGAAAGCTAGAGATCTACCCATTCCAAGGAAATATACTGATAAATGCAGAATGTATGTGATAATTAGACTTTAATCCATTATATATTTGTCAGACTACAATTAATTCTCATTGCATTTAAAGTTTTAATAAACCTACGCATAAAGATACATCATTGACTAATTATCAAAATACTCATTTGATGGTTGTCATAGTTCTTCATGTTATCCCTTTTTCTTGTGACACTTTAAAGGATAAAAATGAGATGAATTAGAGTTAAACCTTAATTTTGATTTTGAAAAATCAGTTAGATTCAAGTTAGAACTTCTCAGTCATTTCATAACAATGAATTTGCAGGAAAAATACGAATATACAGTCATATTTGCTATAATTTTATGTCGTCTATATTATTTTGTTGATAGACATTGAGCCTAGAAACCACATAAATACAATGAGTAATATTTGATTTAACAATAGATGGCTAGGTGCATTGATTTAAATAGAATATCATTAACATAACAACAAAACAAACTAAGATCGCACTTAGATATTCATGGGCTCTATTCTACAACACAAAATAGTGTGACTCTGGCCTCAACACAACCTTTAATTAAAATTTAATAATAGAAATCACTAATTAGTTTTTTTTTTTTTATATAATACTACCTAAGCATCCACAAGGGATTTGAACTGGTGACCTATTGCAAGGAGTGCCTTAACAATACACCCATTCACCATCAATCCAAAGCACTGTGGGCGAAATCACTAATTAGTTAATATCATCGATGTATTCATATTAAAAATATAAAAACATTGCAAACAACCATTTAGTAAAAAACTTATGAAACATTTTATCAACAAACCTTACAGTGTTATTACTAGTATTTTAAAAAATAAAATCATCCTCATAGTTTAAAATATAACCATTTTCTTATTGTAAAATGAAAGCCTACCATAATACTACACCTCAAATAAAAAACTTGCACATCAAATAAAACACTAATATCATACCTCAACCATAGAAAGAAAAAGGTCAAAAGAAAAAATTAACCGTAGCGAGCCATCCCTATTTTATCAAATTGAAAAAAATGTTATTATCACTTGCAAAGAAAATTAAGTGTGTTTGGAAACTCCACAATTACTTGCAAAGCAAATTAAGCGTGTTTGGAAACTCCACACATAGCATGATAAAAGACTCAAGGTTTAACCACGAGTGACTATTCTTTGACTTAGTTTAATAGTAATCATTAGATGTGAACATGAAGATGCTTCTCACTAAACTTTGTCTAGCGCCCATAACTAAATGTGAACACAATCAAAATTCCAAGTAGTTTGATGTGGATCTTCATCAAAATGGAATTTGACGAGCAATTTTCATGGGTGACTTGCTTTTCAAATATGGTTAAAAATTTTGCAAAATCGTGACTTTTTTATTTTTTTTATGAAGAGGTGTGAGTTAAATTTTTAACTAATAAATTTGTTTTAAAATTCTAATTCTGATATTCATTTACCATATATATATATATATATATATATATATATATATTTGGGACAAATGAATAAATTTGATTATTACACTAGTACAAAATGGCTAATTAGTTACTAAAAAAATGACTAAAATTTATATATAAATGACCATTTTTCAGTTGGTGACCAATAGTGGCTAATTTACAGTATCTTATAACGCGACCAACTTTTAGTCATATTTAACTTAGTCATTAATTGGTTGTCTCAAATTTATCATCTAGTGCTATATTTAGTCATAAATTTGGTCATTAATTTAGTCATTAATTGCCACAATTAATGACCAAATACACAACAAAATATACTACTATATGATCACCTGATAAAACCAATTAATGACCAAATAAATATGACCAAAATGTTGGTTGCATTATAAGATACTATAAATTAGCTAATAATAGTCATATATATGCAAATTTTAGTCTCATTTGAAAACAATTAATGACCTAAATTTTAGTCGTGTTATAAGATACTGTAAATTAGCTACTAATAGTCGTATATATGAAAAATTCAGTCGTCATTTGTAATCATTGATTTAGTCATTTATATTTTTTTTTTTAGTTTCATATTCATTATATAAACCACTGATTTAGTAGTTTATATTTATTTCATTTACTTTCATTAATAATCATTATAAACGACTAATTTACTTGTTGTAGATTCATTTTATTTGCGCTCTATATTTAATCAATATAAAGTACTAATTTAGTAGTTTTAGATTAATTTTGTGTTCATTATTAATCAACATATTTTTATTATTATGATTTTGCGACTAAATTAAAAAAAATGTCATACAATGTGCATGTTCATCTAATATGAAAACAAAAAGTTACATATGTTAATGAAAATACTAAATAATATCAAGTGCAACTATAAATGATTTCAACCACATAAATTATATTATATGAAATTTCAAGTATTACAATATGAATTTCGAATTGAATATTGGTTGGACTACAATTTACACATGAAATATTGTTTCATCACTTCAAAAAATTAACATTGTGTTGCTAAGGCATTACAGGTGAATTCAACAGCTCTAAAGACTTGACCATAAATTTGGATCTCAAGTAGTAAATTGGTGTTAAGGGTATCACTAAACCAATTCTCTTCTCTCTATTTTTCAACATTCATCACTCCAGTGTTGTTTTTCTCCTCTTTCTTTAATTCCTGCTTTTAACCATCAATATTGAGTTCCTCTTCTGAAAATGAAAGAAGATACAATTCAAAGTATAAGACATGAAAGAAAATGAACACTAAAATATAAAATAAAGTAGACTATAAAGGATTTATACAACATATACCTCAACATCAACAATGTCAATGCCATTTTTTTCCAAAAAATAAGAAACTCGAACAAGTTTCCTTTAGTTGGGCGATATTGGCCACTAGGTGACCAGATGACCTATATAAAAAAAGCAAATAAAACATCACCATAGATAAGAACACCTTAGAAACTTAATATTTAACTTTCAGGAACATCTCAACATAAATAAGTAACCATTTTCCTAGATCAATTAGTTCTCCAAGGAATACAATAAAATAACCCCCTTGACAACTTCCTTACTAGAAATAGTAGTAAATTGTTGAGATCCACATATTTCTCCTAGAATAATTAATAAAATATCCAAGGAAAACAAATTCAAAAATGTTCTTATGTAACCAAATCCATTAGACAAGCCAACAATGCTAAAATAATATAGTTACTCACTTGAGTGTGAACAAGGACCCAAAATTCCAACCAAACAATGGATCCAATCAAGGAAAATTCATGTGATACACCCAATACATGTGACAGATTAATCAATCATTATGCAGGCTCAATGAGTCAACATAATAAAAATCCAACTCCATTAAATTAAAGTGTCACACGTCCTCCTTAAATTTCATGGGCTAAGTAATGGAAAGGTCAAGCCACAACTCAAAGACATAGCTCCATTCACATGAACAACTATCACATGATGGATCCATGTGCCAAGAAATAAAAACAACTCCATAACATACTATATGCATCCACCACTATGAAAATATGTGAACATTTGGACCCATGAAATCACAATGGAAACACCATAATATTAAAAGGTGAACAGCCCATGTGATAAATAATGTATCCTTCATAACTCATGGGTTAGGCATGTTTACCCACGACTCCATGAAATAGTGATGTACAACCCCAATGAATATGATATTGTTTCTATGTAAACAAATGTGTCGTGGATAAAGAGTGTGGCCAACCATATGTATGGGAAGCTCAAAACAAGGGTAGGACTATACCATATAATGTGCAAGATATAGTACAAGTTGTAAAGTATGTGCCCACCATGGTATAAAAAGGGACTGCCTTCACCAAAATAATAATATGTTATTTCCACATGTGCCAATACAACCCCAATAATAAATCAAGAGAGCAAAGGGGAATGTGTCAAATACTTTCCTCAAATGTGATCGGATCCTTGCCAACATGTGATGACCATAGGAAATATATCAATAAGTTATAGGGAACCTCAACAAACAAACTGATCAAATATCACCCCACCTAGGTCTCACCAGGTTTCAAGTGGTGATTAACAACATAAGAGAAGGGGAACATGTGAAGTGTACCCTCCTAATAAATCAACCAATGATTTATCATCACCACCATAACCAGTCCCTTGGGGAATTAGACCCATCATACACAAGCATAGGTGTAGTACTCTCTAAACATAATAAGCAACATACCAATAACAACATCATGATGCTAAGAATAGTCACATGAAGAAAAGTTAAGCACCATAACCAAATATTCAATAGCATACTAATCCATCAACCATAGATATGCCACCCTGAATAGAAAACCAATGGATAAGACATTACCATTGATCCCAAAGGGATAAAATAATCTCATCCAATCCAAAATAATGAAGCAACCTAATGGAACTACCATCTCCAAGTAATAACTTCCTACAAATCCCTGTAATGTTTAATAAAAATCACACATACAATCCTCATGCAGTATGAGGGGTAATGATGACAAAAGTGGAAATAATATAGCACATTGATGATTGAGGACTAGAAGCTTAGTGCTTGTGGTCATGGATTCCAATGTTAATTCCCTAATAGTAATAATTGATAGTAGTTCTCTAGGACTTTGTTATAGATACAAAGGACTATATCCATGTCAAAAAAGCAAGCTAGATCTCTAATGTAGTATTGTAATACAATTCAGTTCTCCAACATGATGCACTGATATAAAACATGATGGTAGAGTCAAGGATGTTGTTATATTCCTCAATAGCAACCTAATGAAGGTCAAAATCAATAGATACTAGAAGCAGGATCTTCAAGCTGGTCGGGGAGTTCATCAGGATAAGAATCTAGGTGAAATTTTTAATGCTTTAGATTTAGCCTAAGCATTCACTTTATGGCCAAAATTTTCAAGCGTCATTATTGAAAAATTTCAATTTATTAGATTATAACTTAACATAATACAAAGAGAAATTATTTAGAAAGAAAAAATAAAACTAATCCAAATGTCATAAGCCATTTTACCTGCTAGATGGGAAATATCATTATATCCAATATCTCAACAAATAAATGAATGCTCTCCAAATAAGCTAGTTCATTATCAGTGATGTCCACACACATGGAGAAAAAGAGGCCTACATATTTCCTGTAAATCACCTTGTGCATTCGAAACTGCAAGAAGAATGAAATTAAACACAATTGTGTGTGAGTACAATTTAGATATAATACACATGAAAGGAAAAGAAAGCTAAAACCCCAAGAAATCTTTGCAATCTAGTAATTTAAAACTCTCAGATCTATACTAAACTCAAAGAATAATAGAAATACAAAGTATTACGAGAGTAAATGGATCACCACATTAGTATGGCATGCTTCCAAACTTCTATATCATTTGAATTGAACTTTACAAGGGTTGAAGCATTCAGTTTGATACCTTGTTAGGTTAAGTTTGTAAGGGATGTGATTTCATATGCAGTTAAGGCTACAAAACCAAAATCACAATGCACTTGTCCATTCTCCCTTCATTACACGGACCTGTACACTCTACACCCCATGTGGAGGAGATGTGTCACATGTCCCTTTGTGTCATATGTATCAAATAAAATGGAACAAATTTGGCATCTGACTTTCTTAAAATTGGCAACTAGTGTGAAATCCCACTTTGGACAACTCCTTTGGGGAAGATAATTGTGGCATTGAATTCCTATTTTCGAGAGGAACAAAATCGACCTATAGAACACCAAATTTGGATAAGGGAAAATATTTATTTATTTAAAAGAAATCCTACAAGTCATGACTTTATTAAAGCGAGAAAATTGAAAATTTGAAATTCAAATTTTCCTCCAAATGTCAAGGTCGACTTCACCTTCATAAGGAAAAATTGTCATATACATAGAGGCATCCTCCATCTTCATTTACATCATCAAATGTGTAAAATCAAGTTTAAGGTAGCCGAGTTCAGAAGGATGTCGAAAGGGTTTCTTTTTTGGGATTTCTTTCTGGTCATATTCCTAGATACTCATGGGAGATAGTCATTGGAATGAAGGGAATATTTTGTGAAAATTGTATGGACCTTCTTGTCATTGTAGGATCAAATCAATGAGAAGAACATGAGGCTAAATTATGTAATGATTTATGGCCCTGTTTGTGATCATCATAAGAAAGAATCTCTTATCTTTTAAGACCGCTCTCCTGATCTGTTGTCTTAGCAAGGGTCGCAGATACTAGTCTAGAGGACCAAGAGTAGTATATCTTGGATCTAAGTCAGCCCCAAGTGCCAACGAAAGGATTTCCTTATGTTCCTAGGTCAGCCGCATTAGAATGGAGGTATGTTGGGTTAATTGAGTGAGACAACAGCATACAGTATGTAGCCCTAACCAGATCAGGAGAAACCTCTATTGACATAGTGCTAGAGTTACAACCATTGAGCTGCTTTCTTGTCTAAGGTTGGACTTTCAAATTGGAAAGTTTGTTTCAATTTGTTCTATTGTACACTCCCTCTCTATTGAACAATTGACATTAATAATAAGAAGATTTAATCAAGGGTTTTCCCCATCTTGGGGTTTTTTTCCCTAGCTTGTGCCATATTATTGTGTTCTCTTGTCTTGGCTTGTCTTCGTCATCTATTATGTTCTCTCTTCAAAAACTATTAATATGATAATTGAATTAATCAATGGGCTAATATGGAACTGTGAAGATTCTATCCTAAGAAAAGAACATGTCCTAAATTTAACATGGTATCAGAGCCAGTGAGGACAAGCCCAAGCAGGAGTCTAAACTTTTTCTTTCAAGCTGCAGATCTAATTCTTGTCTAAGTCGTCAGAGGCAATCATCTCCCCGAGATATGGCACATACGAGTTCCTAGAGTTATTTTGTCTAGATCGAGATCCCGTGGTACCAAATTTCTATGAAGATACTATAAGTCATCTTATTATTTTGTGTATCGAGTAATTCTATGACATATCTTACCCATTATGAAGTGATCTGTGATAAACCGAGGCCACTTTGATTATACAACGAAGGGTTTTATAGATCCATTGGCATTCTATGTTAAGGTAAATATCCCGTGGAAATCCAATAATGAATATGCTTCCTATGGTGCTTCTATTTATGATCCAAATATTCTAAAGAAAATGAGATTTGGTGGTTAGGTTCCGTGGGCCCTGATGGTCAATCGAGTAACCACTAGGCAAAATTAGGGTTGTTAAGAGGACGTGACAAAAATATGTTTTCTACGAGGATTGTCCAAAATATTTTTATATTGGATGGGCTCTTATCTGTCACATGTGTTTCGCTAAATTTTTGCAGTGACAGTGAGGCACCACTCAGTGTTTGACTCCTACTGACCATATTTGTTGAGTAAATTTCTTTTTATGGCAGTTATAACTTTACACATGTGTATTTGTGTCTCTTTGCAGTTCAAATGTGTGACCCACTAAGGATCAGATCTGCGGTCTGGAGCTTCATAAGAAAGGTCGAAGTGCTGGGCATTTGTGTTTTACAAAACCACTTGGCCTCTATACACAAAATGATTTGGAGTATTTCTAGTCTGAAGTGATATTTTTTTCCGTGTTTATTCATTTGGTTAGCGGCCTCTATTCAAGAACAAGTGAATTTATTTTCTAATAATCTCGATTAAAGAAACCTTGAGTTGTAGAAGGACCTCCTACATGCACCGAATCCAAAAGAATAAAAATACATGGTTTTGTAATGCAGTCATAGAAATCAAATTACTTGGTCATGCATTGATCAAGGGACAAGTTTCTTGGTCCACTAATCCACTGATTGTGCCATGGTCGAAGCATGAATTATGTTGATGGGAATCTTCTTGTGATCAGCCTTTCCATATTTACATTGAGTCCTGAGACATATTGAAGATTGTAGAAATCTAAGATCCCTCTAACACTGAGCTTGGATTCCCTATTATATCAAACACCATCACAACGATGCGTAGATCATGAAGCTTAGTCTCTATGGTCTAGTTTGAAAATTGAAAATAGGAAATCCAACAGAGACAACACTAGATATTTAATTGACATAAAGATATGTATCAGAGAAAGGATGCATAACTCTAGCAACAGAAATTCTTGAGCTGATATCAAAACAAATTTATAAGAGAGCTCTATGTCAATGATCAACCTCTGAAAGATCATATGGTTTAGCAAAAGAAAAAATGATACATGTATATTTTACAACTATGTCGAAGAAACAATCCATTAGTTTTTTATTATTAGCACTTGAGCATGAGAGAAGACATTGTTAAGGATTCATAAAATTCATACATATATGTCCTCAACCCTCCTCAAGGACGACAGTCTTATAGCTTTTTAAGAATAATGTCCATTATGATTGTAATCCAAACAAAGAACCAAAGGACATAAAGTAGAACATTGGTACTCCATAGACTTGAGGCATAAGAGCTATGTATGATGGAATCTTGTAGCAGTCTTGAGAGATCTCCTAAGGGTAGCTATAGTGATAGGGGAAGGTTGAAGACAGAATCCAATTCATAAGACAACAACAATAGCATAGATAAGCCTTGGTCATTTCACCAGTGCAGTTATAACATTGTGAATTCAGTGTTGTTGAAGCAAGTTGACCAGTTTAGCAGTAAAGGCTTGAAAACTTTATATAACAACACCTTATGACAACACATTGATCTCCTTGATAGTGGTTGTGAAATCCTGCCATAGGTCACAACTTGAATAGAAGTGCCTTGGAATTTTGTTGTAGGTGGTGCTATGTCTCATGAGCAGGGTGGTGTTAGTATGCAAGGATGGGTTTTCAACCTTAGGATATTGGGCATTTCCATAAGTCACAACCGCATGGCTTCTAGAACCTCCAACAAAACCATCCTAAAGTTGTGTGATGTCACAACTTTGGTATGAACCTCAGTTGCATGGTAGTCATTAATTGAATTAAGGGATCACACTAAGGTAGCTAATACACTAAAGATAAAACTGTTCCTAAGGTTAGTGCCTAATCCAAATCTAGAACAACAGTTGACTAAAGCTTAACAAAAGAACACAACTAACTCTAGAACAACACACTAAAATAGCCACTATGCTAAGGATAACACTGCTCCTAAGGTTAGTGTATATACTCCTATGATTGATCACACTCTACAAGACTGTTGCACCTCTCTTGAGCCTTGACCAAAGTTGTGTTGTCACAACAAACACCTCTTCCACACACAAGAGCTATGATAGTTGGATCTGATGTAGGTTGTTGTATCTATTGAAGATGAAAATATCCATGGAAACAAGTTACAAAACTAACCATTACTTTTATCATGAAAATTGCTCTCCACCAAGCCAAGTTTCTCCCTCATTTATATATTCAATACATTATATTTACCCTATATGGATTTCTCATTAATGTCTTGTTTGTTTTGGACATTCATTAAATGAAACACTTAGGTTCAACTAATAAAATAGTTGTCATGACAAACTTGTCTTACAAAATACAATACCATGCACTGGACGGACAACGCAGCAATGGAAGTCAACCATTTTAAACAGTTTTTTGGCATACTCGAGAAGTTCTTTGTCATTTTTCAGCAACGTCCTGGTGGAAGCTTCCTCAGGGCACAAACAATAGCCAACATCAGAGCTAATTTCAGAAACAACTAAGATGTCCATAGGCATATTATGATAAGCCATGAAAGGACCATCTTTGATTTGGAATTAGTTAAAAATCTCTTCTAACAAACACAAACTCGCCACATTTCTATGGCTGATCTAATATCATAATGTTATTTACATAAGAAGATGAGAATACACACAGTGCTTGCATGGCTTCATACAATTTTCTATTTTTCTGGGACATCATAACATGACTATGGGGCGATGAAAGGTCCAAGACATCATCCAAATGACCTTCAAAAGAACAAACTGGTTTTTCTGAAAGCAAGAATACACTTTCCAGCAGCAAAGCACAGTCCATTATCGATCTCTTTCTACCAGAGGTGGCCTTTCCTCTTTTCATTTTATCTACAAGGTTTTCAATATTCAAGGAAACCAATTCTGGTGAACCATTGATTGTAAAATAGGGCATTGGAGGCACTATCATCTGGTTTATTGGCAGATGCAGCAAATTTGCGGTCTGATTCTATCACCTTCCAGTGTCCACACATAAATAACACGGTCCTGACCAACTCTAGTAACATAATGGCCATCCACATTGAAATTCATCGTCCAAATAGAACCATGATGAGCTTGGATTTCTTGATGCATGTAAAGTACTGTTAATTCCTTGCAAGACTTGCCATATTGATGCACTTTCATCTGTTGTGGAATATACAGGAGAATATTCTGACTATCATCTGTAGCAAAACTAGATCTCCTTCCCCCCTTTTTGAAAGAAGTGCCCCTCTCATCACTGCTCTTCTTATATTTGGTCCCCCAAATTGTGTGGACAATAACCTTGATAGTTTTTAGCCAACCCCCTTTCTTTTCAAACTTGAAACTAAGCCTTCCATTTGAGTCGAGATCCATTTTCTCCTTTGCTCATTCCACACTTTCCCACTGCATGATTTCCTGGACAATAGGATAATTCCCAACAACTCTCTCAAACTCCTCCATGGTTAGCTTCCTGCTAGTTTCTGTGTCTCTGAGCTTGTTTCACATGCCATCTTCACCTACCTCATTCACCACAAACTTATTTCCATTATTTATATTTTTTTTGTTGCAAAAAGACCCTCCATTGTTATCTGTGTGAGAGGCAATGCCAATGCCATCTCTCCTAGATTTTTTTTCTTCTCTACTATGCTAAACTACTAAATACCCAAGGCCAACATCGCTAGACCTAAAGAACTTGTATAAAGTCTGAATTGCTCTTGTCATTTCTATCAATTCTGCTTCCAAGGCTACTAAACTGATCCCCACCAAAAGACAAATGATTGTATCTCCTCCTTTCGGTGTTTGCTATTGCCTGATTGTTATTGATGTGTATCATTCTTATTTTCTTGTAATATATGTATCTATTTTCACAACCTATTTGGGGTCACACGTTCACAACATTCTCGTTTCAGCAACCCATACCCAATTCCAAGTTTCATGCAACTTAGGTTCAAAAAAAAGACTTGGCATTCTTTCAATTAATATTAGATGAATCTGGACAACAAAAGCTATTATTTACCTGCTAGTGCTTTTAGCATGCTTTCCTTTGTTTTGATACCCTGGTGGTTCAACTATCTTTATGTACTCCCCACCACAACTCTATCGTTGTCTGCAAATTAATACAAGCACACAACTTTTTCCATTTGCATCAAGACAACATATTAACAGGACACATCATAGATAGTCTATTATCATATAAATAAGGGAGCTACCTCAAAATAAAATAATCATTTGTCTTACCAGTGCCAATGGCAACTAACATCAACACAAAGTTCATTATGAGCATCCCTTCTCATACAATCTGAAGTTGAAGGTCATCGATTCATCACCTCTTTATCAGGTCTCCGCAAATTTGACACTGCAATTCATAACACGTCCAATTTCTCAAATGTGAGAAGTAAACTTCATTTACACTCGCAGTTGTCCATGCTACATTTTCTGGATATAGTTCAGAGTTGTGGAAATCATCTAGCATTAAAAAGAAACAAAGACTAAAAGTTATGAATCATAATGCAAGAAATGGTTGCCAAAAATATCAAATAAAATCAGAGGACAAAAAAACCACTTATTTCCAAGTAAAAGCATTGATTAAAGCAAAAGGAAGAGTTAAAAAACTGGTTGTTAAATTCCAATTAGCCTAATTCATATCACACCTCCGGTTATCTTGGATCTATCTATATTATCTGTACTCTATTGACTTCAAAGTAATCTGCAATCTCCACTCATGAAGATTTCACATGTATACTCATCTTAGGTTGTTCCAATGAATACACATTGTACACACAAGATGGAGAGTGACTACACGCCCTCAAATGCTCTATAATCCCTTGTTAAAAATCTGAGATTCTCACTTGAAACGTCCTTTTAGTACTTCAATAACTAGCACCAGCATCAAAATCTTAGATTGGTGAACAAATATAGGATCTACACTACATTTTATCAACACAATCCATACTTTTGTATTCAAGCTTCTATGATCCATAATGAATTAAACAAAGTCTTTCAGTAGAAATCACATGAGAAAATTTTTTGTCCAACGTGTTTCGAACCAACAAGTGTGGTTCATGCTCAGGACCAGATGAAGAGGCAGACCAAGGCAAAGGCCTAAATAGAGAGCAATGTAGAGACATAATTTCAAGTAATGACTATATTTGAACAATAATGTTTAAATTATAATATTAATTTATTAATATATTAAGTAACAACTACTTTAAAAAAAAAAAATTAAATAGTTATTTATTTCATTAATTTATTAAACATATTAATAGGTAACGGCTATATTAAATTACTAGTTTTTGAAAAATAATATTTAAATTATTTATTAAAACCAAATATTACTAGTTCTTGAAAAATAATATTTAAATAATGATATTAGTTTATTAATTTATTAAAATATTAATATGTTACAGCTATATTAAACGACTAGTTTTTGAAAAATAATATTTAAATTGTGATATTAGTTTATTAATTTATTAAAAACAAATATTAATAAGTAACTGCTATATTAAACAGCTAGCTTTTAAAATAAATAAATAAATAATCAAAGTCAAACTTTAAAGGAGGGGAGTCAAAAATCAAAAATTACAAAAACAAGTGAAGACCCTAATCAAGACAAGATCATTTGATAAATAAAAGAACTAATGGAAATAAAATAAAATAAATTAAAAATAATTAATGGAAAAATAAATAAAATAAACCAAAAATATACACAAGTCAAAATAAATAAATAAATAAATATAATATATATATATATATATATATATATATATATATATATATATATATATATATATATATATATATATATATATATATATATATATATATATATATATATATATCCAAAGAAAAATAATCAATAAATAAAACGGGGTCAACAATAAAATATGGGGCTCAAGCCCATTAAACAAATAACAAAAATACTAAAAAGAGTTAAGAACGAATAAGATGATAAAATACATAAAATCCATGAAGGAAAAAATCTAATGAAGAATAAATCAACAAAAAATACTATAAAAAGGATGCCAATACCTACATTAAAAAAAAAAAAAAACTAGGAGGACAAGACAGGGACCCAACTTCTACTAATATTCCAACCATCATCTCTATTCAAATTATTGGGTCGTTTTTCAATTTCTAGGGCCTCCCTCAATTTACGATGATGAAAATGACTAACCTTGGCAATGACTTGGGCCTCCTCAGTGTAGATGCGATGCTTAGATTTATCTGCATGCTCTGCCAAAGCAGAGGAGCGGGTCCTGCCATGGTTGATGTTAGCAGCATGCTCACGAATCCTTTGATTAATCGAGCGACCAGTCTCACTAATGTAGGGAGTCCCATAAGAGCATGGGATAACGTAAATACCCTTCATATTCTTGGGGTCCATTGGGTCTTTTACAAATCTAAGGGAGCTCTGTATGGTATTTAAAGGCCGAAAGGTTGAAGCCACATTATGCTTCCTTAGGATCCTTGCAATCTTGTTAGTGGTCCCTTGGATAAAAGGAAGATGAACACCAGAAAATCGATCCTTGGTATCTTTCTTAGCACTAGGACCTTTTTCAGCTCTGAGGAAAGCCTTAATATGTTGGTGTCTACTATACCCATTATTAAAGAAAACACTAAGGAGATGTGCTTTCTCTTCCTTGAGATGGTTCTCATCAGAAACTCTTAAATCTCTAGTCGCTAAGGTGTTGAGAACACCAAGCTTTTGAGTTGGGAAATGATGAGAATTAGCATGAAGATATTGTTCTGTATGAGTTTTCTTATGATATACCTGATGAGAGAAAGAGCCATTATCATTCCTTGAGAGGAGGATGTCAAGGAAGGGAAGACTACCATTACATTCAAATTCCATGGTGAACTTTATAGAACTAGATTGATTGTTAAGATGGAGGAAAAATAGTTCCAACTTTTCTTTTCCATGGGACCAGATGACAAAAGTGTCATCCACAAACCTCTTCCACAACATAGGTAGAAGACAAGAAGAGGCTAAGGCCTTTGATTCAAAATCCTCCATGAATAGATTAGTTGCCACAGGGGAGAGGGGGGAACCCATGGCGACATTGCAAATTTTCTCATATAATTCCCCATCGAATGAAAAGAAAGTAGAAGTAAGACAAATACCAACTAAATAAGCCATATTAGGATCTGTGATACGACTTATTTAGTTGTTACTCCTGAAAAACTAGCCTTTTCTCATGTGATCTCTACCAAAAAACAATCCATATTGTTAAAAGTAGACAGTTTGTACAAAGTAAATAACTTTCAGAAAAGCTTACTTCATTTTACAAGCACCTCCAGTGGCATTTTAATAGCACAAATTCATTATTTATGTGTTTTTCCATGATTTCCCTGCTTTTATAAATATTTTCATCAGAGTTGGCATGTTGAGATCCTGGTTTTTCTGTAACACTATCAATGATGACCTCAACTTTTTCATACTTTCTCAGTTTCATGAACTTCGTTGACATAAACCACCAAGGACCCTAAATTTCCTTGCCTGCCCATTACAGTAGTACTAAAACTGCTCTAAACAATCAAAACCATTAAAAATGTGTTGGCATATCTTTCATAAACAATCTTCTTTGTTCATTTCCACCAATTAACTGAGAATTCTACACCATAAATCAGACATTGGTTAAGGAATTAATTACAGGACATCAAGACCAAGGTATATGTTGCAATAAAGAAGAGCACAATAAATTGACCTCTAACTCCTGTGACCAACTCCCAAATCAAATATTATTAAATTTTTTAGCCATATAGCCAACTCCCATATTCCAAATTTCTAGTCATGGATATAACTCCCAGATTATATAAGTCTTCAAGAGGGTTGTGTACAAAATACCAAGCATTGTTATTAGTACCAAAGATGGCACCATTTCCAAGTAATCTGTCACACTTGGAAATTCCTTTGGCGTTTACTTTAGATTATTAAGTTTCCCAAATACATTTTAATGTCCAACGATAATAAAGTAGAGACCAATAGCTGCCTTAGATTAGGAATACACAATTTCCACAATTGATCTGTAAGAATATCCATCGATTCCTTTTCTTCTACCAGACCTTCAAAGAATAAAATCAAATCTAACTTTAATAAAACAAGTTTGAGCACCTACACAATGCTCTGCAAACCTTCAAAAGGAAATAACAGACCAAGAGAAGGATTTCCTTGTAGAAACATAATAACATAACTAGTAAAGAGGGATTACAAGATAAATATCAAGTATGTCTGCTCCAGCTATTGTGTCATGCCTAGGTTGAAGTTAAGAGATCCCTCCAAATGAGCTCTTTGATATGTTCCTCAGTGAACATGGGCTGCTCAAAATCAAAGTTTAAAGGAGTGGGGTAGTTGGTTTCATCATTGATGTCATGCAGACTTGACAAGTAAGGGTGACTCAAGGCCTCTTGAACTAAGGCAACACAATAATAACATATAACATGATTCAGTTGAAGATGAGATAAGAAAAACTAAAATCATATTGCACATCTTAAGTGTAGAACTTCCCTTCTCTGGGGCAAAAAACCTGATGCTATCACAACACATCTAAAAAGAATAATAACTAGCCAATTATAGGAGAAACAAGTAAAATACATGTAATGTGTTTTCTTGGATCAAATACAAGCATTTTTTCAAGTAAATCTATAGCTGCTGGAGCCATGTTAGGGAATTTCTGAGAAAAAGGTTGCTTAGGAAACTGTGGAAGTTACCTGATGTATCTTCTAGCATTGTCACTCAGTAAAAAGCCAAGATCAGAGTCATCTGGTGAACCAATTAACTATTAAGAAACCAAACACAGAAGAAATCAGTATCTGATGATTTAAGATAGGTAAAGCAACCCATTTCAATTTGTATCTCAATTGTTATCATTGACATCAAATCATTTATGTTTTAAGCATAGACTTGCCCATCTTCATAAAAAAAAAGAATGAATAAGCATTTACCTCAGTGATGAGCCTTAATTGTTGAACATAATCTTTACCAGGAAACAAGGGCTCCTGCTTTAGTATCTCCACAAAAATGCAGCCCACTGACCAGATATCAATGGCTGCTGTATACCTAGGACAATTCAATAGTATTTCTGGTGCATGATACCAGCGAGTAACAACATACTCTGTCATAAAGTCTGTTTCTAAAGTAGTCTGTGCAAGCCCAAAATCACATATTTTTTGGTCACAGTTTTCATTTAGAAGGAAATTACTGGGCTTTAAATCTCTATGCAGAATATTTGTTGAGTGTATGTACTTCAGCCCTCTCAATAGTTGATATAGGAAAAACTGCAAAAGGACATCCATGTCAAGATGCATAACCATGCTTATTATTGACAGATAATGTAGTTGACAAGTTGTAATGGATATTTCCCTAACTTCCTATTAGATAATGTTCCTACCAACACCCCATGGCTAATAGTGAAGACCCTTATCCACTTCAATATGAAGCAACTGCAAATATATTATACTTATCCAGAGCAGCCAAATATTGAAATAATAATAAAGAAAATCTCATGCTCAAAGCAAAGATATCTTCACAAGAGAAGGTGGACTGCTGACAAATGATAAAGCTAAAATGTAAGCATTGGTACACTGAATTTTCTTTGGTTGAAATATGAGTTACTCTGCCAGCTGAAAAGTCATTAAGCAACATCTCAGGACACCACAAACAAGATGGATTGATAATTATGGCATACAACTCAGGTTACTATCTTTAGTTTTAGTAAATCCACACTATGATACACTTACAAATAATACAAGTAACACACTAACCTTCTAACAAAAATGCCAAGCAAAAAATGGAGTGTACCAGCTTGAATGTTTAGCTGAAATAATTTAGTGCAATTTTCATTTTCTCAATTGTGGGTGGTACAGGTTCCCTGTGAATTTAGCAAGCTAGATCCCTAAGTCTACAACTTCCAATTGACAATTGGACAACAAACTTTCCAAATAACTGGATTCTGGTCCTAATCACTGAAGAAAATGAAAAAAATTAGAATTTCAGTGGGCAAATAGCAACACAGAAGATTACCTTCTGCAAACATTAGCCCTAAAAATCATAAAAAATAACAACAAATTCATCATAATGCCAAAGTTGAAGAGAACCTCTAAATATAAATTATTATTTTTGGAATTAACTGTGTAGAGAAAGTTAATAATGCATGACACATTTCGCTTGAGGATTAGTCATGAATTGATCATTTTGACTTTTTCTCATCGGAGATGGGTCATGCATCAATACCTTACTCTAATATCGTAGATATAGTTGTAACAATATCAAAATCATGACACAAAACCAAACAAGATTAAAAATTTAATTCATTTAACCTTGCAATCATTGGGATCTCTTTATATCAATAATGTGAACAAATTTTGATTGAAAACCTAGAAATGTGTTTCATAAATACCAGGAAATGCTTCCTAAATTTCTTTGTGTTGTGATCTACAACAGATTTGACTAAAGCTCCAAGAAAGCCCAACATTGGCTTGAACTAGAACTAGAATTTGGACCTATGTTGAACAAGATTCCGAAATAGGGATTAAATGGAACCGGTGTCCATAATGGATTCAGGGAAAAGTATATATGTATATGTGTGTGTGTGTGTGTGTGTGTATAAACCAATTAAGTCAATTGTTAAATGGAACCAGAAGATAAACACAATGAGCAACTTGAACAATAGTTAACAGCCAGCACCGGTTACATTCATTATTCATCCTATCAGTTTAATTATTTTCATGTCCATGCTATTATGTTTAAGCCAAAGCAGTATTCCAGTAGGGATAAACATGATGTATTTGTTCTCTTTCCCTGGGGTCCTACTTTTAGAATCTTATTGAGTTTGTCATATTAGCAAAAAAAACTCTCAAAGGACAATCTTCTCCTACTATTATGCTAATTGTAGGGTCATTACCTCTTACTTCCAGCTTCCAGACAACTTTAACCACTAGAGGTGTCATAAGCAAGTCTTCAATACTATACCATTCATGCAAAGTGGAATTGAGAAACACAATCAACGAACCACAAGAATCTCATTGCCCAATTCTTCTTGGCCTTGGAGCTAAGAAAACTTATGTTTAACACCTTTAGGACTTCTTTCTTTTAATTGTTTCCCATTTTCACTTTTGGCCTATTAGAATTTGATTTTATCTCTTTTGAAACTCGTTATGTTATCTTTCATTCAAGGTTTGACAAGAACACATGCTACACCTAGGAAACCCATCCATGGGATTCCCATGTTGCAAGTTACTTGAACAAGAATGGGGACACTCCCTTTTCATTATGGACATCCCCCAAGGTGTCCCTTGCCAGAATCAAGGATGTGCAAGGGACAACTGGGCATCCCTCAACCTGGTGGCCCCAACAAGTGCCAAAACAAGTTGTTTTGGTGTCTACTCAACCAAGAGTGATCCCTTATGAGGTCAGCTTGGAAAATGATGAATACAATAGTGAAAGAACAAAAAAATTGAGATCAACAATAGAAAAATGTTATTTGACATGTTTCTAGAGGTAAGAAGACATCTATAACTGGTCTGCTAAGCACACAAACCAACGAGCAAGTGATCCATACTAATTATTTGGTCTTTGGATCATGCATAGAAGTTGCAACCATTCTCAAGATTTTGAGAGGTTCAAAGGTCTGCAGTAAAGATTTAATGTGGACAGAAAGTTTGGACTAAATGATATTTATGTGTTGTTCAAATTTGAACTATGTACCCACTCGCTCACTTTAAATAGCTAAATTATCATTTTAGTTTTTTTTTTAAATATATTATATATATAATTTGAATGGTCTATATATGGGTCATGTTATTAAAATATCACTTTGGTTTTTTATTTTTTATATATTTTATATAAAATTTGAATGGTGTGTATCCGTGTCATGTTTATTTTGACTCATTACTTAATTTTTGAAGCAATTTTGAATACCTTGATTTTTTTTAAATTTCATTATTTTCCCCATGGAGGGTAAGCATTAATTTCAGGTTAAGTGCATGATGAGCGGTCAAGTGCAAAATAATCAAATTATAGTTGCCTCCTCCACCCAACAGCTACATGCATATAAGTAGCATGCACCATTTGCAAGCAATGTACTAGCAATTATAGAGGTTCATGAGTTAGGCTGGTTCTGTATGGTGATGGGGCTCCACTCCAAAGGGCATCATTGCAATCAAAGGAGATTTGAAAGCACAATAGTTAAGGAGGAAATAGGGAATGCCATTTTGGAATTTGGTTTGCAAGAATGTTGGATGATGTGAACATGGACCTTTCCAAAAATCATATTACTGAGCATATACACATCCCTTGGATTTTATGGATTGGTTTACATTAGTACTATAAATCAGTTGCCCTTGGACAAATGTTTTTTAAATGTAATTGCAAGTTCCAGGCTTTGGATGTTAAATGGACTAGAGGTTCTAAGTCTCTCTGTTCTCCTCTAGTCTCTTTTGGGTCTCCTTCTAGTCTCTTCATGATGTTCTTTGTTTCACTTTGGTTCAGTTTAGGCCCTCTTGAAGTTTCAAGCTTCTAGATTACTAACTCTATGAGTCTATGTGGCTCAATGGTTGTTTTTGTTCTCCCTGGAGCCTAGTCAATAATGGCTCATTCTCTCTATTATCCAAGCTTCACAACAGTGATCAAAGGCTTTGAATTTGCCCTAAGAATTCCTCTGGTGGTTTCCTACCAGTTTTGACACTACTTTCATGGAAAGTTTTTCTAGGCTCTCTTCCTGATTTTGACTTTGATCTACTTTGTATTCTCCTATGGATCCTATGGATGTGGTTTTGTTTTAATCCCTACACTCTCAATTCCTCCATACTTTATTTATCTTCACTCTCTAGTTATCTTATCCTCAATCAAAAGATGGTTTTGGTTTTGGCCCTGTGGTGGGTAGTCTTTGGGTCTGGGCTAAACTAGGTCCTTCTCTCTTCGCTGGTGGAATACCATGCCTCAAGTAAGAGGCTCTCACAGTAGAAGAGGTCATCAAAATAGTAATGGCCCATCAACCTCCTAGGCACAAACAATAGTGGAGCACTTGGCACAAGTCTATTACAATAATATCCCACCAACAATCCAAAGGAAAATTGAGAATGCTGAGAGGGAAGCCATAATTGAACATAGATTTATTGCCACTAAAAAGGTCCTGGAGAAAATTGGCAATTGGATTCTAGACACATGAAGCACAATATCGAGGCACACCAGATACATGCAAAAGGTGGATATTTACTAACAACTCAAAATCATAATGGGCAAGGTGTTGGTGGAGCAATCAAAGGAGCAACATGAGATTCTACTATGCCTGGATGAGGCTCGAAAACAAATTGAAAAGTTGAATATTAAGATGAAAACAATGGTAAGAAATCTTGCTAATTGGGAATTCACAGAATCAAATGAGGATACATGTTATGCTCTTAACCTGTAAAATGATACCCAAATACAGAATATGCAAAGAAAAGATACCCAGAACACAGAATAGCAATGATTTTATTATTCAGAGAGTAATGTTCACTTGCCTCTTCGAGGGGGCAACCTCCAATAGAGCAGAGCTCGACTACAAAATAAGACACGATGCTCCTCGCAGGGAGTCTCTATCCTTTATATATGACTCATACATGCAATACCACGGGCCAATACCGTGGGTTTTATTAATACCATCTATATAATACTAAGACCCATTTGCAACTAACTGTGGTTCCATCATTAATTGCGGATTAACCACTTACAATTATTAATATGGGCTTTATTGACTCTTGACTATGACGTGATCCCATTACATAAATAAGGGGGTTAGGGTGGGACCCTAACATGCCCTCCCCCTTAAGACTAGCCTTGTCCTCAAGGCTGAAGCTGCGGAAACTGCTGAAGAATAGTGGCTGGTTCCCAAGTTGCATCTTCCAGAGAGGTGTCTTTCCATTTGACGAGGACTTCCTTAATCATGTGGTCGCGCAGTTGCTTGTCTCGTGTGTCTAGGACCTATTCGGGTTGAAGCCAGATGGACCCTTCTTCATCCAATTCAGGTAGACTGGTCTAAATTCTACAATTGTTCCCAATCACTTTCTTGAGGCATGAGACATGGAAAAATGGATGGATTTTTGTAGTAGGTGGCAAGGCCAACTTGTAGGCCACTTCTCCAATGCGTTGAAGTACTTGATATGGTCCATAGAATTTGGGAGAGAGTTTCTGACACCCCTTGTCTTTGAGTGATGTTTGCTTATATGGTTGGAGCCGTAAAAGGACCTGATCCCCTTCTTGAAATTGGCGCTCTGAGCGATGCTGGTCTACCTGTTGCTTCATGCGGTTCTGAGCTTGATGAAGATTCTCTCGAAGATGGGCGAGCATGGTTGCGCGGTGTTGTAGGAGTTGATCCACTGCTTGTACTTTTGAGCATCCCTTGAGATACGAAGTAGGTGAAGGCGGGAGTTGACCATATACTGCTTCATAGGGAGTCATTTTGGTGGTGGCATGATAGTTGGTGTTATACCACCATTCAGCCAGAGGTAGCCACTGTACCCAAAGGTGTTGCTTTTCTGAAGTGAAACACCTAAGGTAGGTTTCTAGACATTTGTTGACGGCTTCGGTTTGACCATCTATTTACGGATGATAGGAAGTACTGAGTTTTAGTTGAGTGCCTTGTATTCTGAAGAGTTCCTGCCAAAAATTACTGGTGAAGATCGAGTCGCGGTCGGACACAATAGAAGTGGGCATGCCATGCAATTTGAAGATCTGATCCATGAAAGATTGAGCAACCAAAGTTGGTGTAAATGGGTGGGGTAGGGCGTAGAAATGAGCATACTTCGACAGTCGGTCTACAACCACCATGATGACTGACTTGTTCCCTGACTTTGGAAGACCTGTAATGAAATCCATAGAAACCTCCGTCCAAATTCATGCCAGAATGGGCAATGGTTGTAATGTGCCTCGTGTGTTGACGGTTTCCCCTTTGTGGCGTTTGACAGACATCACATTTGCTATGAAAGTAAGGATGTCCTTTTTCATGCCTGTCCAAAAAAATGATCTTCTAGTGCGAGCATACGTCTTCTGAAAGCCCGAATGTCCTGCAATGGGAGATGAGTGCAATTCTGCCAAAATGCGACTTTTGAGGGTGGATGTTGGTGATATTACGACTCTGTCCTTGTAGCGAAGAATATCATCCTTCCACAAGTAGCCCTTGGTGGAATTTGGATCTACCTGCAATTGAGAAATGAGTTGGGAGAGTCCGGGGTGTGAAAACCATTCCCTGCGAGCCTCTTCAATCCATTCTGGAATGGGGAGGGAAATTGCTAGCAGAGTACTTTCCTCCTCAAATTGGCGAGATAATGCATCTGCTACACTATTGTCTTTCCCTTTCTTGTAAATGATCTCATAATCATATCCCAGCATTTTGGCTAGCCATTTATTTTGTTGTGGGGAGGATAGGCGTTGCTCCAAAAAATATTTAAGACTGTGATGATCTGTGCGGATTTGGAAATGTTGCCCCAATAAGTAAGGTCGCCAGGTCTCGACTGCATGTAAGATGGCCATCATTTGCTTCTCGTAGGTAGATTGGCCCAGATTCCTCCCACTGAGTTGTTGGCTTGTGAAGGCCAACGGTCGCCCTTCCTGCATTAAGACTGCCCCAATACCTGTACCCGAAGCATCACATTCAATGACAAAAGATTTGGTGAAGTTGGGTAGTGCTAAGATTGGAGTGGAACACATGGCATTTTTTAGAGCTTTAAAGGCCTGTTGTGCTTCCTCATTCCAGAAGAATGAATTTTTCTTTAGGAGTTGGGTGAGGGGCTTCCCTATGCGACCATAGTTGCGGACAAATTTATGATAATAGCCTGTGAGACCCAAAAATCCTCTCAAGCTCTTCAAGGTCTTAGGTTGAGGCCATTCCTGCATTGCCTGGATCTTTTTGGGGTCCACCTTGACACCTTCACGCCCCACAATGTGGCCCAAATACTCTACTTCTGCCATGCCAAACGAACACTTGGACATCTTGACAAATAATTTATGCTTGCGGAGCAGTTGCAAGAGTAGATCTACATGCTGAAGATGTGCGGCCCAAGTGCAAATATAGATGAGGATGTCATCGAAGAAGACAAGGACAAATTTCCTGAGATATGGTTTAGGAATGTGGTTCATAAGGCTCTGAAAAGTAGAGGGGGCATTACAAAGACCAAATGGCATGACCAGCAATTCATAATGGCCTTCATGAGTTCGGAAAGCAGTCTTGGGGATGTCGACTTCCTTCATGCGAATTTGGTGGTAGCCTGAGCGAAGATCCAGCTTAGTGAAGAATTGAGCCCCATTGAGTTCATCCAGCAAATCATCAACCACTAGGATGGGAAATTTATCTTTGACTGTCAACTTATTGAGGGCCCTGAAGTCGGGACACATCCGCCACTCCCCATCTTTCTTGAGCACCATGACCACTGGGGATGAATAAGGACTAATGCTGGGACGAATGACACCTGCTTCCAAAAGTTCCTTGATGATTTTTTCTATTTCATTCTTTTGGGTGAACGGATATCTGTATGGGTGCACATTTGGGGGTTGGGCCCCTGGAACCAAGGTGATGCTATGATCATGTTCCCCTCGCGAGGGTGGAAGCTCATGAGGCTTGTCAAAGACCAGCAGATGGTTATTTAAAATCTGTTGCATCTCAGGATGAATTGGCAGAGGCTTGGTTTCGACTGCCTGGATGGCATTAAATTGAGCTACAACTCCATGATTGCCCTTTTTTAACAATTTTTCCATCCTATGCGAGCTGATGATAGAGGGGGCTCCCGCCTGGAGTCCACGGAGGGTATGTGTGTAGTTGTTCTGCTTAAAACTCATATATAACTCCTGGAAATCCATTGTGATTGGCCCAAGAGTGTGGAGCCATTCAGTGCCGAGGACAATGTCGCAACCCCCCATGTGTATGGAAAACATGTGAGTTTTCAACTGATAATCCCCCATTTGAAGTTTGACATTTTCACAGCGGCCTTCACATTTCATTGTGCCTCCATCCGCAATTTGAACTTGGAAGTTAGAAACTGCTCGTACAAAACAATGCACTGCTTCTGCGACTTTTTGATGGATGAAATTATGTGTACTTCCACTATCAATCAAGACTACTACTGGGTGATGTTTAATAAAACCTCTGATTTTGAGAGTTTGAGGGGAAGAAATCCCTGCCAAAGCATGCAACGAAATAAATGGTTCATCAGAGACATTGTCCATTTGGTTGTCTTCTTCTAGCGGCTCATGTTCCTCTAGTGGTGGATCTTCCTCTGTTGAGCTGTAGTCAGTGGCATCAATTTGAAAAAATTTGGGCTCCTTGCATTTCTGACCTGGGGAGTATTTTTCATCACGGTAGTAACATAGGCCTTGCTTTCTTCTTTCGGCCATTTCCGCAGGTGACACCTTTTGGACCTTAAGTGTTTGAGTCGTGTTGTGAGCCTGTGGGGGGCAACCTTTAGCGAAGAAATTTGGGCGACTGTATTGGGCTGCTAATGCACGTTCCACGTTACGAGCGACCTTGCAAGCCTCCGTCCATGTGGGAGGGTGGTGCAGTAGGACTTGGGCTTTGATAGCTTCTTTAAGACCGCTGATAAAACATTCCATGTAGAACACATCTGAGAGACCCCAAGTGTGGAAGGCTAAGGCTTCAAAAGCTGTAATATATTCATCCACTGTACCAGTCTGTCGGAGCTTAGTAAGACGACCCAAAAGAGATGATTCCTGGTCAAAGCGATCTTGAAGAGCTTTGGTGAATTTGGTCCAAGTCTTAAAAGGTCCAGTGCAACGTTGATGCCATTCCCACCATTGCCACCTTTCATTGTCCAAGTACATGCTCCCCAACATAAGCTGAGTCTCATCATCGAAGATGTGATTCAGTTTGAAATACTGCTCCATTTGTGATATCCATGCCGACGGGTGAGAGCCGTCAAATTTATGCATATCCAACTTGGGAGGTCGCTGACTGGGTGGTGGGTGGGTGTGCCAGACGTGAGGAGAGTGGCTAGACTCACCCTCATTGTGTTCAGTGCCATTATACTCCTCCTCGTGGGCTTGCTCCTTGCCCTTCGGGACTATTTTCTCGACCATGTTACATAGTCCGGTAAGCTGAAGGTGGAGGTTGTGCATTGATTCCTCAAATTTGTCCATCCTTTCATTGGCCGTCGCTTGAGCTCTAGTTTCTACCATACACCAACCGGGTTTTTTGAAAATTGGGACCGCCTAAAAAATTTTCACTAAGAAGTGAATGCTACCACCGTGCTCAGCTTGTCGTCCTGATTCTGATGGGCTAGATCACCAATAAGCACCTCGAAAGTCCTGCGAAAATTATACCCCGGTATAGGAACCCTTCACAACGACT
The DNA here is from genome assembly GCA_031772625.1 of Pinus tabuliformis. Taxonomy (NCBI): domain Eukaryota; kingdom Viridiplantae; phylum Streptophyta; class Pinopsida; order Pinales; family Pinaceae; genus Pinus; species Pinus tabuliformis. Next base: position 781,007,730 of record CM062808.1, on the reverse strand, counting down.
CCGATCTGGGGGATCTGAGAGATCTGAATGGCGGCGGAACAGACTGCTTCTGTGGATCTGATGGATCTAATAGATCGGAATGGCTGATCTGCGAACTCGAGACTGCGGGACTGATGTCTTCTGCTGTTGCACCCCTTTGCACAGGCGGGTCTAGAAGAGATGTTGTGTGATCCCCCAATAGAAAAGGAACTAAGGTCTTGAGGAGTGTCAGGTGCTACAGATCGCAATATACATAAGGTTCTGGCAGTAGTACTCGGCCCAATGTTTCAGGGCTCTAACTAAGGAGGATCGACCGTACCCTTAGCCGTACAACCCGACTACCCTATCGTACGGGTGAGTAATCTCCCCGAGTGCTGTTCTTGGTGTACTGTAGCCGCAAGACGGCCGATGGTTTATCTATGGCGAGGTTTCAACGGAGCCTAGGCGGCTTTCGATATACCCAGAGGGTACGTGGAAGACAATCCATGCGCGGTTCTGTCTAATGCGCTACTACTCGAAGGGGTACCCACAGGGGTTACAAGGGAGTCCAATAGACGTGACCACCTCTTGTATTTCCTACGTGCATGCCTCCCCAAATCCGCAGGTTTATGCGCTCAACGACAGATCCCATGGTTTAAAGACGCTAGAACACGTCTCTAGCCAAAAAAAAAAAAAAATTGCTAAGAAATGGAGATCCCACCGGCCCTGGAAAGTGCTCTGATACCACTTGTTATGCTCTTAACCTGCAAAATGATACCCAAATACAGAATATGCAAAGAAAAGATACCCAGAACACAGAATAGCAATGATTTTCTTATTCAGAGAGTAATGTTCACTTGCCTCTTCGAGGGGGCAACCTCCAATAGAGTAGAGCTCGACTACAAAATAAGACACAATGCTCCTCGCATCTCTATCCTTTATATATGACTCATACATGCAATACCACGGGCCAATACCGTGGGTTTTATTAATACCATCTATCTAATACTACGGCCCATTTGCAACTAACTATGGTTCCGTCATTAATTGTGGATTAACCACTTACAATTATTAATATGGGCTTTATTGACTCTTGACTATGACGTGATCCCATTACATAAATAAGGGGGTTAGGGTGGGACCCTAACAATACAGGCCCACCTATTATAATCTAGGTGGAATTCACCTCTTGAGAGTTTATCTTTATGGCAGAAGTTTTAAAAATATTAGTGAGAAAAGGGTTCCTTGATTTGTGCCTTAATCATAGGAGCCATAACAAGTTCCTTCTTGTGCATGACTTGAGTTCCTAAAAATTAGGAAATTCCCTATAAATTAGGACGAGTTCCTATAATTTAGGAGTCAGTCCCTAAAAATTAAGACGAGTTAAGTGGCAGTTAACTGATGAGTTGAAACTGGAGGTTGGGTTTTTGATTTTATAGTGTGAGTTAATTGAGGAAAAACATAAGTGATTGAGTTTTAGGTGGTTGGCTTGAAATAGGATGAGTTGCATGAGTAATTAACCCATGCTAACTCAATCAATCACAAAAGAATTCCTTAATTATAAACTCACTAGTTTTAACCATTCGAATTGCCAGTAAAAGAAGGAATGAAGACACAAGTTTAATAATTGTTTTGGTGAGCATGAGTTGGTGAGACCAAGAAATAGGAAGCATAAGTTTTTGCATGGAGCTTGCGAGAGGAAGAGTGAGCAAGAGAAGCTTGTGCACAAGTTGGTAGAGGGCGATAAAGGTCAACAATCTTGCAAGGGTTTCGAGCTTAGATCAAGCAGGAAAGACAAGTGTCTTTCAAATTGAAACAACTGTATTTTGTAAGAGATCAATTGCTCAGTTTTTGCTATCAATAAAATTCTCATCAAGCAAAGGGTTTTTCCCAGTTGGGTTCCCTAGTAAGAAACAAATGTGTTGAATTGTGTGACTATGTTTTATTTTTGTTCCTAATTCCGCTGCAAATTGAGTAGAGAAATTTTGTGTTTGTAAGAAAAAAAGATGTTTTTCAGACTGTTCTTATCAGTAGATCAGAATTTCATGGAAATTTGACATGGTATCAGAGCTCTTGGAACAAATTTAAGATCATCACAAGTGCATCACACAAGGAAAAGGAGGTTTGTGGCAGTCGAATCCCTTAGGTGTTGGTCTGAAGTGAAAGGAGGCCGAGATAGTGTTTCTTCTTGTGTTTCAGGGTAGAAGAGATTGGGAAGGTGGTGGTTGTGTGACAAGGTTGAAGTCTGAAAGGTTTTCTGTGCAGGATTAGTGGGCATAATCTCTTCAGAACGGGCCACAATAACTTTGTCTCTTGGAGATAGACCGAGCTCTCGTAACAGAGATTTGGGAGGGTTGTAAGGCCTCAAAAGAAGTTTCTATAGGGGCCAAGTAGAACCCAGGCACAATGCAAGTGGAAAGGGTGCTAGAATAAGGCTCAACGTAGTTGTTGAAGGCAATAGAAGGCCGAGAGGAGTGTTGTAGCAGCTGCTACGGTAGCCCTAACCAAGGCCAAAGGTTGCTGACACTTGTATAAGCAAGGTCCATAAGAATTGAGAAAGAAGTTGATCATTCAGATATGATATCCTCCTTTCAAGTATTGTGTTGATGTTAGGTTGGTAGAGGTCATGCTTGGACAGAAGTGGGCAACTCGTGTGCAGGTTTTTCTCTTTTTTTCAACAAAGCTCTTGTACATGGTTTTTTTTTTCAATAGAGCTTTTGTATAGGTTGGAACACTGTTATAGGGTTGACAAAAGAAACCCTAATTTCAATCCTTGTGAAGGACTCCAGGACTGATAGGAGAGGCATAATTATTTGAGCCCTGAGTACAACTTTTTGTGAAGGACTACAAGACTGTTAGTGGGCACGTTTTTTAGAGAGCTCTTAGGGGAAGCGATATGGCTTACCAAGGGTTGAGAGCAGATCACTATCTAGAGGGAGCATCGAACTTCATAGCTTGGAAAGGGAGGATCATGATAGTGCTAGAAGATAATGGGGTGGGAGAGTAGATCAAGAAGGCGATAGCACCACCTCAAGACCCCTAGCAATTGGCCCAACATAATAAGAATGATATCAAGGCAAAGAGGATCATTCTAGAAGGGGTCAAAGATCAAATAGGGCCTCATATCCATGAGAAGAAGACATCATATGAGATGTACAATACAATCCTAAAGCTATATCAGAGTACTAGTGATACCAGGAATCTTGCTCTTAAGGAGAAGTTTAGGAGTATCCAGATGAGAAATGATGATCCCATCGTCCCAAATTTGTCAAGGTTCACTGAGGTATGAGATGAACTAGGTGGGGTGGGCAAGGTTGTATTTGATCATGGTCTTGTGAGTTTTTCTTTACTCGTACTTCACAAATCGTCAAAAGGGTTCCAGGATGTTGATACTAGGAGAGATAACTTCCCAAAGTGGGAAAGGTTTTGGATTGACTGCATACAAGAAGAGATCTGAAGAGGAACCATAGAAGGGAGATTGATTATTTTTATTTTTGGTATGTTCTATGCTTAAAGCAATTTATTTCAATTTTCACAGTTAGCTTAATATCTTTTCTAGATTAGCAATCACATTATCATAATAGTAAATTGCAGATAGAACATAAACATAAATCGCAAAAGACAAGCCAAGACAAGTGGACACAAGATGTGGCACTAGCCAGGGACAAACCCCAATGTGGGGAAACCCTTGATCAATTCTTCTTATATGTTCTTCAATAGTTCAACAGAGAGAGAGAGAGTACATTTACAACAGAAGTAAACAATTTGACTTATCTAAATAAGAGCATAGATCATCTCTAAGAAGATGATACATGAGGTAGCTGAACACAGTTGAAGACATGTTGCTTCAACTGATTCTCCTAGGTGACTCCATCACCATGTCGCACCTATCATTGTGTTGCTCCTCATCATCATGCTGTACCTCACCGTGTTGCACCATGCTGCACCCATGTGCCATTGTTGCACCATATTGCCACACTACTGTCCCATGTGGTATTCTGAACCATGTTGTCATGTGCTTGCAACACCATGCTTGCCACTGCTATCCCATGTGCTTGTTACACCATGCTTTCCATGCTTTCCCAATGTGCATACAACACCATGCTTGTTGTTGTCCCATGTGGCATGTTATACCTTGTTGTTGTCCTAATGATTTTGCAACATCATGATTTGTTGCTATCCCATTGTAGCCTTGCTAGCACATGTCATTACAGTTATCCCAATTGTGCCTTTGCTGCCATGTCATAGTTGCTGTCCCAATTGTGCCTTTGCTGCACCATGCTAGCCATCAATTGTTGCTCCTATGATTGCTTGTTGTCCCATGTTTGCTGCACCAAACACCATGCCTAGCTATCCCATTTATATAGCTTCCAACATACCATACATGTATGTACTAACTCACCATTTTGAGGTTAGTTTGGTTGTAGAAAACTAGGTCTAGTTAGGGCACACAACAGTCCTTAACCAACCTTATTTCTATGCCCAAATATACTCCCAAGAGATGTGATTTCCCTTCTTTGAGGGGTCGAGGGTGGCTGCTTCAATTCTGGGCAGCCCTAGCTCATGTCTATCCTTCGACCTGCCTTTAATTTACAACATCACCCTATAGCAAGAATGTGTAGCATTGTGGCTGCCTTTCCATGGATCTTCTCCCCTCCAAAGTTCCCTCAAAACAGTACTATGATTGTGGCTCTTCCAACAAGGGAACTTGGCCCTCCTTCACCTAGAAACAAGCCTTAAACTAACAGTGTTTAGCCCTTAAGGGCTTCGCCTAGCACATCACATACTTGGCTTCCATTAGGGAAACTTAGACCCCAAAATAGACCTCCTATTCCATGTTGTTCCAACCTCCTAATGTTGCGGCTAGGGCATGTTAGATCCCTCCTTGACTGCGGCTAGGTACAACTTGTTTAGGGCCTCCTCTATAGCTCTATTTCTCCATCCTAGAATTGCATTAGGGCTTGTCGAGGGCAGCGTGTAGGCCTCCTTCCCTCCTATGTTTTAGGGCTATTTCCTCCTAGATTTCTCTCACACTAAAACCCAAGACAAGTGGAGAGAAATCAAGGGAGAAGTGTGTGTGAAATGACTCTCAAGTCATCTCGTTTTATACTAAAACGTTGAGCACATGTGGGGTTTATTTGGTTGCTGGCCGACCTTAATGAATTGTTTATTAATACAAATAAATTCATAACTCCATGAATACTTATCGGAATCAGATGATCTTTATATCAATCCTACACCTCTTGTTGAGAGGGATCCAAGAAAAATATCAGCTTCCATAAATAAGATGTCTCACATTTCGTTTTTCCCTAGTTACAAATTTTAACAGTTATGATAGAGGATGAGGAGAATTATGCCCTGGCAGGCAAGGGTAGCAAGGCTAAGGGAAAGAAGGCCCGCGGAGAGGCTAGGTCCAATGAGAAGGGAAACAAGAAGGATATATGTAATATAAAGTGCTTCCATTTCCATGCGTTTGGACATTATGCTTGTAAGCGTCCTGGTAAGAAGAAGAGGGTCGAGAAGGATCATGTTGTTGCATCAAAGGAGGTAGATGAATTTTCTACCCAGTTCGAAAAGGATTTCTCATTGATGGCTTGAATGGAAAGCTCAACAGATATCATTATGTGGCAAGAGATTCCTTCCACATGATCAGTAATAGGAAGAGTTTCAGCCACCTAAAGGAGAAGGAAATATAGGTTCAAATTGAGCTAGGAGATGATGGTCAGTATGCAGCTAGAGGAGTTGGTACTGTCAGCTTTTAGAGAGAGCCAGGTAATTTGCTTCACCTCAAAGATGTTCTTTATGTTCCAGGATTGCGGAAAAATTTTGTTTCGGTAGCCACCCTTGAGGACAAGCAATATGATGTCATATTCAATAAAGGTAAGGCATATCTCCAATGCTTAACTTTTGGATGTAAGAAGCAGATAGGTTTGAGGGTGAAGAATGTCTACAAGTTGCAGGTAGAGATAGGTGCAGCCCTTAGTAGCAATACAGGTAGTGCATAGAGTAGAGAAGTGATGGTTGAGTGAGAGCAGGATGGAGCTCTCAAGATGGAGCCTCGTCCAATATCTCAGTTTCAGTCAAAGCTAGTTGGAAGTTGGGTTTACTAGCAAGATGATGATGAGGAGGACCATAGCCCAAGGTTAGTAGGCAGTCACTAAGTTAGAGACTTCCATTATTCGGAGAGTTCAAGATAGGTGGGTAGAGGATTTGGTTAAGGGAGATCAGAATATAGTTGAGCCTCCCAAAATCAAGAAGCACCCGCAGGGATACACTGGGTGAATGGAAAGTATAAGTAAAGTGGTGGACTCACAAAACATGGTGGGAAAGAACAGGTCTTCAAAGCAGGTTCTGTAGAAGAAAGCAATAAATTCTTCTAGTTAAGAGGGAGCAGTTGTAGTGGCAGATAACTTGGTAGAGTTGAAGACAGATCCAAGTGGATGAGATTCTTCCAAGAACACCTTCCTCACTAAGAGGGAGTGTTGAAAATATTAGCGAGAAAAGGGTTCCTTGATTTGTGTCGTAATCATAGGAGCCAGAACAAGTTCCTTCTTGTGCATGACTCAAGTTCCTAAAAATTAGGAGATTCCCTATAAATTAGGACGAGTTCCTTTAATTTAGGAATTAGTCCCTAAAAATTAGGACGAGGTAGGTGGCAGGTAACTAGTGTGTTGAAATTGAAGGTCGAGTTCTTGATTTTCTAGTGTGAGTTAATTGAGGAAAAACACAAGTGATTGAGTTTCAAGTGGTTGACTTGAAATAGGACGAGTTGCATGAGAAATTAACTCATGCTAACTCAATCAATCACAAAATCATCCCTTAATTAGAAAACTCACTAACTTTAATCATTCAAATTTCCTTTAAAAGAAGGAGCAAATGCACAAGTTTAATCATTATTTTGGTGAGCATGAGTTGGTGAGACTAAGCAATAGGAAGCACATGTTTGTGTGTGGAGCTTGTGAGAGGAAGAGTGTGCAAAAGAATCTTGTGAGTAGGTTGGTAGAGTGCAGCAAAGGTTAGCAATCTTGCAAGGGTTTCAATCTTAGATCAAGTAGGAAAGACAAGTGTGTCTTTTATATTGAGACAACTGCATTTTGTAAGAGATCAATTGCTTAGTTTTTGCTATCAATAAAATATCATCAAGTAGAGGGTTTTTTCGAGTTGGGCTCCCTAGTAAAAAAATAAAATTGTGTGACTCTGTTTTATTTTTGTTCCTAATTCCTCTACAAAATGAGTAGAGAAATTCTGTGTTTGTAAAAAAATAAAGTGTTTTTCAGATTGTTCTTATTAGTAGACCATAATTTCATGGAAATTATATAGGAAGCTTACAACACAGTTGTTTATGTTATTTTAATGACGAATAAGGATAGAATAGGGTCTAAAGCCTACAAAATAGGCTATACTATCTTTAGTGGGTACAATGTAATGGGTTTTTTCTATCAGTTTTAGGCCTTTTATTTGGACAATAAAATTAATGTTATGTCTTTGGTCTGGTTTCCCTTGTGACAGGAAAGTAAACATAGAAAGATTGCCTGATGTTACCCATTTTGATATGATCTAATACAAATTTTCTAAATAATGCACACAAATTATACAAAAATAAAATTAAAAAATAAATCAATTTTTTAGATGATGTCGATTTGAGAGAAACATTTAATTTTCCTCAAAACTCATTCTCCCATCCCCATCTCACAAAATTTTGCAACATAGCTATATTTATTCCTTTCACAACTCTCATGGTGATGCTTCAACACTCCTAGAATCCACTCATTATCCATTTATGCTCAGTAGTGAACATTTTTTTTCCAAGTTACAAAATTTGGGAAAAGCATACTCTCCCTCATTTTGAGAATCGTTAAACCCTAGAATCTTTAGGGTATAGGGTCATTTAACAACAAAATTCAAAATTGTTACAACAATATACTTAATATAAGCTCAATATATCAATTGTAGGAGTTGAACCTAGGTGAGGAGGATAACAATCATTCCTCCTAACTACCCGAGATAAACACAATTAACCACAGCCAGTAGTGAATATATGTCAGATTAAATTAGATTTCCTCTGTAATAGGTGGTATTTTACATTCATTCTTGAATCACTTTAACATCGTCCTTCTTTGCTCCTGTAGAATAATAATTGTTCTTAAAATTTTAAATTGTTCTATTTGATAGGAAACCGATGAGTCCTCTTGCATTCTATAGAAATTTCCCATTGACTTATTAGGGTTTTTGCAATTCTATATAACTTGAAACATTTATAAGTTAAAGTTCTACTCAATGTTTCATAGATCCGATTTTATAAGAAATCTCTAATTCTAATTGCCATAAAAAACCTAGACCCTGGCGACCAATTCATTTTATTCAAATTATCGAAGCTTCATATCTCAAGGATGAATGGCTACTTGCTTTCAAATAATCCAAGCGCTAAAAATAAGTTAGGCTCTTCTATTTTCTAACCCCTAATTCACTCCCGGGATAAATATTCCCTTCTAGAGTATATAATTTAGGTAACATAATTCTTGTGATCCTTAAAGACTCACTTGGTATACACTGTTTATAGACTATGTACCAGAGAAAAGTTGCAGTAATCAAAAAGTCACTAATTATTGTTGCCTTTAGCAATTTTACAAATTTGATCACAATTTTTGTTCATCGGTTCATGAAATTTCTTTCAATTGTCACTTTCCATAAAGAAATTTTAGAGCACATATTGGTTGTCTAGTGCATCAAAATTTCAACGAGGATTGATGATGGTGAAAGTTTTGATTTGACAAACCTATGTGTAGGGAAGAAAAGGTAAGTTGCTAGGGTAATTCTTACAAAGTCATGCGCTTGGAACTCCAATTGACTATGCATGTGCCTAAAGAGTTGCTGAAGTATCATTCATTGAAATGATGGAAGAAAGCGCAAACGTTTGGGTTGGGACATGAAATATCTTCCTCCTTCACTTCTCCCACCTATCTCCATCTCTAGCTTTCATGTTCCTCTTTTTCAAATTTTTTCATTTATTTCAGGCAATGTATCTTGTACTGAGTCTTATTTTCCGTCGATGTTCCTCATTTGGCATGATCTAATTTTAGATATTGATCCTCATTTGGTGCCGAGTGGTATTCAGTAATCCCAGGTCAGAGTAGAAAATATATAATAATGCAAAATAAGAGGAGGGTTTGTGATGGAAACTAGGAAGAGGGTTTCTTTAAGCTTTGGATACAAAAAAATAGTAGTAAGAGAAGAAAATATACAATAATGAAAAATAGAAAGAAGGTTTGTGATGAAAAAATGGGAATGTTTTTTTTTTTTTTTTTGGGATCAAGAAAATGTGAGTGATGCAATGTTATAGAATAGATATTTTAAATGTTTTTTTTTTGGAAAATTGATTTAAAGATAAATGTTAATAAGATTGATATGTATTTTATTTTTTATATATTTAAATAATGAGATAGTAATATAAGTGATTTTATATAGCGTTAGAGTTGGAGGTGGGGTATATAATAATTTCTTTATTTTTTTTATTAAACAAGTATTTTAATAAAAAGAACAATATGTCAATATGGGAAAGTTCAACTAGTTGTACCAATTTTGTTAGGTATTTCACTAGATATGTGCTAGCAAGTGCTTAGTTCAAAGCCTACTATGTCGATGTACTATTTTATGTCAATGAGTTTACTAGGGATGTCATCCATGAATGTGGGGAATCATCCTTTAGGTTTCCTACCTGGTTTTTCCTTGAAAAAATAAAAAAGAAAAGGACAACATGTCTTTAGTCTTAATAATAAACCAAGATCTTAACATGTGAGGATCTCCAAATAAGCAATAATATCTACCACAAATCTCATAGTAGGTCGAACAAGAGACAATAAAATGTCATTCAACTTCAAGGATCTTATTCAATAGCTTTCATATACATTGGTCATAAGTTATTGATGATCAATATCCATTCTCAATTTGCAACAACAAACCCTAGATTGCACAAAATGAAAGTGAATGTTGTGAGAGTCGCTCATGAAAATTCACGGTATGTTGTCATCACATTGAACTTGAGGGCACTGAGTTTGTGGCAAAAGAAAACCATTACTATAGATGCCAAGCTAGAGAGGCCCTTGAGAAAATTAAACGGCCTAATAATCTTAATAGAGATAGAGGGTTGCAAATAAGGGTTGTTTGGATTCCCCGAATCCACCAACAAAGAGATTTGACAAAGGGTTGCTTGGATTCCCTTTAAGTTAAGCACCATGAGAAGTTGTGAAGAAAACTTAAGACCTTTTGAAATTTTCACAAAGGAAACTTGACAATGGTACTAAGCGAACATTCCTTGATCGAAGTTGATACCATCTCCTTGTTACTGTCACTTTGAAAGAGAAAGAAGAAATGTGAAATAGATGTGCAACCCACTAAATAAGTTGGAAAGGTTGTTGCAACATATATAAGTGGTTAGGTCGTGCTACAAAAGGAGGTGTCCACCCACTCACATTTTGGATAATTTATCAGCCTTTGAATTTAATTCTCTCTGAATGTGATCAAAGGATATGACCTTGAAGATTCTAATCAGCTCCATAAGTCTAATCATCCATTGATGCAATAGATAATGAAGGTCATTTCATCCTATATATAATAGCCTTTGAATCCCTTGTCACTTGTAAGTTTAGATTGTTTAAGTGACAATTAAAATGACTAACATAAACGACTGATTTGTATTATTGTAGTACTTGTTAGGTAGTAGTATTTTTGTTCCTAGAATAAATTAGTCATTCACGTTAGTAATTTTTAGTTGTATTATTTATTATCTAATCGTATAGTTTAAACCAAGACTAAATTAGTCGTTTATGTTAGTCGTTTTTAGTTGAGTCACTTAAAATTGCTCATTTTTGGTAGTATATCACTTGGAAAAGCTGCGGTGACTAACTTTTTTAGTCACCTAGTCACTAATTTCCCCTTTTTTACTAGTGTTAAAAACTCAAATAAATTTGTTCTTAAATTGAATATAACAAATTTTAAATAAAATTAAGGTAATTTTAGTATGTGATAATTAGGCTTTAATCCATCATATATCAGTTAGACTACAATTAATCATTAGCACATTTAAAGTTATAATAAGCCTATGTAGAAAGATACATGATTGTGTAAATATCAGAATACTCATTTGAGGGTTATCATAGTGTTACACAAAAATATCGTCACCATGACTATTTGCAGTCAGTATGGGTCTATCATCACTTGTACTGTCCTCCTAAGCAAGTCTCAGACCTCAGCTCTTCAAGTCAAGCTTTGAAAATGAGAGAAAGACATTGAAAATCAACAAAGCTCTGGTTCTGCACTTTCTCTCACTGTTGCCTGCGGTCCCGCACCTCCTGTTTACAAAAACTGCGGACGTGCCCGCTCTGTCCCTAAAGGAGTGGGTGCGGACCCCTGTGAAAGTCAAAAAGGCGCAAGTTTATTCTAAAAAAAACTCACTTTGGGTTAATTCTAGATGATTCTAGAAGGAATTTTGACGTGGATTGGTCGCTCTTACGTCGTTCATGCATCCCAAAAGAGAAGGAGCTAATCCCTTGATGATAGGAGTTATCCCTTTGAAGGAGGGCTTTATCCCTTTGAAGGAGGACCTAGTAACTTCCCTCCATTGTCCTATAAATTAAGGCATTGGGCTGGTTGCTAGGGAGGTTAGAAGCTGAACATTTTTGAGGGTAAATGCTGGTGGAATTGAGGTTTCCTAGTTAAGCTTGAGAGGAGAGATCACATACCTTTTTGGCTTCATTGGGAAGAGAGTGAAACTTGTCAAAGTAGAGGAGACTTCTTGTTGGACCCTGGGAGGAGCTTGTACAGCGTCAAGGCACAAGTTGTAAAGTTCTTCTTTGATTTGAATTAATACAATCAGATTCATTTTTCTCAACAAATTGTCTTATGTCATTTGTTTCATGAATTCCTTGATCTTCATGTTAAATATGTTTTATGATATTGGCTTTTCAGGTGGTATTTAATTTGTTTTCTTGTTTGTGTTTGCAGATTCGCAACAAGGGAGCTCACTTGGATCAAAGGAGTGAGGCTTCCACAAACTTGCATTGGACCCAAGGTAGGCCTAAAACACTTGTTTGCCTTTGTTTAGAGAAAGATAGTTTTTGATTGGCTTGCTTGTCACTATGTCTCTTTAGATTCTAGGAAGGTCTATCTTGTCCGCAAGATCGACTCATTCCATGTGACAAAATGGCGACTCCACTGGGGACTTGATTTTTTCCTTGTTTTTACTTTGACCTGAGAAACTGTGTTTTTGTTTCTATTTTTGGCTTGTTGTGTGTGGAATTGGGTAGAATTAGTAGATCCAGGGTTATTTTTTGTTTTTCATAACTTTGGGAGAGGACCGCACCCTAGGCTTTTGACACAGTGCGTACCTATCCGCGCTTTTGCTTTTAGCACAGAGCGGTACCGCACCTGTGTTAACTGTGGGCCTGCGGACCCTGTCAAAATTTTGGAAAACCTAAGATTTTCTCTGTTAGTCAGCTTAGTTTTTGTTTAGAAGTTATTATCTCCTGCCCAGACCTGCATATAACCTGTCAGAAGCTTTCCTTAGGTTGATTTCATTGGTGTTAGGGTTTTAGGTGAAATTCCTAGAAGTTTTGCTTGTTGGGTTTGGTTTTCATTTTGGTCTTGTAGTAGCTCTGAGCTTAGAAGCTGTAGGAACCTCAGATCACCTTGGTTTTTACCAGCCTTCTTATGAGTCTGACCATTTGTGAAATCTACCTTTGTTGAGGAATCCGCCTTGTGTTTTCTCTTTACAAAACTTCGAAAAGCTTGTGTTTAAAAGTTTGGATTTCATTTTTAAAAAAGAAAACAAAATTGGTTGTTTTTTGACTGATTTGTGATTCTGCATAAATTGGTCCTTAGTTTACATCTAGCTAAGTAAAACATCCTTAAAAAAGACATCTTGTAAGCTTTGACTTCAAATAGGTTTTTATAGTTTATAGATCTCAAAGTTAGTCGTTTCCATAGTTTTGAGTGTTTTATAAAAAATAAAAAAAAATCTCTTTTGGAAAAAGTTTGTTTTTGTAGTGGTTGAGTGTTTTGAAAGAAAAGGGAAATTTTTGTGAAAATAACTAGTTGTCTCGCTTTGGTGCATTGGAAAGGACAAAAAGCTCTTCTTTTAATTTGTTTGTTAAGAAAGATTTGTGTTTACAAGTATTTGCATTCTCAAACTCTTTCCTAGCTAGAAGTTCATTGAAGGGAAAAGATTGTTTAATCATCTTAAGTGCATTTTTTAGTGATTTCGAGTCGAGTCTTCATACCACGAGTTTCATCTCCGCACCTCTTGACTTAAACAAAAACCAATAAAAATAATGCTTAAGGTAAAATTCATCTAGTAATATTTTTATTTCTAGGGCTCTGATACGCCAACATAGCTTAGGCTAGTGTCTTGGAGTAGGAGAGTAATTAACTCTCCAAGACAGTAAAACAAACAAGTAGTTGTATCTTGTGGTAGGGAAGAAATCCAATGGTTGCATTTATGCTCTGGGAAAGCTCCTCTTAAAGGAGAAGCACGAGATCGTGTCCGAACCAGTGTGGGAATCAATCCTTCCTCATTGGGAACGACACTAGATATTCACGTATTAAAAACGGTAAACCTCGGATTAACCATTATCGAGGAGCCTGGGGTCACTTGTTGGTAAACCTTGGATTATGTCAAGGAGACTTCAAGGGGATTGAGCTTGCTACTCTGCCCTTGCGTGCGTATCGGATCGTAGACTATTCCCCCAAGTATATTTGTTTCGATTGGTAACCTTAGTGACCATATTCTTTAGGATTCTTCCTAAGGTGACAGTGGTGGGAAGATCCCACTGTACCTGGAGCAAACATCGGCTAGACTCACTTGGATTTTCTGGGGGGTTCTCTTCACTCGAGATGGTTAAGTGGAGGAACTTGTGCCAGTCTATTCATTAAGTAGGTTGCTGGGGTAACTGTTCCAACCGCCATTTCTGTATTGAACTCTGCGATGTTGGGCTTCATCACCAACTAGTGTTTTCAGTATGGAAAGTTATTGTTTGTGTGTGTTTGATCTCCTAGATTCTTTAGGAGTGTGATTCAAATTTGTTTGGTTCTTTAGAGGCTTTAGGTGGTTTTCATTGAGATTTTACTTTGTTTGCGTGTGAAGTAGTTAAAATTTTTTAATTGTGGCTGAATTACCGAGGAAGTCTCGTAGACTTTGGGGCCAACCTCCTGAGTTTTCACCGAGCCAGCCTGAAGGGTCAAGAGCCCTCGTAACTCCTAGAGACAGTAGAGTTGGGTCACCTGAAGAAGGAGAGTCTTCTTTGGTGGTGCATCTTGATTTTCAAGCTTTAGTAGCAGATTATAATCCACAATTAGTGTCTGTTTCCGAAGTTACTGGTAGGTTTTCATCTACCAGTGATATAGGTGAGGAACCTGAAATATCCGAACCTGAAAGTGAATTTGCTGCTACTCCAACATCGGGGTTTGCTTCTCCATCTTCTAGTGGTCCTGGTTCACCTAGGGTAGAAAGAATAATTACCCAAAATCTTCCTTCTGGACTTATAGATATCGAAGAACTTGCTACTCCAGAAGAAGAAGTAGGCATCCCTATCCCTGAAAATCAACCTGCTATTGAACTAAGGGAGTGTGAATCAATTTTTTACAGTCCACCTAGGAGCAGTGCTTGGTATCTTTCTTTGACTAATTTCTTAGAAAACCCAGGGTTAAGTTTTTCACAACCTCGTGTTCCTTATCACCCAACACCTAGAGGTTACTATCCTCCATTAAATATGTCAAGACAGTCGTCCATGTTTACTCAATCGCCAGAATCCTTTTTGTACGGTGGTCCTTCTATTCCCTCTGGGTATCAGTCACTTTCTGGTACTTTTTCGGGAGCATCTCCTCAACCCATTGAACAAGGGTTATTAACTGGAAGCAATGGTACTAAGCCGTTGAGCGTAGAAGATATTCTCATGATGTCAGGTACTATTCCTAATCCTCAACCTCAAGGTGGCCAGTTACCGCCTAGGGGGCAGCCTCAAAATCCTCAATTATCGCCTGGGGGGCAACCTCAAGGTACCCAATTTGCACCTGGGGGGCAACCTCAAGGACAGTACATACCTACGGGACAATACGTTCCTCAAGGTCAACCCCAGACTCAATATGTACCCCAAGGTCAACCCCAGTATCAATATGTACCTCAAGGTCAACCCCAGTATCAGTAAGGGTATCAACCCCAAGGTCAGTACTCGAACCAAGGTTTCCAACCACCCTCTGGTCAATCATATGTTCAAGGAACGGAAATGTACCTTTGAATTATCAATCCTATCCTCAACCCAGTTATGGTCCTCAGTATTCTCAACCTGTTATGGGTCCGTACCCCGGAATGAATTTAGTGTGGGGTCCATCGCAAACTCAACAGGTCTTGCAACCGAATGTACAGTTGTCATCTCAAACTGGACAACTCTTAGTTTCTGGTACACCCCAGCAACTTGTCCAGTCTACTATTCAAACTTCTGTACCTTCGGTAGTTTCTCAGCCTGGGCCTAGTACGCCTCGTACTCCACCTCAAATGACTGCTGCAACTGCCGCAACATCTGTTCAATCTACCCCACCTACTTCTGGAGTATCGACAGTTCCGGTTTCTACTGTTCCTATATCTACTCCTCAGACATCTTTACCTCCGTCTGGATCCACGATTCAAACTTCGGTTCAAATGCCTGTAGGACAATTTGGTTCAAGTACGGTTGTCACAAGTCAACCATAATTTACTTATCAACCGTACCAGGGATAGTACCAATTCGGTCCTGCTGTGCAGCAGCCAGTCTATCAGTATCAACCGTACCCTGGGTACACATATCAGCAACCTTAGCAACCCCAGTACGGTCTGGTTAATCCTGGTTTTCCAGGAGGATACAATATCCTAAATGCAATTCCTATTCCTAGTTATCCTGGATATCCTCCTCCTGGAGCTGGTCTCATGACCCAGATTTTTAGGGACCCTAATTGTCAGTTACCGTTTATCGAAACTTTGGACTTGCCTGACTTGTCGCGCCTAACGAACGATCCCATTAATTATCTTCCGTTTTGGCCGCCAATGCCGAATAAGTTGCCTAGTGATATTCCTAAGTTTGAAGGCAAATCAGGAGAGGACCCGTCGAACCATGTGATGACTTATCACCTCTGGTGTGCGTCTAACTCCATTTCAGATGATTCAATCCGTCTAAGGCTTTTCCAGCGCACTCTAATTGGTCTCGCGGCCAAGTGGTACATTGAGTTACCGCGAGGCACTTTTTATAATTTTAGTTAGTTAGATACATTGTTTTTAACTCATTTTCAGTTGCCAGTCAGATATGACAATGGCACGGAATTACTAACTTCATTAAAGCAATCGACGTCCACTTACATTTCAGATCACATTCATGAATGGAGACGTCGACGGCGTTTAGTGAAGGTTTTTATTCCGGATCAGATCTTGGCTGAATGGTTTGTAAAATCTTTGTTGCCAAAGATCACTGAAGATGTAGCTAAGGCCGGAGTCGTTACTGACGAGCAAGTAATTGCTCAAGCATAGTACCTTGACTTGGTCTATACTCAGTCAGGTATGTTACACGAGAAAATCCCCGATCTTCCCAAGCAAAATCAAATCGCTGCAGCTCCTTCAGGGTCTCATGCCACTGATGGTATGATTGGTACGGTTAACACTAAAAGTAAGAAGAAGTCTTCCAAGAATTCTTCTCCTATCATAACCTTGCCTGACTCCCCAACAGGAGATTCTTCCGTGGAGATTTCCGCCGATATTCACGTTGTAGAGTCATCTACAGCCAAATCAAAATCCGGTGGCAAGAAGAAAGGGAAGAAGAAGAATAAAACGGACAAAAATTCAAAAGAGAAACCTGAAAAATCGGAATCCAATGATGAAAAATGCAAACCTCGTTATCCTT
This sequence comes from Pinus tabuliformis, assembly GCA_031772625.1. Taxonomy (NCBI): domain Eukaryota; kingdom Viridiplantae; phylum Streptophyta; class Pinopsida; order Pinales; family Pinaceae; genus Pinus; species Pinus tabuliformis. The sequence goes on along the minus strand of CM062808.1, from coordinate 780,990,856 downwards.
GTCTCATTTGTGACGAAGAACATTTTACAAGAGACTGCCCTCATCATGTAGAGGTTGCAAAGATTGTCAAAGGTTCCCAAATGCCTGCTGTTTTGAAGGATCCTTTTCCAAGTCAAGACAGTAAGATGATAGGTTCTTCCTCGAGTGCCAATGAAGAACCCATACTGATGATGTCCCATGTTAGGATTGCAACTTGATCGCATGATTATGGCAGTAAAAGTCCTGTTGATGGTAAAGAAGCAGAATCTTCTCATTCTAACCCATCAACCTCAGCTCCCGGTTCTGATCCACTACAGATCGAGAAACCTAATCCAGACTTGGTAATCAAACCACCCGCCAAGGGTATAGTTCAAAAGTCAGCTTTCAATCCACATGCGAGAGCGGCTCAGAACTATAACATTGTTGAGGATTTAGTTGTTTCACCCTTAGCAATGTCGGCTTTGGAAGTGCTGCAATAATGTCCAGCACAACGTAAATTACTTTTGTCGGCTATAGGAGCTGTTGACGTTCAGGACTCGAACCTAATAATTTTTGATCTAGAAAATAGTACACCGCGCTTACCTCATCAAATCGCTTTCCAGATTCCAGTGATAGTAGAAAACAGGCCTATTCATAGGACTGTGATTGATGAGGGAGCCTCAACGTGTATTATGTCGATACAGTGTTGGAGATCGCTTGGTTCTCCTTCACTAAATCAATCCCCGACGATTCTAAAGGCCTTTGATGGCCATGGGTTTCATCCTTTTGGCATTCTATAGGATTTACCTATAGGGGTTGAAGGAAAAACCGTTAATCTAGATGTGGAGGTGGTTGATGCCCCTCTAGATTACAACCTTCTCTTGGGTCATAGTTGGTCTTACGCTATGACAGCTGTCGTTTCATCGGTCTTTCGGGTTATAAAGTTTCCTCATAATGGAAAGATCGTAACAATAGACCAGCTGGCTTACTTTTCATCTGACCCAGCCTCTTCTGAAAGTATTCAGCATGTCGGTAAAACGACTATCCCGTATAAGGATGTTGGAGTAGGACTAGTTAAAGATGCCGGTTTACTGGGAACTTTTCCTTTTCCTCCGATCAACGCATCGTCTTCATTTGCAACCATTCATATGATTTTGTCAGACACCATTGTTTATGATGATCCTTGGATCGTTCCTTCTGAATCTGAGATAGACTCATTTGGTGATGTTATGCCTTTGAGTCCATATGAAATTGCGTATGAGGCTGTGCAATCGTTTACCGACCCATCTTCAACCAAAATTGACTTAATGAATGTGGTCCGTGAGGAATCACTTTTCACATCAAGCTCGGATTCAATCACGTTTTCTGAACTTGTTCACTCTGATGAGAAAATTCGTGAAATCATATGTGTAGATGATTTACCATGGGAAGATCTCCATCACAGATCTTCGTTCTTACCCGAGAATGATCGTTTTGAAAATGATTTTTCATCAATTTTTACAACTGAATATGTCAAGGAACCTCAGAATCCAATGAAAAATCCTGATTCAAAGTTAAATTTGGGAAACATCTCTCGAACTATTCCTATTGACATTTCGGTTAAGCCTAGAATTGTTGAGAACATTCATATAGGTGCCTCATGTACAGAAGACGAAATTCAAATATATAAGGCCCTATTTCAAGAATTCGACGACGTGTTTGCCTGGTCCTACGAGGAAATGCCAGGAATTGATCCCGCGATTGTTGTTCATGAAATCAAGACTTACCCGGACGCTAAACCCGTCCGGCAATGTTTGCGTCAGATTCACCCAAGAAAAGCTGTTGCTATTAAAGCAGAAGTTGAAAAATTACTCAAAGCAAGTTTCATTTATCCGATCCCGTTAACGGATTGGGTATCGAATATTGTTCTGGTTAACAAAAAGCAAGGGACAATAAGAATATGTATCGATTATAGGGACATTAATCGAGCCTGTCCAAAGGACAATTACCCAACTCCCTATATCGATCAAATCATTGATGATTGTGCCGACAGCGAAATATTCTCCTTCATGGATGGTTTTTCCGGATATAATCAAATCAATATTCTACCTGCCGATCAACCAAAAACGGCTTTCATTTGTCCATGGGGGACATTTGCTTATTGCAAATTACCTTTTGGGCTCAAGAATGCTGGAGCAACTTTTCAAAGGGCCATGTCTTATGCATTTCATGACATCAAGCACATTGTGCAACCCTATCTCGATGATTTTCCTGCTCATTCATTACATCGAGCTGATCATCTCATCCATTTACGAGCAATCTTTATGAGGTGTAGGCATTATCAGATTCAGTTGGATCCACACAAATGTGTTTTTTGTATAGAAACGGGTCGATTGCTGGGTTTTTTTTTTTTGAAAGCTGGCATTCGCATCGATCCCTAGAAGGTCAAAGCTATTGTCAAATTGCCTCCTCCTTCGAGTCTTCGCCAACTCCAAAGTTTGCAAGGGAAAGCAAACTTTTTGCGACAATTCATTCCTAACTTTGTCGACGTTACAAAGGGTTTTACCCGGTTGTTGAAACAGAATACTCCATTCTATTGGGATGAGATAGCTCAGAAATCTTTTGATGCACTAAAACACGCGTTGACCCATGCACCGTTATTGCATCCTCCCAACTACAACCAGGACTACTTATTGTATCTCGTCGCCTCTCATTCCACCATTGGAATGGTCTTAGTTCAGGAAGATGAATTTGGTACTGAACATGTGATATATTACCTTAGTCGAACTTTAAATCCAACTGAGCTAAAATACTCACATGTGGAGAAATTGGCAGTGGCAGCTGTTCAAGCTGTCCAACATTTTTGTCACTACATTTTACTACGTAAAACTACAGTAATTTCTGATTGCAACCCTATGATCTACATTTTGACCAAGCAATTGCTAGGGGGCAAGTACTCTAAATGGATTGTTATCCTGCAGGAGTTTGACTTGGAATTTGAAAAATCTAAGTCTAAGAAATCTTTAGTTTTTGTGGACTTAATGTGTGACTTCCCGCGTGCTGACACAGAAACTGTGGTGGAGGAGCCCATTGCAGACGAATCCTTGTTTCTAATCAGCACTTTAGATCCATGGTATGGGGATATCATCGTTTATCTCCAGACCCAATCCTTTCGGCCAGAAATTTCAAGGCCAGAACGTCGGAAAATACGATTCCAGTCCCAACAATTCAGGATTATTAGAGATACTCTTTATCGCCGTGGGGCGGACTTTGTTTTTCGACGTTGTTTAACTCACGAGGAAGCTGAAAGGGTTCTAAATGACTGTCACTCTGGAGCGTGTGGCGATCATATGTCTGGGTATGCCACAGCCCAAAAGATATTGCGTGTTGGCTACTTCTGGCTGTCTTTGTTTAAAGATTGTATTAACGCGGTCCGAAAATGCCACAACTGCCAAATTTTTGATCGAAAGATGCGCGCTCCACCTGCTCCTCTCCACCCTATAATTGCCGTTGGTCCTTTTGCCAAATTGGGTATCGATTTTATTACATGTAACCCTCACTCAGTCGGGGGCATGCGTATATCATCCTTGCAGTAGATTATTTTACCAAGTGGGCCGAGGCGATGCCTACATTTGAGGCAGACGGCAAGACAGCTGCAATTTTTGTGTTCAATCATATAATTGCTAGGTTTGGTGTCCCACAAGCGATTATCACTGATCATGGGCGTCATTTTCGAAATGTTATGATGAACGAACTTACAGGCCAGCTTGGTTTGCATCACGATAGTTCAACTCCTTATTATCGACAAGCTAATGGTCTGGTTGAATCCATCAACAAAGTTTTAGTCATCATGATCCAACGAATCATTGGGATTCATCGGTCAGATTGGCATAACATGCTATTTTCAGCGCTTTGGGCGTATCGAACCTCAGTAAAAACATCAACAAGGTTCACTCCTTTCCAACTAGTTTATGGTCTGGAAGCTGTGTTACCCATTGAATGCGAAATCCCATCATTGCAAATGGCCATCGAGTTACTTCCAGCTACTTCCAAAGAGGAAAAACGTTTGTTATACTTGGCTCAATTAGATGAGAATCGACGTGATGCTGCATTGGCGATCGAAACTCACACAAAACGTATGAAAGCTCAGTATGATCGAAATGTGACCCCTCGAAATTTTTCGGAAGGAGATCTAGTCTTAGTGTACGATCAAGCTAATGATAAATTAGGCGCTGGAAAATTCGTTCCTATGTGGCATGGTCCCTATGTTGTCAAGCAAAAGCTAGAAAAAGGGGCCTATGAATTGGTAGACTTTGACGGGGACTCTTTAGGTAAACCTAGAAATGGTCTTTACCTGAAGAGATATTATGCTTAAAGAATGGGTATGGAGATTTTTTAGTTAGGATAGTTTTTCTTTCTAGCTGGTGTGTTTTAGTTTAAAAAGTGTGCTTAGCTTAGAGAGTGTTTTTCGTCATCATTCCTGCTTATCTTGGTTTTACTCTTGGTATTGTAGATGTCGATGCCTCTCCAAACATATATTGGTTTTGCTGATGGTGCTTGTCATAATACACAGAACATTTCTTCCACATATTGGGTTATCTATTCGCCCTTTGACGAGTTATTATCTATGCATGGGGTAAGCCTCGATCAAACAACGAACAACATTGCCGAGTATAGTGCAGTGATTGAGTTATTATCTGAATCTATTTCATTTGGGATTCAGAGTTTGATAGTGACGTTAGATTCTGAACTCATTGTATTACAGCTTAATAGAGTGCATGCCATTAGAAATCTAGTGTTATTGAGATTATTTTTGAGAGTGTGTCTCTTGGAACGTGAATTTGATTATATTGAATATCAACATACTCCAAGATCTTTAAATACATTAGCAGATGCAATTGCTTCTCGAATGTTACATAGACATTTGCAATAATCATACATGTAAATTTAAAATCATTCCATAACATGATTTACAAGATAAGCCGGTAATAGTGATATATATAGGAGTGTGTCAAAAAATACATCGTCCTCGATCATAGGTTGAAAAACACCTTATGATCGGCAAAAATGATAAGTACAAAAAGAAAAAATGTCATATGTGCCTACAATAGGCGATCATCCTATCACTGGTGACGATCTCGATAAGAAACCACTGCACGGGCCACCTTGCAAAGGAACCTCCTAAAAGGTCTTGGGACCCCAATCACATAGCGCTGAAGTCGACGAGGAATGTCATCTATGCTGGTCTCCGGAATATCTCTTGTCAAGCGCTCTAGATGACTCTCCAACTCGGCCAAAGTCTCTGCTGATTCGTCCTGTGGGGCTGGCGTGACTGCAACTGGTTGTTTCCTCTCGTAAGGCTGGAGAGCGGCTGGTCGCTGTGGACCCACATCTGCATTTGAAACTTTTACTATCAGTTTTGGGACGATAGAAAAAATTAAAATTAAAATTAAAATAGGAAAATGTTGAAAATGATTTTACCTGAGTCATCCCATTGCTCTCTTGGTGGAAGAGCCATGTCTGGGTCACCACGAAAATCTACCCCAGCGTAAGGGAAGTCCTGAATAGAAAAAACCTGGTTTTCCAACCATTTGAAATACTCAGGTTTGAATCAAACAACCTTTGTCCCCTCGTCCGGATGACGGGCCGTAACTGCAACCCATCGCATCAGTTTGGGCTCTCGAGGAAGCCCAGCTCCAACAGTAAGGTGCTGCGGGATCAACATTGGAACTCTCTCCAGACCAAAGCTCACAACCAAAGCCCCATAACCAAAGGTCTTCAGTTGTCTGTTCTTGGCTCTGGTCAGTTGGCCTTTTACATTGGCCAACACAGCATCGCACCAGTTGAAGATGGTGCCTCGAAAGCAACCAACTGCCATCCGCATCTGGGATCCGGTGGCAATATGTAATGCGACACTCCCACAAATTCTAGTGACAGTAAATGCGATCACCATGAGTTCAGGAAGGGATATGGTTTTAATGTCTATCCCTTTGTCTCTAGCCTGGCTGTTGTAGAACTCTAGCCAGAGGCTATCGACAGACTGGCCACTTGGCCTAGTCCCGAATAGAGTCAAGTCTTCGCCTCTCTTAGGAAAATCGGTCAAGAAGTATATGTCTGCCGGCTTGATTTCGAGCTGGTGGCCACCAATGAAGAAGCATTAGTGTTGTATGCTCCATCTGTCAACCAGCCACTGTAAGAAATCCACCTGGGCCCTCATGCCAGGTATGGCCCAAAATTTGTACAAGCCGCATGCCTTCAATGCATCAATCGAAGGTTGGTGATTCAACGCGGCAAGATCCACGTCCTCATGCTCTCGTTCACGCTAATCTAGCATGATGTACCCTCTACATTCAATAAAAAGACAAATTAGAATGCTAGAAATTAATTGTTTGGGTCAAATTTGAGAATTTTTGGGTTAAAAACCCTTGCTGCGGGGACTGCACCCTCTATGTTAGAGACAGTGCGTGGGTCCGCACCTTGCCTACATGGAAGGTGCGGACCCCTGACTTTTTCCCCATTGAGAAAAAGTCGGGGTCCGTGGGCTGCCAGTGTTACGCCTGCGGGCCCCCGTGCGCGGGTTTTTAGCCTAAAAACCCTCCAAAAAATGAAATAAAAGCCTAAAAAAAAAATGAAACGGTTAAAAATGAAGAGTAGGATGATGTGGATTACCTGGAGAAGACGGCGTTCGATTCCGACGGTTGGATTTTCCGCAATCTTCACGGGAAGTTTCTGAACAAAAGCACTATTTTCTCACCCAAATCTCAAACGGTAAAAATGAATTGACGAAAGCCCTTTTTATAAGTTTTTTGAGTAAATAAATTGCAAATTTGTTTATGTTTCACTTTGGAAAGGTAATTTTTGCAGCATTTTTATCCATTTCAAACAGGTATGAGTAATGTTTGCATTTTTGTTCAGGATAACAGATTATTCAGGCGAAATCTATCATTTTCGACGAAAAAACATTTAGAGTCACCTTTAAGCTCTTTTCTGACTCCTAAAACATGAAAAGATCGCTGAGTTTTTCTTTTTAAACTCGTTAAAATGGAACTAAAAAGACGGTCCACTTACAGCTCTTTTCTGACCGTAAAAACATGAAAAGATTGCCAGATTTTTGTCGTTTCAAATTCGATATTAGTTATAAAATGACGTGTCGTTGATCGCTTTTTTACTTTTTCGGATCAGGGGCACTAATTACGAAAATTACTCCTTGGTCGTAAAGATCAAGCGGTTCTCTCAAGTATTATTTTATACTTTTTCGGGCTTGGGAGACACAAATTTATGAAAAAGGTCAACCTTGGAGTCTTCTTAAGTTTTTTCAGACTCTCTAAAATTGAAAAACGTCGAGTTTCTCCTATACTGGACTCGTTAAAATTTCACAGTAAAGGACCTTTTCAATTACAAACAGGAACGAACCACTCCTTCTTAGGGTTCGAATTTAGACTAAGTTGGACTCATCCAAAGGATGAGCTTATAATCAAGCAAATGTTATCCTCCTCAAGCTTGTCAAAAATAAAGAGGTACTTGCCAGAAATGGTGGGGGAAAAGAGAGAAAAATGAGCCTATTTGTCATACTTTGTAACCACTCTTGAACACGACACTTTTATTCACCTGGGTTGGGAAATCCTTTGCCTAACAGTTGATCAGACCACATTGAAAGTCTTCAGCCGGTTTCTGGGTATTAACTTTGGGTCAATTGTCACCAAACCATCTGTTGTGTCGTTATGTGTTCAAGAGGTCACTGCCAATAAGCCATTCATCTGCAAAATATCTGTCATCCATCTTGACCATCCCTGAGTCAGTCCTTGCAACTAAATTTCTTCAACTTGATCTATGATTTCATGTTGTAGGCCTCTGCGACGGATCGCTTTCTATCGACTTCAACTCATTATCTAGAAAGATGATCTAGAAATCGTCGATACCTTGGGATCTGCATGCCTCAATGGCAAGTTTCTCGCCTTTGACGATAGGTTGCATCATTGACCTTCGATCAAAGGATTCCATGACATGTTCGACATCAACACATTTATTCACATCTCATGGATTGTACTGGGTACTTTGAGAGCCATTGACATCACTGGTGGTTTCTCTCACACTTGTTAACAGTTTACATCATTGACTGGTAATCAAGTAGTTTCTACCATGTTTGACATCAACACATTCATTCGCATGGATAGAATCGTATTGTTTCGAGAAGTAGAAAGGAAGACCCTGGATCTAGTTTCTGCAATCCAGGCTGCGAGGAATTTTGTATTCATTATATGATGGACTATTCATAAACAGATGGCTGCGTCCATACTGTGTCCACATGAGTCTATACTTGTGATGTATTACAAGATCACTCCTGTATCAGAGAAGTAGTTAGTTTTCTAAGTCAGTTTTGATCTAAGTATGGGAATTCCTACCTCAGCGATGATATGATCTCATATATATATCTTGCATTGAATGTTTTTACAGGTTCCGACTGGGCTCTCCACAAGATGATCCTCGAAATGATAAAGTACTTCACTCTTCCTAAATGATGAATGAAATCCTCATATACTACAGACTTCGCACTTTAGGGGGCAATCTGTTACACAAAAATATCGTCACCATGATTATTTACAGTCAGTATGGGTCTATCATCACTTGTACTATCCTCCTAAGCAAGTCTCAGACCTCAGCTCTTCAAGTCAAGCTTTGAAAATGAGAGAAAGACATTGAAAATCAACAAAGCTCTGGTTCCGCACTTTCTCTCACTATTGCCTGCAGTCCCGCACCTCCTGTTTACAAAAACTGCGGACCTGCCCACTCTGTCCCTAAAGGAGTGGGTGCGGACCCCTGTGAAAGTCAAAAAGGCGCAAGTTTATTCTAAAAAACTCACTTTGGGTTAATTCTAGATGATTCTAGAAGGAATTTTGACGTGGATTGGTCGCTCTTAGGTGGTTCATGCATCCCAAAAGAGAAGGAGCTAATCCCTTGATGAGAGGAGTTATCCCTTTGAAGGAGGGCTTTATCCCTTTGAAGGAGGACCTAGTAACTTCCCTCCATTGTCCTATAAATTAAGGCATTGGGCTGGTTGCTAGGGAGGTTAGAAGCTGATCATTTTTTAGGGTAAATGCTGGTGGAATTGAGTCTTCCTAGTTAAGCTTGAGAGGAGAGATCACATACCTTTTTGGCTTCATTGGGAAGAGAGTGAAACTTGTCAAAGTAGAGGAGACTTCTTGTTGGACCCTGGGAGGAGCTTGTACAACGTCAAGGCACAGGTTGTAAAGTTCTTCTTTGATTTGAATTAATACAATCAGATTCATTTTTCTCAACAAATTGTCTTATGTCATTTGTTTCATGAATTCCTTGATCTTCATGTTAAATATGTTTTATGATATTGGCTTTTCAGGTGGTATTTAATTTGTTTTCTTGTTTGTGTTTGCAGATTCGCAACAAGGGAGCTCACTTGGATCAAAGGAGCGAGGCTTCCACAAACTTGCATTGGACCCAAGGTAGGCCTAAAACACTTGTTTGCCTTTGTTTATAAATGCATATTTAGAGAAAGATAGTTTTTGATTGGCTTGCTTGTCACTAGGTCTCTTTAGATTCTAGGAAGATCTATCTTATCTGCAAGATCGACTCATTCCGTGTGACACATAGTTCTTCATGTTATCCCTTTTTCTTGTGTCACTTTAAAGGAGAAAAATGAGATGCATGAGACTTAAACCTTAATTCTAAATTTGAAACATCAGTTAGATTCAAGTTAGAGCTACTCGGTCATTTTATAACAATGCATTCACAGGAAAAATATGAATATAAGATCTTACTTGCTACAATTTTGAGTCATCTATATTTCTTTGTTGATGTTTAGGCCAAGGGAAAATAAACTAAAAAATTGAGCCTAGAAACTATATAAATACAAATTATGAGCAATATTTGATATAACAATAAATAGCTATACGAGCCAATTTAAATAGAATATCATTAACATAAAGACAAACTAAGATCACACTTAGATGTTTCCAAACTCTGCACTACACCAAAACATAGTGTGACTCTAGCCCCAACATAACCTTCAATTAAAATTTAATAATATAAATCATTAATTAATTAATATCACCCAACTATTACAGAATTGAAGTATTCATAGTAAAAATATAAAACATTACAAATCATTATTTAGTAAAAACCTTTTAAAAATATTTCATCAACCAACCTTACCATGCTATTACTAATATATGTTATTACTAGTATCTTATAAAATGGAAATTTAAAGTGTAACCATTTTCTTATTGTAAAATGAAAGCCTAACATAACACTTCACCTCAAATAAAAATGTTATACATCAAATAAAACGCCAATATCATACATCATAAACCATAGAAAGAAAAAGTCAAAGGAAAAACTTTAACCCTATTGAGGGATACCTATTTTATCAAATTGAAAAAGAAAATGTCTTTATCACTTGCAAAGCAAATTAAGTGTGGTTGGAAACTCCACACATAGCATGATAAAAGACTCAAGGTTTAACCACGAGTGATCGTACTCTGACTTTGCTTAATAGTAGTCATTAGATGTGAACACGAAGATGCTTATCACTAAACCTTGTCAAGGTTTAACCACGAGTGATCGTACTATGACTTTGTTTAATAGTAGTCATTAGATGTGAACACGAAGATGCTTATCACTAAACCTTGTCTCAGGGTGAATAACTAAATGTGAAGCCTAAGAGGTTTGATGTGGATTTTTCAAGGATGGAATTTGATGCACAAATTGATATATGATTTGCTAGTTAAACACAATTAAGATTTGTTTTTGTTGAAATTGTGAAAATTGGTTTAGGAGGTGTGAAAGACAAGTGGTAGCGTTTGTTTTGAAATTTCAACTTTAGATCTTTTGCTAGTCAAGTACCATTAATTTTTTTGCAAAACCATTAAAGATTTTTTTGACAAAACTATTAAAGATATTTTTTTGTTGAAATTGTAAACACTGGTCTAGGAGGTGTGAAAAACCTCAAATTTAAAAAGTGAGTTTGCTTTGAAAATTTCAACTTTGATTTTCATTTACCATATTTAAATATAGTTTTTGAATAACCAATATTAAGAAATTTAAATAAATTTGTTATTAAATTGAATAGAAAAAAATTAAATAAAATTAAAAAATAATTTTAATATATTTATTGGTAATTTAGAAAATAAGATTTTTTAAAATGATAGATAAGTTATTTTAAAGTAATTTGTGATTAAGAAGTATTTAGATTTTTTATTTATTGGAACTTAAAAAAGTATTAATTTGTTTAAATATTATTAAATGGAAAACCACATTTTATTTTGAAAATTTCAACCTTGATTTTCATTTACCATATTTAAATATAGTTTTCGAATAACTAATATTAAGAAATTTAAATAAAGTTATTATTAAATTGAATAGAAAAAAATTAAATAAAATTAAAAAATAATTTTAATGTATTTATTTGTAATTTAGAAAATAAGACTTTTTAAAATGATAGATAAGTTAATTTAAAGTAATTTGTGATTAAGAAGTATTTAGATTTTTTATTTATTGGAACTTAAAAAAGTATTAATTTGTTTAAATATTATTAAATGGAAAACTATATATTATTTTGAAAATTTCAACCTTGATTTTCATTTACCATATTTAAATATAGTTTTTGAATAACCAATATTAAGAAATTTAAATAAAGTTATTATTAAATTGAATAGAAAAAAAATAAATAAAATTAAAAAATAATTTTAATGTATATAATTGTAATTTAGAAAGTAAATTTTTTTTGAATGATAGATAAGTTAATTTAAAGTAGTTTGTGATTAAGAAGTATTTAGATTTTTTATTTATTGGAACTTAAAAAAGTATTAATTTGTTTAAATATTATTAAATGGAAAACCATATTTTATTTTGAAAATTTCAACCTTGATTTTCATTTACCATATTTAAATATAGTTTTCGAATAACCAATATTAAGAAATTTAAATAAAGTTATTATTAAATTGAATAGAAAAAAATCAAATAAAATTAAAAAATAATTTTAATGTATTTATTTGTAATTTAGAAAATAAGATTTTTTAAAATGATAGATAAGTTAATTTAAAGTAATTTGTGATTAAGAAGTATTTAGATTTTTTATTTATTGGAACTTTAAAAAGTATTAATTTGTTTAAATATTATTAAATGGAAAACTACATTTTATTTTGAAAATTTCAACCTTGATTTTCACTTACCATATTAAATATAGTTTTCGAATAACCAATATTAAGAAATTTAAATAAAGTTATTATTAAATTGAATAGAAAAAAATTAAATAAAATCAAAAAATAATTTTAATGTATTTATTTGTAATTTAGAAAGTAAGACTTTTTGAATGATAGATAAGTTAATTTAAATTAGTTTGTGATTAAAAAGTATTTAAATTTTTTATTTGTTGGAACTTCAAAAAATATTAATTTGTTTAAATATTATTAAATGAAAAACTACCTTCTAACTACTCGATTGAAAACTACACAAGCATAATTTTCCAACACCCCTAAGTATTTAAAACTTGTTTATAAGAGAACACATTAATATTTGATTAGTAAATAATTCACATCATTGTTCTGTGATTCTCAACATTTGAGCAAGGAAGGAATATGTTGAGAAATCTTTATCGTTTGCAGGATGTTTCAGAAATCAATTGCATTCAGATCTATTGGTATCGTAACGGAATGAGCGGCCAAACATGCGAAAGCATGAATTTCGTGGAACCATGTGTGGCTACTCGCCATCTAAGGTGAGATGGATTATAGCCGTCATGAGCACTGGTAGTCCATGTCGATTTTCATGCAGAAAGAGATAGCGAGCCAGATATCGCTGCGCCGCTGTACAAATTACCACACCGTTTTCTACATCGCCCCACCTTGTTTTCTTCTCGATTTCTCGTGACGCAAGAGCGTGAATGGTCGGCCAAATCTAGATCGCTCCAAATTTCCCTACATTTCCCCTCCCCTCCTTCAGTCCTCCGGCCATACAAGGATGTCCCGTATGTACAAGCGGTGGTTAAAGAGTCTCTGGCAATGCATCTGCCCGGGCGTCTACTATCATGCTCTCGCCTCTGCACGTAGGATTGCCACATGGCAAATGGATGAACATGTGGTCCATTACATCATTTGGGCAAAAAAATCATTGGACATCACTTCAAATCAGATCAAGCAGGGCCTTGTGTTTGTATATGAAACATGGGAGCAAAAAATCTTCGGACATTACTTCAAATCGGATCAAGCGGGGCCGTGCGTCTCTATATGGAGCTTCCTTCCAGCTATAATCGGATAATACAATATTTGGGTAGTAGGTGAAAAGAAATTATTTTATTTTAAGACAAGACTTTACTCATGTAGAAATGAGGTATAAGTCAGTTGGATGCAAAATGCCCACGTACATCAAATCGGAGTAGCTGTAACTGCACCATCCCATTAACGCTCTTCTCACAAATGATAAATGAATGCAACCGGTCCCTAGAGGTGGAATTAGTGATTGTACAGAGTCTCACTATTCAAATTGGTGGGCAATACACCCATCTGTACTTCAATAAACAATCTTGGCAGCCAGATTTTTATCCGAACAAACAATCTCACCACCAAGAATTTATGTTCTGTCCACGTACGCACCTGTGCTGTAATATATATCCATATCGATGCTCAATTCTTGGTACGAAGAGGACACAGACTTTGTGGTTGCAGGGAAGAAAAAATCAAAATGGCATCTCAAGTGAAGGTGGGTTACTCAGAGACTGAGGATAAGTGAAGGGGTCCTTAGATTGATGTTGCTCTTCCCAAAATTGTATTTCTTGGACAAATCTTTCTAACGAGCTATTGTACGCGTCAAACAGAGATTGTATGCCAAAGTTACGACCCCGGGAAATTGATGTACCAACTTACCAAAACGGGGCCCACAATTTGGTGTTTCATCTTCTAGGGTTAGGTTTTGGGATGTTAAGGGTTTTCCATTTTTTCTCAACAATGAAAAACAATGGCAATGATAACCATATCAAGGAGGTTAAGGATTTGCACCAGATTGCTTGTCTCCCTCCCTCCTGGAATAGTAGAGTTGTTAACTTATCGAGTTTTTCTTTTTCCCCTTCTGTTTTTAAACTTTTAAGCAAAGGCTTAAACTTTGCCCTTGCCCCTAGAAAAATCCCGGTGGATGACATTATTTGCAACGTGGAACACGGGATTAGAGATCTTCTGGGTAATATTAAGGACACTATCAGGCAAGATTGTGCTGTCGTCCTTAGAAAGGCTAAGCCCCCTCGGAAGAACCTCAGCAATGAGGAATTCATTGCCCTTAAATCCTTAAACCAGAACAATGATATCGTCGTTCTGAGGGCTGACAAAGGAGGGGCTGCGGTCATCCTTAATAAGGATGATTACCACAAGAAGATGTTAGATCATCTTTACAATAGTGGCAGTTATAAAAAATTGCCCAAGAACCCTCTTAAGAAAATTTCTAGGATGGTGGCTCTCGCCATCAAGTCTAGTAGCTCTGTGAGTTCCCTTTGCCATAAACTCATTGAGAGCAATCCAATTACCCCTAGGATTTATGGGCTGCCTAAGATTGATAAAGAAGGGGCTCCCCTGAGGCCTATCGTCAACACCATTGGTAGTCCGACCTACCTTCTAGCTAAGTTCCTTGCTCTTAAGCTCAAACCCCTGGTTGGCCATACAGAGTCCTTCGTAAAAGACTCTGCTTCCTTCGTTAAAGAGCTTAAGGACATAAAGCTTGACCCTGAGGACATCCTCGTCAGCTTTGATGTGGTCTCCCTTTATACTTGTATCCTTATAAAGGAGGCCTTGGAAGTGATCTATCGCATAATAGATCCTGATACCGCGCATCTGGTTGAGATCTGTCTCACTTCCACTTTCTTCTGTTTCGAGGGTGAGTTCTTTGAACAGACCTGTGGTGTTGCCATGGGCTCACCCCTATCCCCTATTGTTGCGAATCTTTTTATGGAAGATTTCGAAGCCAAAGCTTTAGCCTCGGCTCGTCTCCTTCCCAAGCTGTGGAGAAGGTATGTAGATGACACTAATGTCATTTGGTCCCATGGCCAAGAGGAGTTGGATCTCTTCTTCAATCACCTCAATTGTCAGTCCTCTGCCATTAAGTTCACTATGGAAAAATTGGTCAATGGTTGCCTCCCTTTCTTGGATATTCTTATATCTAAGAATAAGGACAGTTCACTCTCCCACTCAGTGTTCCGGAAGAAAACGCATACTGAGCAGTATCTTCATGCCGATTCCCATCATTTCCCTGCTCAAAAGTTGGGTGTTCTTAACAACCTCGCTACTCATGCCCTTAGGATTTCTAATAGGGAGAGCTTCGATAAGGAGAAATCCCATCTCCTTAATGTCTTTGTGGAGAATGGCTATAGTAGGTGCCTAAGTCAAAAGGCTTTCCGTAAAGCCTCTAAATATTTGTTAATTAAAAAAGAACCTAAAGAGTGCTGGCTAGGTGCCCATCTTCCCTATGTCTAGGGAACCACAAACAAGATTGCTCGGATCCTTAAGAAGTATGATATTCCTTCAACCTTTAGGCCCCTCAACACTATTCACAAATCCCTCCAATCAGTGAAAGATCCCATTGACCCTAAAGACATGAAGGGTGTCTACTTGATCCCTTGTTCTTGTGGGACCCCCCATATCGGGGAAACAGGGCGCTCCATCCATCAAAGGATCAGCAAACATGCAGCTGACCTAAGACATAGGAGAACCAAGTCTTTAGTGTTAGCAAAGCATGCGGAAAAGACCAAGCATCAGGTTTTTATTGAGGAGGCCAAGGTTATTGCCAAGGTTGTACAGTTCCATCACCGTAAATTCAGGGAAGCTATTGAAATTGAAAGAAGGCCGAACAATCTCAATAGAGATGACGGTTGGAAGATCAGTAGCTGCTGGATCCCTACCCTTTCTTCCTAGTCTTGATTTTCTTTGCAACACCCCCCCGCCCCCCTTTTTTACTTTTTCTAGCTTTCGATGTTTCCCTTAATTTCGCGGATCCTTTTCCTTGGAGCCTTGTCTTTTCCTTCCTCCTAGGGTTTCTCCTTTTGGCTCTGTAGTTTTTTTTTTTTGATCCTGTTCTTATCCTTCTTCTTTTTAGAATGTGTCGCTCGCTTGTTTTATTTATTTATTTGTTTTTATTTTAATTTAATTTAATTTAATTTTATTTAATTTTTCTATGTTATTATTTATTTATTTTTTAGGTTAACTTGATAATATTTTCTCGTTATTTATTTTATTATTTTATTATAATTATTATTTATTTATTTAATTTAATTTAATTAATTTATTTGTTTTTTTATTATTATTTATTTTATTTTATTTTATTTTTATTTTTATTTTTTATTTTTTTATTTTTTTTTATTTTTTCATTTTTTATTTATTTTTTTTTATTTATTTCTAAATTCATTTTCCTGATATCTTTTCAATATTAGTACCTTTTATAACCTTCTACTTTCTTAATTAATCTATATATATGAATTTTTTTTTTTTACATTTAGATATTTAAGTTAACTTAATTTTCAATTCTAACTAACTTTTATCTTAACATCCTATTAATATTACTTTATATATATATATATATATATATATATATCTATATATATCTATATTACAAGAAAGGTCCTTTATATAACTAATTCCTATTTAAATACTAAATAAGTTATAATTTTTAAACAATACCTTTTTAACTAACCATTAACACCATTTAAAATTATTTTATATATTTATATATTTTTATTGGTCACCTAATATAACTAATTTCCATTAAATTATAATAATATATATATATATATATATATATATATATATTGACCCTGATCCTAAAGTCAAAATTAGCCGTTGGTCAAGTTAGCCGTTGGAGGCTCTTCTCAGACTATTTAACATGCTAAGCTGGATCTATTTCTTCAACTTGTCCTGACGATGAACCACACTAGTTGGTTCAAAACACGTCGACAGATATTTTTTGCATGTGATTTACGCCGAAATATTTCTTATAAATGTTATGGATCACAGAAGCCTCAATTCAATCAATAAATAGGCCTTCGAGCCTCATTGTAACATAGTTCAGAGGCATGTAACTGCCACTTCTCTTCTTAGAGATAAGCTACCATCGCCCTAGCTGGTTTCTTTCCATTTCTGTTTGTAAACATATTTCAGTATTTTACAGTAATTAAATGAAGTATTATTTCCGCTGCATATCTATACTTATGGTTATCTCTATAATTTGTTGCATTCCTATTTAAATCTGGATCAAAGACATTGTTATCAGTTGTGGGTCGAGGGAAAACAAGGGTTTGAAGCTATTTCTTGTAGAGGATTTGGGGCAAAAGGAAGCGGTAAAGGGGAAAAGGTTAGATAGTACTATTGCATGTAGGAGTCCGTTGAACTAGAGGATTGGAGAGACCTTATCCCAAGAAACCCTAATCCAGAGGAGTTATTAGAAGAAGCACATACTGAGGGTTTTAGAGGTTTCCTAGAAGAATTAGTAGAGGGGTTGGGAGACTTCAAAGAACATTTTATAAGAGAAATTTATCTTCTTATCTTGACGAGGCATGAAGTACTTAACCAGACTTCCATAAGACAGGAGGTGGGGGAGTCATCTTTCCTTGCGGGAGTGGAGAGACAACTCTCGGAAGTCAGAGTTTTAAACCAATGAAGTTGTATAGTGGAGAAGCAACTAGAGCCACTCTCTCTAGAAGGAATCAATGAGAGGGAGACTAGAATAGAGGCAGTGGAAGGGGGGATGAACGGGAATAATGGAGTGAAGAGGAAGAAAGGTAAGCTAATAAATAAAAAGGAGGTAAGCTTGAGCTTGGTGCTTGGAGTTGACATTTAGATAGACCAAATAATGGAAGCGATAGAGTTTACCTTGGTTGGGAGAGCTAAGGGGAAAAAATACTCAGCAAATTACATCACTGAATGGACTTCCAAAGCATGGAAGGAGGTGCCAAACCAATAGCTTGAAGTGTCCACTCTTGCTAGCGGTTGGTTCATGATAAAATTTAGCAAAGGAGAAACCCTTGAATGGGTTTTGAGATGAAACTGGTGTTTTGGCATAGCACTGATTTTGTTTAAAAGATGGAACCTCCTGTTTGATGCTGAGAGAGATTAGGTGGCGAAGATTATGGTCTAGGTACGTCTCCTGGGATTACCTCCACCTTTTTGGATGGAGATGGTGCTTAGCTCCATCAGAAACACTCTGGGTCAGTATGTGGAAGTAGACATGTCATTTTTTGAATCAAAGGACAAGGGCTTAGTATGAAATCTGGTAAGATTGAATCCAAAGGAAGGACTAGCAGAGGAAATTCATCTTAAATACAAGGAGTTATCATACACACAGATCATAGATTATGAACATCTTCCTTTCTGTTGTCAGTGATGCCACATTTATGGGCACCTCTCTAGAGATTTCCCTCTGGGATTCAGAAGGAGAAGAAGGCATAAAGGAGAACAAGGAAATGCATATCGGCCCTAGAGGGAAGAGAAGGGGAAAAAAGGAATTGGGGATTAGGAAGGCTGAAGATTAGATGTAGATGGAAACTAAAGGAATGAAGGATATGCAGATGGAGGAAGTGGCAGAGCAGAAGCAGGAGCATCCTGGGGAGCTAGGTCAGGCAGAGACAGTGGAGAGTGGAGAAGTTGTTTCTACACCTCATTTAGAGGGACAGTTCTCGTTCCCATCCCTTCTATTAATAAATCCTTTAAGTCTATACACAATTCAATCCTGAGGCTTAGTCCTTCCAGGGCTCTACTTTTGGAAAAATTGCATGTTGAATTTGTGACTGAGGCCCTAGGCAGTGTCATAACCTCCATTCCTAAGATTCTCCTGAGCCAACCCTTGGCTAGATGCCTTCTAACCCCTTGTTCCATAGGAATATCTATAGAGAAACCTCATTATAACCTTTGACCTTGGGAGAAGAAGATTGTCCCTTGGGAAGTTATGGGAGGGTTGGGAATCCATCCGATCTTAGTTGGACATCAAAAGACAAGAGGAAGGAAGTCCAACCTATCAAAGGCTTAGTAAAGAGCAAAACTTGATATATCAGACGAGAAACAATTATCACTTACTAGGGTGCTTATAGCAGCGTAGGACCCATCCTGAGTGACCAAATGATTGTGTTGTCCTTTAATTGCTGAGGTTTTGCTAGTGCCTCTAAGAAACTAGCATTGAAGGCTTTGATTAAATGTTACTGTCATGATATTATAATGCTTCAAGAAACTCTTGGAGCAGGAGAGGAGATCAAGTTGGCACTGAATAAAATGTTTTCGAGCTAGACATTCATAACTATGGATGCCAAAGGAAGATCTGGGGGCTTGGTGCTGGGAATCGAAGAGGGAAGCCTGAAGTTATTAAATTCTTGGGGATCAGAGAAGATTCTAGGTGCTGAAGTCTATTCCCAGGAGCTATTCTTAGAATTATTGATATTGAATATTTATGTGCCTTGTCAGGACAAGGTGTCATTTTGGAATAATCTATTCTCAAAATCCATTATGAATAACCTGAACTTGGTGGTGGGAGACGATTTGAACTTTTCCTTGGGCCTATTAGAAACATGTGGCCTTGTAGCACAAGCTGATCCTCTAACAAACTTCTTTTTGAACGAGATCTGCTCTGGCAAGGTCTTAGATATAAACTTGATAAAATCCAGACTAACTTAGAGGAACAAGAGAGTGGGGGAGGCTAGGGTAGCCAAGAGACTGGATCGTTTCATGCTAAAATAGGAATTGGCATCTAGAATCCCTTTTTAAGACACTTAGTGGGGGAAGGAGGGGACTCAGACCACTCCCCATTCTATTGGAAATGAAAGGGCCTAATAAAAAACCAAGGTCTCCATTCAAATTTAACCCGACATGGCTCAAGGAAGCCTCATATAATAACTTGGTTAAAACCACTTGGAGTCCTATAACTGGTGAACAAGGGAGCTATCTAGCTCAACCCTTTATGGAGAACTTAAAGCACATGAAAAAGGAAACCATGGAATGGACAAAAGAAAAGAAGATCAAAGAGGAAGTTGACTTAAGTAGAATAGGGGAGGAACTAGATCTACTGGAGAGCCTACAAGAGGATGCTTATGAGACAATAGAGAAGAGGGAAAGGATCAAACAACTGGAGACAAAACGAAGGAAAATCCTTAATGATAGAGAACAATAGTGGAGACTAAAAAGTAGAGCAATTTGGTTGGTAGCAGGGGGCGAAAATTCAAAATTCTTTTATAACTATGCAAAAGGGAGGAAAAATTCAAATATGATTTGGGGATTAAAAACGAAGGAAGGAGGTACGTCAAAATCATTTTATGAACTACTTACTGGGAAGAAACCACTTCAAAAACCTCTTCAAAGCTCTAGAAGAGGTATCAATAGTTGAGGTGATTTGGTAGCCCAAAACATCCCAAGGTATGCTAAGGAGGAGGAAAATGAATTCCTCATGGTCCCAATGTCAAGAGGGGAGGTAGAAGGAATTTTAAAGTCAATGCAAAGGGAAAAGAGCCAAGGTCCGGATGGATGGACAGTGGAATTATTTTTGCGCTTCTTTGATATCATAGGGGATGAACTCACTAGGGTGGTTGAGGAATCTCGAGAAAAAGGATAAGTTTATGAATGTTTCAATTCTACTTTCTTGGATTTAATCCCTAAGTCAAAGGACCCCTCGTATTTTGAGGAATTTAGGCCTATCTCTTGGTGCAATTGCATATATAAAATTATAGCAAAAGTCATTGCAGTACAATTGAATCCTATTCCTTCAAGGGGCATATCCAAGTAGAAATTTGGCTTTTTGGATGGAAGACAAATCCATGAAGCTATAGGGGTGGCTCAAGAGACACTGCACAATATCAGGAGGAGTAGGAAGAAAGGCGTGATAGTAAAAATCAATTTTTCTAAAGCATATGACAAAATCAGTTGGCTTTACATTAGGATGCTAATGACTCACTTGGAATTTGGCATTGGTTTTATAAATTGGGTAATGGGATGTATTTCAAATGTTAGCTTTGCAATCTTGATCAATGGGGCAACATCATCTTTCTTCCATAGCCAAAGAGGACTCATACATGGATGCACCTTATCTCCCTTCCTCTTTCTATCAATAGTAGAGGGTCTTAGACAAATGATCCTATAAGCAAGGACAAGAGGAGACATACAAGGTATCGAAGTGGCGGTAAACCTTCATATTTCTCATTTATTGTTTTTTGATGATATTATCATTTTCAGTGATGGAAGTAGGAGTGATATTCAACATATTAAATCCATCCTCGATCTATTCCTAGTAGCTACAAGTATGTGTATCAATGTACAAAAATCTTATTTGATTCTAGAAGGGTTGTCAAGGACCAGAATCAGGAGGATTACAAAGGCTCTTCCTTTTGAATCCAAGATGATGAAGGACAAATTCAAATACCTGGGATTCCACCTTAAGCCAAATACCTACAGGAAACAAGGCTAGTACTGGCTAGTGGGAAAATTTGAAAATTGTGTAAGACACTGGAGTTATAAATGGTTGTCAAGAGTGAGAATATTGGTTCTGAGTAAGTCGATTCTTATGGCCATACTTTTTTACTGAACTGCATTAACAAGGGTGCCTAAGGGAATTCTCTCACGGATAAGGAAATTGTACAATAGGTTTCTATGAGCCAGATCAAAGGAGGACTCAGTTCTTCCATGGGTGGCTTGGGAGAAAGTAGCTAGACCAAAGGAATGAGGGGGTAGGGCCTAAAATATCTTACAACTATTCCATCCTTGTTCGTAGAAAAACTGGGATGACGACTTATATCAGTGGAGAATTTGTGGATGATGATCATCAAAAGAAATATATTAATCTGATGCCCACGAATGAATGATTGAGGAAACCAGACAAGAGGAATCCACATGCCTCAGTTGTTTTGAAGGAAACTTTGGAATCGATTAGGATCATCGAACAAGGTTTAGCTTGGCATGTTGGAGATGGAGAGAAGGACAGACTTGGTATGGACCCTTAGGTAGGATGCAATGAGGGATATGATTTATAAAGAGAGATTATAACTCACTTAAACTCGCAAGGATGTATTCGCCTAAACCAGATTGAGAAGGAGGGTCAATCAACAATATGGCAGTATGCATGGAAAACAACGAAGGATATATAAATGGAGCCCCAATGGATAGAGGAATGACATAATTTTATTAGAGAGCTTCAGAGAACTAATGTCTGACTATTGGACCAACTAGACGTGCTGAGATGGGTACATGCCATGACCAGAAAATACTCCCCAAAGTACAGTTACAGTCACCTAATGATAAGAAGGGAGTGGAGTGCACAAGAGTGTTGCTTCAAACCTCTCTGGAAACTAGAAAGCCCTGCAAAATCAAGACTTTTTTTAGTATGTATCTTAAGAAATAAAGTCCCAACATGGGATAACCTCCAGAAAAGGAATAAGCTGGGTTCCGGGTGGTGCACTCTTTGCAAAAGAAAGGAGGAATTAGTTCATCACCTTTCCTTAAATTTTTCATTCAATAAAAGTACCTGGGATGAAACCTTAATGTTAGTGGGAAAAATTCAGGGACGAGATGGAGACAACATTGGGAAAGCATGGCAAAGATGGGGGGATGAGACCCAGGAGGAAAACATAAAAAATATTCTGTTAATTATCTCATGGGGCATCTGGTTGGCATGAAATAGGAGCATATTCAAGGACTTGGCACTTGCTTATGTACCCATTGTTGTAGAATGTGCCACAATTTATGGCCTTATACCCCTACCAAATATTGTAAAGAGTACTAGGTAAGTTAGAGAAGAACACATCAGGGGAGACATTCCGTGGGCTTATTTTGATGGAGTGTTTGATCCACAAAATATTTGTAGGGTAGGATTTGTCATCCACACCAACATCCAAAAAAACTTAAAAGCATTGGTGGGCCTTGGCTCAGGAACAAATAATTTCATTGAACTGCAATCCTTAAAACTGTTACTTTGTTGGCTTATACATCTGGGGATGGGATCAGTCCATATTTTTGGAGATTCTCATAATGTTGTAAAATGGTTTAATGGAGAGCACATGTCAAAACTACATGTTGATTCCATTGTTATAAACAGTTTTACTTTTAAAACATTGTTTTGACTTTATCACTGTTTGTCATATTTACAAAGAATGAAATCCAGTTGCAGACCTCCTATCTAAGGAGGGCATAAAACAAGCCATGGGTATCTGGCGTATAACAGAAAATGACAAGGACATGATCTGTGTGTCAAAGTAGCCTCTGTTCTTCCCATGAAAAATTTGTGTTATTGCTCTGATCGAGATACAATTTATTTTTGTTTTTTGATTATGCTATGTATACACAGGTGTTAAAAAATTGATACTATGAAAATATCTGTTATTTGTAATTTTGTATAAACTGTTTGTTCCTGTTTGGGTTGTTTTCCTAAAAAATGAGGAGGCATAGAAAAATTCTTTAGCTCTTTTTCTGCATTATTGGGTTTGAAGAACTACTTTATGTTTACCAGTTGGATATACAATACATTGAATGTTTAAATGCATCTACAAATGTAACTTTTTATTGCCTTATAGAAAATTCCATTTTTTCTTTGGAAAAAAAAATAAATAAATATATTTTTATTAAAATTATATTTCCAATTTACATTAAAAAAAAATATTTATATCATCATATTTATTTCAAAAAATACAAATATTAAATTTTGATATATAGTTTAGCAAGTGGATAAAGTCTCACATCTAAAGTTTTAGAATAGACATAAATAATAATGAATTAGAGTTTTAAGTTTATTTTAATCTTACAGTTAAAAATCCAAATTCATTGATTTTTTATTTCTATTATAATATTTTAGATTATTTATTAAAAATATTATTTTATATATATATATATATATATATTTTAAAGAAGAAAAAATGTTATAATAGCACAATATTAGGGCAAAAACCATATATTCAGAGTATAGATACTTAAAAGTTTGATTTAGTGAGATTATATAGAACGGAACACCAATATTAAGATAGAGCTAAAGCAATGCATCACAATATGCACATAAAACGGGTGATAGCTAGTAAATTAACAATTGTTTTTAAAGGTGCAAATATGCACCGAAGGAATTGAACATGTCTATCATGTTGTTGCAAAAATGTTGTAGCAAAAGATATATAACAACCCAAAGGGTGGAGGATGGAGAGGAGGAAATATGTTCGAGCTTGCAATAGTCTCACACTTGTGTTGATGCCTTTCTGACAGATGTTGCTCAAACCATCTCACTAAATCATTTTTCTTCAATCATACCACTATGTCAAAATCCTATATACATATTATATCAAATCTATAACATGGAAGGTAAAGAGGAGAGACATTACCATAGGTCCTCTTGGGACTAAAGTTAGTGTGTGTTGATAATGAGTTTAAATACAGAGCATCTTTCACTGGACTGAGTGTTGATAATGAGATTAAATAAAGAGCATCTTTCATTGGAAAGACTTTCAAATTCCATGAAATTCTGGAATCAACATAAAGAAGAAGGTTTGTTTTATAATTTTAGCTATCTCCTTTTAAAATTTTTAAATTAATTTGGAAACATTTTCTTGGAGCCACTAATTCCAGTTTTAAATTTAAATTTAAATTTTGTCTAGCAAAGACTTGTTGGAATTGCAAATTTATTTGGTTTAGTTTACACAATCTGAGTGTCAAAGTAAACTTTCAAGGCATTGTATCGGCATTCAAAAATACAGTTTTAAAAATGAAACGTTAAAATTTTCTTTCTTTCTTTCTCATCTTTCTAGAAGTAATTACAGTTTCCTTTGCATAGATCCCAGAATAACGAATGACCATGTTTTAAAAAATGAAATGTTAAAATTTTCTTTCTTTCTTTCTCATCTTTCTAGAAGTCCCAACGAGTGACCATGTAAGTTAATAGTAATTAAGAGGTCTTTATGTCAAGCAACCATTCCTAAACAAAAAATTACCCAATAACATCTCAGGTTAAACATGATTTAAGGTCAGACTTTATCATAATTAGTTAAAGCAATTTTGTGTGGGATTTATCTTAATAATCCCCAAAGCTGAATTTATATACAAACTTGATCAAAAATTCTTTATGTCAAGGATGACCATTCCTAAACAAAAAATACCCAATAACTTCTCAGGTTGAACATGATTTAAGGAAGGAATTTATCATAACTAGTTAAAACAAGTTTGTGTGGAATTAGTTGTAAGAATCCCCAAAGCCGAAATTTCTGTACAAACTTGACCAAAATTTTAGTTATTTTCTGTTATATAAAAAAATGGTTAGGTTATGATCTAGCTGTAAATTTGTTGAAAAAAAACAAAATTAAGCTCATTTAATTTTTCAATTAAGCATTTTATATCATTCTACCTAAAAGAATGCCTTAAACACCTAAACGAATTATTTAAAAATACATAATTTAATGTAAATCTTATCATGCCGAAAATGGCTTCTTTAAATCAAATTTAATTTAAGGTGTTTGTTGCCCACTACATCATAGGTATCATGGATTTTGAACATGAAGCTCCATAACCACATCCTAAAAATGAATATATTTAGATTTTATTTATGATATATAAACAAATATTTGATTGCACGTATTAGAATCAACCTATGTAAAACCCTTGCACCTTTCCTAATTCCAAGATGAAGATAATTCATTATATTTTAATAAAATAAGAACTCTTTTCTTGTAAAACTTCGGTAATTGATCTCTTGCATGAGCGTGCTTATTTATATTTTAGTTTCATTATCATAATATAGTGATGCATATTTATTTCTTATTTCTTAGTAATTTAAATATGTAATATAATTGTAAAAGTAAAGTTATCAAGTTTTTATTAATATAAAGATTTAAATGTGAAAATTTTAAAATAATGCTAATTAAAAGTGAACTTGATTAATTGTACACTTTTTATAAATAAATTAAAAAGTAATTATATTTAAAAAAGAAAATAATTATAACATATTCTTTTAAATGGAAATATTTAGTTTAAATGAAAGTGAGTTATTTAATTGATGTGATAATTTTTCCATCACATGAATATTAACATTATTAATAATTTTGTTAATATGCTTTACTTTTCTTTAATAATGAGTGAGTAAACATTTTCCTTATTTTTAATTTGAAACAATATAGAAACACTCCTCACTCTTGATTTGAAGGAGTACCTACTAAGTATATGATATGCATTTATAGTTTGGAAAGTTTTCACATTATTGAATTGATTATTTTACATATATTTGTTTTGTATGTGGAATGGAGAAATTATAAATCTCAATTTCATATTAACAAAATATATTTGTCAAGGGGATAAATTTAATATATATGTATATCAACTGTTAAGAGTGTATGCTTCTTTGGTAAAATATTATAGGTTCAAATTCAAAGAGGATTAAAATACATGTACTTTTATAAACTTTAAATGAAAAAATCTCATATATCAATTTAATATCTAATTTAGCCATAATATTAACATTAAATTAAATTATTATTATTACTATTCTTTTTCAAAAACATTAAATAACAAATTTAATTTTAATTTAGATATTAAAAATTAATTAAATATATTTAACCCTACTTTATCTTGGAGATTCTTAATTTGAAAATAGGTTTTGTTATAATATCATGGGCCATTACTATGGCTTATCAATATTACATGCCCAAAAAACCATAACTCATTTCATATGAAACTTATTCATATAGCATTTTTTAATTAATTAATTTAATTAAAAGGATAAAAAAAGACATAACTACTTTGGAGATAAGTCTCAATCATTGATAATGATTTTTGTATACCACTATGAAAATTCTAGAATATTTCATGGAGGTTAAATCTTTACCATTCACTTATTAATTATTGATAAGAATTCATAATTGGTTAATGTGGCCTCCAAGCTACCCAATGTGAGAACATGGGTGTCTTGATCTTTGTCAACACAATATTAAAACCAAGAAATATCCAACTATTGCATTTATGAATTTGGGGTTGATTTATTTATGACTTTTAGGTGGGTGTGTGTATCTTTGTATGTTGATTGGTGTTGAGATCTTATGTGTTATTTAGCTCATATATGCAAATGGATATATGTATTCTTCTTTCTGCATAAGAATATATACATATGCACTTATTTTTGTATGTAAACTTATGCCTTCATTAGTGGTGTTGAGATCTTATGTGTTATTTACCTCATATATGCAAATATATGTATTATTCTTTCTCCATATATATATATATATATATATATATATATATATATATATATATATATATATATATATATATATATCTGCACTTATTTATGTATGTAAACTTATGCCTTCATCAGTTACCTGGTGAATTTTTTATCAGCAGTTGTAGTGTATTACAAAATTTATTAGGTTGCATTGACTTTTAATAAATTTAAAAAATTATATTCGTGTCACTTGGCTCCCCACCCACCAATTTCTTAGGGATTTGAGATTATTCCAATTCTAATAAGTTCATATATGATAAGTTCCTTATTATTATTTATAACATCCATTTATATGTAAGAAAATTTTATTTAGCAAAATGGTGTATTACTTTTAATAAATTTAAAAAATTATATTCATGCCACGTGGCTCCTCACCAACCAATTTCCTAGGGATTTGAGATTATTCCAATTCTAATAAGTTCCTCATTATTATTTATAGCATTCATTTATATATATAAAAAAATTATTTAGCAAAATGGTCCATTTTACAATAAGAGGTGTAATTCTTTTTTTCCTTAAGTTAAAGTTGAACCATGTCAAAACAACAGACAAACAAATGTCAAATGGAGATGAAAAAGGTAGATAATGCCTAGCTGACCATTTTAAAAAGGGAAACACCTTCGGTATAAATATCAGATAAGGAAAATCCACCATTAAAACCCAAATATGCACAAAACAATGAATCCAAAAAATAAAAAAACCTGTCAACCACATAGAAGTGGAAATAGGAACTCTGAAATACTAGCCATCCGAAAAAGAGCAGGAGAGGTGCCAACTTCAACACCAGTCAATATGGTAGGAACTGATATTTGTCCCCCTCCTCAATACAGAGAACTTTATGTGCCTCGGCCACACAGCTAGACCCTCCTTGGACAGTACAACAATCACAAAGTTGAACTCCCTATGTAAATGTACAAAAGAGATCACACGAAAGAGCTCCCTGATCGGGATAACCCTCCGATAGTCCATATGCCGAGGGGCGAAAGATGAACCATTATTGACCCAATATATGGAAACTTATGAGTCTCCAAAAATGTTGATTTCCTCCCATTGTAAAAGTTTGGCTCACGAGGTCATCTCTGCTATTTGACCCCAGTCCACCTCTCCAGCGAAAAAGAAAGTAGTGTTTCTCAGATATATAAATACAGGCACCACAACCACAAATGTTATTCTGGGCCATCAAAATATCCTTTCGGGAAATTAGACTTAGAAATATGATCCATCAAGTTCCTTTGAAGCTTATTGATTGCACATTTCCAATACTCCATATAGTGGGCACATATGTAAGAATCAGTGAGCTTAATGTTGTAAGGATGGTCATCCAAAATCGTTGCGTTCTTTCCCATCCATACACCCTAGACCAAGAAAAATGGAAGTTCACCTCGTACCGAACCCATGTCCACCCAATATTTAAAACAATCCTCAAGGGAATCAAACCTCTAAGGGAATCTTGAGTTCTTGTAAGAAATAGAGCCAAGTACCCCTCACCCAAGGACATTCCAAAAATAGATGCAATGCATTCTCAGAATCATTGAGGCATAGGAAACATATGTCCAGTCCATGGAATTTTTTTAAGCAAGTATGTTACAGGTAAGGATTCTATTCCTGCATACCAACCATCCAAAAAGCACCAATTTTTGGGGCAAATGCCATTTCGAGACTACGTTGAACCAATGTTTTTCTAGAGAATTATGCATGGAGTAAATGTAAGAATATATACCTTTGACTAAGCCCTTATCATATTTCTTGTCTACCCACCAACACGTTTTTGTCCTCGTCCTGGTTGAAAGAGGTACCCACCTCAGATAAATGCTAAATGCAATTGTTCCAATTCAATTTAATATTTGATGATAATATTTGTCTCCATTTGACCCATTAGTAATTTGACTCGTCAATTACTTTCACTTCCTTTTCTTATCTAGCATATTCTAATTATTTCTTAATTTCCCTTATTATATTATTGATATTCTTCCAGTCTAATTTAATCCTACATAGTAACTCTAATAATTTTAATAATCTAATTCATTAATTTTTTAATTACAATTTAATATTTTAATTTTATTTATTAATAAAATTATTTAATAATTAATTTTCATATTTTATCTCAACTAGATTAATTACTTATTTAACCCATCAATTTCATTCAATTTTTTTCCTAATTTGACTTATTCTAATTATTTCTTAATTCTCCTTTTAGACTCATTAGTAATAATTGATAATAAATTAATTAATACAAATATTTTTGTTAACGTCTATATTTTTTTCCCACAGAAAAATCACATTTTTCATTAGGATGTTCAAAATTACATATTGTAGATGCTTTAGGAAGCATATGCATAAGAGGGTGGCTATTGCCGCAACTTGATACACTGTCAAAAATATGTCCCAAGAATGGAGACTAATAAGTTAAATACAAATTTACATGTCTGTAAAAAATATATACGTGAATAGTCTGATAAAAATATAAATTGTCATATCACATAATCATCATAAATCAGACCATATAAATTGTCATATCACATAATCATAATAAATCGGGCCTTGGTTGCCCCAGCATGTTGTTGATCATTATATGGTCTAGGAAAATATTGGTAGTATTTGTGCCCTGTCTTCTCTTAGATCATCCAATGCCCCCGAGGCTGGAGCGCGACCTCCTTGGATAGTTTGTCAAAAATCTAGTTGTGCTCCATGTATATGTGATGACAAATGATGGTGTCAAATTGTGATTTCAGTAGCAAAGCCTCATCCAAACTATTCCCAAGTGTGTGCACGTGACAGACAGATTGTTGACTAAACCAATTTATGATGAGTTTGGAATCACCAAAAATATGAATGTGTCTACAACCCTTCTCAAGTACAAAGTGTAATAAGTGTCAGAGGGTAATAAGCTTAGCATAATTCTTTGTTCCTTCTCCTAGACCCATCTGAATTTTGAAAAAATTATTGGTTGTGAGATGAAGGAGCACTCCCCCTCCACAACCATTCTGCTGAGTTGATCCATCAAAATATGCACATGGTAAATTCCTATCTATAGTTTCTGCAATAATAGTGTGGGGAGGGTGTGGGTGATCATCCTCCGGAATACTGTTATAACATGATATAAGATGAGCTAAAGATTGTGTCCATAAAGGTGTGATTCCCTTGAATATGAGCTTGTTTTTATGCAACCATAGACACCAACAGATCACGAGAGGGAGGTTCCTGATTTTGGTTGGATGCGCAACAATTCACCATGTTTGCCAAGTCTCCAAAACATTTATACCTTGCCATCGTTTGGAGAGGTGAATGCTATCCCAAGTGGGAGACTTATTATGAAGGATACACTGCATGAATAAATTTTCTCTTGGAGGTGCTTTCAACTTCCAGAGAGCGGGCCACCACGAGTCAATTACAGGTGGCTTAAGATCCAATAATATTAAGGGGTAACCTTCCTTAGGAGAGTAGGAACCATGTTGTGCATGTACCCAAATGAGCTCATCCTCACCATCTGTGATCCGAACATGTGATTCAGAGAGGGCGTTAGTGTAGGAGTGCTATTCATTATGCCAGATATTTGGAATTCCTAATTGGTCAACAGATTTCCAAGCTTGTTTGAAAATAGATGAGTTGTCTGGATCAACAATGTGTACAAAGCGGGAGATACCTGAGTTCGAGAGAAATTGTATGAGCTCTGGTGGAAGATGAAATGCATTCACACATCCAGACCAAGGGTACATACCAATGCGGACCAAGTCACCAGATCCAATCCTATATGCCAAACCATCACGAATGTAGGATATAGAGTTCAATACAGCTCACCAGATAGTTGAGATGTTAGATATGTTCCTAGTCATGATGCCTGATCCAATCAAGGAGGTGGAGTGGACTGATATATTTCTGAATGACCACCTCGGCCCACAAATTCTTTGTAGTGAGAACATGTCATCCCATCTTTGCAGCTAGTGCTTTTGCAAAGGAATCAATGTTTTTCATGCCCCATCCTCCCTGTTTCTTAGGAAGGGCGATGTGATCCCATGTGACTCAATCATGATTTTTCCTTCTTGTTTCCCCTTCCATAAGAATCTACAACACAGTTGTTGAATTCTAGCCAAGGTGCCCCTTGGAATCCAAGCCAAGGACATCTAGTACACTAGAGTTGCTTCCATAACAGATTTAATAAGAGTGAGGTGACCAACCCTAGATAGCCACCTATAGTGCCAGATATTTAGTCTCCTTTCAATCTTAGCCACTAGCCGTATCCAATCAGCTATATTGTAGTGAATGGGCTTGAGTCGAATTCCAAGATATATGAGTCCATCATCAAAGGGAATAATAGAAAAGGGAAATCTCTAATGAGAAAGTGAGATTCATATTGGGAGCAACCAACAAAAGTCAAAGTCGATTTTTGTTAATTGCACTCCATGTCAGTAGCAAAGTAGAAGGACTTGAGGATAGAAAATAATACAGATGAATTTCCAATCGATCCATTAAGGAAAATTAGGACATCATCAACAAAGAGAAGGTGGGATATGTTTCATCTGTTGGTAAGTTTAATACCATGTAGCCTACCCAATCTTCTTTCCTCAGAGATGAGTTGACTCAAACCTTCCGTGACTAGTAGAAAAAGAAGGGGAGAGAGTGGACAACCTTGTCTAAGACCTTGTTCAGCATGAAAAAATGGAGAGGCAGAAACATTGATAAGAACAATATAAGAGACATTGTAAATCCAGCACATGATCGAGTTAATGAAAGTTATAAGGAAACCCAAGTGAGTCAACAGTATTCCCAAATATAGCTGGCT
Organism: Pinus tabuliformis; assembly: GCA_031772625.1. Taxonomy (NCBI): domain Eukaryota; kingdom Viridiplantae; phylum Streptophyta; class Pinopsida; order Pinales; family Pinaceae; genus Pinus; species Pinus tabuliformis. The sequence goes on along the minus strand of CM062808.1, from coordinate 780,958,923 downwards.
AGTACAATCATATGCCTTTTCCAAGTCAATCTTAAGGATCATACCATTTACCCTCTTGATCTTGATAGAATGAAGAACCTCCTGTGCAGTGCCAACAACTTCATGGATCTGATGATGGTTAAGGAAGGCAAACTGTTTCAAAGAGATGTGGTCAAATAAAATAGGCTTTAGGTGGTTTGCAATGATTTTGGCGATGATCTTGTATATGCAGTTGCAGAGAGAAATAGGCCTAAAATCATTTAAGGTCTCGGGAGAGTCATATTTGGGGATAAGGGCAATGAAAGTCGAGTTGAAAGCGTCATACATACTACCACTAGCCCGACATTCCTCAATGACCTGAAGTAGATCATTTCCCAACACTTTAAATAAGGCTAGATGAAATTCAACCGGCCAACCATCTGGCCCAGGACTCTTATCTTTCTTAAACCATTTAATAGTGCCTTCGAATTCAACCATAGATACAGGCTTAATGATATCCTCTATAGCGTCTTGATCAAAAAATAGAGGGAACAATTCATCTACTTTGATTATTTGAGTGAGAGTAGCTTCCTGAGGTGCCTTAAAGAGATGTATGAAATGAGATGTACCGAGGTTGGCCAACTGGTTGAAGTATTGTACCCAATTACCAGTATCATTCTCCAAGTGCCAAATTGTATTGATGGCACGATGAACATTTGCAAATTGATGGTAAAACTTAGTATTTTCATCCCCAGATTGTAACCATGTGGCTCAGCTCCTTAGTCTCCAGGTTTCTTCTCTGTCCTTCAAAATTCTAGTCCTCTCTGCTTCAAGGTTTGTGAGGTGCTATTTAGCTTCAACAAAATCAAATCCCCTTCCATCCAAGTCAACCAGATTAGCTAACTCTTGTTCAATATTGTTAAGGATGAGATCATCCCTCACCCTTTTAACTTTGGCCCATTTAATAGTTTTACACTTAATGTAGAGAATCCTTTTAGCAAAACATTCAGTGTGAGACTGACCAGGAGCAAGGGGAAGATATTTCCAATAATCAGAGACCATTTTGGTGTATTCATCATCCTTGAGCCAGGTCGAATTAAACTTAAATGGGGATTTTGGATTCTGAGCAATGGTTGCAATCTCAAGTTAGATAGGAGAGTGGTCTGATAAATCTCTCGATCCCACCCATTGTCTATACTGGGAGAGACTTTTGATAAGAGCTTCCTTTAAGAGGAATCGGTCCAGATTTCTAGCAAGAAAAGCATCTCCAATTCTTCTGTTTCATCGGGTAGGGAATTTTTGAGCCATAGGAATATCAATGAATTGGTTTTCATCCAATAGAAGGCTAATGGAATCAGAAAGTGGATCAACCTGTGTATCGTGTCCTGGTGGGCTTGGTGCAGGCGATATGGACAAGCGGCTGAGACCTGATATGATTTCTTCTAATGCAGACTGGATTTCTCCTTCTCCTTCGATTGGGGTATCAGTCATCTATTGCTAGACTGACTGTTATAACAATTCCCTCTTTTATATAACCATTCTTCCATTTTATAATCACCCCAACTCTTGTTATCGGTTCTTTTTATTACACAGAGCCCCTTATCCTCTACTAGGACTATAATTCCCTAGGATTTACAGTAATACACTATCATTGCTTTTAAACGAGGAAAATGCGTTTTTAAACACAAAATTCTTAGGTGGAGGATTTCGTTCCAAAGGAACAGAAATACACTATCGGCGCTTTAATTTAAAGAAATGTGTTTAACGCAATTTACATTATCGGCGCTTTAACTGTCGCCCTTCCGATAACCTCTTCCCTGATGCGATAACACGTGCCTTTCGGCAATCACTGTTGGCGACCTCAATGCTCCCAATGCTAGCTCCTCCTGCTCTAATCTTGTGATGCGATCAGCTTCGCGGACCCGACACCTTATTCAACCTGCTCTATAGCGTTTCAGGTCCGGACAGTCGGAGTTTCGGACTTCGACGGTTCCAATGGTTTAGTTCTGTTCCCACTCAGCGATGCGACAAAGCTTTCGGAACCGACGAGGGTATAGTCCTTGTTCAATAAAAATTCAAGTCCACACTCTGTTACGGCTAAGTAATACCACTATTTCTCTGTGTAAAACAAAATTTTACTCGCGGACTCTAAATAGCAAATAAAGAAGCCAGAACCGTCAATATGAAGGAGACACAGGTTAATGGCTTCAACCGCCATGTTAAATCAAGGCCAAATCATTGATATAAACTCAGAAGAAAAGAACCAAACCAATACACGCATACAATTATTAGTTTAATAGAGGACCATCAATTCAAACTCACAGAGAGAGGTTTTTTGCAGATAGTAATGCTTCCCCGCACTCTCTAACTCTGAGCGTCCTGTTATTTCATTTTATAAATAATAGATAAGCCCTCTCGTTCCTTATCTATTCAAAAGCATGCCTTTTACATCGATTGTTTTAAAGCAACCATGCATAAAAACTTGTTATCGCTTATCCATAAGCGATTATTACAGAATGCTTTTATTCTTAACTCTATCCCTATCTTAACTAGAAAAGCATGGAGACTCCTGGCTAAAGGACCCCACTCCTTTGCCTATAGAATTTTTGTAATTTTTGGAATAAGTTTGAAGATTTTCCCTCCAAGTCACATGCTCCTGTATCAAACTCCCGAGGACAAAATTCTTCATGGGCTCCTGTCCATGAGTTCATCTACAGAACTGTCCAGTTTCTGCAGCATGTCTTCTGTAACCCAAGTAGCTTCAGCGGTTGGCATATCCTTCCATTTTACAAAATACTGGAAGTACTCTTGTCCCCTTGTTTTCTTAAACACCTTCTTGTCCAGAATTCTTTCTGGATGTAAATTCTTTGCTGTGGGTAACTGTTTTACCCAGTCAATCTCCTGGGTCTGTTGATCTTGTGTTGTATCATCTGTAGTTTCACCTTCATACTTGTACAGGTCTGCAACATTAAAAATTGGTGATATTCCAACATCAGGGGCTAACTCAATCTCATAGGCATTTGCAGAAAATTTCCTCAAAACTCTGCATGGTCGAATTTTTTTGAACTTCAATTTGTTATACTCCCTCTTTGGGAACCTCTCCTTTCTGAGGTGTGCTAAAACCAGATCTCCAACTTCAAATTTCACCTCTCTTCTTCTCATGTATGCTCTGGTCTTGTACTTGATGTTGCTATCCTACAGCTGTTGTTTCACTTGTTCATGTATTGCTTGCATTTCTGAAGCAAAATCTTCACCCTCTGCACTTCTCTGCATCTGCATAATATACTGTAGTGCATGGTTATATGAATAAAGTATGAACTCCTTTGACATTAGATAATGCCTCCATTTCTTCAATGACTGCACAACTGCATAGAACTCCTTGTCATAAGAAGAATACTTCCTTTTTGAATCATTCAACTTTTCACTAAAATAGGCTATTGGTCTATCTTCCTGGCTTAAAACACCTCCAATTGCTTCTCCGCTGGCATCACACTTCACTTGGAAAGGCTTACTAAAATCAGGTAGAACCAAAATAGGCTTTTCAGTGATTTTCTTCTTTAACAACTGATTTTTTTTTTTTTTTTTATTTTTACTGCTTCAGTGGTCCATCTAAATGGTTGTTGGTCCTTCCTTATGGTCTCAATAATAGGTGCATTAATCTTACTAAAATTCTTGATGAATTTTCTATAAAAGCTAGCAAGACCATGAAAACTTCTTACCTCAAAAACACTCTTGGGTGAAGGCCACTCCACGATTGCCTTGATCTTCTCCGAATCCAACTTCAACCCTTCAACAGAAATTACAAAACCCAAGTATACTAGCTCTTCTTTCATGAATGAACACTTCTTCAAATTCATCAATAATTTCTCCTGTTGCAGCCTTTGTAAGACATAATTTAAATGCCTCATATGCTCCTCCTTAGACATGCTGTAAACTAATATATCGTCCAGATATACTATTACAAATTTACCAATAAAATCTTTAAAAATTCATTCACGAGTCTCAAAAATGTACTTGGTGCATTTGAAAACCCAAAAGGCATTACTCTCCACTCATACAATCCCTTATTTGTCTTAAAAGCGGTTTTCCACTCATCCCCTTCTCTTATCCTTATCTGATGATACCCACTTTTAAGATCTAGTATTGAAAAATACTTTGCTCCACTCAAGCAATCCATTAAATCTTCAATTCTAGGCAAAGGAAATCTGCACCTGATTGTGATTTTATTGATGGCTCTTGAATATGTACACATTCTCTAGCCTCCATCTTTCTTTGGACTCAACACTGTTGGCACTGCACAAGGACTCAAGCTTTTTCTGATCATCCCTTTGTCAAGCAATTCTTGCACCTGCTTTCTAACCTCTTCATTTTCTATAGGAGTCATTCTATAAGCTTCTTTGTTAGATAGACTTGCTCCAGGAATCAAATCTATATGATGGCTAATTATTCTAATGGGTGGCAACTCATTTGGCAAATCATCAACAATAATATCACAATATTTCTCCAACATTTCTTGAATTTCAATGGGTAAATCAGAAATTTTAGTAGAAGTCATTATTATCTTGGGCTTGCAAATTACAACAAAATTTACCTCATTCTTTTCAATCTACTTCAAGTGTTCCTTTCCTCCTAATAACAGAGTTTTTGGATCATTCTGATTTCCTGGTACATCTTCTTCTTGCAGAGGCAGTGACGTATGATTGACACCATCCTTTCCAAACTTGTAGGTGTTTCTTTTTCCATCATGCATGGCTCCTCTGTCATATTGCCAAGGTCTTCCAAGCCATATGTGACACACATCCATTGGCATCACATCACATACAATTTTATCTTTATACTTGCCCACCTGAAATTCGACTTTCCTTCTCCTACTTCTGAGATTCAATTTAATGTCAGCTGGTTTCTCTGATACCACTAATGGTGGGCTTGGTGCAGGCGATATGGACAAGTGGCTGAGACCTGATATAATTTCTTCTAATGCAGACTGGATTTCTCCTTCTCCTTCTATTGGGGTATCAGTCATCTATTGCTAGACTGACTGTTATAACAATTCCCTCTTTCATATAACCATTCTTCCTTTTTATAATCACCCCAACCCTTGTTATCGGTGCTTTTTATTACACAGAACCCCTTATCCTCTACCAGGACTATAATTCCCTAGGAATTACAGTAATACACTATCGTTTCTTTTAAACGAGGAAAATGCATTTTTAAACACAAAATACACAGGTGGAGGCTTTCATTCCAAAGGAACAGAAATACACTATCAGCGCTTTAATTTAAAGAAATGCGTCTAACGCAATTTACACTATCAGTGCTTTAACTATCGCCCTTCCGATAACCTCTTCCCCGATGCGATAACACGTGCTTTTCGGAAATTGCTGTCGGCAACCTCAATGCTCCCAATGCTAGCTCCTCCCGCTCCGATCTTGCAATGCAATCAGCTTCACGGACCCGACATCTTATTCAACATGCTCTATAACGTTTCGGGTCCAGGCAGTCGGAGTTTCGGACCTCAGCGGTTCCAATGGTTTAGTTTTGTTCCCACTTAGTGATGCAACAAAGATTTCGGACCCGACGAGGGTATAGTCCTTGTTCAATAAAAATTCAAGTCTGGAACTCTGTTTTGGCTAAGTAATTACATGATTTCTCTGTGTAAAACAGAATTTTACCCGCGGACTCTATATAGCAAATAAAGAAGCCAGAACCGTTAATATGAAGGAGACATAGGTCAATGGCTTCAACCACTGCGTTAAATGAAGGCCAAATCATTGGTATAAACTCAGAAGAAAAGAACCAAACCAATACACGCATACAATTATCAGTTTAACAGAGTACCATCAATTCAAATGCACAGAGAGAGGTTTTTTGCAGATAGTAATGCTTCCAGGCACTCTCTAACTCTGAGTGTCCCATTATTTCATTTTATAAATAATAGATAAGCCCTCTCGGTCCTTATCTATACAAAAGCATGCCTTTTACATCGATTGTTTTAAAGAAACCATGCATAAAAACTTATTATTGCTTATCCATAAGCGATTATTACAGAATGACTTTATTCTTAAATCTATCCCTATCTTAACTAGAAAAGCATGGAAACTGCTGGATAAAGGACCCCACTCCTTTGCCTGTAGATTTTTTATTTATTTTTGGAATAAGTTTGAAGATTTTCCCTCCAAGTCACATGCTCCTGCATCATGTCCCCATGATTCCGCATGCCCAATGTTGAAATTGAGATATTCCCTCAAGATAATGTTGTCCACTTGCATATATGAAGAATTGAGAAGTTTTCCCAATATACAACCCGATTAATGTAGGGACCATATACATTAATCAATCTCAAAGCCCTCCCAAGATCCGAAGAAAAGATATCAGACCCAATTATATATCTTTTATATATATACTCATGTTATTTCAATAAAATTTTGAATTAATAATTATTTAAAAACTCTTTTTATTAATAACTAAAATAATATTTACCGTCTTGCTTTAGACAATCAAAATTCCAAGTTAAACGATGGATTTTAAATTAATACACAAAATCTAGTTTAGATAATTAGAAGGTTGAATTCTCAAACCTAAGTTCTATGTCTAACCATGTCTAAGGATCACCACTGCCCCACCTTAATGCTCGTCACATGTGTTTTTTAATGAAAATTATTATTTATAAGTTGGGTTATAATATACAATTTAGGTCGTTTTTTAAACAAAATGCACATACATATGGGAAGAATATGTGCGGGGATCTGAGGCCATCAAAACAAACTCCTAAGCATCAAAACAAACTCCTAAGCATGAATACATTGTTCCCTTAGCGTACATGCATATGGGAACCATCAAAATAAACTCCTAAGCATGAATACACTGGTACCTTCAAGAGTGTGAGATGAAATCCCAGATGTTCCCCCAAAATAAAATATCATTTTTATTACTCTTAAACATGAATACGTTGGTCCCTTAACGTACATACATATGGGAAGAATATGTGCGGGGATCCGAGGCCATCAAAATAAATTCCTAAGCATGAATACATTGGTCCCTTCAAGAGTGCGAGATGAAATCCCAGATGTTCCCCCAAAATAAAATATCATTTCTATTCCCTTTTCAAGATTGAAAATGGGCCATGTCCCTTCAAGAGTGCGAGATGAAATCCCAGATGTTCCCCCAAAATAAAATATCACTTTTACTCAATTTTCAAGCTTGAAAATGGGCCATCAAAACAAACTCCTAAGCATGAATACACCGGTCCCGGTCCCTTCAAGAGTGCGAGATGAAATCCTCATTTCTATTCAAATTTCAAGCTTGAAAATGGGGTCTATCAACATCACATATCATTTCTACTCAATTTTCAAGCTTGAAAATGGGGTCTATCAGCATCACATATATGTGCACACATCCAAAGGAGCCATCAATATGCTCCTCTTACCACCATACTTAGATCATAGCCATAGGTATGATTGAAGAATTTGCTCCAAGCATTGAAATTGAATTTTTCTACGAAACCAACAAGAGGCATAATAGACCTGTCAAACTATTACACATAGGAGTATGCTTTCATCTTCATTCAAGTTCTAATCCACAAGGAACAACCCCATAGGGAACCACTATGACAATCACCATTGTCACTTAAGAAACATATCTTCACTGACGAACTTTCCTATGCCTCAATTACCTAATTTATGCTTATGCTTTTTTTTTAAGTGAAAAACTTTATTTTAAAAAATATATGATATTGTAATAATAAGTGTTATAATCATAATTATATAAATAATCTTAGGTTAGAAAAGTGATTCATCATTCAATGACATCACACGAAGAATCATTACATCATCATGGGTCATAATTATATTCATTTTTAATGTAACTCTTAGTTGAGGAGATGAGTAAACTCAAATTTTTGGGGGTAAATTTAATGAATTTTATTATATTAAGTTTCTTGAATTTTATTATGAATCTTTTAAATGTGGGCAAGGAACGTTATTACATTTGAATGTTTCTAATTGAATATACATAATGATTGAATCATAGTGCAATTTGCTAACTCAATTGATCCATTGAGGAAATACTTGCCTTTATTTGGTATAAACCAATTCCATAACAATTGCCAAATATAGATAACAAATTTATTGTTTTCATTTCTAATTGAATATACATAATAATTGAATCATAGTGCAATTTGCTAACTCAATTGATCCATTAAGGAAATACTTGCCTTTATTTGGCATAAACCAATTCCATAACAATTGCCAAATATAGTTAACAAATTTATGTAAAAATTATCATTGTAGATCACCTGATAATGCAATGTAACTAAAGCAAAATACTTGATCTACTTCTACTATCAAACTTGCAGAAGATTAATCGATTTGAGCAAGATCAAACAGAACAGACATAACAGAGAAGAAGATTCAATCACACATGAAACATAGAAGAATACTCTAGGGAAAGCCTCAGCTAAAAACCCCGCAATCTGTATTATCATACAAGTGGAAATATCTCAAGATTACACAAAGCTTTAGCTCACAAGCTATCCAGCTCTTAGTACAATCCCTCACTGCTACTCATAGACAGAATAGACAACACATATGCCTTCCTTCAGTCCTCCAAGCCTCCTATTTCCTTGCGCATTTTCTCCTGGGTCCTCGAGCTGCCACCTCTGTGATTCTCACCTCACACACTGCTCTGACCTCTATAGTAACTGCGCAATCCCGAAGGAATGAATTCCTTATACATGCAAGAGATTTTATTATAGGAAAATTCTTGCAACTGATAGTACATTGTCCCTTCCTTTAATATCAACTGGGTCTTTGTCTGAACTGACATGCATGAGTTAATTATGAGAGAATATTCAATTATCTAGAGAACACTAGTTGCATGCATGCATGCATTAACTAACTAAACTCACAATCAGTTCCAAAAACTGTTTGGAATTAATCTAACTGGAATTAACTCAGTTAATTTAGCTAACTAATTACAACTCAAATACAACGCATCCTTATCTCCTTAATTAAGGGATAACTTCCTCAATCAAAGGGATAACTGTTGCATGTCTTCACAAAGACTTCTTGTTTTATTTTCACCAACTAATTAACTCAAGATGAATTAATTAATTATTTTTCAAACAGCTGGTGAGACTAAATTTGAATTTTAATTCTCAATTTTGATTCAAGGACAAATCAAAACTGGAATATATCCAGAAATGCTATTTATAGCAATGTTATTTTTAGCATTTCTATTTTTATCATTTCTTATTGCTATTTTCAACACTCTCTCTCAATAAGAAAGGGATTATCTGTCACCCTGATCATGTCTCTGTGGAACTCTAATGTAAACTTTGACAATGCCTTAGTCAAAATGTCAGCATCTTGCTCCCTGGTCAAAACATACAGCAACAACATGATCCTCCTCACCACACAGTCTCTGAGATGATGATACCAAATGTCTATGTGCTTGGACCTATCATGAAATACTGGATTCTCAAAGAGTTTGATACAACTTTGATTATCACAATAGATCACAGTTGGATCGATCCTCTGATCAAACAAACCAACTAGAATTTTCCGCATCTAAATGACCTCACATGTTGCCTGACTTGTAGCCATGTATTCAGCCTCTGCTGAGCTAAGTGAAACTGACCTTTGTTTCCTGTTGTACCAATAAACTGCAGCTGAATCAAGGTTGAAAATTCCTCCTAATGTGCTCTTCCAATCTGATGGACTCCCTGCCCAATCTGCATCTGTGAAGCCCTGTAGCTTCACTCCCTCTAACCATCTGTACCATAATCCAAACTGAGATGTGCCTCTAAGGTATCTCAAAACATGCTTCGCTGCCTTCCAAAACAGCTTGGTAGGCTGAACCATAGCTTGACTCAGTTGGTTCACCATAAAGCACAAATCTGGTTGTGTGTACACTAAGTACATCAGTGAACCCACAAGTTGCCGATACACAGTAGCCTCTACTACCTCACCTGAAGTAGCATCCTCCTTCCTCCAGTTACCTGCTAGAGGAGTCTGCATGGGTTTTCACTTCTCCATGTGGAATCTCCTGAGTATCTCATTGACATACTTGCCTTGAGACACAAACACTTCCCCATCCTTCTGCCACACTTCCATGCTTAGAAAGTAGTGCATGAGACCCATGTCTTTCATCTCGAACTCTCTTGCAAGGTCCTCCTTGCAAGACATGATCAACTGATCATCACTTGTCAATATCAGATCATCAACATAAAGAACAATGATCAACTGCTTACCTTCCACCGTGATGTGGTACAAATTCGCATCTGCTTTACTCTTTGTGAAGCCCAACCCGGTGAAGTAGTTGTTGATCCTGGTGTACCAAGCACGAGGTGCTCGCTTCAGCCCATACAAAGCTCTCTTGAGTCGGCACACATGTGACTCACGATCAAAGGTCTCAAATCCTTCTGGCTGCTCTATTTACACCTCTTCCTCAATCTTGCCATTGAGGAATGCAGTCTTCACATCCATCTGATGGATCTTCCAACCCATTTGTGCTGATAGTGCCAACATCGATATGATAGATGAGTACCTTGCTACAGGAGCAAAAGTCTCATCATAGTCAATCCCCTCAACCTGTGAGAAACCACGGGCAACAAACCTTGCCTTATGTTTCTCCACACTACCATCAGCAGCATGCTTTACCTTGTAAAGCCAAAGGGAACTCACGACTGACTTGTTCTCTGGTCTTGGAACAACATCCCAAACACTATTCCGAACTATGGAGTCATATTCCTCCATCATAGCATCAACCCAAACTGGCTACTGCACTGCTTCCTCAAAGGAAGATGGTTCAGTCTCTATACATTCCCCAACAAGGGCCATGTAACCAGTGTACCGCTCAGGTGACCCCCTCTGTCTGCTCTGAGAATATGGCTCTCCCACATTCTCTCTTACATCCATCAACAATCTGTCAACCTCCCTTGTGCATTTCCGCCCATATCTGGAAGACTCTGCATTAATGGATGTCTCCACTCCTGGAACCTCTGTATGCAGCTGCTCTACATCAGTCTGAGGCTCCTCCTCCTTAGGAACCAAAAGTTCCTCCTCTGCATGCATCTTGAGCTCCCTCTCAAGGGAAACTCGCATGGCCTTCAAATCATTGAACTTAAGATCTCTGCGAACCACTGTCCTCTGACTGGCAGGCAAATACACCCGATAGTTGTGGGGAGTATCAGTGTACCCCACAAATATCCCCAACTCTGCTGTCAGCTCTAGCTTCCTCCGGACATCCTTGGTCACATGGAAATAAACCGATGAGCCAAAGATCCTGAAGTGACTCACATCTGGTCTCTTCCTAGAGAAAGCTTCCTCTGGTGTCTTCATCCCAAGTATGCGATGCGGGCTTCTATTCTGCAAGTAAACCGCTGTGTTGCATGCCTCAGCCCACAAATGAAGTGGTAGGCCTTGGTCATGCAGCATCGCCCGAGCTGCTCCCACAATCGTTCTATTCTTCCTTTTGGCCACCCCATTCTGCTGTGGGTTATGGGGTGTCGTCAACTCCTGTTTAATTCCTTATGCAGCACATGAGTCCTTAAACTCTTGAGAGACATACTCTCCACCATTGTCGCTTCGCAAGGCCCTGATCTTCTTTCCTGATTCTTTCTCAACCAATGCTTTGAACTCACAAAACCTTGCGAAGGTTTGATCCTTCTTTTGCATGAAATATATCCAGCATCTACGAGAAAAATCATCAATAAAAATAACATAGTACCTTTGTTTAGTGGTGGAGGTTGTCGAGAATGTCCACACACATCTGTATGAACTCGCTCCAAGATTGCTTCAGCTCGACTGTCTCGATCCCGAAAGGAAGATTTTGCATACTTACCCAAGGTACAACCTTTGCATGTGTCCACTTTCTCAAGTTTACCTTTGGGAAGTCCGGTAGAAATCTACTGCATTATCTTCAAGGCCCCATGATGGAAGTGGCCCAACCTTCTATGCCATAACTCGCCAATATCTTGGCTTTGCACCAGTTTTGCTTTGGAACTCAATGCAGCACAGTCATCTACCTCCAATGTGTAGAGATTCTTCACTCGAATCCAAATCCTCTTGGTCTGACCCGTGGCTATGTGTCTCAGGAATGCCTTTCCTTTACTAAAGACAACATCATAGCATTTGTCCTCCAACATCGCGACTGATACCAAGTTCTTTTTCAGTCGTGGCACATACTTCACATCAGTTAGGGTGAGAGGAGCTCCATGTTCCCTTTGAAACACAACCGTACCTTCACCTAAAACACGGTACCTTCCATCATCACCCATCTCTATGCGCATCTAGAGGTCCTTCTCCTCCAAGGTACTGAATAAACTTTTATCACCGGTTATGTGGAATGAGGCTCCACTGTCAATATACCAAATACAACCCATCATCGATGACACCATGCATGCAAAGAGGGTAAAGTCCTTTTCGAACTGAGAGGCTAATGCCTCACCTTCCGATCCTTTCGAGGATCCCTTCTTGGACTTCTTTGATGGGTAATTAGTTGCATAATGTCCCATCTTGTGAATTTGGTTTGCACCTGCAACCCCGAACTTCAAACTTCGAATTCTTCTTAGAAAACTGTTCACAACTATGATAACCTTTACTCTGATACCATGTAGAACTTTTTCTACAAAACCTCGCTCTAATGCCATGTAAAAATTATCATTGTAGATCACCTGATAATGCAATGTAACTAAAGCAAAATACTTGATCTACTTCTACTATCATACTTGAGGAAGCTTAATCGATTTGAGCAAGATCAAACAGAACACATATAATAGAGAAGAAGATTCAATCACACATGAAACATAGAAGAATACTCTGGGGAAAGCCTCAGTTAAAAACCCCGCTATTTGTATTTTCATACAAGTGGAAATATCTCAGGATTACACAAAGCTTTAGCTCAAAAGCTATCCATCTCTCAATACAATCCCTCACTGCTGCTCATAGAGAAAATAGACAACACATATGCCTCCCTTCAGTCCTCCAAGCCTCCTATTTCCTTGTGCAGTTTTTCCTGGGTCCTCTAGCTACCACCTGTGTGATTCTCACCTCACACACTGCTATGACTTCTGTAGTAACTGCGCAATCCTGAAGGAATGAATTCCTTCTGCATGCAAGAGATTTTCTTATAGGAAATTTTTTGCAACTGATAGTACACTGTCCATTCCTTTAATCTCAACTGGGTCTCTGTCTGAACTGACATGCGTGAGTTATTTATGAAAGAATATTCAGTTATCTGGAGAACACTAGTTGCATGCATGCATACATTAACTAACTGAACTCACAATCAGTTCCACAAACTGTTTGGAACTAATCTAACTGGACTTAACTCAGTTAACTAAGCTAACTAATTACAACTCAAATACAACTCATCCTTATCTCCTTAATTAAGGGATAACTTCCTCAATCAAAGGGATAATTGTTGCATGTCTTCACAAAGGCTTCATGTTTGATTTTCACCAACTAATTAATTCAAAATGAATTAATTAATTATTTTTCAAACAACTAGTGAGACTAAATTCGAATTTTAATTCTCAATTTTGATTCAAAGACAAATCAAAATTGGAATATATCCCGAAATTCTATTTATAGCAATATTGTTTTTATTATTTCTTGTTGCTATTTTCAACAATTTATTGTTTTCGTTATAGATGAGTTTTGGAAGATCAAATCCTAATAATGATGTTTTGGTTAATAATGATTTATTATGAAATATGGAACAAAATTTTAACCATGAAGATTTTTCCTCACTTTGTAGTAAATAGGATTTATTACAAATACCATGGAGCAATATCATATGTTATCAATACCACATACTAAAAAAACCAAAACTCATTTCATATGACACTTATTTACATCACATTTTTTAATTAACAAAAATAACATAATTATTTCAAGATAAATCTTAATCTTTAATTTATGCATATATAAAGATTAAATATCTACCATCTACATAATAATTATTGATAATTAAATTAAAAATTTGAAAACACTATTTCAAAATAAATAACTTATCTAATAACTATTATTAAAAAAAATAATATAAAATAATGCAAACTACAACCCTCACCATTTAATTCCACAATTAAGCCCATTTTCTAACAGCAAATACTACTAACAATTTGTGACATAAATAATGTCGAGCCAAGTAAATGGTACGAGGATATTTATTTGTTTTATTTTAATATATTATAAAATATTATTAATTTTAAAATTAATTAATTAATTTAAAAAATAACATTAGTATGTATGGTTAGATAGGATAATGCCCTAAAACTGCTTCTGCTTGGCTAAGAGCTCGTCTTCCTCGGACGTAAGGAAACAGGTTAACGGCCCAAGACCCAGAGGCATCTGGCAGGAGTGAAAGCCTGCTCCCTTACGGACCACCAGCGGGTTATTTCAGGTGGCGTGGCTTTCCTTGATAACAGTGATGTGTCAACTGACATTCGGGGATAGCAGCCAGAGATGGCTGTCCTCACTGTTGGTTTGACAAACTGAGTTTGATAGGTTTTTCCACCTTTTGAAAAAAAAAAAAAAAAAAGCAAAAAAAAGAAAAAAAAAAAGATAAAAACAAACAAAGATCGATCAAAATGAACCCCTCTCAATAACAGCCAAAGAGCCATTTATTTGTACAGTAAATTTCTTTCGAACTGTAGTGATTTAAAGGAGGTATCTTTGTTGGAAGAGCCGAATTGATTATCTTCTTTTTTTTTCTTTTGGGAAAGATGAGAATGGATTATGATATATAGGCAAAAAAATCATTGGACATCACTTCAAATCAGATCAAGCAGGGCCTTGTGTTTGTATATGAAACATGGGAGCAAAAAATCTTCGGACATTACTTCAAATCGGATCAGGCGGGGCCGTGCGTCTCTATATGGAGCTTCCTTCCAGCTATAATCGGATAATACAATATTTGGGTAGTAGGTGAAAAGAAATTATTCTATTTTAAGACAAGACTTTACCCATGTAGAAATGAGGTATAAGTCAGTTGGATGCAAAATGCCCACGTACATCAAATCGGAGTAGCTGTAACTGCACCATCCCAATAACGCTCTTCTCACAAATGATAAATAAATGCAACCGGTCCCTAGAGGTGGAATTAGTGATTGTACAGAGTCTTACTATTCAAATTGGTGGGCAATACACCCATCTGTACTTGAATAAACAATCTTAGCAGCCAGATTTTTATCCGAACAAACAATCTCACCACCAAGAATTTATGTTCTGTCGCTTTCACTAATAAAGAATAATGTGAGCTTATAAATCGTCCACGTACGCACCTGTGCTGTATATATCCATATCGGTGCTCAATTCTTGGTATGTAGAGGAACTCACATTTTGTGGTGGCAGGGAAGAAAAAATGGCATCTCAAGTGAAGGTGGGTTACTCAGAGACTGAGAATAAGTCCGGCGGGGATGATGCGCAGAGAGTTAATAGCAGTTTCTTTGTAGTGGATCTCATCTTCAGACTGCTGGCAATCGGCTGCACGTTTTCTGCTGCAATCGTTATGGGAACGAACAAGCAGATGGTGATGCTTCCCATCGTTGGGCCATGGCCTGCCAAATACCAATATTCGCCTGCCTTCGTGTATGTGGGTAGGAGTATCTTAGATCAGCTCAGTTATCTTCCCTGTGTTTTTTTTTGTCAATCTAGACGGGTTAAATAAGTAAATACAGGTTTAAAAATATTGTTTATATCATTTATTTTTTAAAATAGAGTAGACTTATTTTAATTTCATATTTATTAAAAATTTATCTTTTAAGTAATACTTAGAATTTAAATTTTGCAGTGTTCTTATTTTTATGACTAATTTTTCACGGTGAAAAGAATGCTGCGGGAATGATGTCTATGGATAATATGGCAATGCTGCGGGAATGATGCCTATGGATAATATAGCATTATTAGCTTTTTAATTTTTGAATATCCACTAATGCATAATATGAAAAGAAATCTTAAAAGAATTTGGTATATGTATTGTATAAATATGGGAGCATTTTTATGTATATATAAAGGCATATTTCATTCTTAATGGTCAACAACTTAATATTTTACAAGCTTATTTTAAGTTATTTCAAGCTCTTCATTATCACTAAATATGAAGAAAACTATTTCCCTACAAGATCAGGCTCTCCCAAATAAATCCAATTAATATATCTCTCCAAAATCAAGCTATATCAAAGAAATCTAATTAATAAATGTGATTATGAATTACTTTGTATTAACTACTACTTACTCTGCAAGATTAGGCTCTCTCAAATAAATTCGATTTATATATATATATATATATATTTTATAATTACATTAAACTAGACTAAATTAAACTAGACTGAACCCAAGGGAGCTAGTTAATTTCTAAAATAAAATTATTATTATTATTATTATTATATTTTTTTTTAATCAATTTTCGACACAAAATAAATATATTTAAAAAAATTATATTAATATATTGTAAATTTTTATAGATATATTATTTTTAATTTGTATTAATAATAAATTGTTTTTGATTATTTAATTATTTAAAACAGACATATTTATAATAATATATAGAAATTTTAATATGATATAAATAGACATTCCTGTATATGGATTTAATAATTTATTAAATAATTATTAAAGCTTAGTTTAATTAATATATAAGATGACTTAATTAATATATGAAATGAATTTTCTTTAGTGATATAATTTTAAATATTATAATTTTTTATTAATTGAAATGCGTTTTTTTAATGTATACAGAGATTTAATGTATAAAAAATTTAAAACACGTTCATTTCAACTACACTACACTTATTATTATTAAATATTGAAATTTCTAAGCTGTTACAAGTTGAGATCTTCCCTATGATATGTTGTTTTGCAGGTTCTTTGTAGTGGCGAATGCAGTTGCCTGTGGGTACACACTGCTTTCATTCATCTTCTCCGTAACCGGCAAATTTGCCTCCTCTACACTGTCAGCCTTTCTTCTCTCTGTCACCGATTTGGTAATGCATTTCTCCTTTTCTTTGCTATGAAGCTATGAAAGCTGCGTTATAAATGTTGTTCAAATCTCGAATTGAATTTCATAATTGTGTGCAGGTGATGGTGGCGCTGGTATCGGCGGGGGTCTCTGCAGCGGCCGCCATTGCTTACGTCGGGTACAAGGGAAATTCTCACACTCAGTGGGGAAAACTCTGCGGTATATATGATCGCTTCTGCCACCATGGAGTTGGTGCTCTGGCTGCTTCGTTTGCAAGTCTCATCATCTTTATGGCGCTCAGTGTCATGTCTATTTACAGTTTATACAGACGTACGAGCTCGGCTCGTTGACGGTATCAATGGAATGATAGGATTTGGTTTTGTAAATTGACGGCGACCCTGCTATGCTTTTAAGGGTGGGCTGTGCAGCGGATAATTGTTGCTGCCATGTAGTTAGACTTACTAATTACCTTGCATTGATAGAATATCTGCTCGGTTTCGGTTGGCCGTGTAGCTCAATTTCGAACCAACAGTATCACAATTTTTACTATGTTCAATAAATTTAATAATATTTTGGATTATGATGTTCGATCCTGAATTGACTGAAGAATCTTTGGTGGGATTCATGGTTGTGGTTCGATGTTTAAATTGAGAATATATATTATATTTTATACGCCAGTATTTTAACATTGGGAAAGTTACAAATATATATATTATATTTTATATGGCAGCATTTTTACGTTAGCGAAAGTTAGAAATAGAGATAAGGGTTGCTTGATGACGATGGTTTTTTCTTAGGATTAATAATCATAATGAAACAAATTTTTAATAAAAAATTAATAATTTTGAAAAAGAAATATATATATATATATAATATTTAATATATATAATTTAAAGTTTATATATTATGTATAATGTGTATTATAGGGCTTGACAATATTACAAATTAATAAAAAAATATAAGAAAAATAATAACTATTTTGAAAAATAAATATGTTATTAAAAGAAATTAATAAACATTTAATTGTACGTAACAATAGAAAGCCAAGGATGGTGATGGGAGGAAAATCTTTGCAGGTTAATGGCAGAAGTCAGGAGTACGTGCAATAGGGAGGACAACAAGCATGGCGCTAGGCGACAGAAAGTGACGAACAACTGGCCTGTACTTGGCACCAGAGTTGAGGGCATTGGGAATGAGGCCGGCGGTATATGGAGGTTTAGGGCAAAATCGAGTTGGGAAAGAGGGTTTACTGTTATTGTTATTGTGTTTTTCCTCTGCCCTCAGCTGCATGCGCCTCATGAAGGTGGTAACAACTATTGTAAACTGTGGAGGCTTCAACCAGAACACAAGGGCAGGTATCATGGTCAACCAATGAGATTATGTCAATTTGGACCCCGAGCGTGGAGACATCCTGTCGGTATGGGGTTTGGATGTCACAGAGAAGAACATCGAGAAGTTTATTCGTCCAAGTGGGCTTTCAGCTGGGAAGAGAAGAGGCTCGATGGTGGGATGGAATCAAGAAAGTTGTTTAGGGTTTCTGGAGGAGAATCTATGTGGTTCAAAGGAGGGGGCTTGGGGGACTAACAAGGAACTGGAGGCGAGGCAGGAACAAGCGTTTTTCTTGGTAGATTGTGCAACAGAGGCGACGGTGGGAAACCACGTAAGTGTTTTAAACCTTAGAGCCACTAATACTTCTGGTTTTTTTACGAGAGGGCTAGAAGACATTGTAATCAGTCGTGGGTCGAGGGAAAACGAGGGTTTGAAGCTATTTCTTGTAGAGGATTTGGGGCAAAACGAAGCAGTAAAGGGGCAAAGGTTAGATAGTACTATTGCATGCAGGAGTTCGTTGAACTAGAGGATTGGAGAGACCTTATCCCAGAAAAGAAACCCTAATCCGGAGGAATTATTAGAAGAAGCACATACCGAGGGTTTTAGAGGTTTCCTAGAAGAATTAGTGGAGGGGTTGGGAGACTTCAAAGAACATTTTATAAGAGAAATTTATTTGCTTATCTCGACGGGGCGTGAAGCGCTTAACCAGACTTCCATAAGATAGGAGGTGGGGGAGTCATCTTTCCTTGCGGGAGTGGAGGGACAACTCTCGGAAGTCAGAGTTTTAAACCAATGAAGTTGTATAGTGGAGAGGCAACTAGAACCACTCTCTCCAGAAGGAATCAATGGGAGGGAGACTAGAACAGAGGCAGGGGAAGGGGGGATGAACGGAAATAATGGAGTGAAGAGGAAGAAAGGTAAGCCAATAAATAAAAAAGAGGTAAGCTTGAGCTTGGTTCTTGGAGTTGACATTTATATAGACCAAATAATGGAAGCGACAGAGTTTACCTTGGTTGGGAGAGCTAAGGGGAAAAAATACTCAGCAAATTACATTGTTGAATGGACTTCCAAAGCATGGAAGGAGGTGCCAGACCAATAGCTTGAAGTGTCCACTCTTGCTAGGGGTTGGTTCATGATAAAATTTAGCAAAGGAGAAACCCTTGAATGGGTTTTGAGACGAAATTGGTGTTTTGGCATAGCACCAATTTTATTTAAAAGATGGAACCCCCTGTTTGATGCCGAGAGAGATCAGGTGGCAGAGATTCTGGTCTAGGTACGTCTCCCGGGATTACCTCCACCTTTCTGGATGGAGATGGTGCTTAGCTCCATCAGAAACACTCTGGGTCAGTATGTGGAAGCAGACATGTCATTTTTTGAATCAAAGGACAAGGGCTTAGTATGATATCTGGTAAGATTGAATCCAAAGGAAGGACTAGCAGAGGAAGTTCATCTTAAATACAAGGAGTTATCATACACACAGATCATAGATTATGAACATCTTCCTTTCCGTTGTCAGTGATGCCACATTTATGGGCACCTTGCTAGAGATTTCCCTCTGGGATTCAGAAGGAGAAGAAGGCATAAAGGAGAACAAGGAAATGCAGATCGGCCCTAGAGGGAAGAGAAGGGGAATAAAGGAATTGGGGATTAGGAAGGTTGAAGATTAGATGTAGATGGAAACTAAAGGAATGAAGGATATGCAGATGGAGGAAGCGGTAGAGCAGAAGCAGGAGCATCCTGGGGAGCCAGGTCGAGCAGAGATAGTGGAGAGTGGAGAAGTTGTTTCTACACCTCAGTTAGATGGTACAGTTCTCGTTCCCATCCCTTCTATTAATAAATCCTTTATGTCTCTGCATAATTCAATCCTGAGGCCCGGTCCTTCTAGGCCTCCACTTTTGGAAAAATTGCATGTTGAATTTGTGACTGAGGCCCTAGGCAGTGTCATAACCTCCATTCCTAAGATTCTCCTGAGCCAACCCTTAGCTAGAAGCCTTCTAACCCCTTGTTCCATAGGAATATCTATAGAGAAACCTCATTATCACCTTTGACCTCGGGAGAAGAAGATTGTCCCTTGGGAAGTTGTGGGAGGGTTGAGAGTCCATCCGATCTCAGTTGGACATCAAAAGACAACAGGAAGGAAGTTCAACCTATCAAAGGCTTAGTAAAGAGCAAAACTTGATATATCAGACGAGAAACAATGATCACTTACCAGGGTGCTTATCGCAGCGTAGGCCCCATCCTGAGTGACCAAATGATTGTGTTGTCCTTTAATTGCTGAGGTTTTGCTAGTGCCTCTAAAAAACTAGCATTGAAGCCTTTGATTAAATGTTACTGTCATGATATTATAATGCTTCAAGAAACTCTTGGAGCAGGAGAGGAGATCAAGTTGGCACTGAATAAAATGTTTTCGGGCTTGACATTCATGACTATGGATGCCAAAGGAAGATCTGGGGGCTTGGTGTTAGGAATCAAAGAGGGAAGCCTGAAGTTATTAAATTCTTGGGGATCAGAGAAAATTCTAGGAGCTGAAGTCTATTCCCAGGATCTATGCTCAGAATTATTGATATTGAATATTTATGTGCCTTGTCAGGACAACGTGTCATTTTGGAATAATCTATTCTCAAAATCCATTATGAATAACCCGAACTTGGTGGTGGGAGAGAATTTGAACTTTTCCTTAGGCATATTAGAAACATGTGGCCCTGTAGCACAAGCTGATCCTCTAACAAACTTCTTTTTGAACGAGATCTGCTTTGGCAAGCTCTTAGATATAAACCTGATAAAATCCAGACTGACTTGGAGGAACAGAAGAGTGGGGGAGGCTAGGGTAGCCAAGAGACTAGATCGTTTCATGCTAAAATAGGAATTGGCATCTAGAATCCCTTTTTCAGACACTTAGTGGGGGAAGGAGGGGACTCGGACCACCTCCCTATTCTATTGGAAATGAAAGGGCCTAATAAAAAACCAGGGTCTCCATTCAAATTTAACCCGGCATGGCTCAAGGAAGCCTCATATAATAACTTGGTTAAAACCACTTGGAGTCCTATAACTGGTGAACAGGGGAGCTATCTAGCTCAACCCTTTATGGAGAACTTAAAGCGCATGAAAAAGGAAACCATGGAATGGGCAAAAGCAAAGAAGATCAAAGAGGAAGTTGACTTAAGTAGAATAGGGGAGGAACTAGATCTATTGGAGAGCCCGGAAAAGGATGGTTATGAGACAATAGAGAAGAGGGAAAGGATCAAACAACTGGAGACAGAATGAAGGAAAATCCTTAATGATAGAGAAGAATAGTGGAGACTAAAAAGCAGAGCAATTTGGTTGGTAGTAGGGGATGAAAATTCAAAATTCTTTTAGAACTATGCAAAAGGGAGGAAAAATTCAAATATGATATGGGGATTAAAAACGAAGGAAGGAGGTACATCAAAATCCTTTGATGAACTAGCCTCAATGGGAAGAAACCACTTCAAAAACCTCTTCAAAGCTCCAGAAGAGGTATCAATAGCTGAGGTGATCCGGTAGCCCAAAACTTCCCGAGGTATGCTAAGGAGGAGGAAAATGAATTCCTCATGGTCCTGATGTCAAGAGGGGAGGTAGAAGGAATTTTAAAGTCAATGCAAAGGGACAAGAGCCGAGGTCCGGATGGATGGACAGTGGAATTATTTTAGCACTTCTTTGATATCATAAGGGATGAACTCGTTGGGGTGGTTGAGGAATCTCGAGAAAAAGGATCAATTTATGAACGTTTCAATTCCACTTTCTTGGCTTTAATCCCTAAGTCAGAGGACCCCTCGTCTTTTGAGGAATTTAGGCCTATCTCTTTGTGCAATTGCATATATAAAATTATAGCAAAAGTCATTGCAGTACAATTGAATCCTATTCCTTCAAGGGACATATCCAAGTAGAAATTTGGCTTTTTGGATGGAAGACAAATCCATGAAGCTACAGGGGTGGCTCAAGAGACACTGCACAATATCAAGAGGAGTAGGAAGAAAGGAGTGATAGTAAAAATAATTTTTTCTAAAGCATATGAAAAAATCAGTTGGCTTTACATTAGGATGCTAATGACTCACTTGGAATTTGGCATCGGTTTTATAAATTGGGTAATGGGATGTATTTCAAATGTTAGCTTTGCAATCTTGATCAACAGGGCAACATCATCTTTCTTCCATAACCAAAGAGGACTCAGACATGGATGCCCCTTATCTCCCCTCCTCTTTCTATTAATAGTGGAGGGTCTTAGACAAATGATCCTAGAAGCAAGGAGAAGAGGAGACATACAAGGTATCAAAGTAGAAGTAAACCTTCATATTTCTAATTTATTGTTTGTTGATGATATTATCATTTTCAGTGATGGAAGTAGGAGTGATATTCAACATATTAAATCCATCCTCAATCTGGTCCTAGTAGCTATAGGTATGTGTATCAATGTACACAAATCTTATTTGATTCTAGAAGGGTTGTCAAGGACCAGAATTGGGAGGATTACAAAGGCTCTTCCTTTTGAATCCAAGATGATGAAGGAAAACTTCTAGTACCTGGGATTCCACCTTAAGCTAGATACCTACAGGAAACAAGACTAGTACTGGCTGGTGGGAAAAATTGAAAATCGTGTAAAACACTGGAGTTATAAATGGTTGTTGAGAGCGAGAAGATTGGTTCTGAGTAAGTCGGTTCTTATGGCCATACTTGTTTACCGAACTGCATTAACATGGGTGCCTAAAGGAATTCTCTCACGGATAAGGAAATTGTGCAGCAGGTTTCTGTGAGCCAGATCAAAGGAAGACTCAGTTCTTCCATGGGTGGCTTGGGAGAAAGTAGATAGACCAAAGGAATGAGGGGGTGGGGCCTAAAATATCTTACAACTATTCCATCCTTGTTAGTAGAAAAACTGAGATGAAGACTTATATC
Source organism: Pinus tabuliformis (assembly GCA_031772625.1). NCBI lineage: Eukaryota > Viridiplantae > Streptophyta > Pinopsida > Pinales > Pinaceae > Pinus > Pinus tabuliformis. The sequence goes on along the minus strand of CM062808.1, from coordinate 780,935,766 downwards.
AGTGGAGAATTTGTGGACGATGATCATCAAAAGAAAATATATTGATCTGATGCCCAAAGACGAATGGCTGAGGAAACCAGACAAGAGGAATCCACAAGCATCAGTTGTTTGGAAGGCAACTTTGGAATCGATTAGGATCATCAAAGAAGGTTTATCTTGACATGTTGGGAATGGAGAGAAGGCCAGACTTGGTATGGACCCTTGGGTAGGATGCAATGAGGGATATGATTTATCAAGAGAGATTATATTTCATGCTCACAAGGATGTATTTGCCTAAACCAGATTGAGAAGGAGGGTCAATCAATGATATGGTAGCAAGCATGGAAAACAATGAAGGATATACAAATGGAGCCCTAATGGATAGAGGAATGACAGAATTTCATTAGAGAGCTTCAGAGAACTAATGTCTGACTATTGGACCAACCAAACGTGCTGAGATGGGTACATGCCATGACCAGAAAATACTCCCCAAAGTACAGTTACAGTCACCTAATGATAAGAAGGGAGTGGAGTGCACAAGAGTGTTGCTTCAAACCTCTCTGGAAACTAAAAATCCCTGCAAAATCAAGACTTTTTTCTGGTGTATCTTAAGAAATAAAGTCCCAACATGGGATAACCTCCAAAAAAGGAATAAGATGGGTTCTGGTTGGTGCACTCTTTGTAAAAGAAAGGAGGAATCAGTTCATCACCTTTCGTTAAAATTTTCATTCAGTAAAAGTACTTGGGATGAAACCTTGACATTAGTGGGAAAAATCAGGGATGGGATGGAGACAACATTGGGGAAGCATGGCAAAGATGGGGGGATGAGACCCAAGAGGAAAACGTAAAAAAATATTTTGTTAATTATCTCATGGGGCATCTGGTTGGCATGAAATAGGAGCATATTCAAGGACTTGGCACCCGCTCATGTACCCATTGCTGTAGAATGTGCAACAATTTATGGCCTTATACCCCTACCAAATATTGTAAAGAGTACTAGGTAAGTTAGAGAAGAACACATCAGGGGAGACATTCCGTGGGCTTATTTTGATGGAGTGTCTGATCCACAAAATATTTGTAGGGTAGGATTTGTCATCCACGCCAACATCCAAAAAAACTTAAAAACAGTGGTGGGCCTTGGCTCAGGAACAAATAATTTCGTTGAACTGCAATCCTTAAAACTATTACTTTGTTGGCTTATACATCTGGGGATGGGATCGGTCCATATTTTTGGAGATTCTCATAATGTTGTAAAATGGTTTAATGGAGAGCACATATGTCAAAACTACATGTTGATTCCATTGTTATAAACAATTTTACTTTTAAAACATTGTTTTGACTTTATCACTATCTGTCATATTTACAGGGAATGAAATCCAGTTGCAGACCTCCTATCTAAGGAGGGCATACAACAAGCTATGGGTATCTGGCGTATAACAGAAAATGACAAGGACATGATCTGTGTGTCAGTGCAACCTCCGTTCTTCCCATGAAAAATTTGTGTTACTGCTCTGATTGAGATACAATTTATTTTTGTTTTTTGATTATGCTATGTATACAGAGGTGTTAAAAAATTGATACTCTGAAAATATCTGTTATTTGTAATTTTGTATAAACTGTTTGTTCCTATTTGGGTTGTTTTCCTAAAAAATGAGAAGGCGTAGAAAAATTCTTTAGCTCTTTTTTTGCATTATTGGGTTTGAAGAACTACTCTATGTTTACCAGTTGGATATACAGTACATTGAATGTTTAAATGCGTCTACAAATATAACTTTTTATTGCCTTATAGAAAATTCGATTTTTTCCTTGGAAAAATAAATAAATTTTTATTAAAATTATATTTCCAATTTACATTAAAAAAAATTTATTTATATCATTATATTTATTTCAAAAATACAAATATTAAATTTTTTATATAGTTTAGCAAGTGGATAAAGTCTCAAATCTAAAGTTTTAGAATAGACATAAATAATTAATGAATTAGAGTTTTAAGTTTATTTTAATCTTACAATTAATAATCTAAATTCATTAATTTTTTATTTCTATTATAATATTTTAGATTATTTATTAAAAATATTATTTAGTATTTTTTTTGAAAGAAGGAAAAATGTTATAATAGCACAATATTAGGGAAAAAAACCATATATTCAAAGGAGTATAGATACTTAAAAGTTTGATTCAACGAGATTTTATAGAACGGAACACCAATATTATGATAGAGCTAAAACAACGGATCACAATATGCACATAAAACGGGTGATAGCCAGTAAATTAACAATTTCTTTTAAAGGTGCAAATATACACCGAAGGAATTGAACATGCCTATGATGTTGTTGCAAAAATGTTGTAGCAAAAGAAATATAACAACCTAAAGGGTAGAGGATGGAGGGGAGGAAATATGTTCGAGCTTGCAATAATCTGACACTTGTGTTGATGCCTTTCTTACAGATGTTGCTCAAACCACCTCGCTAAATCATTTTTCTTCAATCATACCACTATGTCAAAATCCTATATACATATTATATCAAATCTATAACATAGAAGGTAATGAGGAGAAACATTACCATAGGTCCTCGTGGGACTAAAGTTAGTGTGTGTTGATAATGAATTTAAATAAAGAGCATCTTTCACTGGAGTGAGTGTTGATAATGAGATTAAATAAAGAGCATCTTTCACTAGAAAGACTTTCAAATTCCATGACATTCTGGAATCAACATAAAGAAGAGGGTTTGTTTTAGAATTTTAGCTATCTGCTTTTAAAATTTTTAAATTAATTTGGAAACATTCTTTTGGAGCCATTAATTCCAGTTTTAAATTTAAATTTAAGTTTTTTCTAGCAAAGACTTGTTGGAATTGCAAATTTAATTGGTGTAGTTTACACAATCCAAGTGTCCAAGTAAACTTTCAAGGCATTGTATCGGCATTCAAAAATACAGTTTTAAAAATGAAACATTAAAATTTTCTTTCTTTCTTTCTCATCTTTCTAGAAGTAATTACGGTTTCCTTTACATAGACCCTAGAATAACGAATGACCATGTTTTTAAAAATGAAACGTTAAAATTTTCTTTCTTTCTTTCTCATCTTTCTAGAAGTAATTACGATTTCCTTTGCACAGATCCCAGAATAACGAGTGACCATGTAAGTTAATAGTAATTAAGAAGTCTTTATGTCAAGCATTACCATTCCTAAACAAAAAATTACCCATAACATCTCAGGTTAAACATGATTTAAGGTCGGACTTTATCATAATTAGTTAAAGCAATTTTCTGTGGGATTTATCTTAATAATCCCCAAAGCCGAATTTATATTTTCAATTAAACATTTTATATCATTCTACCTAAAAAAAGCCTTAAAAACCTAAAGAAATTATTTAAAAATACATAATTTAATGTAAATCTTATCATGCTGAAAATGGCTTCTTTAAATCAAATTTAATTTAAGGTGTTTGTTGCCCACTACATCATAGGTATCATGGATTTTGAACATGAAGCTCCATAACCACATCTTAAAAATGAATATATTTAGTTTTTTTCTATGATATATAAATAAATATTCCACTGCATATTAGACTTATCAGAATCAACCTATGTAAAACCCTTGCACCTTTCCTAGTAACAAGATGATGATAAGTCATTATATTTTAATAAAATAATAACCCTTTTCTTGTAAAACTTCGGTAATTGATCTCTTGCATGAGCATGCTTATTTATATTTTAGTTTCATTATCATAATATAGTGATGCATATTTATTTCTTATTTCTTAGTAATTTAAATATGTAATATAATTGTAAAAGTAAGGTTATCAAGTTTTTATTAATAGAAAGATTTAAATGTGAAAATTTTAAAAATAATGCTAATTAAAAGTGAATTTGATTAATTGTAAACTTTTTATAAATAAATTAAAAAGTAATTATATTTAATAAAGAAAATAATTATAACATATTCTTTTAAATGGAAATATTTAGTTTAAATGAAAGTGAGTTATTTAATTGATGTGATAATTTTTCCATCACATGAATGTTAACATTATTAATAATTTTGTTAATATGCTTTACTTTTCTTTAATAACGAGTGAGTAAACATTTTCCTTATTTTTAATTTGAAACAATATAGAAGCACTCCTCACTCTTGATTTGAAGGAGTACCTTCTAAGTATATGATATGCATTTATAGTTTGGAAAGTTTTCACATTATTGAATTGTTTATTTTACATATATTTGTTTTGTATGTGGAATGGAGAAATTATAAATCTCAATTTCATATTAACAAAATATATATGTAAAGGGGATATATATATATATATATATATCTATATATATATATATATCTATATATATATATATATATATATATATATATATAATATATATATATATATATATATATATATATATATATATATATATATATTAAGAGTGTGTCTTTCTTTGGTAAAATATTATAGGTTCAAATTCAAAGAGGATTAAAATACATATACCTTTATAAACTTTAAATGAAAAAATCTCATATATCAATTTAATATCTAATTTAGCCATAATATTAAAATTAAATTAAATTATTATTATTATTATTCTTTTTCAAAAACATTAAAAATAAATAAATAACAAATTTAATTTTAATTTAGATATTAAAAATTAATTAAATATATTTAACCCTACTTTATTGTGGAGATTCTTAATTTGAAAATAGGTTTTGTTATAATATCATGGGCCATTACTATGGCTTATCAATATTACATGCCCAAAAAACCATAACTCATTTCATATGACACTTATTCATATAACATTTTTTTTAATTAATTAATTTAATTAAAAGGATAAAAAAAGACATAACTACTTTGGAGATAAGTCTCAATCATTTATAATGATTTTTGTATACCACTATGAACATTCTAGAATATTTCATGGAGGTTAAATCTTTACGATTCACTTATTAATTATTGATAAGAATTCATAATTGAATAATGTGGCCTCCAAGCTACCCAATGTGAGAACATGGGTGTCATGATCTTTGTGAACACAATATTAAAACCAAGAAATATCCAACTATTGCATTTATGAATTTGGGGTTGATTTATTTATGACTTTTAGGTGGGTGTGTATATCTTTGTATGTTGATTGGTGTTGGGAACTTATGTGTTATTTAGCTCATACATGCAAATGGATATATGTATTCTTCTTTCTGCATAAGAATATATACATATGCACTTATTTTTGTATGTAAACTTATGCCTTCATCAGTGGTGTTCAGATCTTATGTGTTATTTAGCTCATATATGCAAATGGATATATGTATTCTTCTTTCTCCATATATATATATATATATATATATATATATATATATATATATATATATATATATATATATATATGCACTTATTTATGTATGTAAACTTATGCCTTCATCAGTTACCTGGTGCATTTTTTATCAGCAGTTGTAGTGTATTACAAAGTTTATTAGGTTGCATTGACTTTTAATAAATTTAAAAAATTATATTCGTGTCACTTGGCTCCCCACCCACTAATTTCTTAGGGATTTGAGATTATTCCAATTCTAATAAGTTCATATATGATAAGTTCCTTATTATTATTTATAACATCCATTTATATATAAGAAAATTTTATTTAGCAAAATGGTCTATTACTTTAAATAAATTTAAAAAATTAGATTCATGCCACGTGGCTCCTCACCGACTAATTTCCTAGGGATTTGAGATTATTCCAATTCTAATAAGTTCTTCATTATTATTTATAGCATTCATTTATATATATAAAAAAATTATTTAGCAAAATGGTCCATTTTACAATAAGAGGTGTAATTTTTTTTTACTTAGTTTCCGAAGAATCCACAATAAGAACCATTTTCTGCCAACGTTTCAAATCCCAACCGGGATCCATCATCAGGACTACTTGAATGCTTGATAGAAGAATAGCTAATTTGAGAGGTCTGCAGCTCTTCTTGCTATCTTTGCTCTAGATTTTTCGAGTAAAATGATTTCACTCCAGGTATCCCCTTCGTATATGGAAATGATTCTGGATTTAAGACCTCTATGGTTTATTTCTTTTGACATAGTTTCCGGAGAATCCACAGTAAGAACCATTTTCTACCAATGTTTCAAATCCCAATTGGGATCCATCATCAGGACTACTTGAATGCTTGATAGAAGAAGAGCTAATTTGGGTCTCCAGCTCTTCTTGCTATCTTTGCTCTAGTTTTTTCGAGTAAAATGATTTCACTCCAGGTATCCCCTCCGTATAGGGAAATGATTCTGGATTTAAGACCTCTGTGGTTTATTTCTTTTGACTTAGTTTTCGGAGAATCCACAGTAAGAACCATTTTCTGCCAACGTTTCAAATCCCAACTGCGATCCATCATCAGGACTACTTGAATGCTTGATAGAAGAAGAGCTAATTTGGGTCTGCAGCTCTTCTTGCTATCTTTGCTCTAGATTTTTCGAGTAAAATGATTTCACTCCAGGTATCCCCTCCGTATAGGGAAATGATTCTGGATTTAAGACCTCTATGGTTTATTTCTTTTGACTTAGTTTCTAGAGAATCCACAGTAAAAACCATTTTCTGCCAACGTTTCAAATCCCAACCGGGATCCATCATCAGGACTACTTGAATGCTTGATAGAAGAAGAGCTAATTTGGGTCTGCAGCTCTTCTTGCTATCTTTGCTCTAGATTTTTCGATTAAAATGATTTCACTCCAGGTATCCCCTCTGTATAGGGAAATGATTCTGGATTTAAGACCTCTGTGGTTTATTTCTTTTGACTTAGTTTCTGGAGAATCCACAGTAAGAACCATTTTCTACCAACGTTTCAAATCCCAACCGGGATCCATCATTAGCTCTTCTTCTATCAAGCATTCAAGTAGTCTTGATGATGGATCCCGGTTGGGATTTGAAACATTGGCAGAAAATGGTTCTTACTGTGGATTCTCTGGAAACTAAGTCAAAAGAAATAAACCACAGAGGTCTTAAATCTAGAATCATTTCCCTATATGGAGGGGATACCTGGAGTGAAATCATTTTACTTGAAAAATCTAGAGCAAAGATAGCAAGAAGAGCTGCAGACTCAAATTAGCTCTTCTTCTATCAAGCATTCAAGTAGTCCTGATGATGGATCCCAGTTGGGATTTGAAACATTGGCAGAAAATGGTTCTTACTGTGGATTCTCCAGAAACTAAGTCAAAAGAAATAAACCACAGAGGTCTTAAATCTAGAATCATTTCCCTATACAGAGGGGATACCTGGAGTGAAATCATTTTACTCGAAAAATCTAGAGCAAAGATAGCAAGAAGAGATGCAGACCCAAATTAGCTCTTCTTCTATCAAGAATTCAAGTAGTTTTGATGATGGATCTCGGTTGGGATTTGAAACGTTGGCAGAAAATGGTTCTTACTGTGGATTCTCCGGAAACTAAGTCAGAAGAAATAAACCACAGAGGTCAAAAATCAAGAGGTGTAATTCTTTTTTTCCTTAAGTTAAAGTTGAACCATGCCAAAACAACAGACAAACAAATGTCAAATGGAGATGAAAAAGGTAGATAATGCCTAGCCTGACCATTTTAAAAATGGAAACACCTTTGGTGTAAATATCAGATAGGGAAAATCCACCATTAAGACCCAAATATGCACAAAACAATGAATCCAAAAAATCAAAAAACCTGTCAACCACATAGAAGTGGAAATAGGAGCTCTGAAATACTAGCCATTCGAAAAAGAGCAGGAAATGTGCCAACTTCAACACCAGTCAATATGGTAGGAACTGATATTTGTCCCCCTCCTAAATATAGAGAACTTTATGTGCCTCGGGCACACAGCTAGACCCTCCTTAGACAGGACAACAATCACAAAGTTGAACTCCCTATGTAAATGTACAAAAGAGATCACATGAAAGAGTTCCTTGATCGGGATAACCCTTTTCATTCGATAGTCCATGTGCCGAGGGGCGAAAGATGAACCATTATTGACCCAATATATAGAAACTTATGAGTCTCCAAAACTGTTGGTTTCCTCCAATTTTAAAAGTTTGGCTCACGAGGTCATCTCTATTATTTGACCCCTGTCCACCTCTCCAACAAAAAAGAAAGTAGTGTTTCTTAGATATATAAATACAGGCACCACAACCACAAATGTTATTTTGGGCCATCAAAATATCCTTTTAGGAAATTAGACTTAGAACCAGTGTTGCACTAATTGCCAAAAAATCATGATAAAATCGTTTTATCGCGATTTTTTCAAAAAAAAGATAAAATCAGGTGATAAAATCGAGTTTTTTTTTAGCTGATTTTTATGAAAAAATCGCGGAAAAAAAACATATATATATATATATATATATATATATATATATATATATATATATATATATATATATATATGTATATATATATATATATATATATATATATATATGTATATATATATATATATATATATATATGTATATATATATATGAGGAGGAGGAGGTGACCCATCACCAGTAGAGGACGTGGTCTACCTCCTGTAGCTCCTAGTTCTTCAGCGTCTAGAGCACAGCAGAGTCTACTGCCAACTCCATCGACATTTACATCTAGAGGGGCAAAGGAAATCAGTAGTATTAGACTTTAGTTATTTGGTTCATTTCATTGTATATGACATTATGACTCATGATATGAGATACATTATTATATTTTTTGTTGATATTTTGAGGCTGAGTTGGGAGTCATGAGTCAGGACTTACTATTCAAGACATGATCCACTTTTATGTGTGATGTGGCACTAGAAATGATATTAAACATCTTACATATTAGTTCTTTTATCATATTTATGTGTCAAGGTATTTATTTTATGTTGTAGATACTTTAGAAATTAAAAAAATTGCAAAATAAGGAATATTTTTGTATGTTACGATTTTTCCCCTTTTTTTTCCCGATTTTTACGATTTTTTCCCCGCGCTGATAATATCCCGATAACGATTAGTGCAACATTGCTTAGAACTATGATCCATCAAGGTCCTTTAAAGTTTATTGACTGCATGTTTCCAATACTCCATATAGTGGGCACATATGTAAGAATCAGTGAGCTTAATGTTGTAAGGATGGTCATCCAAAATCGTTGCGTTCTTTCCCATCCATACACCCTAGACCAAGAAAAATGAAAGTTCACCTCGTATCGAACCCATGTCCACCCAATATTTAAAACAATCCTCAAGGGAATCAAACCTCTAATGTTCTAAAATCTTGAGTTCTTGTAAGACATAAAGCCAAGTACCCCTCACCCAAGGACATTCCAAAAATAGATGCAATGCATTCTCAGAATCATTGAGGCATAGGAAACATATGTCCAGTCCATGGAATTTTTTTTAGCAAGGATGTTACAAGTAAGGATTCTATCTCTGCATACCAACCATCCAAAAAGCACCAATTTTTGGGGCAAATGCCATTTCGAGACTACGTTGAACCAATGTTTTTCTAGAGAATTATGCATGGAGGAGTAAATATAAGAATATATACCTTTGACTAAGCCCTTATCATATTTCTTGTCTACCCACCAACACATTTTTCCTCGTCCTGGTTGAAAGAGGTACCCACCTTAGATAAATGCTAAATGCAATTGTTTCAATTCAATTTAATATTTGATCATAATATTTGTCTCCATTTGACCCATTAGTAATTTGACTTGTCAATTACTTTCACTTCCTTTTCTTATCTAGCATATTCTAATTATTTCTTAATTTCCCTTATTATATTATTGATATTTTTCCAGTCTAATTTAATCCTACATAGTAACTCTAATAATTTTAATAATCTAATTCATAAATTTTTTATTTACAATTTAATATTTTAATTTTATTTATTAATAAAATTATTTAATAATTAATTTTCATATTTTATCTCAATTAGAGTAATTACTTATTTAACCCATCAATTTCATTCAATTTTTTTTCTAATTTGACTTATTCTAATTATTTCTTAATTCTCTTATTTGACTCATTAGTAATAATTGATAATAAATTAATTAATACAAATATTTTTGTTAACGTCTACATTTTTTTCCCCAGGGAAAAATCACATTTTTCATTAGGATGTTCAAAATTACATATTGTAGATGCTTCAGGAAGCATATGCATAAGAGGGTGGCTATTGCCACAACCTGATAAACTGTCAAAAATATGTCCCAAGATTGGAGACTGATAAGTTAAATACAAATTTACATGTTTGTAAAAAAAATATACGTGAATAGTCTGATAAAAATATAAATTGTCATATCACATAATCATCATAAATCAGGGCCTGATTGCCCCAGCATGCTGCTGATCATTATATGGTTTATGAAAATATTGGTAGTATTTGTGCCCTATCTTCGCCTAGATCATCCAATGCCCCCGAGGTTGGAGCGCAACATCCTTGGATAGTTTGTCAAAAATCTAGTTGTGCTCCCTATATATGTGATGACAAATGATGGTGTCAAATTGTGATTTCAGTAGCAAAGCCTCATCCAAAATATTCCCAAGTGTGTGCACGTGACAAACAGATTGTTGATTAAACCAATTTATGATGAGTTTGGAATCACCAAAAATCTGAATGTGTCTACAGCCCTTCTCAAGTACAAAGTGTAATAAGTGTCAGAGGGTAATAAGCTTAGCATAGTTATTTGTTCCTTCTCCTAGACCCATCTGAATTTTGAAAAAAATATTGGTTGTGAGATGAAGGAGCACTCCCCCTCCACAACCATTTTGCTGAGCTGATCCATCAAAATATGCACATGGTAAATTCCTATCTATAGTTTCTGCAATAATAGTGTGGGGAGGGTGTGGGTGATCATCCTCCGGAATATTGTTATAACATGAGATAAGATGAGTTGAAGATTGTGTCCATAGAGGTGTGATTCCCTTGAATATGAGCTTGTTTTCATGCAACCATATACACCAATAGATCACGAGAGGGAGGTTCCTGATTTTGGTTGGATGCGCAACAATTCACCATGTTTGCCAAGTCTCCAAAATATTTATACCTTGCCATCGTTTGGAGAGGTGAATGCTATCCCAAGTGGGACATTTATTATGAAGGATACACTGCATGAATAAATTTTCTCTTGGAGGTGCTTTCAACTTCTAGAGAGCGCGCCACCACGAGTCAATTACAGGTGGCTTCTGATCCAATAATATTAAGGGGTAACCTTCCTTAGGAGAGTAGGAACCATGTTGTGCATGTAACCAAATGAGCTCATCCTCACCATCTGTGATCCGAACATGTGATTTAGAGAGGGCGTTAGTGTAGGAGTGCCATTCATTATGCCAGATATCTAGAATTCCTAACTGGTCAGCAGATTTCTAGGCTTGTTTGAAAATAGATAAGTTGTCCGGATCAACAATGTGTGCAAAGCAGGAGATACCTGAGTTCGAGAGAAATTGTATGAGCTCTGGTGGAAGATGAAATGCGTTCCCACATCCGGAACAAGGGTCCATACCAATGCGGACCAAGTCACCAGATCTAACCCTACATGCCAGAGCATCACAAATGTAGGATATAGAGTTCAATACAGCTCACCAGATAGTTGAGATGTTAGATATGTTCCCAGTCAGGACACCTGATCCAATCAAGGAGGTGGAGTGGGCTGATATATTTTTGAATGACCACCTCGGCCCACAAATTCTTTGTAGTGAGAACATGTCATCCCATCTTGGCAGCTAGTTCTTTTGCAAAGGAATCAATGTTTTTCCTGCCCCATCCTCCCCGTTTCTTAGGAAGGGCGATGTGATCCCATCTGATCCAATCATGATTTTTCCTTCTTGTTTCCCCTTCCATAAGAATCTACAACAAAGTTGTTGAATTCTAGCCAAAATGCCCCTTGGAATCCAAGCCAAGGACATCCAGTACACTAGAGTTGCTTCCATAACAGATTTAATAAGAGTGAGGCGACCAACCCTAGATAGCCACCTATAGTGCCAGATATCCAGTATCCTTTCAATCTTAGCCACTAGCCATATCCAATCAACTATTTTGTAGTGAATGGGCTTGAGTCGAAATCCAAGATATATGAGTCCATCATCAAAGGGAATAATATAAAAGGGAAATCTCTAATGGGAAAGTGAGATTCATATTGGGAGCAACCAATAGAAGTCAGAGTCGATTTTTGTTAATTGCACTCCATGTCAGTAGCAAAGTAGAAGGACTTGAGGATAGAAAATAATACAGATGAATTTCCAATCGATGCATTAAGGAAAATTAGGACATCATCAATAAAGAGAAGGTGGGATATGATTCATCTGTTGGTAATTTTAATACCATGTAGCCTACCCAATCTTCTTTCCTGAGAGACGAGTTGATTCAAACCTTCCATGACTAGCAGAAAAAGAAGGGGAGAGAGTGGACAACCTTGTCTAAGACCTTGTTCAACATGAAAAAATGGAGAGGCAGAAACATTGATAAGAACAATATAAGAGACATTGTAAATCGAGCACATGATCTAGTTAATGAAAGTTATAAGGAAACCCAAGTGAGTCAACAATATTCTCAAATATAGCTAGTTGGTACAATCATATGCCTTTTCCAAGTCAATCTTAAGGATCATACTGTTTACCTTCTTGATCTTGATAGAATAAAGAACCTCCTGTGTAGTGACAACAACTTCATGGATCTAATGATGATTAAGGAAGGCAAACTATTTCGAAGAGATGTGGTCAAATAAAATAGGCTTTAGGTAGTTTGCAATGATTTTGGCAATGATCTTGTATATGCAGTTGCAGAGAGAAATAGGCCTAAAATAATTTAAGGTCTAGGGAGAGTCATGTTCGGGGATAAGGGCGATGAAAGTCGAGTTGAAAGCATCATACATACTTCCACTAGCCCGACATTCCTTAATGACCTGAAGTAGATCATTTCCCAACACTTTAAATAAGGCTAGATAAAATTCAACCGACCAACCATCTGGCCCAGGACTCTTATCTTTATTAAACCATTTAAGAGTGCCTTTGAATTTGCCCATAGATACAGGCTTAATGAGATCCTCTACAGCGTCCTGATTGAGAAATCGAGGGAACAATCCATCTAATTTGATTGTCTGAGCGAGAGTAGCTTCCTGAGGTGCCTTAAAGAGATGTATGAAATGAGATGTACCGAGGTTGGCCAATTGGTTGAAGTATTGTACCCAATTACCAGTATCATTCTCCAAGTGCCAAATCGTGTTGATGGCACGACGAACATTTGCAAATTGATGGAAAAACTTAGTATTTTCATCCCCAGATTGTAACCATATGGCTTAGCTCCTTAGTCTCCAGGTTTCTTCTCTGTCCTTCAAAATTTTGGTCCTCTCTGCTTCAAGGTTTGTGAGGTGCTATTTAGCTTCAACAGAATCAAATCCCCTTCCATCCACTTCGACCAGATTAGCTAACTCTTGTTCAATATTGTTGAGCATGAGATCATCCCTCACCCTTTTAACTTTGGCCCATTTAATAGTTTTACACTTAATGTAGAGAATCCTTTTAGCAAAACATTCAGTGTGAGATTGACCAGGAGCAGGGGAAAGATATTTCCAATAATCAGAGACCATTTTGGTGTATTCGTCATCCTTGAGCCAGGTAGAATTAAACTTAAATGGGGATTTTGGATTCTGAGCAATGGCTGCAATCTCAAGTTAGATTGGAGAGTGGTTTGATAAATCTCCCTATGCCACCCATTGTCTATACTGGGAGAGACTTTCGATAAGAGCTTCCTTTAAGAGGAATCGGTCCAGATTTCTAGCAAGAAAAGCATCTCCAATTCTTCTGTTTCATCGGGTAGGGGGTTAGCCATAGGAATATCAATGAATTGGTTTTCATACAATAGAAGGCTAATGGAATCAGAAAGTGGATCAACCTGGGTATCGTGTCCTGGTGGGCTTGGTGCAGGCGATATGGACAAGCGGCTGAGACCTAATATAATTTCTTCTAATGCAGACTGGATTTCTCCTTCTCCTTCTATTGGGGGATCAGTCATCTATTGCTAGACTGACTGTTATAATCACCCCAACCCTTGTTATCACCCCAACCCTTGTTATAATCACCCCAACCCTTGTTATCGGCGCTTTTTATTACATATAGCCCCTTATCCTCTACCGGGACTATAATTCCCTAGGAATTACAGTAATACACTATCGTTGCTTTTAAACGAGGAAAATGCGTTTTTAAACACAAAATACACAGGTGGAGGCTTTCGTTCCAAAGGAACGGAAATACACTATCGGCGCTTTAATTTAAAGAAATGCGTTTAACGCAATTTACACTATCGACGCTTTAACTATAACCCTTCCGATAACCTCTTCCCCGATGCGATAACACGTGCCTTTCGGCAATCGCTGTCGGTGACCTCAATGCTCCCAATGCTAGCTCCGATCTTGCGATGTGATCAGCTTCGCGGACCCAACACCTTATTCAACCTACTCTATAGTGTTTCGGGTCTGAACAGTCGGAGTTTTAGACTTCGATGTTTCCAATGGTTTAGTTCTGTTCCCACTCAGCAATGTGACAAAGCTTTTAGACCCGACGAGGGTATAGTCCTTGTTCAATAAAAATTCAAGTCTGGAACTCTGTTCCGGCTAAGTAATTACACGATTTCTCTGTGTAAAACAGAATTTTAACCGCAGACTCTATATAGCAAATAAAGAAGCCAGAACCGTCAATATGAAGGAGACACAGGTTAATGGCTTCAACCGCCGCGTTAAATCAAGGCCAAATCATTGATATAAACTCAGAAGAAAAGAACCAAACCAATACACGCATACAATTATCAGTTTAATAGAGGACCATCAATTCAAACACACACAGAGAGGTTTTTTGCAGATAGTAATGCTTCTGGGCACTCTCTAACTTTGAGCGTCCCGTTATTTCATTTTATAAATAATAGATAAGCCCTCTCGGTCCTTATCTATACAAAAGCATGCCTTTTACATCGATTGTTTTAAAGCAACCATGCATAAAAACTTATTATCGCTTATCCATAAGCGATTATTACAGAATGCTTTTATTCTTAACTCTATCCCTATCTTAACTAGAAAAGCATGGAAACTGCTGGCTAAAGGACCCCACTCCTTTGCCTGTAGATTTTTTTTTATTTTTGGAATAAGTTTCAAGATTTTCCCTCCAAGTCACATGCTCCTGCATCAGACTCTTGAGGACAAAGTTCTTCATGGGCTCTTGTCCATGAGTTCATCTATAGAACTGTCCAGTTTCTGTAGCATGTCTTCTGTAACCCAAGTAACTTCAGCGGTTGGCATATCCTTCCATTTTACCAAATACTGGAAGTACTCTTGTCCCCTTATTTTCTTAAACACCTTCTTGTCCAGAATTCTTTCTGGCTGCAAATTCTTTGCTGTGGGTAACTGTTTTACTGAGTCAATCTCTTGGGTTCATTGATCTTGTGTTGTATCATCTGTAGTTTCACCTTCATACTTGTACAGGTCTACAACATTAAAAATCGGTGATATTCCAACATCAAGGGGTAGCTAAATCTCATGGGCATTTGCAGAAAATTTCCTTAACACTCTGCACGGTCTAATTTTTTTGAACTCGAATTTGTTACACTCCCTCTTTGGGAACCTCTCCTTTCTGAGGTGTGCTAAAACCAGATCTCCAACTTCAAAGTTCACCTCTCTTCTTCTCATGTCTGCTCTGGTCTTGTACTTGATGTTGCTATCCTGCAGCTGCTGTTTCACTTGTTCATGTATTGCTTGCATTTCTGAAGCAAAATCTTCACCCTCTGCACTTCTCATCTCTTCTTTTCCCAAGTTTCTTAACTCAGATACTCCTCTTGGATGCATTCCATAAACAATATGGAATGGACTCTGTCTTGTACTCCTGTTAGGTGAGTCATTATATGCATATTCAGCTTGTGCCAATACTTGATCCCATTGCTTTGGATGTTCGGCAGTAAGGCTCCTTAAAAGATTGCCTAAACTCATGTTCACAACTTCAGTCTGTCCATTAGTTTGTGGATGATAGGCAGAACTGAAACTTAATTTAGTTCCCAATTTCTTCCATAGTGTCCTCCAGAAATGTCCAACAAATTTGGAATCCCTGTCTGAGACAATACTCTTAGGCAACCCATGCAATCTTACAACCTCCTTAAAAAACAAATTAGCAATGTGAGAAGCATCACTAGTCTTATAACACGGAATAAAATGTGCCATTTTTGAAAATCCGTCCACTACAACAAAAATTAAATCATTACCTCTTTGAGTCTTTAGTAAACCCAAAACAAAATCCATACTTACCATATCCCAAGGCCTATCTAGAATTGGTAATGGGATATACAAACCTGTGTTTTGGCTCCTTCCCTTTGCATATTGACAGACTTTGCAAGTTTTCACATACTTCTCCACTTCAGATCTCATTTTTGGCCAAAAATAAAATCTGTTCAATTGTTCAAAAGTCTTCTCTACACTAAAATGTCCTGCAAGTCCTCCACTATGTTTTTATTTGATTAAATTCTCCCTCATTGAATAGTTTGGTATACACAACTGATTTTTCTTAAACAACAGTCCATCTTGTAAGAAGTAATCCAACCATCTACTCCTATCCATCAAAACAATATTTTTACAAGCTTCAAATGCCTCTTTAAAATTTGGATCTGTTTCATACAATTCTTTAAGAAAATCAAAACCCAACACTTGGATTTGACTCTCTTGAAATAATACATTCCTCCTACTTAAGGCATCTGCAACTTTGTTTGATTGGCCATTTATATGCTTAAAAAAAAAATGGAAACCTTGAAGATACTCTACCCATTTGGCATGTTTTTGGCTAAGCTTTGGCTGCTACATAATATATTGTAGTGCATGGTTATCTGAACTCCTTTGACATAAGTTAATGCCTCCATTTCTTCAATGACTGCACAACTGCATATAACTCCTTGTCATAAGAAGAATACTTCCTTTTTGAATCATTAAACTTTTCACTAAAATAGGTTGTTAGTCTATCTTCCTGGCTTAAAACACCTCCAATTGCTTCTCCGTTGGCATCACACTTCACTTGGAAAGGCTTACTAAAACCAGGTAGAACCAAAATAGGCTTTTCAGTGATTTTCTTCTTTAACAGCTGATTTTTTTTTTTTGCTTCAACAGTCCATCTAAATGGTTGTTTGTCTTTCTTTATGGTCTTAATAATAGGTGCATTAATCTTACTAAAATTCTTGATTAATTTTCTATAAAAGCTAGCAAGACCATGAAAACTTCTTACCTCAAAAACACTCTTGGGTGAAGGCCACTCCACGATTGCCTTGATCTTCTTCGGATCCATCTTCAACCCTTCAGCAGAAATTACAAAACCCAAGTACACTAGCTCTTCTTTCATGAATGAACGCTTCTTCAAATTCAGCAATAATTTCTCCTGCCGCAGCCTTTGTAAGACATAATTTAAATGCCTCATATGCTCCTCCTTAGACTTGCTTTAAACTAATATATCGTCCATATATACTATTACAAATTTACCAATAAAATCTTTAAAAACTTCATTCATGAGTCTCATAAATGTACTTGGTGCATTTGACAACCCAAAAGGCATTACTCTCCACTCATACAATCCCTCATTTTTCTTAAAAGCGGTTTTCCACTCATCCCCTTCCCTTATCCTTATTTGATGATACCCACTTTTAAGATCTAGTTTTGAAAAATACTTTGCTCCACTCAAGCAATCCATTAAATCTTCAATTCTAGAAAAAGGAAATCTGTACGAGATTGTGATTTTATTGATGGCTCTTGAATCTGTACACATTCTCCAGCCTCCATCTTTCTTTGGACTCAACATTGTTGGCACTGCACAAGGACTCAAGCTTTCTCTGATCAACCCTTTGTCAAGAAATTCTTGCACCTGCTTTCTAACCTCTTCATTTTCTGTAGGAGTCATTCTATAAGCTACTTTGTTAGGTAGACTTGCTCTAGGAATCAAATCTATATGATGGCTAATTCTTCTAATGGGTGGCAACTCATTTGGAAAATCATCAACAATAATATCACAATATTTATCCAACATTTCTTGAATTTCAATGGGTAAATCAGAAATTTTAGTAGAAGTCATTATTACCTTAGGCTTGCAAATTACAGCAAAATTTACCTCATTCTCTTCAATCTGCTTCAAGTATTCCTTTCCTCCTAATAACAGAGTTTTTGGATTAGTCTTCTTTCCTGGTACATCTTGTTCTTGCAGAGGCAGCAACGTATGATTGACACCATCCTTTCCAAACTTGTAGGTGTTTCGTTTTCCATCATGCATGGCTCCTCTATCATATTGCCAAGGTCTTCCAAGCAATATGTGACACACATCCATTGGCATCACATCATATACAATTTTATCTTTATACTTGCCCACCTGAAATTCGACTTCACACTATTCATTCACTAACAGTTGATGTCCCTTTTACAACCATGACACCTTGTAAGGTGTTGGATGTTTCATTGTCTTCAGCTTCAATTTCTCCACCACTTCTGCAGAGACCAAATTATCAGTGCTCCCACTATCAATGATCATCTGACAACATTTCCCTTGAACTTTACACACTGTCCTGAATAAAGTCTTTCTTTGTGATGGTTCAACTATCTCCTTTGCTGGCTTGAGCAAAACTTTATTAACTACCAAAGATTATCCCCTCTCTGGTATATTTTCTTCTTCTGCCACTGCTGCTACTGGTGCTTCTCCCTCAACTGGAGCAACAATTTCATTCCTCTGCCTTGTTCCTACATTCTCTTGGCACTCAAAAGCTCTGTGTCCCAGCTTGTTACATCTGTAACATCTTATTTCTCTTCCTCTTCCTCTACCTCCTCTTCCTCTAGAAAAACTCCCTCTGCCTCTTGCATCACCTCCTGTGGGTGCATGCTGGGTTGAGCTGCTGCTAGCTCCATCTTTAGGTGCTGTAGATCTTCCTCTACCACCTTGACTTCCCTTTCCTCGGAAAGTAGCTCTCCCTCTGGCAAACTGCTTCCTTATGAGTTTTTCTTCACCTTTCAGTGCTATCTAATAAGCTTCCTCTACTGTTTTAGGAGACAATAGACTTATCTCATCTTGAATGTCCATCCTAAGGCCATTCACATATCTAGCCACCTTCTCATCTGTATCCTGGGCTTCTCCAGCTCTTATGCTTACCTTGTAGAATTCCTCTGTGTATTCTTTCACTATCATAGATCTCTGTCTAAGATTTTGCATCTGTCTAAACAAAGTTTGCTGATAATTACTTGGTAAAAACTTACCTCTTAGCTTTGCTACCATTCTGCTCCAATTCTTGATAGGTTGCTTGCCAAGTCTCTTTCTTTCTGCCTGCACACCATCCCACCAAAGCGCTGCATGGCCTTTTAGCTTGGTGACAACAAACTTGACTTTCTTCTCATCTTCTGTTTCTTCATAATCGAAGAATTTCTCCATGCCATTAATCCAGTCTATCAATTCTTCTGGATTCAGTCCTCCTTCATATATTGGAACCTCAGTCTTTGGCCTAGCTGTGGATCTCAACACTGACTGGAAGAATCTCATCTCAGGGGTAACTGCTACAGCTTCTTCCTCTGTAGCTTCAACCTCAGGTTCACTAACATCTCCATCATCTATATTTCTGCCTGTTGTTAATGCATCCAATCTAGCTTGCATATGTTGCACAACTTCCATTACTTCAGCGTTTGCAACAGGCCATCCTCTTCCACCACATCCTCATCCTCTTCCAACTCTGAAAGCCATAGTAACTTTCCTTCTCCTACTTCTAAGATTCAATTCAATGTCAGCTGGTTGCTCTGATACCACTAATGGTGGGCTTGGTGCAGGTGATATGGACAAGCGGCTAAGACCTGATATAATTTCTTCTAATGCAGACTGGATTTCTCCTTCTCCTTCTGTTGGGGTATTAGTCATCTATTGCTAGACTGACTGTTATAACAATTCCCTGTTTCATATAACCATTCTTCCTTTTTATAATCACCCCAACCCTTGTTATCGGCGCTTTTTATTACACAGAGCCTCTTATCCTCTACAAGGACTATAATTCCCTAGGAATTACAGTAATACACTATCATTGCTTTTAAACGAGGAAAATGCGTTTTTAAACGCAAAATACACAGGTGGATGCTTTCGTTCCAAAGGAATGGAAATAAACTATCAGCGCTTTAATTTAAAGAAATGTGTTTAATGCAATTTACACTATCGACGCTTAAACTATCGCCCTTTCGATAAACTCTTCCCCGATGCGATAACAAGTGCCTTTCGGCAATCACTGTCAGTGACCTCAATGCTCCCAATGCTAGCTCCTCCTACTTCGATCTTGCGATGCGATCAGCTTCACGGACCTGACACCTTATTCAACTTGCTCTATAGCGTTTCGGGTCCGGACAGTCGGAGTTTCAGACTTCAGTGGTTCCAATGGTTCAGTTCTGTTCCACTCAGCAATGCGACAAAGCTTTCGGACCCAACGAGGTTATAGTCCTTGTTTAATAAAAATTCAAGTCTGGAACTCTGTTTCAGCTAAGTAATTACACGGTTTCTCTGTGTAAAACAGAATTTTACCCACGGACTCCATATAGAAAATAAAGAATCCAGAACCGTGAATATGAAGGAGACACAAGATAATGGCTTCAACCGCCACGTTAAATCAAGGCCAAATCATTGATATAAACTCAGAAGAAAAGAACCAAACCAATACATGCATAAAATTATCAATTTAACAGAGGACCATCAATTCAAAAGCACAGAGAGAGGTTTTTCGCATATAGTAATGCTTCCGGGCACTCTCTAACTCTAAGTGTCCCGTTATTTCATTTTATAAATAATAGATAAGCCCTCTCGGTCCTTATCTATACAAAATCATGCCTTTTACATCAATTGTTTTAAAGCAACCATGCATAAAAACTTATTATCTCTTATCCATAAGCGATTATTACAGAATGCTTTTATTCTTAACTCTATCCCTATCTTAACTAGAAAAGCATGGAAACTATTGGCTAAAGGACCCCACTCCTTTGCCTGTAGATTTTTTTTTATTTTTGGCATAATTTTGAAGGTTTTCCCTCCAAGTCACATGCTCTTGCATCATGTCCCCATGATTCTGCATGCTCAATGTTGAAATTGAGATATCCCCTCAAGATAATGTTGTCCACTTGCATATATGAATAATTGAGAAGTTTTCCCAATATACAACCTAATTAATGTAGGGACCATATACATTAATCAATCTCAAATCCCTCCCAAGATCTGAAGAAAAGATGTCAGACCCAATTAAGCCATCACCTCCCCAAATATTAAGCAGCTTGATTGCCCTAGGATTGTAACCAAAATAAATACCACCAGATCGTCCACGCACATCTAATGCATGAAAATTCCATCCAGATACAAGGGATTCAAGGGCAGGGATAATCTGGTCAATAAGTCTGAGGGTTTCTTGAAGGAAAATGATGTCCACCCTCTCAAGTTCGAGGAGTCTTTGGAAGGCTAGTTTTTTGGCAAGACTAGCCAACCCGCGACAATTGAAAGAGATCCACTTCATGGAGGACCAGAGGGAAGGGTGGTCATAGCTCTAAGGACCCTATCAATGGAGAGTTTTCTACCCTCGGCTACATCTAGACCAGCCTGGTGGAAAAACTTGGACATAAAAGAATGTCTACCCTTGGAAGATTGGATGATTTTAGAGGGGGAACGATACCAAGTCCGCAACAAGCATCAGATGATGATTTGACCAGGGAGCAAAGAAGATAAGGATGGCTCAGGAAATAATCATTATATGCCTCAGATGAGGGAGCAACAAGTGGGGCGTTAAGGATGGTAGGCAGGGTATCCAAGAAGGTGGGCGGAGGGGATACAAAGGGGAAAATAAGAGGGGGGGAGATATATGCAAATGATATGATGCATTGAGATAATGATTTAGTAAGAATAGATTTAGAAATAGAGGGAGGAAAATGTGGGAGAGGAGAGGAAAGATTACTCGGACTAAGGCTAGCAGCTGCCACGTGAGAATTGGTGATGTGAGGAGAGGGAGGCCGAACAGGTCCAGAGCACGAACCATGCTGCTGAACTTTTTTTTTTGGAGGACAATCGACAACTTTTGTAGGTTGCTTATCCCGTGATCCAGATGGCACATCTGCTTCTAGGTTATCAAGCTGAGGACCTATAGTAGAGTTGGAGGCTAGCAGTGGACATTCCTTATACAAATGTCCAACCTTATGACATCAACAACACCTGAAAGGTACTCCTTCATAATCAAGAATTTGAAGACAAAAGGTGTTCCTCCACTGAATATTCAGGTTAGCCTCCAAACCTTCACAAGTATCAATATGGACCATAATACGTGCCATTTCCATATTACTAGTGACAATATAGGATTTGTCATAATCCAAATAAGTCTCGAGAGCATTCCCAATGCGCTTGAAGATTTCCTCATACCATAGATGAAGTGGTAGACCAGGAAAACAAACCCAGATGGGTCCAACCCCCAATTGTTCACGCTTTAGGTCAAAAAGAGGGCTCCATCTGCTGAGCGAAACCGGTGCCAATTCAATGTACCAGAATTTAGATCAAACCCAAGATACATATTCATGGTGTTGAAAGCATAGAGAAAACCATCCACGGGATAAGGTGACCATCGAGGGTAGTTCTTCTAGTACTTAGCCCAAATTTCCAAGATCCATTGTCTGAGTCGGGTTGAGTTGTAGGAGCGACCCCGTACCCATCTGACCAGAATTATGTCAGTTGTGTCCAATACATCTCCCATATGAAGACCATCACAAAGGGTTAATGAGATCTTTTTGTGTTGCTCCTTAATGCACTTAGATTTCTTTGTGGACCGGGACGCTTTACCAGAAGGTGGGTTGAAGGGGGAAGTAGAGGATGTGCCCTGGTCTTCATAGACCCTAGTCTCTTTAGCTGAATCAGGAGGCGACAAGGTAGATCCCACGAAGAAACCAAATGAAAGGGGAATAGATTCCTGATGAGGAAAGGTAGGGTCAAATGATGCCGAAGGATGAGAACTGTGAGGTCCTAGATGCGGAGGGTTAGAAGGAAAATAAGCTGCAGAGGAAGGGATACACAGATGATCAAGCAGATTAGAGGAAACAGTAAGGTCCTTAAATTCTACATTTATCTCTAATAATTATGATTTATTTTCTCCATATATGATTGGTCTTGAACTCTTTGATCCTTCATTTCAAGATGGATAATGTGCTCACCTGAAATGTCAGCCACATCAACAATTTCACACATTTCTCTAGAAGCTTCATAATCATTATTATTATTAGTAATAGTAGTAATTATAAAAATATGTAATTATGTCGACAAACATGTCATGGTATTGACCCATGGTATTGTAATAAAAACTATTTACAAGTTAAGAATTTTCATGGTACAGTGGGGATGAATCTCCGTGGTCAAAAATATTGTTCAAGTGATATATTAATTATTTTTATAATTAATAATAATAATAATTTAAAATAAAATTATAATTTAGTTAATTTTTATGATTTTTTTTTAATCTGGGCAATGTGAGATGTATTGTGGTCTAAGTGTTTTGATTCTTATAATGGATTGAAGCCATTTAATTTATATGGTTGCGCTAGTTTATAAGTTAAACATATATACATTTAATAAAACATGTAACAATATTCTTAACCATGGATATTCACCTCCACTTTACCATGGATATTCTTAAATTGTAAATATTTTTTGCTACATTACCATGGGATAATACCATGGCTTACAAATATCACATGCCCAAAAACTCATAACTCATGTTCATATGACATTTTTTTAATTAATCAATTTAATTAAAAGGGTAGAAATGATGTTACTACTTTTGAGATAAACCAACATAGATGGATATTAACCTCAGATCTATCAAGTGTCGGGAGGGATCAAATCTCTTGAGTTGAAAACCTCAAGGGTTTTCACCTCGAGAGATTTGATCACTCTCAACGCTTGATAGATCAGGGGTTAAGATGGATCTAGGTTGGTTTCAGTCATGAGCTGTCACACAAAATTTATTGAAGATCTAATTATTCCTAACATTTTAATTAAGCTAAATATGTCTAAGATTAATCTAGTCATTTTAATTTTAAATTTACTCAGTTACCTCAATTTTTTGAGATGATAAAGCTTGTTAATAACTTGAATAATGAAAAATGATTAAATACAATTTTTGAATGCGAAGTGGAAATGTAACCGTGTTGAATAATATAAAATGTGAATAATAAGAATGTAGTCAATTACAAATATCTTTCATTGTGATCATTCTCAAACTATTTTCTTCTACTGTTCTTATCATCACACCAGTTAGTTTTTTCATCTTTTCATACTGATCATATAAAAAGGGCGATTGAAATCGTAGAACATTCAAATATTTAACTCGAGCTATTGTAGTAAATTTCATAACTTTTCTCTCTTGCTCTCCAAAATTAATAGTATCTTTCTCCAATGTCTTATGACTTTTAGAGTGTTAAACCCCAAGTAAGTTTCGATTGTTGTTGTTTTCTATTACTTCATTTCAATGTAAAGTGACTAACAATGTTGAATGATATAAAATGAGAATAATAAGAATGTAGTCAATTACAAATAGTTTATAGTTTCAATAAGTAAACATTTCAGGTAAGTGGACATTTTATTTAACATGAAAACTCAAGTATTTTATTTATTGTTGAATTACTATAACACAAAAATCAATGCATGTCGTTAATACTTTTTTTGTGCTTGCACTAAAATCAATGCACACTATTAATCTAATTACTTTGAAATTAATGTACATCATATATATAATTACATCAAATCAAAAATCAGCATCTACACTGAAATCAATGCATCTAGTGCAATCAATCAAATAAGATTACAAATCAACATATATACTAAATTCAATGCATTGAGTGCAAGCAATCAAATAGGATTAGAAATCAACATATACATCGAATTCAATGCATCTAGTGCAAGTAAGAAAATAGGATTAGAATCAACAACTACACTGGAAACAATGCATCTAGTGAAATCAATAAAATAGGATCATAAATAAACATCTACATTGAAAACAATGCATTTATTTCAGTGAAAAACCAAAATATTCATGGCTTTTTAAATCCAACTTCTTTTACCTTTTGTAAAAGCATTCCTCTTCCTCTATGGTTAATAATGTTCAATGTTATATAATATATGTATTTGTATCTGTGTATCTCTTTCTTCTTCCTCCCCCCCCCCCTCTCTCTATGCCTCTCTCTCCATCCCTTTGTCTCTCTCTTCTTCACTTTCTCTTCCCCCACCATCTATATATATCTCTCCATCCCTCCCTCTCTCTATCTCTATCTTCTTACCTCTATTCCCCATCCATTTATATATCTATCTCCCTCAGTCTCTCCTTCTTTTTCACCCTATCACCCCCCAAACAGACACACTCTCTCTCCATATCCATCTGTCTCTCTATTCCTTTATCTTCCTCCCTTTTCCTCTGCTTCTCACTCTCTCTCCCCATCCTCTGTCTCGGTCTCTCTCCTTCTCTTTCTCTTCCCTCCTAATATCCTCTCTCCATCTCTCCCTTATCACTTCCTCTCTCTCTCTCTCCACCTTTCTTTCTTTATTTCTTTATTATTACCTCCCTCTCCCCCCCTCTCTCCTTATCTCTCTCTCAAGTCCTCTCTCTTTTCCTTCATCTCTATCCCTTTCTCTCCCAACTCCTTGTGTCTCTCCCCCCATCACTCTCTCTCCCTCTCTCCACCTTCGTGTATCCCTCTCTTTCTCCTCCCCTTCTCTATTTCTTCCCTCCTTCACTCCTCTCTCTCTGACTCTCTCTCCATCTCTCCATCTCCCTCCACCTCTATCTCTCTATGTCTTTATTCTTCCCTCTCTCTATCTCTCTCTCTCTCTTCCCATCCAATTCAATCTCTTTGTCCCTCCCTCTTTCCTTATCTCTCTCAATTACTCTCTCTTTTCCTTCATCTCTCTTCCTTTCTCTCCCAACTCCCTCGGTTCCCCCCCCAATCTCTTTCTCTCTATCTATCTCTCTATCTTCCCTCCAACTCTGTCACTATCTCCCTCCCTCTCTCCTTCTCTCTCCTCCTTTCTCCTCCCTCCATATCTATGTCTCCCTCTCTCTCTCCTTTCCTTCTCTCTGTCTTCCCTCCTTATCTCCTTTCTCCCTCACTCTCTCACTGTCTCTCTTTTGTCACTCCCTCTCTCTCTACCTCTATCTCTCTATGTCTTTGCAATTAACTCCCTATATCTCCCCATCCAACTCTCTCTCTCTCTCTCTCTCTCTCTCTCTCTCTCTCTCTCTCTCTCGGTAACCTCCAACTCTTTCGCAATATCCCTCCCTCTCTCCCCGTCTCTCCTTCCCCGCCACCTTCTCTCCACCAATATGATCAGGAATTGTCACTATTATATGTAATCAATAATATATGTAAGGTCTAATATGTTTTACATTTTAATTTTTTATTGTGAAATTAGTTATGGTTTTTGGGCATATGGTATTGAGAATATTCACTTAGGTTGATAACCATGTTCCTCAACATGCTACATTTTACTTATAGATCCTTAATTTTTTCGTTTGTTGCACACACGTATTCATGGTTATAATATTTCATGATGTAATTGGGTATTCATTTTCATGCACCTTGCTGGTCACTAGAAAAAGGAATGCTTTGCTACATTATATTTATTCTTTATATCTTCTTAACACTCTTCTAAAACCAATGCTTCCCTATAATCCATGCAAAATACACACCAAATAAATCTATGGGGCCAACTTTGATTAAGGTATTCTAGGGGGCAATCATTTGCATAGAGGATTTTTCCCAAAGAAATCCCAATTTCAACCATATAATGTCAAGCCTCCTATTCCTTACATTATACCAATAGAGCAAGGAGCAAAAGGTCCCTAGTGGTTCAAAACTAGAATACAAGGAATTTGAGAAAGGCCACTCAAAAGAAAAGGTTTAGGATGTCGAAAAAACCAAAAATAGAAGGAAATTTCCCAATATTAAAAATAGCAAAAGGAATCATACACAAGCTTTACCTACCCTGCAAAGACTAGAGAACCATATATAATATAACCACACAAAAATATACCAAAGAACCATACACAAGAGCCACCTACCCTCCAAAAATAAAACCCATAAACAAAATCATCCATATCACACCCCCAAATCAACTCAAAAAAAATAGACATTCCATAATATTAGCAAGATACTAATCATGTCTCTTACCAAATTGGATTTGGGCTAACCTATATTTCTCTCCACAACATAGTTATCTTCTCCTAAACTTGATTTCATTATCCCACCTTTCTTTTGAACCCTTCACTAAGGATTATAAATCCTAGAACCAAATTTATGTTGAGCATGTCAATGAGGGGAAGGATTGTCCTTTCAAGCCTATGCTCCTGGCTTGTAATCCTCTAGTGTGGGAATTGAGTGGTATATGGCTATTAGATACAATCCACTAATAGTGACTGAGCCACATATGACCATTAAAGTTTGTTGCAATCACTCATTATAATCTAAGAATGTTAAGAAATTGAGTGACAGCCCCACCCCTCATTTTTTTGAAGGACACCAAGGCTAAATGGAACCCCTTACTATATCCTTTCTAAGTCCCTAAAAAAATTATATTTCTAGATTTGTTTAGTAAAATATTCCCCAAGTCTACCAATTTTTTATGTGTATGTTGTTACTGAAAGGGTTTTACTTTTAATTATATTTATTTTCGTTAACAAGAACCACATATATGTTTTTATTAAAAAAGATATGAGATAAATGCTCACAGTAATTACATCATACAAAGATATCACAATAGAATCCATGAGCTCGGTTTGAAAAAATAGAAGCTCTTTCATCTACCTATAGAATTTTTTACTTATTTCCTTCAAATAAAGTAAAGTAGTTTCAAGACTATTACACTTGTAGATATGCCAAAATTGGTCTAACAGAAAGAAAAATTTACTCAACATTTTCATTCAGTTTATTTAGTCATTTGAAGAGATATCCTCTTTGTTGATCCTAGTTCTAGCTAAATCCACATTAATGTTCAAGCATGATTTAGAGACCCTCCTATTAATTCAATAAATCTTAGAGTTTTTTATTCTTTAAGGTCTTTCCTACCTCCTTTCAAAGCAGGGGAGGGACCTAAAAGTTTCTTTAACACCTATAAAAAGGATGGAGAAGAGGAAGTGTTACCTTCTTCTACATTAATTGCAAATGCATAGTCACTTTCATTCTTTCTCTCCTTTTTTCCAA
The DNA here is from genome assembly GCA_031772625.1 of Pinus tabuliformis. Lineage (NCBI taxonomy): Eukaryota > Viridiplantae > Streptophyta > Pinopsida > Pinales > Pinaceae > Pinus > Pinus tabuliformis. The sequence continues at coordinate 780,907,603 of CM062808.1, read as the reverse complement.
AAGTGACTTCTTTTTCTACCCCCAATTCCTTGTCTAGGGGTTGTATGAAAGACCTCTTCCAATGAACTTGAGAACCTAGTTATTTATCCTTATATACATGTGCACTTCCAACTTCTTTATTTCTGTGGTGACTTACTTTCTATTGTGGTTTTTCGTGGATTGTCTGTTCACCCTTTGATTTTTTGTCTGTAGATCCAAAAACTAAAGATTATCGACAATTCCTGTTGTTTCTAGGTGAATGAAAAACCTATTTTCTTGGACCCTTAACATCTCTTGCCACCTAATTTTATGACCTATCCTCTGTTGAAACAAATTTTTCTTGTGGAATGGTTCCTACTTTCAAAGACATGAAATTCTTCTCTTCTTCAGATCTTTAAGCCTTTTTTGTGGCTTGTAGAATAGGGTCCTCTCCTAGATCTAGGGGTCCTTTTTATTCCATTAGATCTACATCTTCTTACCTCCCATGATAATTTTCCTTTGCTTCTTCTTGAGTGTATCTACTTTTTCAAGATCACCCACCAAAGAGGCGAATCAGTTCACTAATCTAGGATCTTTGTCAGAATCTACTAGTTTTATGTCCTATTGGATCGGATCTATTGGATTCTTGCTTGAGGAGGCATGAGGCTCCGAAGAATCGAGGGCTTAAAATTTATAATTTGTATATCAATTCACATGATTTCACCTCCTCTGAGTTTATCATTTTCCTCCATCTTCTTGGACATCTGTAGTTTCTCATTTCTTTGGGAAATTTCTTGTGAAGTACCCATGTTGATGAAAATTCTTACACTTGAGCGAGATCTAATTATAATCTACAAGCTGGATAAATGACCCATCATCTAGAGAGTGTTGGATTGCTTCAGCAAGACCTTTCTATAAATCAACTTCAACACAAATCCTAGCATAGGAATACATTGAATCTTTGACTGTTTCCCTATATATATATTTTCCCAATGCATTTCCAATATTTTTCAGTGTATCTTCACTCCAATAGTGAAGATGGAGATCATGGGGTAATTTGAACCAAACTATAATAACATATAGGACATTGTTCTTTGGGTCAAAATCCAGTGTCCATATGTCTAATTACAACCCTTGAGTTCCCATAAAATATGGTCCATTTCGGAAGATCAAATCCCTATCTTCTTTATGCTAAAAAAGGAAGGTGAAGAAGCCTTTCCCACAAAAAGCATATTCGATTTGGCCCTTAAACAAGGGTTCTTAGTTCCTTTCCACCCATTGCCTAAGGTAGTTGGGGGGTGGAAAAATTCCCATAAATTTCCCTACCAATCCCTTTTCAACAAGATTGAGAATTGTAGCTTTAGATCTATTGCGATTTACCAAGACCTTCAGGATACTTTCCAATCTCTTCACAAATTTATCTTTCTTAGATTTAACCACTTTCAATACATTATGAATGAGTGGATTGAAGGTAGATATTGTTGGAGAGTACATGGAGCGCAATTGAGGAGATTATGAAGAGGAGGGTAAGGGGATGGATCCCTCCGTGGTGGCCATCATTGCTCAAAACCCTAGATATATTGCGCAACCATTCCTGAGTGTTCCACGTCGAGTGAATATAAAAATCATGGTTGTGTAAGTTCTTATCACCAGTCTGTTGATAGTATTTCCTTCCACTATTAATATTTACCTCCATTGTAGAGTCGAGAAAGAAATCTCAAGCGAATTGACTAATTTTACTTATCTTTATTAACACTTCAATTTTATTAACAATGTTTTCCCAAAAATTATTACTAATCTATATAGAAATTATACAAATGTACTCAAAACTATATAGAAATATATATAAATTAAAATATAATGGAAAAAATATAATTAAATTAGTTAAAATTTGTTTTAGTTTTGAATTTATTAGTGGGCCTAATGGTTAAGAGCATGTGTTTCCTCCTAAGAGGTCACATGTTCAAAACTAGAAGGGGTAGAGTATGTATGCCTTCATAGACTTAGTAGTCAAATCACTCCACAGATGTGGGTCCCGTTAAATAATAATAATTAACTAATAAGAAGGTATAAAATAATTTGAAATGTAAATTTCTTCAAATTAAAAAATCAAATCAAAATCTTTTTTTTCGGAGTAGTCTTTTAAGTGCAATATTTTGGAGTTTCTAGTGGATTTTTTACCAGAATCTAGAAAAAAAAATGTGGGGCCAAATCTGGATTTTTATTTTACAAAATGGTCTTTTTTTATTGCATATATGGATTCAACACCCTAAAAAACCCCTAGGGCACTTCGATTGTGAAAATTTTATGTAACATACCCTAGTAACAATTTTTCTTTTCAAATTGATAAATCTATCCTATCATGATAGTAAGGAATTATACATATATGTTTATATATATTAAGTTTCATTACCATAATTTTTTTTTTTTTCTTATTGTCTGAGAAATTATAGTAGGACAAAGGTTCTACCCACTATACAACTAACATCAACTTTTAAGTTCATGACTAGAGGTTGGTCATGCATTGGTTACCTTTATAGTGTTTGGGGTTTGTTATCCGTGGGTGGAATGTTTCCAAATTTATATCTTGATTGAAGACAATATGCATCCTTACTCAACCTTATCAAGAGTGTGAACATATGTGTCACTTCTGAATGATCTAGAACCCATCATTATCACTTGTTAATGGGTGAGTCTACGTTTTGGGATTTGACACAAATCTATGACTCCCTGAACTAGGATTTTGGATTTGACACAAATCTACAACTCCCTGAACTGGGATTTTGAATCTGCGGTGGAGAATGTTTTAGGAATTTTGAGAGGTAACTACCTGCTTCCCTAATGTTGCGTGAGGTCCATTTTCTCTGTCTCGCTTTCCAGGTTGTCAATCTGCACTTCAACTGAGTTCTCATTGATCTTGAGAACATTTCTTTCCTTTCTTTGTTAATACACTTAATTCCTAGGAGGGATGAACCCTCTAGAAGTTGAGGGATTACTGATTCTAGGGTCATCTCTTCGTCTCACTGAGGTTCGAGATGTAAATCACCAGTGTTTCTACCTTTTCCTTCAGGTACAATTCTGGAAGCTCCGCCCTTTCATTGCATGAATTTACAGTTCATTTTTATAAATTTTATAGCTCTTATTTATGTCCATGTATTCTCATAGCACATGGTTAGGGTTTATACGACTATGTTGATGGTAGTGCATAATAGGTCCATTCTGCTGGTAAGTCACTCCTCCTAGGTTTCTTCTTTTGTTTTGGCTCTCATATCCTGTGTGGGTTAATTTGATAGCGATTTTTCTTGTCAGGGTTTTCTTTTGTTCTGGGGGGTTTCTCTACCACTATACTCCTTCAGGTGTCTATGTCACAATTTTATAATTTCCTTTCTATCATATCCATTTTCTACTCGTTTCTCAAAATGTTCATGCTTATGTTAATTCTCATATGTGGGGTTGTTTTCTTTTAATGGTACAGTGTTCTAAACTCACGAAATTTCATCTATCTGTCATGACTTACTTCTCTGCACCCGTTAGTGATAGTTCATTATTTGGTCTCTGATCTAGGTGTGGTTAAGTTACTGGTTAGGGTTTTTGGTAGCTCATTATTTAATAAATATTGCAAGCCTTATTACTGAGATAGAAACCCTTAAGAATTTCTATACTATGCAATCTTTAGTTTAGATAGGGATTAGGGCCATGACAGTGCCTTGAGTTGTATTTCATGGACTCAGTCAACTATTGTTTTTTATTAAAATCTCGAATTCTGAGTGTGACTATGAAAGAAAACATCAAGATTTATTTCCTTTTTTTTGGGGAAAACCCTCGTTTATTTATGCAATACTATGTATCTCTTTTACTTGATTTCCTATAACTGGTTATATTGCATATTTGTTGGATGAGATTATGAACATATGGTACTATTATTTCTAGTTTAATTGTCATGTTGCATGCTCAACACAAGTTCTAGCCGTTCGTGCAGGGCTAGATTTTTTCTTCGTTTCATACATATATATTTAGATTTGGAGGGTGATGAACCCTGCCCCGACATATATTTCATAAGGTTATAATATACATTTGATGATTGTGTAGGTGAAGGAATTAAGACCCTGTGAATCTCTTTCAATTCTCTTTTTTCTCAAATTAATAAATTATAACTCTTTTTTTAATTCCTTACATAGAGTAAATTTAAGGATACAAGTTCTTTATTATGTAAATTTCTGAGTTGTCTCTTCTTTTTTATTTGGCATATAATGTTTATACATTTTGTTATAATGTTTATAATTCATGTCTCTTTCCTATGTTATTAATTTTCTGCATTCTAGGGAAGTTTATGGGATTATCCCTAGGTTGCTAGTACCCTGACTCGGATTAGAGACTAACCTAAGTCTCCTTAGTTATGTTAATATTTCTTCTATAATAATGAATATTATTCCTTGAGAGTCCTTTTCAAATTTACTACCATATTACATAAACTTTATGTTTTCTTTATTTATACATTTATAAAAAGAAATAGGAAATCTTTACCTTGTTGTAGTTCACAGTTTCTTTGATACAACACATTAATAGTGTCAATCATATCTCATAGTCTAAATTTTCTCTAACAAACATAACTTTTATTTCCAAAACAATTCAATAAGTAATAAACAATACATGTTTTCCTTAGTACTTATCTATCTCCTCTTCAGTTAGTCATAGAATCTCGGGGAAATGAATGTTCCTCCCAACCTATGAGAATTTGTAACTTCAGTTATACCCCCTCCGAGCCAATTTCATATTCAACATAGTCTCAAATTTAAAACCTTAATAAGTTTTCCCCAAGACCACATGGTCCCAACCAACTTCAGTTAAGGGTACTTAAACAAAGTTCCACTGGTCGACCAGCTCAGGAACTCTGTGTCTAGAAGCATCCCTCCTCCCTCTACAACGTCCAATCAAAGGCTCAATGATATAGGAGTCTCTTTTTACTCTCAAGTTACCTAAACTCCCTCATAGCCTATTGGATTCCCTTTTCCTTTCTGATAATTTTTGTCTAAAGGGAGAGAGGTTAGGTAGGAAATTATCTCAACCCATAACCGTCTTCAACTATCTCTGAATATGAAATTCACTTTTACATTACTTTCCCCGTAACTTTGTAGCTGACCATTTTTTAAAACAAAAATACTTTTGCAATTAAATTTAAACATTCACATTCATAATCCATTTAGTTCAAGTCTTCTTTAAACCAGATCCATAGTAAAATAAAGTAATTTAAGGTTACCATATTTATTGAGGGGTATTACATCTCCCCCTTGAGTGAAACATCGTCCTCGGTGTTTTATAGCTTCTGGAATAAGTTGGAATACCTCTCATGCATTAATCGTTCATCCTCCCAAGTAGCCTCATCTAGGCCAAAGTGCTTCCATTCCACTTTAACCTGGGTGATATCTCATTTTTACAACATTATTTCTCTCTAATTGAGAATACGTAGGGGTTTGAATAGGAATTCTCCGTCTGGTTTGACCTACAATCACACATCAATTCATTATTAGATTTCAACAACATCAATCAAAAAAATATTGTAAAGTTTTTCTTTCTTATTCATGTTACTTGCACATCTTGCCAATGTATAATATGCCTAAGGTCATGTATGTATATTTTTAAGAGAGATACATGAAACACGTTGTGCACATGTATATGACTAGGTAAGGTTGACTGATAGGCTACTGGAACAATCTGAGCAAGGATCTGAAATGGGTCGCAAAACCGAGGGCCTAACTTGGTGCAACCACCCCACCTTAGGGTACTTCTTTTGGGTCTGACCCTTACATAAACATGTTCTCCTACATATAATTCTCAATAAGACCTTCACTGCTCAGTATTACTTTTCGGCTGATCTTGGGCAACTTTTAAGTTTAATCGAACTTTCTTCACCGTAGTCTCCATTTCCTTTAGCATATTAGGTCCTAAAATCAGTTTATCTTTAGGATTTTTCTAGTTGATAGGTCTTTACACTTTCATCCATATAACACCTCGAATGGGCTCATTTTCAAAGGGGTATGATAAATATTATTGTACGCAAGCTCTACCAAGTGGAGATACTCTTCCCACTTCGTAGGATGTTGCATCTCATGCATTTTAAGCATATATTCCAACACCTACTTTACTCATTCTTTCTGCCTGTCCATTTGAGGATGGTAGGCAATATTGAACTGCACATGAGTGCCCAAACCAGTGAAGAGACATTTCCAAAAAGTAGAGGTAAAATTTAAGTCCTTATCTGAGATTACCATTTTGGGTATTATGTGTAGTTTAAAGAAACATAGTTACTGATCAAACGAGAAAATTATCGATTACCCATTTTTTTGAGATATTAAAAAAGTCCCCCAATTTCGAAAAGTGGTTATTCAAAATACATCTTTTTTTTTTAGCATATTTTTGACACTTTAAATTTTCTTATGTAACTTTTTTTTTTAAATTTTAGTGATTTTCATATTGATTTTGAAAAGTGTTGATGCAACATCAACCGATTTGCTTTAGAGGGCTTATTTTTGACACTTTAATTTTTTTCATCTATCAAGTATGAACATTTGTTTTAAAATCTTAGTGATTTTCATGTTTATTTTGAAAAGTGTTGATGCAACATCAACCCTTTTTGTTTAGAGGGCTTACTTTTTACACTTTAAATTTTCTAATCTATTAAGCGTGGATAATATTTTTTAAATGTTGGTGATTCTCATGTTGGTAATTAAACATTAAAAAAAAACATTAAAAAACACATCAAATATAAAAATATATATGAAAAAGAAAAAAGAAAAAAACCATTAAAATGTAAAAAAACACAAAATTACCTTGTAAAAATAAAAAATTTAAACAATATATATATATATATATATCAATTAAAAAATGGGAAAGAATTAAAAAAAAACACATAATTAAAGGAAAAAAAGTTAAAAATTAACAAACAAAAAAAAATCAAAAACATTTATTTTTAAGTTAAAAAACAAAAAATAAACAAACCAACATAGATCAAAAAATAAAAAACTTAAAATAAAATAAAATTAAAATTAAAAAAAAAGCCTTAGTCGAGCGAGACCTTAGCCACCCACGGTCACGTGACCTCGAACCTAGGCGGTGCGAAGTTGCACAACGTTGTCCTGCCCAGATCCGATGCCACGTGGCCTTGAGCGGCTCAAGCTGTGCTTGGCCTTAAGCCGCCCACGGCCTCGGGGCCTCAAGCCTGGGCGGGGCGGCTGCACAGTCCCGCCTGACCTGGGCCCGAGGTCCCATGGCCTTGGGCGGTAAAGACCGAGCACAATCTCAGCGACCCAAGGTCAAGCGGCCTTGGGCCTGGGCGGGGCGGGATTGTGCAGTGCTGCCTTGCCCAGACCTGAGGCCTCGAGGCCCTGGGCGGCTTGAGGTCAAGCGCAACTTGAGCTACCTCGCCCGGGCTCGAGGCCCTGCGGCTCGGGGCCCTGCCTAGGGCCGCAGGGCCTCGGGCTTGAGTAGGCAAAGGCTATGCAACCATGCCCCGCCTAAGAACGAGGCCTTGGGCAGCCATGGCCAAGCTCGGTCGTGGCCGCCCAGGGCCGCGGGGCCTCCAGCCCAGGCAGGGTGCCACTACACAGCGTCACCCCACCTAGGCCCAAGGCCTCGCAACTCTCGTAGCCATGGCTGAGGCGGCCAAGGTTGATTCCAGAAATTGACCTTGGTCCGCCAAGGCCAATTTTTTTTTGTTTTTGTTTTTTTATTAATTATTATTTATTTATTTATTTATTTTTTAAGTTTTTTTTTTCAATTGTAAATGTTTTATTTATTTCTTTAATTTAAAATTCAAAATTTTAATTATTTTGAAATGTCGTTTTAATTTTTTTTATTTAATTTTATTATTATTATTAATATTTAACTATGCTGGTTTGTTTGTTTTTTGTTTTTTACCTTAAAAATAAATGTTTTTGATGTTTTTTTTGGGGCTTAATTTTTAATTTTTTTAATTCTTTCCCCATTTTGTAATTAATTTTTTAATAAATTTTTTTTTTAATATTTTCTTTAAATTTTTTATTTTTACAAGGTAATTTGGTTTTTTATTTTTACATTTTTATAGGCTTTTTTTTTACCAACATGAAAATTACCAATATTTAAAAAAAATATCCACACTTAACATATTACATTTTCAGAGTTTTTTTAAAGAAAATATCCACACTTAACATATTACATTTTCAGAGTTTTTTTTGTCTTTTTTTATATATATTTTTATCTATTTTTTATATTTGATTTTTTTGTCATATTTTTATTTTTATTTTAATGTTTTATTATTTGTTATTATATTTTATTTTTTTTGTGTTTTTTTTGTGAATAGGATAAAATATATTACTATAGAAACTAACAAATTACATAATTTGGGTTGTGTGGGAGAGAGAACCTGATACATGACCCAACCAAAATCCCTGAAATGGCCATAGAATTGTCTTTTTGACAGTGCAATGATGGAAAAAGTGGGTTCTGAGTATAGAGGTGGAAACCGAGAGGAACCCTCTTTACAACAATATCAAAACTGAGAGTATAGAAACTGAGAAAAGAGAAGAAAACAGTAGCGAGGCCGACCAAGAAAAATTCATTTTTCTCCACGATAGAAAGCTCTTTGCAGAGGAAGAAAACCAAAAAGGAAGTAGACGAAGTCACTCCCGTTTGATGGTTACTAGATCCTCATCCAAATGAATGGGAGTCTCCTGAGAGCTTCCCTCCTGCTGCATGGTGGTGTTCTATCAACTCGTGGAGGCCCCAACGGCCTCTTTCTTGATGCTTGGGGATCCTTCAATAGCCGAATGGACCTTCGTCATCGACTTATTTTTGATAACTGTGTATTGTGGTGCATCCTGAGTAATGAATCTACAGTGGTGGATGGCTTCGACATCCATCACAAACTTCTCAGTCATCCTGTCAATCTTTGTTTCAAGTGCCTTTGTGCACTCCTTTTGTTCCTACATTGCTAACCCCATGATGGTTTTCATTTGCCACCATGTTTCGATAGTTCACACGTAGAGGTTTTCGCGCGCTCAGGTGAAGGCAGGGTCCGGAATCTAGGCAAAGTCGGCGTCGACTTCCTCAGTAGTGACCTCTCTATGGAGAACATTTTCTTGGGCTTCTAATTTAGCAATGCAGTGCTGAGTTTCAGGATTTACCACTGCCGCACAGCACAGAGTTGTGCACCTTATAGAGGTCTCCGTGCGAGTGGTTAGGGGAGAAACCAGGGACTACCAGTGGGAGGCAACACGATTGCATGCACCTCCTTGACTTGAACCAGGGGTGGAGCAATTCTTTGGGGCCATGAGAGAAGAAGAAGGGTTGGGGAGTGAGGGGAACCAAAGTGTGAAGGACCAACGGAGAGGGATAAAGGGAGAGAGAAGAATGAGGGGGAGAAGGGGGAGGGGAAAATATATAGAGGTCAGGTGATGGTGGGAGGCCGAGGGCATGGAGATGGGGCGGGAAGGGTAAGCATACAAATTTCTAATGCATGGCGGTGGAGGAATATCTGAGTAGAGAGGATGTGACTGGGAGGCGAGGGTCACACAAGGGAGAGGGGAGGTGGCATCACAGGCGCTAGAATCAGACAAGCCAAGAATGAGTTTGTACGTGTGCGCCATCCACCTGTCATTCCAACGGCACAGAGAATCAACCTTGAAATGATGAAGGCTACACAATTGATGCACATTGCTGATGGAGTTCACCTTCCTCCAATTCCTGCCATGATCAGGACTTTAGGCGTAGGGTACCAGCCATACCCTCATTCGCCAGTTTGTCCATGAGTTTATTTCCCTTCCTTCTTATTGCTTGAAAGTGGAGGCCTGCCATGCTGTCAATTCATTTCTTGATCCGTTGTATTATTTTGTTTAGGTGCCAGTTTTTTGAAATTTTGTCCACCTCGATGCCCTGCTGAAGTTTTTTGCCGATCTTAGTGGCCAGCATGGAATCTCCTTCTACAATAAGAGGATTGAGCTTTAGGTTGTGCGCTATGGTGATGCCATTTTCGAGGGCATGAAGTTCTGCAACATTGTTTGTGGTTGAACCTATATTGCCCTCATATATCCAAATTATCTCTCGTTTAGAGTTTCTGAAGACTCCTATAAAAACTGGTTGGGCCTGGATTCCCGTTTGTTGTGCTGTTGTAGTTGAGCTTGAAAGTCCCCTTCTTTGGCATCCTCCAGGTTTTTTTTTGTTTTCAAGCCTGGAGAGGGGGGTGACTTCGTGGACCTTGATCTCATGGAGATCCAACATTGAGAGAATTCTCTCTTCAAAGAAGGTGGGATGGGCTTTGACAGTTTGAGTGGGTAGAGATGTCACGGTTTCTCGGATTACACTTTTGATCTTCGAGATTATGATTTCCTCCTGGGTGGAGATGCCACGAAATATTATTGCGTTGTGCTCCTTTCACAGAACCCAGCAGGTCAGACCAGGAATTAAATTCCATGCGCGATTAACAAGAGGATGTGAGGAGAAGACAGATCTCCAGTTCACGATGGTACTTTGAATAGATGAGGGGTCCCGTTCAAAGATGTTGAAGACCAGAGAAATCCAATCCCATAAATTGGACGTGAATGGGAATGCATTTAATAGATGATTGGGGGTTTCTTCTTCTTGCTGGAAGAGAGGGTATCTCGATGGGCCAATAAAGCCTTTTCTCCTTAGGTTGTCCCATGTTAAAATATTTCTATGCATGACTAACCATTGAAAGATAAATATTTTCGATGAGTGTTTCCTATCTGAGATTGCGTTCCACTTCGGGTCTGGTTGAATTTGATCTCTCTTGGATATGTATCTATAGGATTCTTTTAAATTGAAGTGTCTTGCTGAGTTTTTCCCCCATCTGAGTTGATCCTCGACATAGTCAAGGAGGATTTGTCTTTTTTGTAGTTTTGATGAGAGGTCCGACCAGGCTTGGGGGTTCATATGGGGAGTCTAATCCTCTTTTTCCTTCCAAATTCTCCATCTATCGTTTTCGTCACTCGTTTTCCAGTACTGGCTGACTTTGATCTTCCCTTTGTTTTGCATATCAGCCTTGATTTGGTGATAATGATCTTGATCAAGTTCTAGCCTTTGTTTCCAGGCGTCCTCCCAAAAATGAGCCTTGTTTCCGTTTCCTATTTCCCATAAACTATGATTTTGAATGATATCCCTATTCTCCCATGCTTGGTTCCAGATGACTGAACCTTTAATGTTTCCATTTAGCTTGATGATTTGCTCTTGCGAGAGGGACGAGGTATATTTTTCTTTCATAGGATTCCCCAAGGGGAGTTGGGGTTTGCAATCCATCTCCATAAATTTTTGGCTCCCAGGGCCTTTCCCAGGAGGTTTATGTCTCTAAGACCCAGACCACAATATTTTTTGGGCTTTGCATTTTTTTCCCATGCCACCAGAGCTCATTTCTATTTCACCTCTGCACCTCTCCATAATAAGTTCCTCTGAAGGTTTCTCATTTTGTTTGAAATCACTTTTGGGGCTGCCAGAGCCGAGTACAAGTAGAGCGGGATGGCCTGTAAAACAGATTTGACCAGGATAAGACAACCTGCTAAATTGAGAGATCTGAAGGTCCAGTTGGCAATTATTTTCTCCATGTTGTTAATCAAGTTCTCCCAAGTGGTCTGGGATAGAGGCATGTTTGTGAGGGGAACACCAAGGTAAGTGGAGGGGAGGGTACTAATGGGAATGGCTAGGAGTCTGGTGATGTTCCTGCAAATGGGCAACGGAGTGTTAAAGAAAAACAACTTGGATTTCATAGGGTTGATGGAGGTTCCAGATGCAACAGAGAAGTCTGACATAATGGACATGAAAGAGGAGGATTCTTTGATGGATGGGAGGCCCATGAGAAGGGTATCATCCACAAATTACTGGTGCGTTGATGGGGGAGCAAAGGCATGGGGCTAGATACCATAGAGATTATTATCTTGTAGGGCAGCAGAGATAGAGCGACTTAGCCCTTCAGCCATTATAACAAAGAGGAAGGGAGAGATTGGATCCCCTTTCCTGATACCCGTGGAAGGATTAAAGGGGATCCATTCACAAGGATGGAGAAGAAAGCTCCCGACACCATAGCCATGATCCACTTGATGCTTTCTGTGTGGAACCCAAACGCTGCCCGTTCATGTCTCATATAGTTCCAGCTAATCTTGTCAAAGGCTTTGGACATGTCTAGCTGAATCATCATACCAAGTTTTTTTTGGGATTTAATAGAGTGGATAAGGTCATGAGAGAGGATGATACTATCCATGATTTGCCTTCCTTCTACATACCCAGACTGTTGATGGGAGATGAGGAGAGGGAGGATGACTTTAATTCAATCAGCTAGAACCTTGGAGATTATTTTGTAGATGACATTGCAGAGGGCTATAGGCCTAAATTTGTTTGGGGAATCTGCAAAACTGCCCTTGGGAATCAAAGTTAGGAAGGTGGAGTTAACGACTTTAAGGACAGATTTCTGAATTCGATATTCTTCCACAAGGGCATGCACTTCCAAATTGATGATAGGCCAACGAGCTTTGTAGAAATCAATGTTGAAACCATCTGGACCTGGTGCTTTCCAGTGGGCATTCCCATGACCACATCTTCCACTTCCTAGAGGGAGACTCTCCTTAGGAGCATTTTGTTATGGTCCTCTGTGAGGATTTTAGGGATATGCTTGGTGATCTTTTGATGTCTTCATCCTGGTCATGCCTTGGCTCTTTGAGAAGAGAGCTAAATAGTGATTGAGATCTGTTTCCCACTCCTCTTGAGAGTGAATGAGATGACCATATTGGTTCTTCAAATCCAGAATTCTGTTGTTTCTCCTATGATGTATCATTGTTTTATGGAAAAAAATTGTGTTCCTTTCCCCACATTTCAGCCAATTTATTCTATATTTTTGTTGCCAAAACTTTTCTTCCTAGATGGCTCTTTCCTCCCAGCTTTGTTGAAGTCATTGTTCCTCTTGCTTACTGTTATCCATTAGCCCTTCTTCAATTATGTTTTGTTGGAGGAGTTCCAGTTGATGCTCCAAGTTTTTTTTATTTGTGATGATGTTGCCAAATGTTTCTCTGTTACATTCTTTTATTTCCTCTTTGATATGTTTTAGCTTTTGTTGGAAAGTGTACATTTTGTTTCCAGTTCTGATGGGAGTGTAAGTCCACCATTGTTTCATTTTTTCTATGAAGTCTTGGTGATCCAACCAGTAGGCCTCAAATCTGAAAGGCTTATTTTTGAACCATTGGATATTTGAATCTTGAGAGAGATTGGCCAGTGATTAGAGCCTTCTTGCGATAGGATTCTCACCTCCATTTCCCAGGAGGTGAGATAAGTTTCCTCAAATAAAATGATGTGGTCTAAATGGGAGGCAATTTAACAATCTCCTCCTCTTTTGTTATTCAAGGTGAAAATGCCATTGTTGGTGGGAATGTCGATGAGGTTGAAGTTTTCAATGGTGGTGAGGAAATCCTCAGAGTCCTTATCGAGCTTCCAGATACCTCCTTTCTTCTCAGACAAGTTAGTTATCATATTAAAATCACCTGCTATGATTTTGAGAGGATGGTGAAGAGGGTCAAGGAGATTGGAGATGTTTTGGAGAATTTTGATCTGGTCTGTCATCTTGTGCAGGGCATAAATATTAGTTATGCAAATGCTCTCATTGGTACCTATGATTCTCAGGACCACAATTATGGAATGATGAGTGGCCAGAGAGGATATGAGGTCGAATTTGGAGTTTTTCCAAAAGGTCATTATGCCCTCACTGTACCAGTAGCCATGTTGCCCAAGGAGCTGTATGGCTTGAAGCAAGAGTTGAGAAGGAGGGGGGGCGAGTCGAATCAAGTTTATTTTCTTGAATTAGTAGGATGTCAGGATGATTAGACAGGATTCTATTCTTTAAGATACGTTTCTTCCCAGGGTTGTTCAGTCCCCTAATATTCCAAGAGATGCAATTCATTGACATGGAGATGGGTATAGAGCCAGAGCCTTTACCTTTACTTTGTTAATTAATTTGGCGCCCAGTTCTTGGAGGAGTTGACTAGTGGTCTTTCGACCTCGCTTTCAGCTTGAGCCTTTGAGGTTGAGTCCTTATACTGGAATATTTGCTAATATGCCTTTTGAAACTATGCTTTCTTGTGCTGGATGGTGAGATTTGAGCTTTAGTTCTTCCTGGAGGAGATAATCTCCTTCGATTTTTTGTAATTGTTGTTCCGATATGGCATTTATTCCTTTTTGTTTCAATTCTTTTGCAATAGTTACAAGGTCTACCCCTTCCAAAGCTTCCTCTATGGTGTTTTCCTCTAGTGTTTCCTCTGTTTCTATTTGCTCCATTTTTGTATCCTCTTGTACATGCTCCTTTCCTCTGTTGGTATAACCTGTATCCCTCTCATTATGTTCGTTGTCTACTGGGATCATTTCTTCCTCTCCTACTTCATCTCCTAATAGTTTGTTAGGATCCATTTTCTCCTAGGTACTGTTCAGTACATTAAATTGGTTCTGGCCTGCTTCTTTAAATTGGTTCTTCTTGGGGATAACATTTTTCCTGTTGTTCTTGTTCCTGGAGATGAGTTTAGTAAATCCTTCGCTATCTTTTCATTTACTTGCTTGCTCTTGCGATTGAGGGGTTTTATTCATTGGACAATCTTGGAAGAGATGCCCATGCTCATGAAATTTCCTGCATCGGAAGGGAATATTTTCATAGTCTATACTTTGCAGCCAAACTTCGTCCCTGAATATTAATTTAATTACTTCTGGCAGGGCACCAGAGATGTCTATATAAATGCAGATTCGGGCGTAGGACACATAGTGACCTGTTCTGGTGCTTTCAGACATTTTGATGTACTCCCCCAGTTGGTCTCCTATACCTTTTAAGGCTGAAGGAGCCCAATAATCAATTGGTAATGAGTAGAGTCGTACCTAGACTGGAACACTAGTAAAGTCATCTTTTTCTGGTGTGAAGTTCTCCCTCCAAAATCTCATGTATAAACCAACTGAATTGTAGAAATAGTGTCCTCCCTCAAATATTCGATCTCTATCTTCTAGGAGGTCAAAGATGACTGTGAAGAATCCTTTAGAGCCCAACTGAAGTCTGATCTCCCTTTTCGGTGTCCATTTGCTTTGAATCCACTAGTTCAGGGCTTTTTTAGCTGGCCAGATACCATGAACTTGCATATTACTGTGTGTTCTTGCATGCATTTTCTGTATACTGCTACCCCAAGGTTCTGGATTTCCAGTTTTGGGATTTTCTTGGCTTCGGGGTTGTAGATATTCTTAGTGTTTTTCCCCCGATCTTGTAGCTGCTCTTGAGTTTTTGAAGGATTTACATTAGCAAGGAAGGGCGTGTCTACGGCCTTGCCTTTTTCTGCCCAATTATCCTTGGTCATCCTTTGCGTCGTGTCTTCATTCATCTTAGGTAGCTCTTTTTGTTGTGGATGTGTTGTTTCTTCTTTGTCAAAGTTTCCTCCTTGTGGTGTACAGAAGGAAAAATTGGAGGCAAAATTGGTGAGGAATGAAGCTTGGTTGGGCGACTCACCAGAGACCATATCCTTGAAGGAGTGGGCACCAGGATGCTGTTGCGGAGCCACCATGGCAGATAGGGCATGGAAGGCCTGAACTAGAGGCGCAATGGGAGGTCGCGGAGAGAGTTCGCGAGATTTGATCATTTTCTTTTGTATTTTTCATATATATATATATATATATATATATATATATATATATATATATATACTGTTGTGTCCATGTCGATGCTCGACTAGCAACCCAATCCCATTATGTGTAATTTGATAGTTGATTTTGAAATTTTCGTTATAATGAATTGAGTCTTCCCCCACAATGTGTCAATTTCATGGTTGGTATTTAAGTTTTCATTACAGTGAGTTGAGTTCACCTACACTGCATGTCAATTTGATGGTTGATTTTTTTATATTTTTTTTGCAATGTATCAAGTTGTCTTAGGATAATATTTTAAAAACGCTATACATTTAGCATTTAAAAAATAAATTACTCTTGGTATAGTAACTCTTTTATTCAAGTGTTCATTTTTAAAGTATTTTTTAGTCAATTTTTTTCCATAATGTCATGCTTGAAATATTTTGAAAATATAAATTTTTTTGTAGTCATAATCTTTGGTTTCTGTTGACACTTAATCATCAAGATTGGGTGAATAAATATAATCAATGTAAATAAATAATAAGAGATATGAATAGTCATCGGGAGATGAAGTGAACAGTATCCCTCATGTATATAATAAAGACCAACCTAAAGGAATAATATGAATTGAATTTTGTGGAGTTACTACCTGCCTTGACATGGTATCAGAGCCAGCTCCATTTTTGGTATAGTCTTGTAACTCCCTTCTACTAGTTTCTTGTAGCCTGTCCACTGCCCCTTGTGGAGTCTGTCTACTGCGCTTTCTGTCCCCTCCACAGTCGCTGCCACTGTCTAAACGCTGCATTATCTGCGTGGCTTCTGCCATAATCATCGTCTGCCATCTTCTGCGCATAATCATCGTGGCTTCTAGAATTGAATGTGAGTTTTTCTTGCTGCCTAAATTCAGAGACTAGTCCGCCCTCCAACGGTTCTTCTTGGTGGTCTCGCTGGAATTGCTGGAGATTTAGTGGTATTTTTACTATCTTGATATCAGAGTGCCTCTTTGTTGCTCAGTCCATTCCTGCCTCCACTTCTTGAAACTGAGCTTCCGTACTATTATCACTAGCTTTTCAGACTCTGGTCTTCTAATATCTATATTCATATTCATATCTGTGTCTTCCATATTTCTGATTTAGTGAGCTCACTGCTAAAAGACTTGGAGAGTTTTTGTTTCAGATGTTTTTGATATATTTCACATTTGGATCTCAATAAAGGAAAAAGGACGGCACTGTATATATTTTCGTTGTGATACCTTGTTCGAATGATTGACCTGTAATTTAACGTTGTCTCCATCTCATGGTATGAATTTTATTTGCTTAGTTACATACAATTTCCTTTTGTATCCGTGGGTAACTGCAATCCCATTACACCATAAGTACGATTTCCTCCATCAAATGAACCTCTGAACATGCAAAGTGGTTAATGGTGTGGCTGTTGGGATACGAGTCCTCCCACGGTGGTGTATTGGTAAAGCGCTGCGCTGATTCGAGCCCAGGTCTCCACGGCCACAACGTGGAAATCATCATATTGCAGAGGACTTTGCAGTTAGAGGCAAAGAGCCAAAAGATGAAGTGTAAATCTACACATGGAGGGATGCTACACTCCAAGAGCTGACGGATCTGGTAAAAGAGGTCGCACCGCCAGCAAGGAGAAGAGATGCAAAACTATCATTTGCATTTGTGTATCCTAACCAAAAAAAAAAAACGTACCTCTGTTGGAGTGCTGTATATACCTCTGTTGAATGCGCTATAAAGTTTTTTGTATTTACGTTGTCCAGTTGAATGCACTGTACAATTTTGTGTATTTACAGTCTTGCGTATTGACATTTGAATTTACTGTCCAGTCATATCATAATTATATTTTTCCCCATTAGGAGTAAAATTTTGCAGCAGAAGTTTTTGTTATAGTATGCATTCAATCATATCCATTGTGGGAATAGTTCTCACTGGCAAGGAGAACTATCCTGAGTGGTCCCGGATGATAAAACACACCCTCATTTTCAATGAGTTGTGGAAAGGAGTGTGCATTGGAGATGGAGACAAACAGCCAGAACAACCTACCTCAGACAAAGAGCTCGCTATTTGGGAAAACAAGAACGAAAAAGTCTATGCATTAATTGCAGCATCTGTAAGTGAAGAGGTGAGCCGCCATATTATGCCATTTTCAACTGCTTTTGAAGCCTTACAAAAGCTAAAAGAACTCTATGACTCATATTCTGCACTTGAAGTTGTTCAACTCATGATTAAACTCTTTACTCTTGAATTGCAAAATAATGATCCTCTTGCTCTTGCATCTGAAGTAAAGTCTATAATGCATGATATCCAAGCCACTAAAATTGATTTGTATATTCCTCTTATCGCTTTTCTAAAGGCACTTTATCCTACTTACTCCAATTATATTGAGTCATTGCAAGCAAATGGAAATCTTAAAGACATTACCTTTGACTCTCTTGTGAAAAAATTTGCTGAAAGAGAGAAAGCTTTTGGAAAGAAGACAGCCCCTGAATCTTCTGAAGAGGCTGTGTGCCTTGCTCATAAAGAAAATCATCCTGCTCAAGATTCTTCCAGAGGAAGAGGTGGTCAAAGAGGAAGAGGAAGATATTTCAGAGGTAGGGGGGTAGACACTCTCAAGGAGAAAAGGCAGATTTGCACTGCATACGTTGCAAAAGAAATGGATCACATGATGCCTCTACATGCAAGTTACCATGGGACAAAATTGAGCAGCAAAGAAACAAACAGAAAGGTAAAACTGATGATACAGACAAAGGTAAAGCCCCTAAATCCGCTCACTATGTTGCGGCACAATGTAATATTGGAGTAAATGAAGATTTATTTAATGCTTCACTTGCTTCTTAGAAAAATGATTGATTTCTTGATTCAGGAGAAACCTGCCACATGAATTATAGAAAATATTTTTTTGAATAATTTACTGACAATGTTGATGGAGCAGTATACTTTGCAGACCAATAAAAAATCAAGCCATCAGGGCTTGGCACAATCAGGCTTAAACTGCCTAGTCTTCCAGACTTTCTTTTGCATCATGTTCTATATCTCCCACAGCTCAAGAGAAACTTGCTGTCCTTGGTCCACATCTGCCAGCAAGGTCACTCCATTCATATGTTTGATGGCAAGATTGAGGTGAGAAAAGCATCTGACCACTCACTTGTCATGAGGGGAATAGAAGAAGAAAGGCTTCTCAAGCAGCAAGGTACCTCTGCTCATGCACAACATTTCTCATACAATTCTCATTATGAAGAAGGTACACTTCCATCAAGTTTATTATGGCATGCTAGATTTGGACATTTGAACTATGACAACCTTCGCTTGTTGAAGAAAAATGGTGTCACTGGTTTTCCTACAATTCCTAGAAAACTTAAGCAATGTGATGCTTGCATTCTAGGAAAGCATAGAAAACAGTCTTTTCATGATTCACATTCAAGAGAAAATAGAAAACTTGAACTCATTCATTCAGATTTATGTGGTCCAATGCCTGTTCCTTTTGCAAATGGAAATAAATATATGATGACATTTATTGATGACTACACTAGAATGTTTTGGGTTTATTTATTGAAGAACAAATCTGATGCTTTTCAAACATTCAAGAACTTTCATAAATGGATTGAAAATGATGCACAATCTCATATTGGGTCTATTCGCATTGATAATGGAAAAGAATACACATCAAATGAATTTGAAAACTATCTTCGCCAACATGGGATCAAACATCAAACAACTGTACCTTATAATCCCCAACAGAATGGTGTAGCTGAAAGAATGAATAGGACAATCTTAAATATGGTACGATCCATGCTCTTCTTCAAAAATGTAAAGATAATGTTTTGGGCTGATGCTATTCTATGTGCTACATATATAAAGAATAGATGTCCATCTAATGCTACTAGAAACAAGACTCCATATAAAATGTGGTATGGGCATGTTCCTTCGGTAAAGCATCTCAGGGTCTTTGGTTCCACATGTTATGCCTTGATACCAAAGGTACATAGAAACAAACTTGGTGCAAGAAGTCATAAGTGTATCTTCCTGGGGTATTCAAACACTTCCAAAGCATACCGTCTCTATGATGAAGTCAATAAAAAGTTTGTTGTATCTAGAGATGTAATTTTTCTTGAATCATCCAAAGCTGACAATGTTGTTGAGCGACAACCTGATCGCTTGGATAGATTCTCAAATGAAAAATCATTTCAAGAATTTGACAATCAGATTCCACATCTTGAAGGGGGGATTCCTATACTAGATCAACATGTGGAATCTTCTTTTGAAGATCTCTCTCCCTCTCATGAAACTCCAACAACGGATGATGCTTTAAGTGATGTGATTGATAGAATTGGGAGACTCAATCTTGATTCAATCCCAACTCAATCAACGGAGTAGCCTGGACCATCTGTGAAAGGTCCCCCAAAGTGGCTGACAAAGACACTTGAAAGTGTTCATCCTGATGAGGTTGGAAAGACAAGAATTAGAAATTAAAACCGGCAAAATGGAGGTGATGTAGATGACTCTAATTCACCTGTTGATATGGATGCTTCTTATGATTGTGAATTGAACTTGTCTACAGATTTTGAACCAGCTTCCTTCAAAGAAGCTGCTTCTCATGATGAATGGAAAGGAGCGATGCAAAAGGAGTATGATTCCCTCATAAAGAATGGCACTTGGAAGCTAGTTGATCCTCCATTAGGAACCAAACCAATTGGCTGCAAGTGGGTCTACAAGAACAAGTATAAAGCTTATGGCTCACTTGACAAGCACAAAGCTAGGCTTGTGGCAAAAGGTTTTGCACAGAAGGAAGGGGTCGATTATGAGGAGACTTTCCCCCCCATAGCAAAATGGGATACCATCCGGACACTCTTTTCCCTAACAGCTCAGAATGATTGGAAAGTCCATCAAATGGATGTAAAAACTGCTTTCTTGAATGGAGATATAAAAGAGAATGTTTTTATGTCCCAGCCTAAAGGATTTGCTGTGAAAGGACATGAACATAAAGTATGCAAACTTGTGAAGTCCTTGAATGGCCTCAAACAAGCACCGCGAGCCTGGTATGAAAAACTAACTGAGCATCTCCTGAAACTCAATTTCAAACATTATGATCTTAATGATGCAACTTTATTTGTCAAGAAAGTTGGCAAAACAGTTGTATATCTTGTAGTATATGTAGATGATCTTTTGATGACAGGGAACAATGAAAGCTACATTGCATCCATAAAGAAGGAATTGGGGAAAAGTTTTGAAATGACTGATTTGGGCTATGTTCATTACTATCTTGGTATTGAAGTAACCCAACATCCGAAGTCCATATTTATTTCTCAAAAGAAATACATTGGAGATCTGTTGAACAGGTTTGGCATGACAGAATGCAATCCTCTTACTACTCCAATGGAACAAAACTTAAAGCTCACATCTATTGAAGGAAAAGAATTTGAGGATGCAACAAAGTATAGACATCTTGTAGGAAGTCTCAACTACCTAACTACTACTAGACCAGACATTTCGTTTGTTGTTGGAATCCTCTCCAGGTTTATGCAAAAGCCTTGTGAGGGACATTGGTCTGTTGCAAAAAGAGTTCTAAGGTACTTGAAGGGAACTCAAGACTTTGGAATCAAGTATACACAGGTGGACGACTTCAGTTTGATTGGATACTCTGATTCAGACTTCGATGGAGACAAAGAAACTGGGGTATCTACTTCAGGATATACTATGAGTCTTGGATCAGGAGCTGTCTCCTGGAGATCACGCAAACAATCAGTTCCAACAGATTCCAAAACAGAAGCAGAACACGTGGCAGCAGCTGAAGCAACAAAAGAAATTGTGTGGCTCAAGAAAATTCTTGAAGATCTACAGGTAAAACAAGTACAATCAACTCTACTCATGATTGAAAATACCTCTGCAATAAAGTTGGCCAAGAACCCAAAGTTCCATGATCGAATGAAGCACATCAATACCAAATATCATCTGATTCGACATCATGTTGAGGCCAAAACAATCCATCTTCGTCATTGTCCCACTAATGAGCAAATTTCCGACATCTTCACCAAAGCACTTGGAAGAGAAAAGCTTGAATGATTCAAAATGATGCTTGGACTCACCAACATCCCTTCAGATTAAGGGGGGAATGTTGACACCTAATCATCAGGATTGGGTGAATAAATATAATCAATGTAAATAAATAATAAGAGATATGAACAGTCATCGGGGATGAAGTGAACAGTCTTCCTCATGTATATAATAAAGACCAACCTAAAGGAATAATATGAATTGAATTTTGTGGAGTTACTACCTGGCCTGACAGTTTTAATTCCATGGTTGAAAAATTGTCAAGATTTTAAAGTTTTTCTAAGTCATGATATTTTATCTCTAATGGTATTGTTGAAAACAATTATAAGTGTTTTTTCTTTAGCACCATGATTGAAAATTGTTGGAACTTTAAGGTTTTCAAAGACATGATATTTTATATTTAATGTCATGCCTAAAACTCGTTGGAATTTTAAAGCTTTTCAAAGACATGTAATTTTATCTTTAATGTCATGCTTGAAAATCGTTAAAACTTTAAAGTTTTTTGGAGTCATGATATTTTATCTTTAACATCATTATGAAAAAATCTTAAAAATTTACCCTTTAAAAAATACGTTATTCCAACATCAACACTTTTTGTTTTCAGAGTGTCTTTTGTGCAAAAAAAATGGTTTTTACTAATATTTTTAAAACATGTTGAAAATTTACCATGAAAAAAAAAGGCGTTATTCTAGCTTCAACACTTTTCGTTTTCAGGGTGCCTTTTCCACAAAAAAAAAAATGGTTTTGACTACAATTTTTAAAAAATGTTGAAAATTTGCCTCGAAATAAAAATTGTTATTCCAGCATTAACACTTTTCGTTTTCAACTTATTTTTTCATGTTTTTTTGGTGTTTTTTGGCTAGAGTTCACGTTTTGAGGTAATATATCTCGTTTGATTAGTAACTTTGATAAGATCTCTTTCATAAATATATTGACAATTTGCACAACCTTATATGTTGATTGCATAGGGATGAAATGAGCAGTCTTACTTAATTTTTCCACTACCACCATTATAGAATAATTTTGTTTCTTCAACTTTGGAAAACACATAATAAAAACTAATGTTATTATTTCCCATTTCTATTTAGGGATGTACAGTGGGTGGAGTAGACCAGTTGGGTACTGATGTTCCGCCTTTACCTACCGGAATTCCAGGCATTGCGCTAAATACTGGGCCACCTCTTTCTTCATTCCTAGCACAAAATAGTCTTTTCTTGTAGCTATAATCATTCTCTAGTAACTAGGATGTACAAGATATGGGCTTCTATGATATTCATCAAGGATAAATCACTTAATAGATTGCTAATTAGGAACATAAATTTGATTTTTGTAACTCAACAAATTCTCATTATTAATGTCATACCCCAACCTCCTCTCAAGGTTTCTTTATTGCTTAGCTTGCTGCCATAGGGAATAATATTTGGGATCCTTTAAAGAAAATTCTCTAATCTAATTAGAAAAATTAAATTTCAAGTGACTTAAAGTGATCTCATAAACACATTTCAACCTCCTACTTAGAGTATGTGACACCTAGTCCTCCTTGCCCTTTAAGTGCTTAATATCAAAGTAAAACTCGCTCATAAAAGTGGTCCACTACGCTTGGTGAGTGTTTAAATTCGGTTTTTTAAAGAAGTTGGTAAAGCTACCGTGATCTTTCATTAAGATAAGATTCTTCCCCAATAAATAATGTCACCATAACTTCAAGGCATGGATTAATGTGGTTAGCTCCAAATCATAAGAAAAGTAACACTGCTGATGTTCCTTCAATTTTCAAGAGTCGTAGGCCACCACTCGGCCTTTCTACATTAGTACACCACCCGCCCCAACAATAAACTCCTTGTCTAGATATGATATTCTTAAAATGGGTGTTGTGTTCAACGGAGGTTTTAGTTGATCAAAACTTTATTGACATTTTGTTGTCCAATTAAAAAATTTTCCTTTATTTTGTAATGATGTTAAGGGGTATGATACTCTATAAAATCTCTCCATAAAGCAACAATAATAACTAGCTAATCCCATGAAAGAGCGGATATCTACAACATTTTTTAGGTAGGCTACTCCTTTATGGTTTTAATCTTCTCATGTTCTACTATTATGCCTTCTCGTATGATAATATGTCCCAAACATTGTATTTTATCCTTGTAGAATTTATATTTACTGTATTTCACATACAATTGATGCTCCCACAAAGTTTGCAATATTATCTATAAATGCTTCTTGTGTTCCTCCATATTCTTAGAATAGATCATAATATCGTCAATAAAGATCAACACAATTTTTTCAAGGTAAGGATGGAATATACTATTCATAAGACACATGAAGGTGGTTGGGGCATTCATAAGCCCAAAAAGTAAAACCACAAATTCATAATGTCTGTAACGAATTATCAATGCAGTTTTATAGATATCCTCATCCCTTATCCTTATCTGATGGTACCTAGACTGCAAATTGATGTTTGAAAATACTATAGTGCCCTTGACTTGATCAAATAGGTCGTCTATCCTTGGTAGTGGGTATTTATTTTTGATAGTCAATTTATTCAACTGTCGGTAATCGATGCATAGTCTCAAAGTGTCGTAATTCTTATTAACAAAAAGGATAGGGGCTCCCCAAGATGACACTATGGGGCGTATGTAATTCTTGTAGTTGAATTTTTAATTCATTTAAATCTGGTATACTCATCTTGTAAGGTGCCTTGGACACTGAGGAAACTCCTGAAATTAGTTCAATAGTAAAGTCTATATCTCATTTAGGTGGTAATCTAGGTATCTTCTCAGGAAACACATCTACAAAATTTTGGACTATTGGTAGGTTCTCCAGTGCTGCTGTTTTTTCCTTAGAATTAGCATATCCCACTTGCACTTCTAAATTTGGCAGCCTTTCTGAATACACTTTCCTAACTGGGAGGTGGTGATCAGTCTTAACTTCAAGGGCCTCTTAATCCATTGGAATTCACCTAGCCCTAGCCTCATTCAAGAAACTAATAATATTTTCTTTACAGTTTACAAGAGATCAGTGAGCTTCTAACCAATCCATACCAATTAATGCATTGTAATATCCCAGGGGTAAAACATTCAAATTTACCTTTACAGGTTTATCTGCTAACTCAATTAAACAATTCTCTACTTTAGCCACCACTCTTCTTTTCTCCCCTATGGCTAATTGAACCAACCATGGGATTTTAAATTTATGAACTTGTAATTGACATAGTTCTACCACCTTAGGACTTATGTAACTTATATTGGCCCTAGGGTCTATTAAAATAGAAATAGTATGCTTAAAGAGCTTACCTTCAAATTCAATCACTCTAGGTTGATATTCCACTTAAAGATCCTCCAACACAACATTGATTTTAGGTATGTTTTTCACCACTTTGCCCACTGTTGAAGCTTCCTGTATGTTGATTTCCTGCTCAAATCTTCTGTGATAGGGATAATTCTTGACATAATGTGGTCCTCTACAACCCTAACAATGTAGGGATGGTTTTTGTAGCTAACCACCTTCAGTTTTGGTTGTTTTTTCTATAGATTTTAATTCATTTTGTGGTCAAGGTTTCTGTTGATCATTCTCCATAGGTTTCCCTTGTTGGCATTTATTGGAATTCTTGAAATTGACAGCTCTAATATTTTTCATATTTTGCACATTTTTTTGTCATTTATTAGCTACCCAGGTTTTATCATTATCTTTCTTCTACATATTTTGATAACAAATTTGAGTTTTTTTTACAACATCGTCCATAGTTTTAGGATTATCAAATTCTAATGGTTCCTTCATATGAACTAGAAAGCTACTAATGCATATGTGTACCTTATATTTCTCTTCGCGTATATAAGGTACATACCATAGCAACGAGGTGAACTTTGCCACATATTCATCCATGGTTTGCTAGCAACTGGAGGTCATGGAATTCTTTCGCTTTATCATCATAGAACCATTCAATCAGATATATTTTTCCCTTGAAATTTTTCTGGAAATTTTCTGAGGTAGCTAATTTTTCGTCAATTCCATGTACCTCCTTCACTTCCTCCCACCACAGGGTTGCCTTTCCTTGTAGCTGATAAATCGTTAAACAAGCTTTCAAATTTTCATCGTAATTGTAATCCTGGAAGTATTTATTCATATTAACTAACCATGACTCTGTTGCCTCTTAATATACACCATCGTAGATTGGGGATTTTATCTCTTTTATTTCCCCATATAATTCCACCTTATGTCTCTTATCTCCTTTATGCATCTTACTCACAGAAGAATTTCCAAACACTCTTTCATGTGTTTCTTAATCACCCTTTGTTTCCTGTGTGTGACTTCCCTCAGGTATATTATTTTCCCTTCTCCGATAGGAATCATATATGTTGCCATTGTTAGGACTTGGATTGGAATTTTTGTGATTTTGTCTGTTTGTCAGGCTTTACATGATCCTTTCAGGTTCGTGCATAAAACGTTCATTATATACTCTTAAGTTTTCCATTTTAGCCTTTAATTGTTGTACTATCTCCATCAACACGACATTGGCATTTCAGAACTCATTTTCTAGTTGAATCCACAGTTCTGGGTTAGGCCCCACAAAATATGTTGAACCAGGTCCTAGAGGAGGTCTTGTTGGCGGTGTAAATGTTGCACCACTTCCTCTCCTCATATTTCTTCCACACTCCCTTTCTTCCTTGGTGAACCATACAATACAACTTATTATTCATCATTCTGCCTAGTCAAGCCATGGTGTAGCAAACTAGGCTTTGATACCACCTATAACATACCCTAGTAACAATTTTTTTTTTAATCAGTAAATCTATCATATCATGATCATAAGGAATTATACATATATGTTTATATATATTAAGTTTCATTACCATAAAATTAACTCTTTCTAATTGTCTAAGCAATCAAAGTAGGACAAAGTTTCTACCCACTATACAACTACCATCAACATTTAAGTTTATAACAAGAGGTTGGTCATGCATTGGTTACCTTATAGTGTTCGTGGTTTTCTATCCATGGCTAGAATGTTTCTAGATTTGTGAATTTATTAAACTCAATATGCATCCTTACTCAACCTTATCAAGAGCATGAACATATGTGTCACTTCTGAATTATCTAGAAACCATCGTTATCACTTTCCAACTGGTGAGTCTGGCTCCTGGGATTTGACACAGATATAGATTGCACTGGGATTTTGAATATATGGTGGAAAATGTTTGAGGAATTTTGAGAGGTAAATACCCACTTGCCTAGCGTTGCGCAAGGTCCATTTCCTCTATCTCTCTTTCTAGGTTGCTTCTCTACACTTAAACTGAATTCTCATTGACCTTGAGACTAGTTCTTTCCTTTCTGTGTTAATATGTTTAATTCCCAGGCATGATGCACTCTCTGGAAGTTGAAGGATTAGTAATGCTAGGGTCATCTGCTCGTCTCAACATTAGAGAAATTTGGAGGTCTAAAATGGGCCTCCTAAGGAATATTATAAAATAATAGTAGAAATAATAAAATAATATTAGATTACATCATCAAATTTTAGAGGGAAAAAAGGAAAAACTACTTTTCAACTTATCTCCCTACTGTTTTACTCAAATTTCAAGCGGGATCACTTGTTGGATGAAAATTTTAATTCCTCATCCAAGGAGTACCCATGTTGCATACTTTTGATGAAACCTGCTACATGAAAAATGATAAATACATGAAACAACGTGATTACAATAAAGTTTTTCATGTAGCAGGGACCATCAAAAGTATGAAACATGGGTAGTCCTTGGATGAGGAATTAAATTTTTCATCCAATGAGTGCTCCCGCTTGAAATTTGAGTAAAACAGTAGGGAGATAAGTTGAAAATATGAGTTGAAAAAAGTAGTTTTTTTTTTTTTTTTTTTTACTTTTTTACTCCAAAAATGGTGAATCATGCCACATGGTTGACATCATCATTTGGAATCTTATTGGTTCTTATAAAGTTTATTTTGGTTGTACATTTTTTATTTTGAGGCCCATTTTTGACCTCAAAATTTCTCTAATGTGAGGTTCGAGATGTAAATTACCATGGTTTCTACCTTTTCCTTCAAGTATAATTCCAGCAGCCTTGCCCTTTCATTGCATGCACTCATAATTAATTTATATAAAATTTATAACTCTTATTCATATCCCTGTATTCTCACATGACATGGTTAGATTTTATACGACTACGTTGATGGGAGTGCAAAACAAGCCCATTTTGTTGGTAAGTCACTCATCCCTGGTTTTTTTTTATTCTAGCTCTCATATCCTATCTGTGTTAATTTGATAATGATTTTTCTTGTTAGGGTTTTCTTTTGCTTGGGGAGGGTGGGGGGAGGGGTTCTTCAACACTGTACTCCTTCAGGTGGCTACACCACAGTTTTATAATTTCTTTTCTATCATAGACATTTTCTACTACTTTCTTAGAATGTTCATGCATATGCTAATTCTCATAGGTGGGTTTATTTTATTTTGCAGGTATAGTGTTATAAACTCACAACATTTCATCTATCTCTCATCCATTACTTCTCCACACCCATCAGTGAAAGTTAGTTATTTCGTATCTAATCCAAGTGTAGTTGAGTTCATAGTTAGGGTTTTTGATAGTTAATTATTTAGAAAATATTGCAAGGCATCTTACTAGGATAGAGACCCTTAATAATTTCTATATTATGCAATCTTTATTTTAGATAGGGCTTAGCGTCATGACAGTGTCTTGATTTGTATTTCATGAAATTGATCAACTATTGTTTTTAATTAAAATCTTGGATTCTGAGTTTGACTGTGAAATAAAACATCAAGTTTTATTTCCTTCTTTTTTTTTTGGGGGGGGGGGGGTGGGGGGGCGGAGGGTGGGGGTGAGGGAGAAACCCTCAATGATTTATGTAATACTATGCATCTCTTTTAATTGATTTCATGGAACTGGTTATATGCCATATTTTGTTGGAGGAGATTATGAACTTATGCTACTATTATTTCTAGTTTAAATACCATGTTGTATGCTCGACACAAGTTCTGGCCCTTTGTGTAGGACTAGATTTTTTCTTCGTTTCATACATATATACATTAGAGAAATTTTGAGGTCTAAAATGGGCCTCCTAAGGAATATTGTAAAACAATAGTGGAAATAATAAAATAAAATTAGATTACCTCATCAATTTTTGGAGGGAAAAAATAAAAACTATTTTTTCAACTTATCTCCATATGGTTTTACTAAATTTTTGAGCGGGAACACTCATTGGATGCTAAATTTAATTTTTCATCCAATGAGTACAAATCTCGCATACTTTTGATGGACCCTACCACATGAAAAATGTGAGATATATGAAAAAAATGTGATTACAATCATGTTTTTTTTTAAATGTATTTCACATTTTTCGTGTAGTAGGGGTCCATCGAAAGTATGCAACCTAGGTACTCCTTGGATGAAAAATTAAATTTTGCATCCATTTAGTTCTCCCACTCAAAATTTGAGTAAAGTCATTAGGAGATAATTTGAAAATCTGAGTTGAAAAAGTAGTTTTTTTTTTTTTTTAATATTTGTATCTTTTTACTCCAAAAATGATAAATCGTCGCCATGGTTGACATCATCATTTTGGATCCTACTAGTGTTTATAAAAAAAAAAATGTACATTTTTCTTTTGAGACCCATTTTTTACCTCAAAAATTCTCTAATGCTTTAGATATGGAGGGTGATGAATCCTACCCCGACAGAAATTTCATAAAGTTATACTATAGATTTGATGATTGTCTAAATGAAGGAATTAAGATCCTCTGAATTTCTTTTGATTCTCATCAAAAGAAATTATTTTTATGATTAATTTTGCATAATTCTTATTTTTATGATTAATTTTTATGGGAGAAGCCAAGGTGAAAATTCCTTTGCTCATACAATGAGGGTGTATATATAACCAACAGGGTGATGTTTCACCTCCCTTGTGACTCTTTGAATACCCTTATTACTGTTTGAATTCCTATAACTTTTCAACTTTACATGACTCTTCATCTTTGGTACATTTCCTTTGGACTTCCACTTTACAAACATTTACAAATAAGAAATTACATAATCCACAAGAATGATGTGGTATATGATGATCATGACATGACATGGCATGAGATTGCTGAAAAGGACTACTTGAAGACATGGAAATGTCAAGCCATTCTTGTTGCTCCTTTGTCTTCAATAAGAGATGTGCAATGCTTCATCTTCAATAGAGATATGATTTTTTCTTCATATCCACCCTCCAAAGGGTTGTTAATCAGATGGAGTCTTTATGTGGTCCCGATCTTTAATATTATATTGTAATATAGTTTTCCTTCGTCTTCTCGCTTGATGATCATCATATCTCTTCAGCTCCATATGTGTCTTCTAGTATGGTCCCCTTCCCCCTTTCCTCCCTCATCATCCTGTCATGATAAGATAGAGTACTTGCAACTGAAAACCATTGATAAAAAGGTGACATCAATTCAAAAAACCCCTAGCCTAACATGTTTCATGAACTTACCTTTTAGGAATGGAACTGGTGATTGATTGAGTGACTAGATAAGGGAATGCATAGTTCCATAGGCCAAGGTTCAAAAGCGAGGCTTGGGAATGTGCAATGCATAGTTCAGGATGACCGGGTTTAAGACATTGCAGAGTTGAGGGGATTAAGAGTTTAAGGCTAGGGCTTGAGGATTGAAGATGCTCACTACGCATCCTTGGGAGGAAAAAGGCCAAGGAATTTTTCAGTTGAGGGACTCAAGGGCTCAATCTAGAGGCTTGAGTCTTGATACTATGCAATGCGCAGTTCTAGAGGCCTGGGAAGAGGAACTGCATAGTTGAGGGACTCGAGGACACGGGATGGAGGCTTGAGCATTGAGTTTTCCCACTGCATAGCTCTGGAAG
The DNA here is from genome assembly GCA_031772625.1 of Pinus tabuliformis. Lineage (NCBI taxonomy): Eukaryota > Viridiplantae > Streptophyta > Pinopsida > Pinales > Pinaceae > Pinus > Pinus tabuliformis. The sequence goes on along the minus strand of CM062808.1, from coordinate 780,877,092 downwards.
GTAGGGAGGCTAGGTGATTGTGCAATTGCGTACGTTAGGAGCTCAAGGTTGAGGTTAGAGGACAGAGACTGTGTATTACGTAGTTCATACCTGGATATAGGGCATGATTGCGCATTTTTGGAGGCCAAGGTTCAGGGTTGAGCATTGAGACTGCGCAGTCGCAATCCTGGGAGGCAGGAATTGTGCATTGCACAGTGTCAAGAGGAAGGGTTGTAGCTTGAGGGCTGAGACTGTCCAATTCATATTTCACGAGGGCTAGATGAGGCTAAGTTTCTTGGTCGGAAGTTTTTTTGAATTTGGCTAAGTGTGGGATCAATGAAGTTGATGTGAGAAGTGATAGGACTTGACTATGATCACACACTTAGAACACTTGACGACACAACATAGATCATCCAAAACACATGAAAAACAAACTTCCCTTAGTATGACAACTTTGCGATGACAAGTGCAACACTAAAGATACACTTTGCGATGAACGTGAAGACACTTGTGCGACAATGCTTAAAACATTGGAAATGAGTGCAATAGATGTTTACATGGTGATTAGTACTCATTAATGGAAATATTACCCCTTGAAACACACCAAAACTATCTTTTGTGTGTTGTGCGACACTCCACATGCCAAACAACGATAATTATTATATGAAGAGAAAAGTGTGAATGACACTTGCGATATGCAAATGACAGTGAAAGAGACACATGCTAGAGTGAAGATAACATGAAAAAGACACTAGTTAAAGTGAACTCAAGTAAAAACAATAGTCATAAGCATGAAAATAAAACTTGCAAATATGAAAGTGCGCAAAAGGCGATAGTGGAAGAAACTCACTGAAAAAGAATTACGATCACAAACAAAGTGAGGAACTATCAATAACATGCTCACTTACTACAAACATGGATTGAATATTGCACAGTCACTATCTTAGTATATTTTTCCATGCTTTTTCAAGCTTCTGTGAAGGAATGTTTTCATGAAAGCATTATAGACTAAGCATGTGTGAGCAAGTGACTTCGACACTTACAATCCAAAAGCAAGCTCAAAGACTTAACAAAGAATCAATTGACCAAGAAGTGACTATGGAAGGACCGATTGCAAGATCCATAGTAGGCTCCAAAATTCAAGTATTGGCAAAATTTTAGAGGGTTTTTGTCACAGTGACAACACTTGGCGACACACTCATAGAAATCCAACTACTCTGTCTAGGTTGATTCTTTTGTGCAGGGTCTAGTTCTTCAAGGAGTATTGATTGATCGTGCATATCACATTGGTCTCCCCGCTTACCCCGCAAATAAGCATATTCCCCATTGTCCCTACTCAGTTTAACAAAAACACAAGATCAACAGTATCTTAATGTTTCAAATCAGAAAAGAGTAGTATAGGTCGCGAGCTTTAGATTTTCAGAGTATTATTTTTCATCTCTGGTGTTTTTCCAATGATAGCAGGGCTAGAAAGTACCTTGACGAAGTCACTATAGGAACAAAAAAAATTCTCCACTACCAGCGAGCCTGGAGAGTACCCCAATAGAGTTTCTTTCTTCACCTCTCTTTGTAGGAATCCTTTCTCTTATTTTGCCTTTATTTATGTATTTTATAGAGGACTGTGCATAGGCACTTATTCATTTGATGGGTGGAAGAGGGATCCCGACTTATTGAGAGAAGAAGAGGTTGTTCCTTTAGAGAAGCATATAAAGACATCTGATTTTGGTTTTCTCGATAGATTTTCCGCTTGTCCTTCTCTACTTAATTGGATAAGAATGGAAAACACTGAAACCTTAAAATCCAAGTGAAGGTGTAAGGTTTTTAGAATATACCCAGATATCATGGTTTGACATAAAGCTTTCCTTATGCAAGGATCGTATTTTTCGTCAGAACATCATCTAGCAAAAGGTGTAACCAGGGTGGAGAAGAAGGACTGAAGGTTAGCCAAATGTGGGAGTGCCACAAAGCCCTCTTTTATTTGGCCTCATTGTCTTTCAAGACCAAATGGGACACCCTTCATGCAATGTATTATTAACATAACTAAAATGAAAAGACATGACACAATAAGAAAGAAAAACAAAAAGACAAGCGAAAGGAAGATAAACCAAAACATGATGCAAGATAAGAGTAAGAAAACACAAGAAAGACTAAGGAGAACATGTGCAAAATGGGTGCAAGAGAGGGGAAGCTAGAATGCAACTAGTCCTACTCCTAACCTAAATAGCTAGAAGGACGAGGTCACATATGATGAAATTTCCAATGTGGCCACTGTAGCTACTCCCTACATGCATACATAAAGATATGACCGATTAAAACTGACATAAAGCAATGTGAAATTAAAATGATAAACACTTGAATAAGTTGCACATAATTTTGAAGGTATTTCCTGTCAGTAGGAAGATAGGCCATAACCACTACTTCTACCCAGTTCATATTCTTACATTTTTGATAAAAACCATCATTCAAAAAAAGATTCTTGCGAATGTGTCCTCATCTATGTCAAGCTCCTTCGAAACCACGAGGAATGATAAAAACATGTTATTTGCGATGGAGCTTTCCAGGTAATATTGCTCCAACCATTCAACAATTGGATCATAAAATTCGTGGAAATTCTCTTGAAAACCCCAAAATCTTTGAAAAGATAAATTTTGAAATAAAAGCACAAGGTTCATATGAGAATCTTTTGAGAGACAATTGATCTGATCATATTCAGTCATCTTGTCAAGACAGTGAGGACCCGACATGACCATCAACGAAAGATGAAGTGCCTCAATCATTTAACAAGTACTCGAATGAGGAGATGTTAAATCATGAAGATCAAAGGATGTAAAACCACTGTCATTGGATGTGATGATGGGAAAATGGTAAGTTGAATGATAGTCATGAGAGCTAGAATCATGGTCAGATGGATTTATTAAAACATCATATTCTTGATTTGTATTTAACAAAGATAAATCAAAATGAACAACTCTGCAAATGCTCTGAATGATAGAATCAACTTCCTCACATTCCAAATGTGATAAACTGTTTTCCTGTAGTTAGTGACAAACTATACAAGAATCACAATCGTCAAAGGAGTTGAAAAGTAATGCTAGTATAACAAACATATGAAACTAGTTAGGATGTAATGGATGAAAAAGAGGAACCTGATTCAAGAAATATCTCAAGTGCTTGCAAGCACTCAAGAGGATTTTGGTGTCTTGAAGACATTCACAAGAAAAGCGAGGAGTTGATTATTCGCCATAACACTCAACAGATATGGACTTTTCGGCCAAAGGTTATCTCCAAATTGATCAACATCGTGATTCCACACATTTATTAAAGGTATATATCCCAAGCCTGAATTCAATGCAAGAGATTTGCATGATGTTGAATTTAACACAACAGTATGATCAAAAACCCGATCTCAAGAAATAGGAAAATTGTAACAAGGAATTCCAAAATCCATTAAGAATGAGTTTGCATCCACTGAAATAATACAAATGAAATAATTATCCGATAAAATCCATATCTAACATGGTTTAGAAATTTTATCAGGATTGCGAGAACCTGACATAGTCATTAGTGGGAGTTGAAGTGCCTTGACTTCCTAACAAATTCAATTTGGAAAGACAAATAAGAACATTTTATAAACTGAGTAAGATTGTAAATTTCATTCGGATAGTTGTTATTGATTAAGTTAACATGATCACCATTATCTGGATAACAACTATCTGCATCACTAGTTTGATCAAATTTTCTAACTTCAACAAACAAATTACTCAAGTCATGATATTCCTCTGATTGCAAATATGAGTATGTATGAATCAGAAAAGTCTTGTGATCACGCTGATTCGAAGAGTTTCCCCAGATGATAAGAGATGGAATGGATGCTCTATAGTTTCATTGCTTTTTTCTTCTTCATGGATATTCTCACTATCTTGTGTCATTTCAATATTCAATTTATGAGATAACAAAATTGAAGAGGATTGAGAATCTCCATCACAAGTTGATGCATTGTAAAGAGTAGAGAACAAAGGATAGGGAGGTGAAGAGGAGGAATCGTTCATAAGTGAATCTTCTTTGACCAAAACAAATTTAAGATCTAGATTTTTGAAATAGGAGCTTCTTGAGAAATTGAAAGATTAGTTGGTGCACTTTGGCATTCGTGATCACATACATCAATAGAGTCATCATCATCAGAATGATTGTCACCCAAGGCTACAGATTGATCGGAAGAATTAGTTGCATTTGATTCACTACCAAGATTAGCATATTAAAAATCATCCAAGAATGGAAGTGCACCATCTTGACATGGGGGACTTTGAAAAAGGGAAGAGAGATTAAAAGTCTCTACACTTTCCTCCTCCTCTATCAGAGTAATGTGACTGCCTTGTATCTTATCGCAATTTGAACCAGTGACTCGAAGATCAAGATATCATGAAGAGCTAGTTGGTGGAGCAGATTGATCAAGTAGATCAGGATACACAGAGTCAATACATGTATATGATAGGGGTGACAGATGTCTCTTGAATAAGTAACACTTTTAATGGAACCAACTTCAATATTGATGTTAAGAGTACTAATTCCATATTGAGGAATGAAAGGATTTTTCTTCACCCTAGGCTCCATGATCCTTTCCGGGGTTTCTTTCATTACATATGAATCATGAGAAGCAAAAGGAGGATGAAGATATGGATTAGGAATTTGATTTGCGGATTTACCAAATTTATTATCATTGCATGGAGGCACCCACATCGGGAATGGAAAAGGAGGAGGACAAGGAACAAAAGGGGTAGTAGTTTCCTCCTCTAAAATTCGAGGTTTCTCATGAATTACAAGAGTCGCAAAGCTAATAGAATCAAGGGGTTTAGATTCACCGTGCAAACAGATATGAACCAAATGAAAAAAAATGTTGTTTAAAGAAATTCCAATCCATGTCCTCTCCTAGAAATGCATAACAAAGGTGAAGGAATCGATTGGAAAAATATTTAATTGATTCATTAGGCTTCATTCTTAGTTGGTTAATTATTTTAAAAACATTCTGATAATCATACATAAGAAATGCTTTATGAAGCTCCTTCGCAAGCTGGTCAAAAGAATAGATAGAATAAGCGGGTAATGTATGACGCCATCCATTAGTGTGACCTTCAAATATGAGGGTGAGTAATCTAGCCATGAAATTTTTGCAATGTATTCCATTAGAAAGGCAAAAACGGACAACTTGAAATAGATGTTCATGAAGAGTTAATTCACCCTCACCATCAAACATAATTGGGATAGGTTATGGAAAAACTTTGCAAGGATGGTATGATTAAGCTCTTTAGAAAAACATCTCTGAATTATGATTTGGGGGAGATCCATTTTGAATAAGCAAAGTAGACTCAACGGGCATAGCCTGTCATCTGGTCCTCCTTCTAGTGTCATTTGTTGCTGGTGCTGGAAATCTGTCAACCAAGGGGACCTGCCCGATGCGAAGTCCCAGTTAGACCTCACATCATTTGGAATAGCAACCCCATCTAGAATATCAGCCCAATTTCCATATATTATTATATATTTTCCTTGGCTTTAGCTATCATCAAGAGAGAGATAAGCATGTATGTGACTTTGAGGAAAGCAAGTAAGTTTTCCTGGCGAATGGTCGGTTGCAGGTGTATCAAGGTTCTTCTACAGCAGGGCGGGAAGGTGAGCCTCTAAGAGAGAGGTAATAGCAACACACTAGTAGAAGTGCACACAAGAAAATTAGAATCTCCTAACATCAAGCATAATAGTTGACATAGATGTGAAAATTGTTATAACCATTAGAACACATTTTCAACAAGATAAGCACTAAAACTACCGAAATAGTTCAACTAATTTAGTTTAGGTGAAAGAAAACATGAATTATGAATATTCACATAACAGTATTACAAGTATACACAATCCATGCATGAAAACGTGTCAGCCATCAGGCTTCAAGTATTAAGTAAGAGTCTCAAGATACATGAATACAACGAGCATCACTAGCGCCAATAGTGGAGCATTGGAGCCACAAATTTCTCCCCAAAAGTACTAACTCTATTTCTCTGATGCCTTATGGGAGAAGCCAAGATGAAAATTCCTTAACTCATACAATGAGGGTCTATATATAACCAATGGGGTGATGCTTCACCTCCCTTGTGGCTCTTTGACTATGACTGTTTGACTTGCTATGACTTTTCAACTTTACTAGACTCTTCATCTTTTGTACATGTCCTTTGGACTTCCACTTTAAAATATATTTTCGAATAAGAAATTAAATAATCCACAAGAATGATGTGGCATATGATGACTCATGACATGACATGGCATGACACTACTGACAAGAACCTCTTGATGACATGGTAATGTCAAGCCATTCTTGTTGCTCCTTTGTCTTCAATAATATATGTGCAATGATTCATCTCCATGAGAGATATGATTTGTTCTTCATATCCATCCTCCAAAGGGTTGTGAATCAGATGGAGTTTTCATGCGGTCCTCATATTTAATTTTCTGTTGTAATATAGTTTTCCTTTGTCTTCTTGCCTGATGATAATCTTATCTCTTCGACTCCATATGTATATTCTAGAATGGTCCCCTTCTCCTTTTCCTCCCTCATCATCCTGTCATGATAAGATAGAGTAACTATAACTAAAAACCATTCATGAGAAGCCAACATTAGTTTGAAAATACCCTAACCTAACATGTTTCATGAACTTACCTTTTAGGATTGAAACTGGTGATTGATTGAGTGAATGGCTAAGGGATTGCACAGTTCCAGAGGCCAAGGTCCGGAAGCGAGGCTTGAGACTGTGCAATGCGTAGTTCAGGATCACTAGGTTCAAGACATTGTGGAGTTGAGGGGCTTAAGAGTTAAATTCTAGGGCTTGAGGATTGAATATGCTCACTCTTCAGTTATGGGAGGATAGAGGCCAAGGAATTGTGAAATTGAGCGACTCAAGGACTCTGTCTGGAGGCTTGAGTCTTGAGACAGTGCAATGTGTAGTTCTAGAGGCCTCAACAGAGGAATTGCGTAGTTGAGGGACACAAGGACTCAGGATGGAGGCTTGAGTCTTAATTTTTCCCATTGTGTAGTTCTAGGAGGCAAGGAGGCTAGGTGATTGCACAATTGCATAGTTGAGGAGATCACTGGTGAGGCTAGAGGACTGAGACTGTGTATTGCATAGTTCAAGCATGGATGGAGGACATGATTTCTTAGTTTTGGAGGTCAAGATCCGAGATTGAGCACTGAGAATGCATAGTAAGCAGTTCTAGGAGACAAGAACTACGAATTGCGACATGTCAAGAGGCAGGGTTGCAACTTGGGGGCTGAGACTACACAATTCACAGTTCAAGAGGGTCAGATGAGACTAACTTTCCTGGTCGAAATTTTTTTAGAATTTAGCTAAGTGTGGGATCGATGAAGCTTATGTGAGTAGTGATAAGACTTAACTGTGATCACACACTTATAACAATTGACTAAACAACATATATCATCGAGAACACATGAACAACAAACTTCCCTTAGTTGCAAAAACTTTGCAACGACAAGTGTTACACCAAAGATACACTTTGCGTCAACTGTGACAACACTTGTGTGACAATGCTTAAAACTTTGGAAATGAGTGTGATACATGTTTACATGGTGAGTACAAATCATTAACGTAAAGAATACCCCTTGAAACATACCAAAACTAGCTTTCGTTCTTTGTGTGACACTCCACATGCCAAAAGATGACATTTACTATATGAAGAGAAAATTGCAAACAACACTTGCGATATGCGAACGACAGTGAAAGAAACACATGCTAGAGTGAAGATAACAGGAAAATGACACTAATTAAAGTGAAAGCAAGCAAAAACAACAGTTGTAAGCATGAAAATGAAACTTGTGAAGATGAAAGTGTGCAAAATGTGACAATTGAAGAAACTCACCGAAAGAGAAGTATGATCGCATACAAAGGGAGGAATTGTCAATGACATGTGCACTGAATTCTAACATGGGTTGAGCATTGCACAAACATTGTCTTAGGGGACTGTGCCATGCCTCTTCAAGCTTGCATGAAGGAATTATTTCATGAATGCATTACGGACTGAGCATGTGTGAGCAAGTGACTTTGACACTTATGATCCAAAAGCAAGCTTGAAGAATTAACAAAGAATCATTTGACCAAGAAGTGACTATGGAACGACTGATTGCAAGATCCACAATAGGCTCGAAAATTCAAGTATTGGTCAAATTTTGGAGGGTGTTTTTCGCAGAAACATCAAATTCATTATAATGGAGAACAATATTTATTTTATCATGTAAAACCCATGGATAATCACAAGACCAAGTCAGCCCAAGAGAAAGGAAAAGTCAGACTAAGGGAAGGCTACTCAACCCAAAAAAAAGGCTATAAATAGAAGGGAGTTAGACCTCATTTGGACACACAACTCAAGCTAGTTCGATCTGCAATAGTGAAGGAGAAAAATAGTAGTTGGAGGATGAAGAAGAGGAGTCAAATTTTTTCAAGGATCATATTTCTCTCTATCTCTCTAGGGTTTTTTTTAGCTTTTAGCTACAAGAGGATGAAATTATGAGAAATTTTTGGGGGTCAAAATTGCAAGGCTGAAATTTTATTGTTAGGGCTGAAGTTGCATTAGTTGGGTTGTAGTATCGAAGTTCTGGAAATTGCTCTGAAGCAAATCTTGTTGGGGGTTGACTTGGGTCTTGGAGGTTTTGTGATCCATATATTTTCACTTCAATGATGCATACAAAATTGCATTTAAAAGAGCATGTAACCATATGATGCTTACACATAAAAGAAGTAGAATTAAAAAGAAACCAAATGAAGACACAAAAAATTTGATAATGGAGTTCACCCAGTGTGGGTTATGTCTCTGGGCCCTCCTCAATGCGGGGAGGCCTCTTTCATTAATCTTCAACGAAAATAAAATTGCATACATTTACAAAAGACACCTTATACCTCCACTTCCAGGGATGGTCTAAAAATGCACAAATTTTCTTAAGAAATGGAATACACTGTTGAATTCGTGGTGAAAAATCGTGAAAAAGTATTGTAAAAACAACCCCTTCTGCTTCGGTGAAAATATGAACCCCCCAGGAATCTCAAAGATTCCTTCCCATGCGTTGATTGAAATTTGGTTGCTCAAATGAAAATATGACCTCACCATTGTGCTTCTTGTGAAAAAATGAGAAAAATGAGTATAAAATTAATATGGTTATGCTACTGTCGAAATTTCACTCCCAAAGAATATTTTAGATTCCTCAAGATTTTGCTGGAAGAATATTCCTGTAGAATCTAGAATATTCTCCTAAAATATTCTGTGAAATATTCTACCTCGAAAAATGTGCCCACCTCATCAAATTTCCTCTCTTCTCTAGGTTCTGCTATGCTATTGTGCGAATGGAAAAACTTGAGTTTAAATAAAAAAATTGAGCGAACATTCCAAGTTAGGCCCGTTGGGTCGTTGGAGGGCACCCAAATTGGGTCCGGGCAGGCCCGGGTTCCAACCCTGTGGCCTTCCTGGAATAACACCCTGTTCTAACGTCAATTTGGCGCGTTGGTATTTTTTTGGGGGTTCATTAGCAGTTTGTGTTGACCACTATGTTTTGGGCCACTAGTTGGCAGTTCGGCCCCGACCAGCGTGAGCTCAAGTCCTGCCGACCCTATCCATGGTGTATCATTTGATTTATTTGGCAAGTCCACCAATGGTGGCCTGCCCCCATATATGTTGACCTATGATATATGGAGGTCGAGGTTGGAGAGGTTTAGCTTCCCGCCAACCCTTTTTTGAATCTCTCTCTCTCTCTCTCTCTCTCTATATATATATATATATATATATATATATATATATATATATATATATATATATATATATATATATTAATTTAAACAAACTATTCAAAAACCCATCGGTGGAATTTTAGGGTCACCGGAAAAATTAAGTAGGTGTCAATTTCACCCCTTCCGACTGTCGGAAGCCATTTTCATGAAGTGCCAATTTGTTTCCTCGTTAGTAGCCGCCAAATTTGGTGGTTCTGCTAGATTTTGCGAGCCTCCAAATTTAGTTGGTGCTCTGATAAATTTAACCAATGGGGCCAATTTTACCAAAACTTTTACTCGACATAAATTTCACATAAGAACTAGTATTGAGGTGTCATTTGTGTCGTTAAAAATCTTGCGATGAGCTCTTCGATCTGACCCTAGTTTCATTGCAATCCAAGGACTTTTATTTTTTCCAAAGCCACCTTTGATCTTGGAGCCACCTGTATCATTCCTCCCCACTAAGGAGCTTTTGGTCCTCCAAAAGTATAAACATGATCTGCAGCCTGATGTAATCCCCTGTCTACACAAAAAGTGTCCTAATAGGCCACACATACTTCTCCTTCACCTTTTTTCTTCAGAGCCATAAGTGATGAAGTGACACATATGCCCTCTGCAAACCTATAGTACATATTTGCAAAATACATTTCCTTTCACAAGACCAATCAAGACCCAAACAAACCCCATACTTTCCAAGAGTTTATAACACACTGTCTTTGGACAAGTTTACATCAAAATCATAACAAAAACCATACCCAAATTATCAACAAAAAATGCCAAAGACATCATCATGTTGCATTCATAAGTGATGGAAAACACTTCATCACTTTTATAATTGTTTCCTAACATGTGATTTACAAAATGTGGCCATGTTCAACTACTTAAAAATACTACACATTTTCTACCCAACCAGGTGAATGGGTTCTCTTCTTATAGCTGGCTTCCTTCATTGACTAGTTATTTTTCATTCACAGGCTCTTTCTGGTCGTGGAGTACCCAAGTTGTGGCACCCTAATGTCCATCCTTGTTGTAGTGGCTGCAATTATTCTTCCTCCTCCAAACTTTCTAAACCTTCTTTGAACTCTTGTTCCTGATGCATCCTTGATGTGGAGAGATTCTTGTGGACTCCTCACTATCAATAGAATGTTGTCATGTGTGCTCCCATCTTCCATTGTTGATTGGTCACTAGTTGTCTTGGAACATTCTCCAACCTCTTTTCTAACATAACCAAGCCTTTTATAACAAGGAAATTCCTCCACTTTGATGGCCCGGTTGACAATGCCTTGGCCATTAATGTCGAGGCCCTTTCCTTGATACCCCATTTTCTTCATCAAATTTGAACCAATTCCTATAGTATGTTTCTCAAAAGAAACGAAATCATCATCATAAAGAGAACATGAAATTAAAGAATCACTTTTTACATCAAGCTTGTTATACTACAACCTTTCCAAGGCCTCCTCCTTGGCTTGTAAATGACATTGTAACCTTTGTTTCTCCTCCTCTACTTTTGATAGGAGTCTCCTTAGTTCAAAATTATTTTCTTGAATGCTCTAGTTGATCTCCTCAAGTTCTTGAAGCCATGCAGTCTTTTGTGCCCTTCTCATCTCTGGCAAAACATCTACTACAATCTTTGTCTCATCGCCTGAATTTGTACCCAAGATAATAGGTTCATCTTTTGTAATCCCAAGAGTTGCAATATTCATCTCATCACCCGAGTAAGATCCTAGGTCAATTGGTCAAAGACCTACAAATCATGTAGTTGTGATCTTATCCTCATCCTATGATTCATATTCTTGGTCTTGTTGCATGATAGTGACTGTCTTATGCTTCTCTTTTCTACCATTCCTCTTTGGCCTCAATTCTAGATGCAATTTCTAGCAATTCTCCTCATTGTGCCCTTCTTTCTCACAATGAGTACAAAAGGGCTTTGCTTCCTTTCTCTTAATTTCTCCCGCCCTCTTTGGGAGGTCATCTTGCTCATGATTACCCCCTTCTTTCAAGATGTACATGCTTCACACTAACTTCATCAAGCTTTTTAGGTTCAAATAATAACTGTTAGCACCTAATCATTGGGATTGGGTGAATATATGCAAAATAGTGTAAATAGAAAATAAGGAGAATAGGAACATGAAGAGGCACTAGGAGATGAAGCCAAAGAGTCTCTCCCTCAATGTATATATCTATGATCAGCCTTAATGGAAAAACACAATTTCATTTGAGGAGTTACCTCCTAATTTGACATGGTTTTAGAACACAGGTCTCATTTTAGACTTGTAACTCCTGTATTCTGCTAGTTTTCTGCCCCCATATAGAGTTTTCTTCGTGGAGATGTTGAATGCATGAGGTTTGCTACTTGGAAGTGTTGTGGTGTGGTGAGAAGGCATTGTGAATGTGGTGAATGGTATGTCAACTCTTCTTTTTAGACTGTGTGTTGTGTTATACTCCATTTGAAGACTAGTTTATGTATTGAAATCAGTGTATGGCGAATGTATTAGTGGTGGCCATCACACCACTACGTATACCATTGTGATCTCCTTATGTTTCCATGTCGGCTCGTTGTAGCATTTGACACCCTGTAATATCTCACCACTCACATATATCTTGGCCCATGGTATATATAATACTCCCCCATACTGTGTTAGGATGTCCATTGGTTATATCTCCTCCACACTCCCGATTACATATAACTTTGTTGCCTCCTTGTGTTGAATGAAATCCCACACAGTGGAAGCATGGTGGTATTTATTACATCGTGGCATGATTGTTACATCTCAAACCTGCATATATTAATTGCGCCTCCTATCAGGTTATGCAGTTTTGTTATAATATATGACGTTGTCATAACAATGTGTTAACGTTGTCATATCACCTCCAAACCACAGTTACGTTGAATACTACTCAAAACACTCCTCTCCATTGTTGTTGGTATACTCCCATTCGTTGAATGGTATATTCTCACCACGTTACATTGAACGTTGAATGGTGTTTAACGTTGTCCATTATATAACATAACACTACCCATCATATAACATATCCATTCCCCATATCACAATTAACATTGAACGATTATGAGCAGTCATACCACCTCCCTCCCATACCAACTCCTCCCTCATGGCCCGGTTACATTGTGAATTGACATACCAAACCCACCAAACAGTTATAACAGTTACATTGTCCACCTTCCATATAACACGTTGTCCATGTTAATAACTCCTCCCCCATATATGCCTTTCCCATTCCACCACCTTCCCCACATAATACCTTTGTTTTAATATATCATAGTGCATTTTTTTACACATACTACCACCATAAGTGCAATTTCGATATATATTGGCATCATAGTACATTTTATGCAGTACACATATTTTTAATGCATTCATTGATATCAATTGTTGGAGTAGTTCTCTCTGGAAAAGAGAATTGTCCTGAATGGCCATGGAAGATAAAACACACTCTCATTTTCAATGAGTTGTGGAAAGGAGTTTGTGAAGGAGAAGGAGAAAATGAACCTACAAATCCCACCTCAGATAATGAGATTTCCATTTGGGAAAATAAGAACAGAAATGCCTATGCCTTGATTGTTGCATCTTTAAATGAAGAGGTGAGTCACCATATTTCACCATTTTCAAATTCTTTTGAAGTCTTACAAAAGTTGAAGGAATTGTATGACTCACACTCTAAACTTGAGGTTGTCCAATTGAAGATTAAATTGTTTAGCCTTGAATTAAAAAATGATGGCCCTCTTTCTTTAGCATAAGAAGTATGATATATTATGCATGATATCAAAACCACTAGTGTTCAAATATACATTCCTCTTATAGATTATGTCAAGGAACTATATCCCACTTATTCAAATTATCTTGAGTCATTGCAAGTGAGTGGAAACCTCAAGGAGATTACCTTTGATTCCCTTGAGAAGAAGTTTGCTAAGAGAGAGAAGGATTTTGGGAAGAAGACAACTCCTTAGTATTCTGAAGAAGTTGTGTGTCTTTCACATAAAGAGAATAATGATGCACAATATTCTTCTAGAGGAAGAGGTGGCCGAAGAGGAAGAGGAAGAAGGAATTTTAGAGGCAGGGGGGTAGAAAGCCCCAAGGAGATGCATATGATGCAATAGAGATGGACATGATGCATCCACATGTAAGTTTCCTTGGGAAAAAATTGAGCAGGAAAGAAGTGAAGCCAAAGGTAAAACCAATGACAAAGGGAAAGGGAAAGCACCTGAATCCTCTCATTATGTTGTGGCACATTGCAATATTAGAGTAACTAAAGACTTATTTAATGCTTCACTTGCTTCTTAGAAAAATGATTGGTTACTTGATTCATGGGAAACTTGAAACATGAATTTCAAAAGATATTTTTTTGAAGAATTTACTAAAAATGTTGATGGAGGAGTATAATTTGTAGACAAGTTAAAACTCAAGCCATCAGGGCTTGGCACAATTAGGCTCAAACTGCCTGGTCTTCCAGACTTTCTTCTACATGATGTTCTATATCTCCCAGAGTTAAGGAGAAACTTGTTGTCTTTGGTCCACATCTGATAGCAAGGACACTCCATTCATATGTTTGATGGAAACGTTGAGGTTAGAAAAGCATCATATCACTCACTTTTCATGACAGGGATAGAAGAAGAAAGACTTCTGAAGATGCAAGGCACCTCTACTCATGCATAAAACTTCTCATACAGTTCTCATTATGATGAAGATACATTACATCAAGTCTTTTATGGCATGCTATATTTGGTCACTTGAATTATGAAAAACTTCGTATGTTGAAGAAAAGTGGTGTTATGGGTTTGCTTACAATTCCTAGGAAACTTAAGAAATGCGATGCTTGTATTTTAGGAAAACGCAACAAACAGTCTTTTCATGATTCACATTCCAGATCACATAGAAAATTTGAACTTTTCATTTAGACTTATGTGGCCCAATTCCTATTCCTTCTACAAATGGAAATAAATATATGATGACATTTATTGATGACTACACCATAATGTGTTGGGTTTATTTATTGAAGAACAAATCTGATGCTTTTCAAACATTCAAGAACTTTCATGCATGGATTGAAAATGATGCACAATATCATATTGGCTCTATTCACATTGATAATGGAAAATAATACACTTCAAATGAATTTGAAAACTATCTTTGCAAGCATGGGATCAAACATCAAACAATTGTGCCTTATAATCCCAAATAGATCGTAGTAGCTGAAAGAACGAAAATGGAAATCTTAAATATGGTATGTTCCATGATGTTTTTCAAGAATGTAAAATTGATTTTTTGGATTGATGTAGTTCTATGTGTAGTGTATGTAAAAAATAGGAGTCCATCTAATGATATTAGAAACAAGACTCCCTATGAAATGTGGTATCGCCACATTCCTTCAGTAAAGCATCTCAGGGTCCTTGGTTCCACCTATTATGCCTTGATACCTAAGGAACAAAGAAACAAACTTGATGCAAGGAGTCATAAGTGTATCTTCTTGGGGTATTCAAATACCTCCAAAGAATACCATATTTATGATGAAGTTAGTAATAATTTTGTAGTATATAGAGATGTAATCTTTCTTGAATATTCCAAGGCTGGCAATGTTGTTGAGTAGAAACTTGATCGCTTGGATAGATTTGGACATGCAAAGTCTTTTCAAGAATTTGATAATGAGATCCCACATCTTGAAGGGGAGATTCCTATACTGGATCAATCTTTGGAATATTCTTCTGAAGCACTCTCTCCCCCACATGAATCTCTAACCAATAATGACACTTTGAGTGATGTGATTGACATAATTGGGAGACTCAATCTTGATTCAACCCCAACTCAGTCAACTGAGAATCCTAGGCCATCTCAAAAAGGTCTTCCAAAATGGATGACAAAGACACTTGAAAGTGTTCATCTTGATGAGGTTGGAAAGACATGAACAAGGAGATCTACTATAAAAAATGGAGATGATGTAGATGTTTCTGATTCACCTGTTGATATGGATGTCTCTTATGATTGTGAACTGAATTTGTCTTCAGATTTTGAAACAACTTCCTTCAAAGAAGTCACTTCTCATGATGAATTGAAAGAAGCGTGCAAAAAGAGTATGATGCCTTGATAAATAATGGCACTTGTAAGTTGGTTGATCCTCCATTGGGAACAAAAGACAATAAATAATGGAACTTGTAAGTTGGTTTATCCTCCAAATATTGTATCTTATTGTTGGTGTCCGAGTATGAACAAATTATTCAATCTCATTCCTACATTAATTTATCAATCCGGGTGCGTACTCTTTTCAAGGTAACACAAAAAGTATATCCAGGGGCAAGGTTACAATCTACATCAATCAAGGGTTCGTGATTAAGAAATCAAAGCATCACTGTAACATTAATGGAATTTAAATTACAGAAAGAAAAGCATTCACGACAACCTATGGAATTCTATAACAGCGATAAAGAAAATACAATAAGTAAAACAATATACATAAAAAGGACACACGCATAGCACCTGATCAGAAGAGTGTGCCCAACTCCCTGGTCAGGGCTCTGCTTAACTCACATATTGAGAAAAATATCAGAAGTCTGGAACTTTCATTAACAAGAGTTCCATTATTACAAGACTCAATTCTTACATCAGCTAGCTCCCCTTTCTCTCTAAATTGTGTCTTTTAAATATACAAACATCTAATGGAAAGTTACAAAAAACTTATCTCAATATTCAAGATGAGATCTGAGAGATCTGTCCATCATGATCCAGCTGAAACAAGTCGAATTTGGTTATTACAATTTGGGCAATTCTAGAAAACGGCCACAACAACAAATCTGCAAATATGTCCTTCGAAGAACCTTGCGTTTCTCCCAATACAAATCGAATTTTTGAAAACAGCTTAAAAGGTAACTGATTTGATCCGTTTTGAACAAAACCCATGTCTCGGATTTTCCAGATTCACTTTCATTTGCCCAAAACGTCCAACACAAAACGATCGCTTCTTATGCCAGCGAATTCCTGAGTTGGAATATCTAATTATCTGTTGAAGACCAAATCTGCAATCTGAAAGAGATCTTAGAGGCTAAAATCATGAGTGAGGTTATAATGAATGAATAAACCAAAATCATGCATAATAATCATTAATTATTAAAAATAAATGAGATCAGATATGATTTATCCACAAGAGCATAAATGATTATGAAATAGAATTATATAATAAATTATGGTAAATAATGTGATAAAATAATAGTGGAAATAGATGAAATGAATGTTAAGAAGTGGTAATAATAATGAACAATTAAGAGCCGAACACTTATCCTTGTATAATTCACATTTATTGTATTTAACATATAGTTGATACTACCGCAAAGTTTGCAATACTATCTATAAATGATTCTTGTGTTCCTCCATATTCTTAGAATAGATCATAATATTGTCACTAAAGATCAACACAAATTTTCCAAGGTAAGGATGGAATATACTATTCATAAGATTGATAAAGGTGGTTAGGGTGTTCATAATCCCAAAAGGTAAAACCCCAAATTCATAATGCCCATAACGAATTCTGGACGTGGTTTTGTATATATCCTCATCCCTTATCCTTATCTGATGGTACTCAAACTACAAATCAATGTTTTATAATACCGTAGTGCTCTTAACTTGGTCAAATAGGTTGTCAATTCTTGGCAATGAGTATTTATTTTTGACTGTCAATTTATTCAAATATCGGTAATCGATGCATAGTCTCAAAGTGTCACCCTTCTTCTTCAAAAAAAGGACAGGGGCTCCCCATGGTGACACAATGGGGTGTATGTAATTTTTGTCCAGTAATTCTTGTAGTTGAATTTTTAATTCGGTTAACTCTTGTGTACTCATTTTGTAAGGTGTCTTGGACACTGGGGTAGCTCCTAGAATTAGTTCAATAGTAAAGTCTATATCTCATTTAGGTTGTAATCTAGGTATCTCCTCAGGAAGAACATCTACAAAATCTTGTTCTATTGGTAGGTTCTTTAATGTTGTTGTTTTTTTTCTTATAATTAGCATATCCCACATGCACTACTAAATTTAGAAGCCTTTGTGAATACACTTTCCTAACTGGGAGGTAGTGATCAGTCTTAACTACAAGGGCCTCTTAGTACCTTGGACCTCACATCTAGACCTAGTGTCATTCAAGAAAATAATATTATTTTCTTTATAGTCTACAAGAGACCAGTGAGCTTCCATCCAATCCATACCAATTAAGACATCGTAAGATCCCAGGGGTAAAACATTAAAATTTCCTTTACAGGTTGATCCACTAACTCAATTAAACAGTTCTACACGTTAGCCACTACTCTTCTTTTCTCCCTTATGGTTAATTGAACCAGCCATGGGATTTTAAATTTATGAACTTGTAACTCACACAGTTATACCACCTTAGGACTTATATAATCTAAACTAGCCCTAGGGTCTATTAAAATAGAAACAATATTCTTAAAGAGCTTACCTTAAAATTCAATCATGTTGGGTTGATATTCTGCTTGATGATCCTCTAATGCAACATTGATTTTAGGTATCTTTTTTGCCACTTTTCCCATTGTTGAAGCTTCCTGTATGTTGATTACCTTCTCAAATATTCCATGATAGGGACAGTTCTTGACATAATGTGGTCCTCTACAACCCTAGCATTGTAGGGATGGTTTTTGTAGTTGACCGCCTTCGAGTCTCGTTGGTTTTTCTATAGATTATATTGTCAAGGTTTCAATTGATCCTTCTCCACAAGTTCCCCTTGCTGGCCTTTATAAGAATTCTTGAAATTAACAGTTCTATTATTTTTAATAATTTGCACATTTTTCTCTCCTTTCTTAGTTGCCTAGGTTTTACCGTTATCATTCTTCTACATTTTTTGATAACAATTCTGATATTTTCTTACAACATCGTCCATATTTTTAGGATTATAAAATTATAATCATTCCTTCATATGAGCTAGAAGGCTACTAATGCATATGTGTACCTTATCTTTTTCTCCACATATATAAGGTACATATTGTAGTAACAAGGTGAACTTTGCCACATATTCATCCATGGTTTGTTGGCCTAACCAGAGATCATGGAATTATTTCAATTTATCATCATATAATCATTCAGTCATATATATTTTTCCCTTGAAATGTTTCTGGAAAGTTTCCCAGGTAACTAATTGTTCATCAATTCCATGTACCTCCTTCACTTCATCCGACCACAGGGCTTCATTTCCCTGTAGCTGATAAATTGCTAACCAAGCATTCAAATTTTCATCGTAATCATAAATATGAAAGTACTTATTCATATTAACTAACCATGACTCTATTTCCTCTTCAACTTTGCCATCATATCTTGGGGGTTTTATTGTTTTTAGTTCCTCCTATAATTCCACCTTCCTTCTCTTAGCTCCTTTATGCATCTTATGCCTGGAAGAATTTCCAAACTCTCTTTCATGTGTTTCTCGATCATCCTCTATTTCCTTTTTATGACTTCCCTAAGGTATACTGAATTCCCTCCTCTGATAGGAATCATACCCATTTCCATTTTCAATACTTGGATTGTAGTTTCTGTGATTTTCTATGTCTGCCACGCTTTTCATGATCCTTTCTTATTTGTGCATTAAACATTCATTATCTACTCTTAAGTTTTCCATTTTATCCTTTAATTGTTGTACTGTCTCCATCAGCACAAAATTGGTATTCCGAGACTCATTTTCTAGTTGAATCCACAGTTTTGTGTTAAGCCCCACAAAAGGTGTTGAACCAAATCCTACAGGAGGCATTGTTGCGGTGTAAATGTTGCACCCCTTCCTCTCCTCATATTTCTTCCACACTCCCTTTATTCCTCGGTGAATCATACAATACAACTTATTCATCATTCTGCCCAATCAAGCCAGAATGTAGCAACCTCAGCTCTGACACCACCTATAACATACCCTAGTAACATTTTTTTAATTTCAATTGGTAAATCTATCATATCATGATGATAAGGAATTATACATATATATTTGAATATATTAAGTTTCATTACCATAAAATTAATTCTTTCTGATTGTCTAAGCAATTAAGGTAGGACAAAGGTTCTACCTACTATACAACTACCATCAACATGTAAGTTTATGACCAGAGGTTGGTCATGCATTGGTTACCTTTATAGTGTTTGAGGTTTGTTATGCATGGATGGAATGTTTACGGATTTGTGTCTTGATTAAAATCAATATGCATCCTTACTCAAATTTATCAAGACCGTGAACATATGTGCCACTTATTAATTATCTAGAACCCATCGTTATCGCTTGCCAACTAGCGAGTCTGGATCTTGGGATTCGACACAGATCTACGACTCCTAACATTGGGATTTTGAATCTATGGTGGAGAATGTTTGAGGAAGTTTCAGAGGTAACTACCCAATTCCCCAACATTGTTCATGGTTCATTGTCTCTTCCTCGCTTTCCAGGTTTCCACTCTGCACTTCAGCTAAGTTCTCATTGATCTTGTGACTATTTCTTCCCTCTCTGTGTTAATATGCTTAATTCCTAGGAAGGATGCGCTCTCTGGAAGTTGAGGGATTACTAATTCTAGGGTCATCTAGTCGTCTCACCATTAGATAAATTTTGACTTCTAAAATGAGCCTCCTAAGGAATATTACAAAATAATAGTAGAAATAATAAAATAATATTAAGTTACATCATCAACTTTTAAAGGGAAAAAATGAAACACTATTTTTTTAGCTCGTATTTTCAACTTATCTCCCTATTGTTTTACTCAAATTTCAAGCGGGGGCACTCGTTGGATGAAAATTTTAATTCCTCATCCAAGAAGTACCCATGTTGCATATTTTTTATGAAACCTACTATATGAAAATAAGAAATGCATGAAAAACATGATTACAATCAAGTTTTTCATGTATTTCTCATTTGTCGTGTAGCAGAGACCATCACAAGTATGAAATATTGGTACTCATTGGATAAGGAATTAAATTACGCATCCAACGAGTGCTCCCACTTGAAATATGAGTAAAACCATAAGGAGATAAGTTGAAAATATGAGTTGAAAAAATAGTTTTTGTTTTTTATATTTTTATTGTTTTACTCCAAAAATGGTGAATCATCCCCCATGGTTGACATCACCATCAGTAATCTTATTAGTTCTTATAAATTTTATTTTGGTTGTACATTTTTACTTTGAGGCTCATTTTAGACCTCAAAATTTCTCAAATGTGAGGTTCAACATGTAAATTATCAGGGTTTCTACCTTTTTCGTCATGTACAATTCCGATAGCCTTTCCCTTTCATTGTATGCACTCATAATTCATTTCTATAAAATTTATAACTCTTATTTATGTCCGTGTATTCTCATAGGACATGGTTAGGGTTTATACAACTAAGTTGATGGGAGTGAAAAATAGGTCCATTTTGTCGGTAAGTCACTCCTCCCTGTTTTCATTTTTTATTCTAGTCTCTTATCCTGGCTTGATTAATTTGACAGTGATTTTTCTTGTCAGGGTTTTCTACTCCTTTCTCAGAATGTCATGCCTATGTTAATTCTCATATGTGGGTTTATTTTCTTTTGCAGGTACAATGTTCTAAACTCACTACATTTCATCTATCTCTCACGCATTACTTCTCCACACCCATCAGTGACAGTTTGTTATTTCGTCTCTAATCTAGGTGTGGTTACATTCCTGGTTAGGGTTTTCGGTAGTTGATTATTTAGAAAATATTGCAAGGCTTCTTACTGGGATATAAACTCTTAAGAATTTATATAGTATGCAATATTTAGTTTAGATAGGGATTAGGGTCATGACAGTGCCTTGAGTTGTATTTCATGGACTCGGTCAACCACTGTTTTTAATTAAAATCTCATATTCTGAGTGTGACTATGAAAGAAAACATCAAGATTTATTTCCCTTCTTTTTTTATTTTGTGGGGGGGGGGGGGGGGGGGGGGGTTGGGGGCGGCGGGCTCATTGATTTATGCAATACTATGCATCTCTTTTACTTGATTTCATGGAACTGGTTATATGCCATATTTTGTTGGACGAGATTATGAACTTATGGTACTATTATTTCTAGTTTAATTGTCATGTTGTATGCTTGACATAAGTTCTGGCCCTTTGTACAGGACTAGAAATTTTCTTCATTTCATAATTATATACATTGGAGAAATTTTGAGGTTTAAAATAGGCCTCCTAAGGAATATTATAAAATAATAGTTGAAATAATAAAATAATATTAGATTAACTCTCATCAAGTTTTGGAGGGAAAAAAGAAAAAACTACTTTTTCAACTCATATTATCAATTTATCTCCCTATGATTTTACTCAAACTTCGAGTGGGAACACTCTTTGGATGCATAATTTAATTTTTCATTTAAGGAGTACACATGTTGCATACTTTTGATGGATCCTATTACACAAAAAATGTGAAATACATGAAAAAACATGATTACAATCACCTTTTTTTAATGTATTTCACATTTTTCGTGTAGTGGGGTCCATCAAAAGTATGCAACATGGGTACTGCTTGGATGCAAAATTAAATTTTGCATACATTGAGTGTTCCCACTCAAAATTTGAGTAAAATCATTGGGAGATAAGTTGAAAATATGAGTTGAAAAAGTAGCTTTTTTATTTTTTAATATTTGTATCTTTTTACTCAAGAAATGGTAAATCATCCCCATGGTTTACATCATCATATTGGATCCTATTGGTTCTTATAAAGTTTATTTTTGTTGTACGTTTTTGTTTCGAGGCCCATTTTTGACCTCAAAATTTCTCTAATGATTTAGATTTAGAGTGTGATGAACCATGCCCCGACAAATATATCATAAAGTTATATTGTACATTTGATTGTCTAAATGAAGGAATTAAGACCGTATGAATTTCTTTCGATTCTCTTTTTTTTTCAAATTAATAAATTATAACTCTTTGGTTAATTCTTTACATGGAGTATTTAAGGATACTTGTTCTTTATTATGTAACTCTTTGATTTGTCTCTTCTTGTTTAGTTGGTATATAATGTTTATGAAGTTGGTTATAATGTTTATAATTAATGCTCCTTTCCTATGTTATTAATTTCTGCATTTTGGAAGTCTACGATACTGTCCCCGAGTTGCTGGTAACTTGAATTGGCCCAAGGACTAACCCAAGTCCCCTTAGTTATGTTAATCTTTTCTTGTACCATAATGAATATTATTCCTTGAGAGTCCTTTTCAAATTTACTGCCATATTCCAAAAACTATACACACTCTTTATTTATACATTTATAAAAAGAAACAAGAAATCTTTACCTTCCTATGTAATTCATAGTTTCTTTCATAGTTTCTTTGATACAACACATTAACAGTCTCAATCATATATCGCAGTCTTAATTTTATGGAACAAATATAACTTTTCTTCTCAAACAATTCAAGAACCGATAAACAATATAGGTTTTCCTTAATACTTATATGTTACCTCTTTATTCAACCACAAAATCCCAAGGAAAGGAATGTTCCTCCCAACTTATGAGAACCAGTAACACCGTTGGTACTCTCCCCGAGCCAATTTCATATTCAGCACAATCTCAAATTTAAAATATTAATAGGTTTTCCCCAATACCACCTGGTCCCAACCAACTTCAGTCAAGGGTACTTAGACAAAGCTCCACTGGCCAACCAGTTCAAGAACTTTTGTGTCTGGCAGTGTCGCACCTCCCTCTACAACGTCATGTTCGAGGTTCAATGATATAGCAGTCTCTTTTTCCTCTCAGGTTACCTCAAGTCTCTCATACCCTATTGACTTCATTTTTTCCTTCTGATAAATTTTGTCTCAAGAGAGAGAGGTTGGGCACACAAGTGGTTCAACCCATGATTGTCTTCAATTGTATTTGAATATGAAATTCACTTTTACATTACCTTACCCATAACTTTGTACCTAACCCTTTTTGAAAAGAAAAATACTTTTGCAATTAATTTTAAATATTCACATTCACATTCATAATCTATCCAGTTTAAGTATGCTTTAATCCAAATCCATAGTAAAACAAAGTACAATTCACCTGTTAAACTTTTGATTTCGAGGAATCTCTAATCAATTCGAGACAAATTAGATTAGAAAATAAACCACAAAATTTTCCAAAAAAAATCTTTAAAAATTACTATTTTTTCTTTAAATATTACATTAATGTTATATTAAATGTGATGTGATTTTATTTATGCCTTTAAAAAATCAAATCAAAATCATTTTTTCAAAATATTACATTTATTGATGTATGTTATATTAAATATGATTTGTGTCGTGTCAATGTAGAATAATTTGAATTTATCGATGTACGTTATATTAAATGTAATTTGTGTCTTTGAGAATAATGAGAGTAATGCATGTTATATTACATGTGATTGTGATTTGTGTTATGTAAATTTTAAACATGGTCGATTTTAAATACATACAGTTAACCTATTAAATATGATTAAAATTATATATATATATATATATATATTAAATGTTATTATTTTTTAAATATAATACGTTAATGTTAGGTTGAGGATAAAAGTAATGGGAAGTTTTATTATTATTATTGTTAATGTTGAAATATATTGTTTAAAATTAATAAATGGAATATTTATTTATTGTAAATTTTGATATATATATTTTTATTATTAATATTTTTTAAATGAATTATTTTTATTTTTAATTATGTTTTTTTTTAAAGGAAAAAAATAGTATTTTTATTTTAATTTTTAAAAAAGCAATAACATTATATTTTGTGGACGTTTTTGACATTTAATAAGAGTATTTTTTAGGTTTATGTGTTTAAGGAAAAAATTTAAAAACTATAAAAGAAAACATGAGCAGTTAAGTGTTATAGTAATCACTTAGCTTTTTTTTCTTTCTTTCTTTCTTTCTTTTTCCATCTCACTGAGTGTGAATTAACTGGAATGATTGTGAAGTTGTTCACAGATGTATTCGGTGGGGGTTCTTTGTCTAATCAGAACTTTCCAAGACATGAACTCTCTTCGTGCCTACCATCTTGTCCTCTTTATGTGCCACATTGTTTTGTTGTTTTGGTTCATGGATTAGTACCATTCTACTTGTGGATTGCATTTCTATCATTTACCGAGTACTCCTTCTTCTTGGTTTGATGGGTTCTTTGTGATTTCCCCTTCTTCATCATCTATCATGAAAGGCTAATATCCTTTTCTTTTGCGGTCCTACCCCTTTTCCCTTTTTGGATGATTTTTTGCTTAGAGGCATGCATCTTGTAAATGTCCTATTTGGTAACATGAGCGACATCTAAATGTCATATTTTTATAATCCAAAGGTTGGGTCCACTGGAAGGTCTTATTTTTCAACTAAATGTGGTCAGGTAGACCTTTACTTCGGTCTATTTCTACACAGATTCTGGCAAAGTTAAATAATCCTTTCCCCATTCTTTCAGAGTTTATGTTTTCAAATGACCCCAAAGTGTTTCCAATATCCTCGAGAACCTTGTGATGCCAGAGGAAGGGGAAGATTTAGTAGCCTCACCCATACTGGTAGTGTTGAGACCACCATTGTTGTGGCATCAAAATCTCGGAACTTACCACCATTGTTGTGGCATCAAAATCTGAGAACTAAGGGGTGATGAAAAGCCTTGCATTTCCCCAAAATCAGGGTCCTTCTTTCAAAGCTCTCTCTAAATCTTCTTGGGTATCGAATTGAACAATGAAAAAACCTTTTGAGCATAGGTATATGTCATAGTTGTTGGTCTAGGTTGTAAAAACCCATTGATGTAAAGCATCAGACCTAGGCCATAGCCCATTGAATAAGAAAATCACTACCCTAGATTAAAGAACAAAAAAATATGATTAACCTCTATTAGGTTTACCTCCATGGTAGGCGCTTGTTGTTGTTGCTTGACAATGTAAGGTCTAGGATTGTATTTTGGCATATCTAGTGGACTAGAACCATTGCCTCACACTACATCCTTGTAGAAGACTGAACGTCTTGGATTCCTGGACCCCAAAGCACCCTCTCACAACCTCAAGACGATGGTGGAATTTCTTGAAATTTTATAATCCTGCAACTAAAATAGATCCTGAAGCCACTTCCTTTCATGAAGAAGACATTGTATATATGTTGGAAAACCCAATTGATTCTATATATTCTTCTTGAGATTCACCACATGATCCAAACTTGAGACCCAAAAAATGAAGGACTTCCCATTTAGGGTTTTAATAAAAATTTGAAAGTCCTCCCCTTGTTCCAAGTATTTCAACCCTCCATATAATCCAGATCGATAAGGAGAGGGGGTTTTTTCTGGTGGAACTGAGTTTTTTTAAGAGTTGTTGAGGTTGTGTTAGCATGGATCTAATGTTGCACCCCAAAAGGACTAGATAAATGGGGCTATACTTGCTTGATCCATTTTGATAGCATACATGGGCTCTACAAATACATGTAATAGATTGGGTTGTAGGTCGTAATATTTGTGAGGTGAAAGCCTAGGTGTCCTGAGTTCTACAAGCATATTGGCCAAATACTTTAGAGCATCCTAGAGATTATTCAATCCCAAGGCTCGATGCATATACAAGGCATTCTACTTCTAATTAATTTATAAAAATGAGAGAAATATTTTTAACATAAAGTAGATGTTATGAAACTAGCTCACAAAAAGATAGAAAAGATAGATTAACGCCTTAGAATTCAGCCTCTTCGAGGGGGCAACCTCCTTTATCTTACACAAATTAACAATTCTTGGATGATACAAATGACAAGACCTCCGTTCTAGATATAGGAATCTAAGGGGTCATAATGTAATCAGAGTCGACATAACAATAATAATGTAAGGGCACAATAATAACAATAGTGGGCTTATATGGGGCACAATAATAACAATATGGGGACTACATGGACACAATAATATAATAAGGGGGTTGTACTAATAACAATAAGGGGTTACACTAGTAGTATAGGGACCTAACAGTAGATATTGAAATATTTTACTTAATGTTAATATTGAAATATAAAAGTATTTGATGTAAAGTTGATATTGAAATTTTTTTTTTGTTTTGTTTTCGAGATTTTGTGAGTCCTGAGACGATTGGCATGCCTAACATGTGGCTTGAGCAGCTGCGACCTAGGGGCATCTAAGCCATCGAAACCACTTGGATTGGATTTTTTCCAATGGGGTTTTGAGCTGATGACCTTTACACCATAGAGTGCCCTAACAAAACACCTTGTCACAATCTATTCTACACCCCATGGGAGATATTGAAATATTTTGTTTAAAATCAATAAATAAAATATTTTACTTATTATAGATTTTAATTTTTATTAATATTCTTTAAATAAATTATTTTTACTTCTATTTATTTTATAAAAATAAATAAAATAAAGTAGATATTCAAATATTTTACTTAATGTCAATATTTTTATTTGTCATTAATATTGATATATGACTTTTTTGTTATGGATAATGACGGTGTTGGTTATTCAAGTCTACTGAGACTAACTTTTATTCATTAAAATTTAGGAAAACACAAAAAAATTGGTGTCTTTTAGAACTTTATTTCTATGTTGAAAATCTTTGAGAGAAGCATTATTTGTGGTGACTTGAAATGTTACAAAGGTTGATACTGTAACAAATATTTTGAAGTTGATATTTAATGTGTGTGTTTGGAAAACATTTTATAAGACTCTATTTCACTCCGAAGTTCATGAAAGTTTGTCCTTATTTTAGCAATGTTGATTTTCTCCTTATAATATTTCAATTTTCTCTTATCCTCCAATTTTTTATAACATTACAATTTCTCCTTAAATTTAAATGTAATATTATTTTTAATATAATTATGATTAAAGGTTATGGTCTTCCATGTTATTTACCTTATTCTTGTACATTGGATAATTAATCATAGTCAGACATAGTTGAGGTGTATTTGTTCATCTCATCCTTATAATATTTTAATTTTATCTTATCCTCTAATTTTTTTGATGATGATGATGGTTAATGTCCACTGAGACCAAACTTTGGTCTATCGGACCTAAACAAATGAATTAATTAGTTTGATTTAAGATTTTATTCCTATGCTCAAAAAGCTTAGAGAGAAGCCTCCTGAGCTCACTATAATTTTGACATTGTAAAAGTATTGCAACAAAGATTATGAAGCTGAGATCTAATGTGGTTGTACGTGGGGCACTCTATGAGGAAGTGATTTTCATCCTCGATGTTCATATTCTCATAGAGATGGAAAATCCTTTCCATCCATGGTGTTTTAAGAACTGCCCAATGACCTGTTTCACTATGGAGCTCATGAGAGTTCGTTCTAATATTGGCTATATTAATTTTCTTCTTTGACCTAATTAAAACAGAGAGATACTTTTGATCTTCTAGGGTGGGGTTGATGACCTCCTTATAATATCTTAATTTTGTTTTAGCTGCTAAATCTTTCTCACACCACATTTTTTCTTTGAACTTAGAAGTAACAATATTTTTAATGTTATTAATTTTTTGCAATGCAACAATCTCGTCGATCTCCAAATGGTTTAACCAGGCCCTGATGTCTTTATACCAACCTTGTTTGAGCCTTGGTGGTTTTGGCTGGACTTTAAGGCTAGCTTAGGAAGTTTGTGGTCTCCTCTGTTATTGAGTTTGTGCTTGTACAACAGAAGCCTAGTCATAGCTAGGCTCTCGATAGGGGAAAGACCCACTTCTATAAGGAGAATAGGATAGGGTGTATTGCTTTTAATTTTGAGGTTATACGTTATAAAACGCTTCTGGATTTGCTCAATATTTCTCCAGGATTCTCTAAAGATGCTGCAACCCCAAACCTCACATCCATATAATATAATAGGAGTGACTAAAGTTTCAAAGAGGAACTTCTTTCTATCCCACATTATGAGGTTTGTCGTTTTACAATTATTTTCAAGACCAAAATAAGCTTTCCACCCCCCATTAATCCTTTTCTCAATGCTATAGTTCTAGTTGAGCTTGTGATGAATATCAATTCCTATATTTGTAAGAAGACACTTCCTCCAAGTTACTCTTGTCATACCTAAAATTAATGTAAGTGTCCTTCTTGGATTTGATAATCATAACTTTTGTTTTTTCAATGTTAACAGTCATACCCATGGTAGAGCAGAAATCCTTAAGGAGTCTAAGCTACTTATCAAGATCAGATGGGCACCTTGCGAGAAGAACAATATCGTCAAAATAGAGAAGAAGGATGATGACTATCCCAGCTAAGACCGTGCTAGCAAAGCCTGCTTCCTCTAAACAACCTGATCGTGCTAGCACAACCTGCTTCCTCTAAACAACCTTCTAGCTTGTCGATGTAAATGCCATTACACTTTCTCCTTAAATTTAAATGTAATAATATTTTTAATATAATTATGACTAAAGGTTATTGTCTTCCATTTTATTTACCTCATTATTGTACATTAGATAATTAAACATAAACAAGCATAGTTATGATGTCAACACATGAAAAAGTTGTTTTTGTAAAAATAATAAAATTAAATATATCACCTTTAATTTTAAAGACCATTTCTCAACTTTAGATTAAATTCTAAAAAAATTATACATCTTTTTTATATTAAACTATTAAAGTTTTCCAGATTTAATAACTACTAGAGCAACCATATAAATTAAATGACTTGATAATGTAGATAGACATCAACCTATAATAGTATCAAAACATTTTGCTAAAAAAAGAAACACTAAATTACAACTTTATTTTAAATTATTATTATTAATATATAATTAAAAGAACTAATATATAAGTTAAACATATATATATATATATATATATATAGAACAATATTCTTAACCATAAAGATTTGTTTTCTTTTTATCGTTGAAATTTTTAATGTATAAATAAATTATTACAAAACTATAATTTATCAATACCACATGTCTAAAAAACCATAAATACATTCATATGACACTAATTATTTAAATTAAATTAAAATTCTAAAAACTATATTCCAAAATACCTTTCAATATAATATTAACTATTATTATTACCACCCTCTCCTATTTAGCTCCTATTACTCCATAATAATTAGGCCCATTTTCTAACCGCTAACACTACTAACAGTTTCTGAGATAAAGAATGTCTAACCAAGTGAATGGTACGAGAACTATATATTAAGCCTCTACCTGCGAAATTGTTAAATGCACCTCCAATACATCAAACTTTATAATGGCAATCCCTAAACATAAGGCATTTCTCTAGATGTAATGGCAATCCTTAAATATAATGCAAACCTGTAATGGTAGATGTAATGGCAAAACTTCAAACCTTTAAACGTAATGCAAATTTGTAATAGTTACTGTTTGAAAATACAGTACCGTGCCATACACATTTAATGGTTATAATTCGAAAATAAAACAAATTTGTAATGGTTTTGTTTGAAAATACGGTACAGCATGGTGCTTGCAGTGGATGTTGCAATTTTCTTTTATTTGACTTTTGATGGAGTTAATTTGGTCTAGAGTAGAGTGCAGTGCAGTTCAGTTCAGTTTGACTTTGGGATATTTTTGGGTTATTTAAAAAAAAATGTTTAATACGGTTGGATATATTGAATTTATTTAAAAGAAATATTTTAGATTACTAAAATTTATAATTTTCCAGTTCTCATAAAAATAAAAACAGAAATTTTAGGCCTGGACTATGTCGTAAAACTGCTTCTGCTTGGCTAAGAACTCGTCTTCCTTCGGACGTAAGGAAACAGGTTAACGGCCCAAGACCCAGAGGCATCTGGCAGGAGTGAAAGCCTGCTCCCTTACGGACCACCAGCGGGTTATTACAGGGGGCGTGGTTTTCCTTGATAACGGTGATGAGTCAAATCGACATTCGCGGATACAGGGGGCGTGGTTTTCCTTGATAACGGTGATGAGTGAAATCGACATTCGCGGATAGCAGCCAGAGATGGTTGTACTCACTATTGGTTTGACCCCTGAGTTTGATAGGTTTTGCCTTCGGAAAAAAAAAATAAAAATAAAAACAGAAACTTAACCTGAAAAATAATCCCTTGAAAACGTGCGAAACGTTTTAGTATTTACCACGTCGATAACGCTCAGGGCTTTAAAGTCACTATGAGAAATGCTCGAACGAGTAATAATCCTTGAGCAAGCAAATGCCTGCACAGAGAAATCGGAATTGTGACCAACAGTGACAGCGTGAACCCAAAATTTTCTCGGACGAATTGCGTTACGCTAATGGAAAGTTGCAACGCGGTGTGAGTAATGGAGCATACACTCCATAATGGTGCCCAAAAATATTGAATATGATCGAAAGTGAGAGGCCCTGAGTAAATTCTGATAACAAGTTCATTAAAGTTCCGAAATGGAGAGAAGACTTTTTTCTGGGCACACATTTGTGAAGGAGCACAGCAAAGGTGTGGAAATGTTTCTCCAAAGATTAATGCAGGTTAAGAGGGCGACTGTGTCTATGGCCATGAAGGAACACAAAACTCATTAATAGTGTGGCATAATGTTTTGCATAATAAAGTTTTACTCAATAAATCTTTTTTATGTATCTGGTAAATATATGAATACAAAATTCATTAACTTTTATGATTAGTTTAATATCCAATATGATAGAATATGACCAAACAAATTATATTTTATAATCTGAAATCAGTTTTATAAAATAAAAATATTCAAATATATATATATATGGGTATTAAAATTATTACTAGGTAAAAAACACTTAATTTTAATATATATTAGTATAGTATTGTTAAAGGAAAATAAAATTATAATGAAATAGTATTTAACAAAAAAAATGTAGAATTTGAGTCTACAGATTGTTGTAGAGAAAAAGATCACAAAGTGTTCTATTAAGGCACTCTATTATCAAATATTAAGTAGAATAACCAATTACACTTATTTATAAACAATAATCTTAAACATTTTCATTAAAAAAAATTATGGTTTTCTAATCCATATTTTATTTACTACACATAAACAATCAACCAAAAAAATTTCAATCTTATAAAATAGATTTGTAGAAACCCAAAATTTATTTAAAATAAATCTGTAGAAACCTCACAATGTCCAATTTTTTTAGTGAAACAAAGTTTCATTAACAAAGATGTGTCTGAGAAATAACATATTCTAAAATTAAAAACTATTCATGACGATAAATTAAAATAAAATATATTCATTAAAATCTTTTCTAAAAGTCTCATCAAAATTTACAAATAATATTAAAATTAATAAAAAATTATGATTTATAAAAAATCAAAAGCAGTCATTTACATTTCTAGAAAAAAAAAAATTTTGCCCACAGTTTCATGTACAAACAAGGCCGTGCTTAGTCTGATGGTCAATTTTGATGGATATTTATTTGTTTTTATGATATTTTTAAAATAAAATGAATTAATTTTAAAACGGTTAAATAAGATAAAAACAAATAAATATCTATCAAAATTAACCCATCTGAATGGAACAGCTGAATGGATTATCCATTTTTTGGATGATCGGAATGGATTCATGAGATATGGGAAAAATATCTTCGGACATTACTTCATATGAGATCAATAGGGGCTGTGTGTTTGTATTTGAAACTTGGGGCGAAAAATCTGCGGATATTATTTCATATGGGATCAAGCGGGGCCGTCGGCCATGTGTCTGTATATGGAACTTCTGTAATCGGGTAATAAAATATTTGGACATTAGGTGAAACGAAATTATTTTATTTTAAAAACAAGACTTTACACACTTAGGAATGAGGTATAAGTCAGTTGGATGCAAAACGTCCACGCACATCAAATCGTAGTAGTTGTAAGTGCTCCATCCCAATAATGCTCTTCTCACTGATAATAGATAAATACAATGGAGGGGGGATTGGTGATTGTACAGAGTCTTACTATTCAAATTGGGGGCAATATACCCATATGTACTTGAATAAACAATTAAACGATCTTAGCAGTAAGATTTTTTCCCTAATACAGACGAAGTTTGTATATAAATTATTTAACATAATAATGTCATGTCACTGAAATTTAATTAAAAATTATCATTAAACCCTTCCAACAACCCTAACTATATACATCATTTACCAAATCAGATTTTTATATAAACACCAGAATTTATGTTCCGTCGCTTTCACTAATAAAGAATTATGTGAGCTTATAATCGTCCACGTACGCACCTGTGCTGTAATATATATCATTATCGGTGCTCAATTCTTGGTATGTAGAGGAACTCACATTTTGTGGTGGCAGGGAAGAAAAAATGGCATCTCAAGTGAAGGTGGGTTACTCAGAGACTGAGAATAAGTCCGGCGGGGATAATGCGCAGAGAGTTAATAGCAGTTTCTTTGTAGTGGATCTCATCTTCAGACTGCTGGCAATCGGCTGCACATTTTCTGCTGCAATCGTTATGGGAACGAACAAGCAGACGGTGATACTTCCCATCGTTGGGCCATGGCCTGCCAGATACCAATATTCGCCTGCCTTCGTGTATGTGGGTAGGAGGATATTAGATCAGCTTAGCTCAGTTATCTTCTCTGTGTTTTTACTCTCATATAAACGGGTTAAATAAGTAGGTAGATACCGGTTTAAAAGTATTGTTGGTCTTATTCTTCCAAAACCTTAGGTTTATAAAAAAATTAATCAAATTTTGGCCTCAATGGTATATGGATATTATAGCATTATTAGTTTTTAAATCTTTGAATATCTGAGCAATGCATATGTATTGTATATATAAATAAGTAGTAGAAAGGACAACAAGTCATAACTTGGAAAGAGGTATACTTTATTGTTGGAAGTGTCGGAGCATTTGTATGTGTATTCAAAGAGAAGCATATTTCATTTCTCCATTGTCAACGATTTTTTATTTCATGAGTTTACTTAAGCTATCACCAAGCTCTTCTTTATCACTAAATATAGAGAAAATTAACCTACAAGATGAGACTCTCCCAAATAAATCCCGTTAGTATATGTGTCCATGATCATGTTACACCAAAGAATTCTAGTTAATATATTTGCATATGAATGATCCTGTATTATTATTATGATTGAATAGAGGAAAATAATCTAAAATAGATTTTATTATTATATTAAATGTGATGATATTTTTTTTATTAATTTTTTTTTCACAAAATAAATATATTAAAAAAAATTATATTAATGTAATACTAAATTTTATAGATATAATATTTAAGTTTTATTAGTGATAAATTTATTTTAATTTACTATATACCAAATGTCTAGAGGATCAAATCTCGGGATCAAATCTCTTGAGATGAAATTGATCTTTCTGGGGTTTGTTAGATCTAGAGTTAAATAATATGGAGGTTTTATCACTGATAAACTTATCTTAACTTAGGATGTCCCAAGTCTCCAAGTCCGTGGAGAGATCAAATCTCTTGAGATGCAATTGATCTTTCTAGGGTTTGGTAGATCTTGAGTTAAATTGGGTTAGACTCATTTAATTTCCCCGTTTAAATAGATTTTATTCTATGTTATTTTCAGCTTTCAATATCATGAGTCTCATAAACCTAAAGCTCAAAGACCACCTATAACTTGAACACCTCAAATTTATCTAAATTACTTAACAAAAATTAATAAAAAAATAATAACATGTAATTTATTATTATTATTATTATTATTTTAGTTTGAAATTATTTTTATTTTAACATAATATTTTTAATTTTTGATTTTTAATTTAATTTATTTTAGCTAAATCAAAATATTTATAAAACAGGACCATTCTTAACCCAACAATTAAATTATTTACTTATATGAAAATAACATAAACATGACCATTCTTAATCCAATAATTAAATTATTTACTTGTATAAAAATAACATATTTATAATAGAAATTCTTGTACGATATAAATAAATAAAAATTGTACAATAAATTAATAATTTATTAAACAACTCTAGTAATATATTAAATTGCTTAATTAATACACTAAATGACTTTTCTTTCATGATACAATGTTAGATGATTGTCAAAGTTTACAAATTACACATAAAACAAAATTGCGTTCAATGAATTTGGAAAAAATCGTTTCAACTAAACTACACTTACTATTATTAAATATTTAAATTTCTATGTTGTTGCATGTTGAGATCTTCCCTATGATATGTTGTTTTGCAGGTTCTTTGTAGTGGCGAATGCAGTCGCCTGTGGGTACACAATGCTTTCATTCATCTTCTCCGTAACAGGCAAAT
The DNA here is from genome assembly GCA_031772625.1 of Pinus tabuliformis. Lineage (NCBI taxonomy): Eukaryota > Viridiplantae > Streptophyta > Pinopsida > Pinales > Pinaceae > Pinus > Pinus tabuliformis. The sequence goes on along the minus strand of CM062808.1, from coordinate 780,842,185 downwards.
TCGCCTCCTCTACTCTGTCAGCCTTTCTTCTCTCTGTCACCGATTTGGTAATGCATTTCTCCTTTTCTTTGCTATGAAGCTATGAAAGCTGCGGTATAAATGTTCAAATCTCGAATTGAATTTCATAATTGTGTGCAGGTGATGGTGGCGCTGGTATCGTCGGGCGTCTCTGCAGCGACCGCCATTGCCTACGTTGGATACAAGGGAAATTCTCACACTCAGTGGCAAAAAATCTGCGGTATATATGATCGGTTCTGCCACCATGGAGTTGGAGCTCTAGTTGTTTCGTTTGTTGGTCTCGTCATCTTTATGGCGCTCAGTGTCATGTCTGTTTACAGTTTATACAGACGCACGAACTCGGCCCGTTGACCGTATTAATAGAATGATAACATTGGCGTTGGTAAATTAACAGCGAGACCTGCTACGCTTTTAAAGGCGTGCTGTCTAGCTGGAATTATTAATTACTATTGGATTGATAGAATATCTGCTACAGTTTCGGTCAGCTGTGGAGCTGAATTTCGAACCAACCTCCAAACCAAGATCACCATGTTTACTTTGTTGAATAAAATATTTGTATTGTGTAGAATAAATTTAATAATATTTTGGGTTATGATACTCAGTATAGCTGTGGAGCTGAATTTCGAACCAACCTCCAAACCAAGATCACCATTTTTACTTTGTTAATAAAATATTTGTATTGTGTAGAATAAATTTAATAATATTTTGGGTTATGATACTCGATACTGAATTGAAGAATATTTGGTGGAATATTTGTTGGGATTCATGATGTGTTTTAATGTTTATATAGTATTGTTTGTTATATAGGTAGGGGAATAGTTGATTTTAGTGTTATTTTTCATATTTTTTAGTGTTAAAATTAAGTGGAAAAATTTGAGATAAAATCTTGATTTGTGTTATTTAATTTGGGTTTTTGACTTTATATATGGATTCAGCACCCTGAAAAACTCTTAGACCTTTTCAATTGTGCAAGAATTATCCATTAATTTTGTGATTTCAATAAATTTCTATCAAATTTTAGAGAAATTAGACAAAAAAAACTCAAAATTTTTTTCAACTCAATTAAAAAATCATAAATTCAAAAAAATATTGAGTATTTTCATTCGTGTACACTGAGCCCAGTGGGTCTGTAGTCAACCATGCTAAGGTTTTCATTATCAAAAAATCAAATTTTACGAGTAAAAAGTCTAAAGGATTTCTTTTGGAAAATCTGAAAACTATAAAATTTCATGCCATAATATCTCACTACACATCAGAGCTCTTACAATTTAAATCATTGTCAAATAGTATTAAATTAAATACATTCTTCTATCCTGAAGGCGTGCCTTCACTCCCCAATTTCACTACACACCAGAACCCTTATATAAAGCATTGTCAAATGGTATTAAATTAAAAATTAAATACATTCTTCCATATGGAAGGCGTGTGTGTCAGAGACTCAGTGAAAAGTTCATTAATTTTCTTCGCGAGTTTTATCAATCATAAAATTCGAGCTTTACTCATGCCAACTAGTTATCACTACATTCAATTTATTTATACATGAGTTATAGTTTATAGTGTTAACATATAGGTGTGTGCCTTTTGTTGTCATCATTATTTATTTCTACCATGTCATTTACCAATGGTTAATTTGGTGAACTAGATTCCAATCATTTGAACTAATTACCCGAGATAACCCCTGTATATAATTTAAATCCCTATACGTAATTTATAATCACAAGTGTTTTATTTTCTGTATTCATTTTGACAAAGTTATCAAGTATGACCAAACTGCTTCCTTGGGTATGCCAACACACTCCATATTTTGCTTTATGTTTTTGTATTTTTTTGTATATACATTTTTCCCATGCACGGATAAGATCAATCTTTGATTAGGATTCAAAATTCTATTTCTACCATCAAGTACTTCATTCTTTTTTGCTGAAGCAAGAGACGATCCTTCTATACCATTAAGCCGAAAATAATTTACATATTGTACAACTATCCACTCGACAAAGTGGACTCAAAACAAGGGTGCTAACCCCCAATGGCAAGAACCCCCAACTCAATACAAATAACCAACAAGTCCTTTAGGATACCTACCCTAAACATGCTGACTAAAGCTTTAGCCAAGCGATTGCCCGCGCCAGCACTCCCTCAACCCACCTATTAAATCGTGGCCTTCCAATCCACGTCTTAAACTGACGGTGGAGATGAAATTCGCATCAAGAAGGTGAACAGAACTAAACTCCCTGGCCCCACAAAAATGCACGATCAATCCTGATCGTTGATCCCTGCCACCAAATCCGACGGCTGGAAAGAATATCGCACAGCCTATATGCCAATTTTTAGCGTGCGATCAGGGCGGTTTTTCATCTGGCCCCACTGCCACATGTTGTTCACTGAATGGGATCGTTGTAAAAAAGGGAAAACTGCTTCCTGTTCACAAGGCTTGCGATCATCCCAAAACCACTCTGGCCATGGAATTCTGATCAGAGGCGAAGGTTTCAGCCTACCTATTAATTCGTGGCCATCCAATCCACGTTTGGATCCGACGGTGGGGATGAAATTCGCACCAAGAAGGCAAACAAAACTTAACTCCCCGGCCCCACAAAATTGCACGATCAATCATGATCGTTGATCCCTGCCACAAAATCCGACGGCTAAAATGAATATCGCACAGCTCAACATGCCGATTTTTAGCGTGTGATCAAGGCGGTTTTTCATCCGGCCCCACTGCCATGTGTTGTTCACTAAATGGGATCGCTGCAAAAAAGGGAAAACTTCTTCCTGCTCACGAGGCTTGCGATCACCCCAAAACCACTCTGGCCATGGTATTCCGATCAGAGGCGAAGGTTTCAGGTTATCGGGGACGCAACGGGTTCTCGACTTCCTATCTCTATCCATATCTGCTCTACCTGTGACATTGTGAAAAGAGGCTTCCGCTAGCCTACTTGAAACCTCTAGAATTAAGACTCCCGCTCCGCAATTGCAAACCATCATGCTCCGAGTTGCAAACCACCGAAGCATATCACTCGCTGTAAAACCAATAATATACGCTCCTCTGATCATATCGTTTCTGAGTTATCAATGCTGCCCTCCATGGCCCTGCTCCGAAACACCAACCAATCTTCCTCTGCCTGGTCTTGGCACTTCGCCTTAAGACTGTGCTGAGGTAGCTCTTGCCATTTCATTGCAAACCTATTTTCTGCGCAGTTCACTCCTTGATTAGCCAGAAGATCCGCAAGTTTATTGGCCGATCTTCGGACATGTTTAAAAGTTATTGTGTGGAGGCACAGAAGGTGGTTGTGGATTCGTTGAAAGATCTAGATTAGCCTCCAATTCCTTGAGGCCTTTTCCGGCGCCGTACCCCAGCTAATTCTCTTGACCGAGTTAATGATTAACTCAGAATCTGCTTCAACAATCACATTTTGTCGATTATCCTGAATCAGGAATTCTAAACAATGCTCCATAGCCATAACTTCTGCCATATTATTGGTGGTTCTCCCTAGGTGACCATAGAAAATGAATAGGACATTCCCTCCTTCATCTCTTAACACTCCGCCATGACCCGTAATACCCGAGTTGCCCTTTGAGGCACCGTCAATATTGAACTTCAAAAAACCCTTGGGGGGGGTGCCAAAAATCAAGTTCAGAGTCTCTAATGAGAATCTTCCTTTCCCGATCCTGAGGAATGAGACCCTGTAACCCTAGCTGACAGAGAATCCTCAAATCTGGTTCCGAAGGAGGATTCTTAGGGAGATTTCGGACAATAGACCCAACTGTCTCATGAAGCTGTTTTAAGATTTGATCCAAAAGGTAAAGGGATGGTTTTTTAACATCCTTGAAAATTCTGTTATTCCTTTCTTTCCAAATATTCCAGATAATGAAGCCGGGCGTAAGAGCCCAAGCAGTGCTGAGGACTTCATTATTCGAAAAATTACTTCTCCACTTGTTTAGGGTGTTGATGATGTTCCCTTTGTCCCTATCTGACTGTTGGAAAATGGCGACAAAAGCATCCCACAACCTGGGAGTAAAGGAGTAGTTGTTGAGAAGGTGCTCCATTGTTTCCTCTTGAGCTTCACATAGTTGGCACCTGGAAGGCCCCAAAACACCCATTTTCTGAATGTTGTCCCAAGTCAAAATCTTCCTATGCTAGACCAGCCACATGAAGAGTTTAATTTTCATCCAACCTTGATGCCTCCATAGTCTTTACCATGGTTTGTCCGGGTCCAGGGAGGCCAAACCAAGGAGAATGAATTTGGATTCCTTAAGATTAAAGGTGCCCTCATTGTTGTTGCCCCATCTTAGCTGGTCATTCCCTTCTGATACTAAAATTTTCCTTCGATCTAACTCTTGCATTAGCCTTTCAGCTTTAGCTTTTAAGGGGTTGTCATCCCTGAAATCATGTTTCCTCTATATTCTCCATTTTTCTATACTGTTGGTTTGATCCCAGAAATCCTTTACCTTGGTTAAACCTTTAGCATCTGCCTCTACCTTAAGTTCCTTCCATTCCTCTTTTAAAAGAATGGGTTCTTGTTGCCATCTGTCCTCCCAAAACAGAGCCAGGTTTCCCTCTCTAATTTCCCAGAAGCCATTATCTTGGACTAGACCTCTATTATCCCAGGCCTTGTTCCAAATGTGTGATCCCTTAATATTTCCATCCATTCGTATATGGTCATCACTTTGCCATGAGCTGGCATATTTTTCTTTCCAAATTGTAGCCCACTGAGCCTTTGGTTCTTTTATCCAGCGCCACCATAACTTAGCCCCTAAAGCTTTGCTTAAAATTTCAGGATCATCCAATCCAAGACCCCCATGTTTTCTAGGTTTGTAGAGTTTTTCCCAAGCTACCAAGGCCCATTTTTTCTTTTCTTCCCCCTTGCCCCAGAGAAAGTCTCTTTGTATGGATCTGAATAGCTACAAGACTCCTTTAGGAGCAGGGAGAGCAAAAAGCATAAAAACTGGGATAGATTGCGGAACAGCCTTTGCGAGCACCAACTTGCCAGCCAAGTTTAAGGACCTCATAGTCCATTTCCTTATTTTGTCTTGCAATTTATTAATCACCGGCTCCTAGATGCTCTTGTGTAAAGGCTTAGCAGTTAGAGGAACCCCCAAATATTTTTAGGGGAGTGAATCTCTTTGAAAGCCCAGAATTTTAGCAATGTTCCTCTGAATGGCAATATTAGTATTGAAGAAAAAAATCTTAGATTTGGAGAGATTAACTTCCATACCTGAATCCCGGGCAAAGTCATTTGGAATTTTTTTGTAAGAATGAGCTTCTTTGACTGTGGGGATTCCCTGCTGCATGGTGTCATTCACACACTGTTGATGCGTCCAAGCCTGTCCCCTATCAGTAAGTTGGAGACCTTTGATCTTACTGACTTATTTTGCATGACTGATAGATCGACCCAGTCCTTCCATCATGAGGATGAAGAGAAAGGGTGAGAGAGGGTCCCCCTATCTGAGGCCTCTAGAGGGAAGAAAAGTTGCAGATGGAGAACCATTGACCAGAATTGAGAAGCTGGAGGAAGTGACCAGGGCCAAGACCCATCTCACCGAGTTGTGATCAAACCCAAAAGCAATAAGAATTTTCCTGATATAATTCCAGTTCAATTTATCATAGGCCTTGGCAATGTCCAATTGCATGATCATACCAACCCTTCAGTTGCTGGTCAGAGAGTGCACCACCTCATGTGCTTGAATAATATTATTAAGAATTTGCCTCCCTTCCACATACCCAGATTGTTCCATAGAGACTAGGGTAGGAAGGAGAGGTTTGAGTCTATTGGCCACCACTTTTGATATAATCTTGTAAACCACATTACATAAAGCTATCAGTCTAAACTTGTCAGGAGTTTGGGCTGCCTCCTGTTTAGGGTTCAGAGCAATGAAGGAAGTGTTCAGGGCTTTGAAAATAGTTCTATTCATCCTAGAATCTTCTACAACATTTATAATATCCTGCTTTACAATATTCCAGCAAGCTTTGAAGAAATCTACATTGAAACCATTTGGGCCAGGTGCTCTACCATTTTCCATTTCTTTGAGCACTTCGCTAACCTCTTCCTCGGTTACTGGCTTGTTAAGGTTGAAATTGTCCTCTCTGGACACCAGCCTAGGTATATGTCTTGTGAAGTTTCTGATGGAGTTTTCTCTGTCATAACATGTTTCCTTGGCTGTGCCTCGAAAGTGCTTAACAAGAACTTCTTCTATCTCTGCATGAGAGTTGTGAAGATTACCTCCCTCGTCCTTGATCACTGAAATTTTGTTGTGAACTCTGTTAGCCATAGTGGATCTGTGGAAAAATCTAGTGTTTCTTTCTCCTTCTTTGAGCCATTGAACCCTCAATTTTTGCCTCCAAAATATTTCCTCTTGCTTGCATAAATTCTCGCATTCTTGATTACATTTGGTAGCCTAATCATTTCTGGTTTCATCGAAGCCATCTGTGATAAGGGCTTGGTTGGGTTCCTGCATTTTACCTTCCACTGCTTTTTTAACTTCAAAAATATTGCCATGTTCATTCTTATTCCAATCCTTGAGCTAGAGCTTGATGTGTTTTAGTCTTTTCTGAAGAAGGAACATTCTAGTGCCCTGAATGTTCAAATCTTCTGACCACCATTTGGCAATGTTGCTGGTGAAATCTGGATGGGAAAGCCAGATGTTTTCAAATCGAAAAGGTCTATTCCGGGGAGTACCAATACTCTGCACCTCCAGATGAACCGGCCAGTGATCTGAGCCTCCAAAGGGTAGAATTCTTGCTGATATTTCCTTATCATTGAGCATAAGGTCTTCTGATATCATAAATCTGTCTAATTTTGAAGCTACCTGAGACTCTCCTCCTCTTTTATTGTTCCAAGTAAATATGCCATTACTCGTTACAATATCCACTAACTTCATTATATCTATAAAAGTCTGAAACTTCAGAGAGTCTTTACTTAGAACTCTGGTTCCACCTTTTTTCTCCAAAAGTGATTTAATCATGTTGAAATCCCCTCCCAATATCCATGGAATGCCTGAATGTCTCTCTCTGAGAGCCTCCAGAGAATTTAGAAATTTGAGTTTACCTTCCATTCTTTGGGGGCCATAAAAATTTGTGACCAGGTATGTTTCCTTATCTCCTACCAGTTGTATGACCACTGATAGATACTCTCTAGATGCCTCAGCATCTAAAATGTCTATTTTATTTGGATCCCAAAGGGTGAGTATACCTCCTGTTGTATTCTCTACTTTGACTTCTAGAAACTCATAACGATTGAGCCATTTACTATGAATCTCTTTTATTTTTTGAATGGAACATTTGGTTTCCTGGATGAAGATCACATCCGGAGCTATTTGTTTCATTCTATTACTAACCAGTCTCTGTTTTCTTTTACTACCAAGACCTCTAATATTCCAATAAGTAAACTTCATTATTAAAGATTGGTAAAGGAGTAGCTAGTTAGGTCTTTCATCTTACCTGAGTCTATCATTAGCTTTCCACATTCCATCAATAGTTCATTCTGCTTTTTCCTGCCTCTTTTCTTTCCTGGGTTTCTGGGTGCTAATCCTGGTGTGGTTTTCACCATTTTTACCACTTCGCTGCTCTGCTTTTCCTTGTTTTTTTGCCTCTCCGGTCCTTTATTTTGGGTTTTCCAGATAAATAGTTTTTGGACTCTGCTAAACTCCTCTGGAGGTAAAGAGTCTACCCCTTCCTTGGTTCCTTGAATCAAGAAATCCTCCAGATCTAGATTCTCTTTTTCAAGGATCTCCTGAAGTTCTTGTTCCTCCGTTTCCATCTCACTTTGGGTCATCTCATGATCCATTTCTGTTTCTGCATCACTTACCATCGTTTTTTCCTGCTGATTTTTATGTGGTGTTTATTCATTGTCCTTTTCTTTCCCTTCCTCTATTATACCTTCTCCCTTTGTCTGGTCTGCAATAGTTATACCTTCTTCCTCTTCCAGCACTTGGAACCTATTTTGACTGGTTTGTTGCCCATCAGGTTTTTTTGTCTTTGGCCCCCTCTTGTTACCTTTTCCTCTGTTTGCCACTTTTTGAAAGCTTTCAGAGTCTTTCATTGTGTTTGTTTTACTCTTATTCTCTATTTTGGTGAGAGGGCAATCCCTGAATAGGTGCCCATGTTCATGGCATTTGCGACATCTGAATGGAATATGCTTGTAATCCACAGTTTGCACCCTTTCTTCATCAAAAAATTCCAAGATGACCTCATCTGGTAGAGCTCTAGAGAGATCCATCTCCACACATATTCTAGGAAAAGAAGTATACTTTCCACTCCTAGTGGCTTCAGAAGCTTTGACAAAACATCCTAACTTATTTCCAATGGCCGATAAAGACTATGTTTGCCAATAATCCAGTGGGAGAGAATAGAGTCTTACCCAAACTGGGACCAAAGTGAAGGTTTCACTTTCCGGTACAAAATTCATGATCCAAGGTCTCATGTAGAGACCTGTTGCCGCATAGAAGTAGGGCCCGCCTTCAAAAACTCTATCCTTGTCTTCGATGCTTGCAAATACCACAGTAAAGAAACCCTTTGACCCTAGGTGTAGTTTGATGCTTCCTTTTGGTTTCCAGTGATATTTTATCCACATTTGTAAGCCTTTTTTAGTGGGCAATAAACCCACGAATTTTCAAATTATTGCATAGGTTTGCATGTGGTCCCTATGCGCTTGCAGAGCAGGCTCATTTAAAACAACTCTAGGAGTAATAGCAGCTTTGGGCTTACATGGACCCATGTGTGCTTTCTTTTTTGTTCCCTGTTCCTTGTCTTCTTCCTCATTTTCTTTAGTATTGTTATCCTCCATCAACTTCTGTCTAGCTTCTTCCTCTTCACTATTCCTGTTTCTTCCCTTTGAAGGGCCTCTATCATATTCCATAGGTTTTTTACCCTTGCTGGTCACAGCCTGTTTGAAGGAGGGAGTGGAGCTCCCTCCTTGGCGCCCTTCCATGGAGAACTGCCCCTGAAACAACCTTGAAACCCTAGATTTTTCGTCCTCCATCGTCCGCCCCTCGTATACTCGTCCGTCCCTGTTGTAGTTATATCTAGCACCACCATCAAGTACTTCATTCACTCTTCGAGCAAGATTCTTATTAAATGTCCAAATTTTATGCAAGAAGGTAGCTTATATTAATAAAGTATTTATTTCATAATGTAATTATTTCATTTGTGTCATATATGTCTCATTTCAAAACAATTTAAACTAGGGGTTTAACATAAAACATCTTGGTGAATATCATTCTTATATGTTTAGCTTCTTTTATAATGCAAATTAACAAAAGCGCTCGCAACTATTAATTAACAATCATAGCCCATAGGGCTTTGGATTGATGGTGGATGGGTGCACTGTTGAGGCACTCCTTGCGATAGGTCACTGGTTCAAATCCCCCGTGGGTGCTTACCTACCAAAAAAAATAAATTAATTAACAATCATAAAGTATATATTCTTCAAAGTGATTTCAGATACGACACCCTGCCTTCTTTCTTAAACATATCTATTTAATGTTTTATAAATTTTAACAATGAATTATTACCTTATTTTATTTCTGCTTGTCTACTCATATATTTACTTCCAAACAACTATTTTCTCTCTTAGGCGCCCAACATATCAGGTACCCAACACTAATTCAATTAGTATAACAAAATTTAATCCAATTATTCATGCCACGGTTCTTTCACTTATTTTTTTCTTCCTCAACTGATAAAAATCTTTAATATGTTATTTTAGTTGTAGTCAAGCTCATAGGCCACAACGTTGAACCCTTCAACTCAAATATCATTTGTAACACACTTCAATAAATAAAAAATAAAAAAAAATTAGTCCTATAGGTTGATTATTACCACAATCATTTCCACTTGTAGTGGGCGAGACGATTCTTATAATGTATAAATTTTTTGTTATTATTACGTCGATAGGTGTCCCTCCTATTGGAATTGGGCACTTTAATCATTTTACTAATTAAAAAAATTGATCTGATGGTTTAAATTTAAAGATGTCAATATATTCGCGTCATTGCCACAATATCAATGGATTGAATTCACACCACTAACTTCCCTGCATATCTAAATCGCATGATTAAACCTTGTTTAAATTAATTTTTTACGAAGCTTCATTAAAAATTTACCATACCATTTGTTAATTGACACCTATGAGGATTAACCATAATGGGAAGACTACAAAATGTAACACACACCTTACACATACACTTGTCATAGTAGTGGAAATGTGTATTTTCGAATAAGATGATCATCTGTTTCAAACCATTGGTAACGCTTGTCCAATTCCAAATAACAGGTGTCGTTGGTTTCATTAACTTGTCCATCAATTTCACCCTTTCATGCTCTTAATAATAACTCCAAAAAACATGTGTTGGTAGTTTCATTAACTTGTCCATCAATTTCACCCTTTCATGCTCTTAATAATAACTCTGCCACTCCATCTAGGATTGTAACGTGGAGGAATAAAGCAACTTGAGCGTTTCAAATTGTGATTAAATATTTATTGTACGTGTTATTCATCACCATTCCATCTATTATAAGCAAAGTGCTCCGTGGATGCATGCATTTCTTAGTGCTTGGGTTGTTGGAATTGTTGAAGGATTACTGGAAGGATTTTTGGAAGGATTACTGGAACGATTTGAAGGGGCTTCTCTCGGCTTCTATCTGCTAAGAAAGGTGCACAATCTATTACCTAGATTTGGAAGATTACTACTCTATATATTAATATTGTTTTCAATGGCCACTATTACCTAGATTTGTCATTTAAAAGACCAATAACACTCTAATGTGGAATGGCTTTGTTCAGGACAACTTGATATTTAATCAGGATATCACAATTTGTGGTTTAATATCTGTGCTGGATGACACTTTGTCAGATGACCCATAAGGTTATTTTTTAATTATGCTTTAATATCTGCGTTTTTTGCTTGGCTTTTGGTAGACTACAACTATGGCTCTTAACGTATTGAAACCCTATGGCATACGTTATATGATTTTTTTTTAAACATAATTTTTTGGTTTATCGTTTTATCATGAGTTCTTTAGCTGTTGTGTAAATCTATTTATATTTTTGTCGATTTTGATTCACTCTCTTTTTCTCTATGTGCCGTGCAAATATATTTATTCATTCCATCGACTTCGATTCACTCTACTAAATAATCAGGGGGAGTCATTTTTCTCTTATGTCACCTTTTATCATTCCATGTGTTAGGGTCCTATAATAATAGGATTCATAATTTTGAATTGGCTATGGTTAGTCTTGTAATATTGTACATACTTTTTCTTTCTGAAAAATGTTTTCCATATTAAAAATTAAAAAATGTAAAGAGGGTATGTCCTAAAAGAATAATCAAAGGACAAAAAGAAAAAGAAAATATCAAAAAAGTGAAAAATATGCACCCCAAACAAAACCAAATCATGAAAGTGTGCAAATTCAAGTGCCTCTGCTTTTACTTTTATGTGCAAAATAATGGTTGTGTGTAGCTTGTCATAAATGCCACAACCCGTGACAGTCAAATAGCTTAATCTTGACTAATTCATGCTTTAAATTTCATGTTTATAAATAGAGAAATAAAGATCTAGCCAAACTGTTTAACCTTAACAGATCAGTAGTTAGGTAGAGAAATAAAAAGGTGCTCATAAGCTTAATCTGAGCCATTGGAAGTTATAAGGTTAGAATTAGATAGTTTGCTTGTCAAAAGAAAAGGAAAGCAAGGGTTTGCTAGCTTAAATGCACCCATTAAAATTATAAAAAAAAATGTTAGGATAAGTAAAGGGTGGGTAGAAGAAAGGTTGCAAATGTACAAGGTTGTTAAATCATAAGCACATTTATCATGCTTAATCCTATGTTTCAGTGTGCAGGAGAATTTATGAGAGTGAAAAGATGTTCACAAGCTTACTTGACTAACTTTCCCTCATTTCATTTCACCCCCACTATATACTTACTAATGTCACCACTATCCCATCATGTCTTATGAAAATACCCTTTTCCTTTCATTTTGATCCTTATCCCTTGGTTTCACACATTTCCCTAGAAAATTACCCTCCAAAGGTCATCGCCCTATCCAAAACCCCTTTTCCCTAGTGTGAAACCCATTTTCCATTGAAAAAATCACCTTCCCCTTTATTAATTTCCCTTTTTTACCTAAAAAACCCATGAAACCCCTTTATCCTAAGTTTTAATCCCCCCCTGCATTATTTAATTAATTCCCCGAATTCATATTTTCCCCAAACAACCCTTTTAACCCACCCTTGGTGCAGTTAAGAAAACCCCTCCACATTAAACCCTAGTCCCACTCCATTAACCCGCTCATTATATTTTTAATCCCCACCTTACTCATTAATTAATTACAATTAATTGTAATTAACCCCCTGGGCCCCGCAAATCCTAACCCCGATTCCCCTCCATGCATCTTGACTACGCGATAGTCGTTAGATCTCCCACCCCCAGATCTAACAATGCGCATCCATATCATGCTCACTCCCTCTCCGACCATTACCAGCCCGAGAGCACGCGAGATTCACGGTTTTGCTTGGGCTCCATTCTGCTATGTGGCAGCTCTAGGCGAAATCACGTGCTCTCAAGGAAATACCGTATGCTTGATAAAAGTGGTGTGATGGCCCCTGAAACCGCCTCCCCGCCAAAATCCAAAACCAACCACTGTTCATTTATGAATTCCACGCCAAATTCTAATTGTTGCCAGTTAAAAGGCCAAAGAAGCCCATTTTGACTCTTTTTGCTCGTTTGCACTGTGAATGCTGCCTAAGATTTCCGACGCCACCTTGAGCCTCTGCAACTGAAATTGATCGCCGATTACCTCCCGAACAAGATCCGGATGCCCCATTCAAGCATCCAATGCACAGCTGAAGCCATTGTACTCTTTATAGTCACCATTGAAACCAGTTTGCAGCGCGAACCACCAATTTCTAGGTATTTTGAGAAAAAACCAGAACGACCCTCTCAATTTGAAAACGTACAGTTAATTTAAAGGATTAATTAATTGAATTTAATTAATTTTCCCTAAATTGAAGAATATTTCCACCTAAATACCCAAACCCCTCTTTTGCAAACTGCAAATTACCCTCTTGCTATACCAGTGTTCTCAAAGCCTCACTGCTACAGTCTATACAAGCATAATTCACACCTTTCCCCCTATAAATGGCTTCCCAAACCTCTCTGGATGTGAGACTTGTGTCAACCCCTCACCTGGACATCGACCATTTGGCACTAGCAGACAGGGATTTCCAAATAAAAGACACTGCTACCCCAGCCAACCTTCTAAGGCTCCACTGCTGGAGTAAGGACAGATTCCTGAACCATGCCGATGACATCCACCTTTGGGAATCTAATTTACCCAAATATCTATTCCCAGAAGTCCATCGATTCCCTGATATCATACATTTTTGTCATGCCTGCTATATCCCTAGCCAAAGAGCTATTTTTTCCCCAAACCAACAACTCTTATTCACCATTACACCAGAGTCCATCAACCAAATGCTTCAAGTCCAACCTAGCCAAAATTAGACCCCTCTATCCATTGGAGACCTATTGGACCTATATATCACCCTAGACCTGGTTAAAATAAGGCAAATCTTCTAAACTTTCATCATTGAAGACCGCCATACTCCTACAGATACCCCATAATATGCTGCTACTATTTTTTCATAAATCAGCAGACACATAATCACCATGCTCTCATGCATCCTAGGATACACCATAGATGAGAATGTGGATGAGGTCATCCTGGCCTTCCTTTCCATTTTTACTCCAAGCAAGCCTCCTACTATCATGTACAATTATGTTCAGTTCATTGCAGATAGGATGCATGAACAATTCACAAGACTTCCCACTGAAAGTGTTTTCAATTACTCTTCAGTGTTGTTTCACATGTTTTTGTATTACCAAGCAGATAAGTTCCCTGTAAGAATCCATAAGTTGGATACCAAGGGAAAAGAGAGATCAATTGTCTTCTAGACTCCCTTGATCCACAACTTCTCCACAACATTTACATACAAAGACTTCATAGGTTCATTCGTCTACCTAGTCATGAACATGTTGACTAGTAACGCTCAACCTAGAATCAGCCAAGAAATCAAGAGGATGCTACAGTTGGCTAAGAACAACAAGGTCGGAGACTGGTACTTGTACCAAAACCACACCGAAATCATGGTTTATGGCTACCAATTATCCCCTTACAAGTTTCCCAAATACCTCCCCATGAGGATATTTTCACTTGAGTATTTTAGACAAATCATCAACTCTGATGAGGTCCACTTCTTATCTGCTAGGAAGAAGACCCAGTTTAAGATGAAGAACCAATTGGGCCCATTCATTTGCAATAACAGAGAGGCTGGACCAGAGGATGACAAGATACTACAACAAATGAAGTTCAACAACAACTTCATGTGGCAATATGACCGTCATGGGGTCATAAACAAGCTAAGACTCAAGGTCAAATTGGGACCTTACATCGATCACCCAAGGCCGGACATTGAACAGTTTGCCAATGAGGAGAAGAATCCAAAGAGGAATAGGGAAGAGGGATCCACTTCTGCCATGGAGACTATAGATGAGCTGTTTGATCTCAGAAAAAGGTCCAAGTTGAATCTTATGTTTGAACAAGAGGAGAACATTGAATCAATGGAAATAACTAGCACTGAAACAATGGGGTAGAGAAGCAAAGACACAACTGCATCAGGTGAAACACAACAGCCATCAACCTCCAACACTCAATTGATTGAAAGACAACAAAGTGTTGAGGTTTCTTCCTTTGTCAGGCCAACTGACAGAGAAAATGACATCAAAGATAGGTACAAAGAAATAAAGATGAGGAATGAGAAGTTGAAGGCAGAGACATATGCCCAAGACTTCAAACATACACCAGCCAACCAGAACAGGTTAATGTCAGCCTTTGATATTAAAGCAGGAAAGATGTAGGTATCATTTTTGCAACCCACTGTTCAACAACCAAAGACCTCGACTAACTATAAGAAGATTGATTTTGAGGTATTGGTCAGGGATGTTCATCCCATTGACCAGATAGAGTTCCACAAGTAGGCTGGAGAAATG
Source organism: Pinus tabuliformis (assembly GCA_031772625.1). Lineage (NCBI taxonomy): Eukaryota > Viridiplantae > Streptophyta > Pinopsida > Pinales > Pinaceae > Pinus > Pinus tabuliformis. The sequence goes on along the minus strand of CM062808.1, from coordinate 780,827,126 downwards.
ATTTACTCCACCCTTACAAGAAAATCCATGGCTGCACATAGGTTGCAGGATTCACTGGATAATGTAATAGTCTAGTATAAATTAGAGAAGGCCTCCTCACAGGCTAAAGACAGCAGGATCAAGTCATTGGAGGACTTGGTTATTGAGTTGGGCCATGATCCAAGTGACATTAAGGCTGCTGAGAAATTGATCAAAAAGAAGAATGAGGATTTAGCAGCCCTCAAGAAACAACTTAAGCTGCCTCATTTACAACACCCACAAACGAAGGAGGTCCTAGAGAGCCAAATCAATCATGAAGAGATGATGGACCTAGTGCTGCAGCTGAATGATCAGTTAAAGGATATGGAGTAAGAATTGGATAGCTTGATTCAACTGAAACAAGCTAGTCTTGATGATGCTCCTGCAACTGTCATCCCAACAGTTACCACTGTTGCGCCTTCTACTTTGGCATCATCTTTGGTGCCCACAGCTCCAATGGCCACAACACTACCAGCATCTACACCAACTACATCAGTAACAGTGTCTACAGGTGATGAGGCAAACAGGTTGGTCAAAGCAATGGAAAAAATGTCAATTCAGACCACTGAAATGAATAGGTTTAAGAAAAGGGTGACCAGCCTGGAAACAGACTACAAACTGGCCCAAATCATGCACGAAGAAGAACAACAAAAGTCAACAAGGATGACCAAAAGAATCAAAAGCCTGGAGAAGGAACTGACATTGAAAGAACCTCTAGGTCAGGCTAAGGAGCAACTGTGGGCCAATATCATTGACTCTGTCAATGATATTTGGCCATCCATCTAGGTTATTTTTGAACAAATTGATCTAATAAAGCAGGCTACAGAAGCCATTCAAAGAGTCAATACAGAACTTGGAGACATGCCAGAGGAAGCTAAAAGGATCATTCACTTCCTCAACTCCAAGAACGGGTATGAGCTGTAGGAATTAGAGATACCTGATAGAACAGGTATAATTTTGGAAGTGAAGAGGATCCTCAGCAAGAGGAATTTGATGTTGAACCTAGAGGATAAGTGCCAAACTATGCAATTGGCCATTGACAGATACATGGTGAAGTTCGAAATTTTGAGGCAAAATGGTTTACCAAATCCCTTGGTTATCAACAACAAGTTAATGACACAGGAAGACTATAATAAAAAGATCAGAGAAGTGGCCATAGATTAGGTAAATACTTCATCCATGAAGGGTATATCTACTGGCAAAGTATTGTATCAAACTTTTGAGAATTTGTTTTACCTCCAACATGAGGTAAAACACCTTTTTGTCAATAAGCCTACTTTTGCCAAGTATACAGAGGTAGATGAGATCTACACGAAGATGTTCAATATCCAATTACCAGATGCTGAGACATGGGAAAAACTAAATGATTTATTGTAGAAATACATAGTAAAATGTAAAATGTACAGGTAAAGGATATTGACAGGTCAGTTAGGTCAAAGTGTATCAAATGAAAGGTCAGAGTAAATAAAACATCCAACGTGAAGACCAAACACCAAAGCAGATTAAAGTGAAAAATATCAAAATATCGAAGCCAACAGATCCTAAATAATAGGGATAGAAAGTAGCAATTAAATAGTTGTCTCTATCTTCTTGCATGAAGATATTTCTTTCTCCTAGATTAGTTCCCAAGACAGTTTGGGATATTTTGTATAAATACTTCATAATTCGAAGTATTGAGTGTGGATTGCTATACATTTGTAGAGTTATTTTGATCTTAAACCTAAGGGTTATTGTACCAATTTTCAAGTCAACAGACTGGAGCAAGTAATAAAAAGATTGCACTATAGGATTCATGAGATGAGCTATTGCAGTGAAGTATCTTCTTTGTCTGATTTTGTTACTTTCTTATGTGTTTCATAAACTTAAATGTTATCTAAATTTGAATGAATTAACTGGAAATTTAACTCAGAATTTGTTTAAGTACACTCTGTTTTGCACAGTTAATCATTTATATGTTTTCCTCTGATATCCGGATTTGAGAACCCTTAATTTCTCTCCCATCCTGGTTGACCTCTTTCATTTCTCTTCATAATCCATCCTAGGGAACCCTTAATTTCTCCCTGGATCCGATTGGAAACCATTTCACCATCAAGCCTTTGAGATCTGTAGTAACTCCTTTATCTTTCCCTATAGACACTATTTTTAGAACTCGATCCAGTCTTGTTTGTCTGGCATTTTGACACCATTGGCCCAATGGTAAAAGCAACCCTCTTTTCATCTAACTAAGTGATCCCACCACCCAAATTCAAATAAAAAACCCAAGCACAATCATAACTAGCCTAAAATCAAATAATTAAACAAATTTAAATAAAAAAGGGAGAGCCCTCTCTGAGATTAGGAAGCCTAGATCCTGATATCCAAAGTTGGTTTGTGGTTACCTCTATCATTTCTTTTTCTGACAACTTAGAAGAAATTTTGGAGTGATAACACCATGCGTGGAATTTAATGTTCTGATAAAGCCGTCAAATTTTATAATTAAGGAATAGATTTTCCACATCTTTCAATGTATCTTGATATTTATATGTATATTATTATTATTTATTGTAAACAAATAAAACTATACAATTAAGTGAATATATAATTAAAATTTAAATACAAAATATTATCAATCGTAACATGTATTGTATATGAGCCCACGGGGTTTTGGATTGACGGTGAATGAGTGCACTGTTAAGGCACTCCTTGTGAGAGGTCACTGGTTCAAATCCCCCACGGGTGCTTACCTACCAAAAAAAAAAAACATGTATTGTATATGAAAATGATTAAATAAAATGAATATTTTTTTAAAATATGTGAAATAGAAAATGGGAAATAGATAGTATGAATTGTAGGTGAAAATGGTTAAATAAAATGAAAAAAATCTACAACTACCTGAAATAGAAAATGGGAAATTAATTTCTAATTTTTGGTGAAGTCTTGTTGAAGTTAAATGTAAATTATAAATGAAAGGAACACTTACATGATGCTAATCTTCATTATATAATCCAGGAGTTCCATCTCTCAAACCAAATGGATTCCCAATTGATTTTGGATGACCAAGCCCACTACAAAAACCAAGGGCTTATGGAGTTTTCATACAGTCTATACACACTTCATTTGTGGTCTCCGGGTCTCCCCACCTCACGGTCCAGTGATAGATCCATAGGTAGGGGGGAAACAAAATACATGTTATCCATCCAAACACTTATCATAGGCACACCACCCCTAATAAGTAGTAGTCCAATATCGAGTAGTCCCAGATTTCGATATAGATATTTGTATTTACACAACTCACAATAAAAAAGGAATACAATAGAATGAAAGATGATAATTTTCAGGCTTTAAATATTTGTTCCACACTTTCTCATCTACATTATTCTCCAAATTGTTAGATTAGGGATCTAAGTAGAATGCTAGAATTTAAAAATATCTTACATTTAACATTTTAATTCTTTTTATATTGAAGGCTCTAAATCATTGTGCTTATTGTTAATACTCCTCAAAATTGTTAGATTAGGGATCCATGTAGAATGCCAGAATTTAAAAATATCTTACATTTAACATTTTTATTTTTTTTATTTTGAGGGCTCTAAATCATTGTGCTTATTGTTAATACTCCTCCAAATTGTTAGATTAGGGATCCAAGTAGAATGCCGGAATTTAAAAATATCTTACATTTAACATTTTAATTCTTTTTATATTGAAGGCTCTAAATCATTGTTCTTATTGTTAATACTCCACTCCCACTCAGAACATGTTTACCTAGTGCGCCTAGAGTTTCAATAAAACCACTCCTACACCTTAAAGATTGGTATCTATAGGCTTTCCTCTATTAGAATTCAGTATTTGAATGAATTTTTTTTCCCGTAGAAAAAGTCATAATTTTATTCATATGAAAAAATTAAATTTTGTAGATGCTTAAGCATATGCAGATGACTGCCCCTGTATTCACAGGCGAACAGAGATTACAATATATAAAAAAAATAAAAAATAAATGTCTGCTGGCCTATACTTTCCTGCCCTTCTTCTTCTCCACCCTTCGCCAGCCGTCAGAGTTGGAAGTGGGTGCAGTTATAGCAAGCTGATTTTCCGTTGTATTTATTAGTTGTTCCTTGTCAGATTCCGATCCTTCAGATCCATGAGTTCGTTTGGTGCTGCTTACCTCCAACTGAATTTCTTGTTGCTGTTTCATATTGTCAGGCCCCAATTGTGTATCTGGGGCATTTCCTTCCTCTGTGTATTTCTGTTCCATTTGTGTGTCAGGTTCTGTTTGGTTCCCTGTAGGTTCTGTCTGCATGTCCTCTTTTTCCCTCCAATCGGTGTGCTGCCATCCTTTCGTCTTTTTTTGTTGTTTCTTATTCACTTTGGGGTCCTTCCTGGCCAGTGGGCAGGTGTTTTGAAGATGCCCTGTTTGCATGCATCTAAGGCACCTGAATGCTGTATTTTCATAATCAAGTGGTTGTATCCTCTGTGTATTATTATAGTTCAATGTAATGTGATCAGGTAGCCCCTAACTCAGATCCACTTCTACACATATTCTAGCATAGGTGAAAATTCCTTGGTTAACTCTTTCTCCATCTATTTTTAGGAATTTCCCCAAAGAATTTCCAATGGTTGTTAAAACTTTATGGTGCCAGAAGTGGAGAGGGAGGTTATACAACCTCACCCAAACAGGCACTGTTGATACTTTCATAGTATTTGCATCAAATTCAGGAAACCAGGGGATGGTGAAGAGGCCAGCCTTGCCCCATAACCAAGGCCCCTGATTGATAATATTGTCACGTTCTTGTTCTATGCTAAAACGAACTATGAAAAAACCTTTTGAGCATAGGTGAATTTCACAGTCAAGTGACCATGTTGAGAGGATCCAATGATGCAGAGCATCAGATTTTGGCCAGAACCCATTAAATCTACAGATAACAGCATGTGTGGCTAGATCAATGTATAGATTAGTTACCTCTGGCGTAGTCACTTGGATCGTTGGTGATTCCAGTTTTTGTTCCACAATATAGGGACCTGGTAGCTCTAAAGCTGGTGCTGGTTTGGGTTGTATGTTTTCCCCTTTGCCTTTCACTGCATCCTTGAAGGAGCCTGTATTCTTTGAACTGGATCCCGAGCATCCTCCTCGCAGACGTAGGTTTATGATGATTGCTGAATCTGTGGTTATATTGTATTCCTGGAGGGTGTAGTGGTCCTGTAGACTACGCCCCTTGTAGATAAGGTTTTGCCCTTGTTCTGGGATGCCGAGAAGGGTTTGTATTCTATTCCGTAGTTCTAGGATACTACTGCCTCTCCATAATTTCACACAGTAACTTCTACCTTCTGGTGCTTTTAAGAGGAGCTGTGTGAAGTCCGCTTCTCTGGGATTTGTGCCCGTCTGAGGTTGCTGCCTGACGGTTGCATGCCCACAGATCTGGGTTTTTTTAAGGCTTCCTGTTCTTCTGAGCGTCTGATCTGGTGGTTCAATGGCAGATTTGAGCATCTGACCGCCTTCCGTGGTTGGGATGCCCGATCCAGTTCTGTGCATTGACCCTGCAAACGCATCTTGGGCAAGATTGGGTATGTAGGAAGGAAAAAACGAAATTGCCCTTACCACAGTAACAGTGCCTTGAAATCTGCGTGCTCTGTCTTCGTCTGCGTTCAGGTTTCTCTCCTGCCACACGGCCGCCGCATAGGTCTGGAAACGCAGATCTGGGCTGATCTCTTGGCTGTTCTTCTTAGCGGCTACCATTCGGTACATGCAGATGACACGGTCGGTTTGTCGAAGGTCAATAGGGAAGGCTGAAACAGCTAAGCCACTACCAACCGATTTGCCCAACCCCGTTCCTAGATCGCCAGGGTCTACTGCATTTGATCCACTTGATTCATTAAATGATAGCTCATTTCGAACAGGACTCACGTTTGCAGGTCCAAGAGGGTCCGTTCCCCTCAGCATGCATCGGCTTCCATCGTCATATCAGGTTGCTTCTTGGGGGAGATGACCAGAGCCATCACGGCTACCTGATATAAGAAAACCATTGCGAGGCCGCTTGGCCGCAGAGGCGAGGGTCACAGCTGCGAATCGGTTCCAGGAGGTTTCTGCCATTCTCTCACCAAGCTTGAACTAATCATGGTATTTGAATGATTTTGTTAATTAATGTTTTTGATTATTTTTTATTATTATATTATAGCTACTTTATGAAGATATGTATAACCATTTATGAAATATGTATTGGGATTAGTGAGGGAAAAATCAAATTAAAAATAAAATTGGAATAAGTGGCTTTGTGTGTTGAATTATGTGGGTTACATTAGAAACTTGTGAGTTTAGATTACTATCGTTCCATCTGCTACATTGCAACAGGTGTTTAATGTATTTGATGATGGAATTCCCTCGACTTGTTGTTATTGTTGGATTTTCCAAATGCCATGTCACTGTTCGGTTTTCCAAATAATTTTGATATACCTTGCTTTAAACAACATTATTAATTACACAACTATTTTAATAATGGCATGCTATTACCATTTCATCTTCTTTCCCTAGCGCTATTATTATGTGTTTGCTTTTAACAAACTCACATTTATTAATTTCTATGCTCATGAAAATATTTTGAGCATTTCACATTTTTTGCTTCATCAAAACGTTTGCAAAAAATGTATATACACCAACTAAAGCTTCATCAAAACATTTGCAAATAAAGTATATACACCAACTGATTAATTATTCATTATTTAATTTGACAATGATCTTAAGATTTATACTAATTTTAATGAAATCAGTTAAGCTTTGTAATAATGGTTAAAAAAGTATTTATTAAATGAGAAATTGTTTAAATTATAAATAATTAATAAATATTTAAATCAAAATTATTTATTAAATAAAAAATTGTTTATTCAAATACCTAAATTAGTATAAATTAAAACTAAAGCATAAAATTAGTCAATTACTCATAAGCTAAATAACTCATAGTTAATGATAATTAGTCATAAATCTAAGTTACTTATAATTGTTTACTATAAATTATGCATAAACCTAAAGACCCTATAAATTATTGAAATATAAAATTAACTATGCAACATTCATTATTCATGATTTAATTTGACAATAATCTTAAGGTTTATACTAATGAAATTAGATAAGCTTTGCAATAATGATTAAAACAATATTTATTAAATGAAAAATTGTTTAAATAACAAATAATTAATAAATATTTAAATCAGAACTGGTTTACTCATATACTTGAATTACTAGAAATTACTCATAAACCTAAAAACTGAAACATAGAATTAGTCAATTACTCATAAAGCTAAATAACACATAGTTACTTATAATTACTCATAATTATTCATGAATCTAAATTACTCATAATTAACCTAAATTGCTCATAATTGTTGACTATAAATTACTCATAAACCAAAAAACACTATAAATTATTGAAACATAAAATTAACTATGTGGCACTATAAATTAACTTTTGCACCCAAACAAGTGGAATCTGGCTTCTAAAATTTACAAAAACTCAATATATGAAACATTGAATTGAGATTTCTACTACCAACTATATGTTGTTCTATTCACTGTTCATTGTAAAGCATGTCACACCTTTTTCTACTTTTCTCTATTCACTGCAAAGCATACCACACATTTTTCTACTTTTCTCTATTCTTTGTTTAATGGAAAACACACTCCACTTCAAATATATTAAAAAAATGGCATACATCCATTCCACTTCAAATATATTAAAAAAAAAAGCCTAAAATCTCTAATTCTATGCCATCCTAAGGATTTTCATTTAATGATATATATTATAAACCTAAAATTATATTGAGTTGTTTTTGAATTTGTAAAAGAATAATATTATAAACTTAGAACAAAGGACTAAAACCTAACTCCATTTAAAGAGTTAAATGTTTAAAAGCCTTGTAAAATATTTTTTTGAAAAAATCCATCCTAAATCCTTGTAGATCTAAATAACCTTAAGAATTTTCTAATTCTAGATATAGCTCTTAAACACTATTATATTCAATTGGATGGATGTCTTACTCCTGAAAATTTCACATTGCATCTATTAGAAAATGAAATTGGCAATGTGATCAAAGGTATATCTATTTGTATTAGCAAGTTATCAATATATTTAAATTCTCTTTTGGCATTGACAACATCATCAAAAGTATATCCATTTCCATTAGCAAGTTATCAATATATTTAAATTCTCTTTTTTTATTTTTCAGATCGATATCCCTTTTAAAATTGCTCAAAGTGTCCATTTCCATTAGCAAGCCATCAATATATTTCAATTCTCTTTCTGATTCTATTAGAAAATTTCATTGACATCATCATCAAAAGTATATGCATTTCTATTAGCAAGCTATCAATATATTTCAATTCAATTTTTTTATTTGTTGAGATAGATATCCCTTTTAAAATTGCTCAAAGTATCTATTTCTATTAGCCAATTATCAATGCATTTAAATTCTCTTTTTGATTTGATTTGTTGAGATAGATAGCCCTTTTAAAATTACTCAAAATATTTAGATCTATATGGAATAGGAATTCAAGGTTGAATTTAAACATTTGATTTTGGTATTATGAGAGAAAATCTAGAGAGAGATATAGACATTTCCTCCTTGAAGAAGGCCTTGTTAGGTGTGGAGTTCATAGTTGTATCCAATTATTTTACTAAAATCCTTCCCCAAATATCACTAAAATGTATGAGAATCTAGAATGTGCATGTAGTCACTTTTTTCTTCTTCAAGAAAGCAAATGTTAGATCAATGATGGTTGAAGATTCATCAAGTTATTTGGGATAAATATTACTTCATTGTCACAATAATATCTAATTTTCCAACTTTCACATCTGCTATCCATATTTAATTGCACTAAGGTGTGAGGATTATAATGGATTTAAGGAATTTATGTATTCCTTTTTGTACTTAAAGTGAATTTGGTTATTGTGGTCCATTAGCATAAGGTGAATTGGTACATAGATTTATAGATGCATATCCCATGAACATTTAAACAAATAACTTTTCAACTCTACAATCTAATAGAGAACATTTTATTTTTAAATATTCTTCAATATCCAATTGAAATTCAATAAACTCTACAATAGACATTATTTACATATATAATAAAAAATCATTAGATATCAAATTCAATGGTGCATTTACTTTTTTCCTAAAATATTTACTCAAATAAAAAATAATAGATAATTATCTAAAAGATGTTGAAATTTTGGATAACTAGGAAAGTATTTCTGAAAGAAAGAAACCCATCAAAAATAATTGGTTGGGAAATTTACCCAATATTGAAGTTTTAGACCCAAAGTAATGGGTTTAGAACCTAAATAATTTATTTATTTATTTGAATGGTTAAATATGGATTTGTGGATGGACAAGGATAACGCAAAGTCACTGAAACAAAAGTATGAAAAAAGAACATAAAGAGATGCTCAGTCTACACACCTATAAAGGATTGCATGTGTGGAGTGAAAAAATTGTCTAGAGAAGAAACAGATCTTAGGAAGAGGTGCAGCACCAAGGAAGGAGGAAGAGTTATGGTCTAGGAAGGAAGTCAATTAGGCGCAGTTCTGTCTATCTTAAAAGGAGAGGGTTCTTCAATAGTTCTTTTGTGGTTTTGGTCCGTCCAATTGTAGATCTATGTGCTGAAGAAGGCCACATAATCATGCAGATATTAATGTATTCTATTACAATGAATAGGTTGTGATATTAATGCAGTCCATTACAAGGATTATCTTAACAATCTATAGTTTTATTAATAAATAAGTAAAATAATTTAGAGTAATTTTAAATATGGAAAAAATTAATATATATGAATGTGTTGTTTTAGAAATTTAATAATATCGTTTTAATTTGATATTTCTGGATTCATTATATGATTGAGTAAAAAAAAAATTGTTAAGAAATTCAAATAATTTTTTTTTTTTCTATAAATATATAAAATTATGTTGAAAAATCTCACAAAATTAAAACATACTAATATATAGGAATGTGTTGTTTTAGAAATTTAATAATATCATTTTAATTTGATATTTTTGGATTCATTATATTAAAAATTTTAGTTTAGGTTTAGAGCCAACCATTGTGACTTATTATTATAATATTGATATTAAATATCATTAAGTTTTGAAAGATAAATAATTAAAAATATGAATGTGATTGTTTATTATTTAAATTTCCTAATATTTATTAATTTAACCTCCATATACCACATAATCATAATCATGTAGATATTAATGTAGTCCATTACAATGATTAAGTTGTGATATTAATGCAGTCCATTACAAGGATTATCTTATGATATTAATAATCTATTGTTTTATTAATAAATAAGTAAAATGATTTTAGAGTAATTTTAAATATGAAAAAAATTAATATATATCAATGTGTTGTTTTAGAAATTTATTAATATCATTTTAATTTGATATTTCTAGATACATTATATTAAAAATTTTAGTTTAGGTTTAGAGCCAACAATTGTGACTTATTATTATAATATTGATATTAAATATCATTAACTTTTGAAAGATAAATAATTAAAAATATGAATGCGATTGTTTATTACTTAAATTTCCTAATATTTATTAATTTAACCTCGATATACCACATAATCATAATCATGTAGATATTAATGTAGTCCATTACAATGATTACGTTGTGATATTAATGTAGTCCATTACAAGGATTATCTTATGATATTAACAATCTATTGTTTTATTAATAAATAAGTAAAATGTTTTTAGAGTAATTTTAAATATGAAAAAAATTAATATATATGAATGTGTTGTTTTAGAAATTTAATAATATCATTTTAATTTGATATTTTTGGATTCATTATATTAAAAATTTTAGTTTAGGTTTAGAGCCAACAATTGTGACTTATTATTATAATATTGATATTAAATATCATTAAGTTTTGAAAGATAAATAATTAAAAATATGAATGTGATTGTTTATTATTTAAATTTCCTGATATTTATTAATTTAACCTCCATATACCATATAATCATAATCATGTAGATATTAATGTAGTCCATTACAATGATTAAGTTGTGATATTAATGCAGTGCATTACAAGGATTATCTTATGATATTAACAATCTATTGTTTTATTAATAAATAAGTAAAATGATTTTAGAGTAATTTTAAATATGAAAAAATTAATATATATGAATGTGTTGTTTTAGAAATTTAATAATATCATTTTAATTTGATATTTATGGATACATTATATTAAAAAATTTAGTTTAGGTTTAACATTTTTTATCCTTAACACAATGGAAAATTGTGTTGTCCAACAAAAAGATAAAATTGTGTTTTCTAGGCAATTTTTTGTTGGCATTGTGAATTAGGTGTTGTCCTTGATGGAAACCTACCTAATGAGTTGTTCTTATTTGATATTATAAATATATTTGTAGAAAAATTATAGCATCAATATTAAACATAGACCTTAATATAAACATAATTATTGGTTTACTAACATTAATAATCTTGGATTATTGAGATTAGGTTTAAAAAATTGTGGAATTGCATTCGGTTTTGTAATAATGTTATGATCGCTCATTTGATTTTATACAATTTGTATATGTGAAGTTTTTTTGTGTGTAAATGGTAAATTATGTATGTATATTACTTTTAATTTTATTCAACATTAAATTGTTTTGTTGATATCAATTTTTTTTTTAGGTGATTTCATTGTTTGATCATCAATCCATCTATTTGGAGTTTTCTTTCGTTCGAAATCATTGAACTTGTCTTCCTCTGGCTGCCTTTATCGGTTGTGATAAAGTTTAGCACTATTTGTAAGAAATGGAAGAATGTTTTACAAAACCATTCTTTCTTGTTACGTTCCAACCATGTCTCTACAAACGAATTTGAATTTATGGTTGCTTTCCTCAATAGTGAAGACAATTATTTTTCTCCTAAATACCTTAATCAAAATGGGAACATATCTCATTTCATTTGCGATTCGTAGATTCAAGATACAAAGTAGTGTATACTGTTGGACCAATGGTGGTTTTATCCTTACCAAAAGAATGCTCCCATACACTCAACTATTTCATAATGAATCCATTTACAAAGGCCTTTAAAAACACATGGCCACTACGAATTGGAGAGTGGGGATTCTTTTCATTATTGGAAAATGTAAGCAGTAGAAAATATGACTGGGTTGTTCTAAAACATATGTATGATAGAATGTAGTCTAAATTTTATGTTTGCAGTAGTCTTGATAGGGTATGGAAAAGGGCTGTTGTTCCATTTGGTGGCACTTCACCCCCTAAGAATGGTGTGTTTTATAAAAGTAAATTGTTTTGGCTGTATCTGGACAAGGAGTATGAATATTATCCTCGGTACGGGTATACAATCTATTGGTTTGATGTAATAAAAAATGAATGGGGTTTTTCATTTGTTCCAATCACTGACATACAGTGTATGTTGTTAGCAATATACATGGATCAGTTGATATGCCTTGTTAATGATGGCTCCACTTTTGTATGGTCAATTGAAGAATTAGATCATTTCCAATTTGTTCAACTGTGCGTTGAAAGAAGAATTGACTACTTTGAATATGATTGGGGTTTCAGATGGAAGTTGTTGGAAGAAACTTCTGCAAATATAAATAACAAATGTCTTGGTTATCTTCCATTTTGAATAGTCCATGGTCTATTTCTTATGTGCAACTACAGTGAAGTTCCTTTCCTATTACATGACATGATGTCTGGAATATGTTTTCCAACAGATATTGATAATTCAACTAATGAACAGATGTCTGGGTTTTGGTACCCAATGCTAGAGGATTGTAATGATTTGATTGAGTATGGAAATTTTTTTCCAATTGCTCCTCGTATGGATTCTGTTGATGAGATTCCACCATTGGATATTGATATGGATTCTTAGGATATTAGTATTCTTAGGAGTTCCTATAAATATTTCCATTTTATATACTCTCTATGGTTGTGGAAAATATTTCCATTTTTGTCTCTATACATACTATGGGTCTTTATGGTAATACTTTAAAATTATGCTTGTATCGATCTTTATGATGTAAAATATTTCATATTGTTTCCCCTAAAGTTTTCTTAATTACATGTAAATGTGTCTTGATGTTATGCATTTTTCTTTTTTTGTATAATCATAATTGCTATGAGTTATTTTATACATGTTATTTGTATTTTTTTTTGTCATTGATTCTCAAACAATGTTATATATTTATGTACATTTTAATATTTTCATTTATATTTTGATAGTATATAGTTCCAAATTTCTATATATACTTCCAAGTCATATCATTCTTAGAGTATTGTGTCCCAATAGTATGGGTTTTGTTTTTATTATAATATGATACATGGAAATTTAGACTTTTTTGTTTAAGCCATTTGGAAGAATTCATTTCTGTTTTTAGCCATTTTGAAAAATTCATTTTTGTTTTTAGCCATTTGGAAAAAAGCCTTATACATTTTGATATGTTTATATGGTTGGAAAAAATAACATATACACTTCTTTTTTTTTTACGATTTCCAAAAAAAAACTTGTGCCTCTTTCATTCTTTTGTGTTTGTTTATATTAGATATTTTCTATGTTCCATGTTTATGATTCCATAATGAATATTTTATTATTCATTGTAGACATGTCATATCAAGGTACAAGCAAGCGTACAAGAAAATTAAATTTCTCACCAAAATCACGTGAGAGGTCTAAAGAAAGTTGTCGTTTACCGTATCAACAAAATAAGGATTCAATAAATGAGCATAGGAGAGCTACATATCATAGAAGAACGAGTGAAGACACTCTTGAAAATGATTTTAAAATTCCTCGTAAGTATCGTACTATGGATGATATAATGGAAAGAACATTTCCTGTTGATAGTTCATTATCAGAATATGCTCCTCATCGGCATAATCTTGTTGTTCGATGCTCTCCTAAAAATGTTCATAGCATTGGGGAAACATCTTGTAATCGGGAAGAATATCATATCGATAACATGGATGCAAATGTCCACCCTAACCCTTCTGTGTGTCCAATTGCATGTTTTGACAACCTAAGGTTTCAAAACATCCATGGTGGAGGTAATGATGACATTGTGTGTGATGATTTGGATGATAATTTAATTGGCCATTTGTTTTATAATTTGGAGCCAATTACTTAACATTGGATCTTCCAATCCCGCTTGTCAAAGTAATGTGGTCCCACCAAAAGAATCAGTCATCCCTGATAGCATTTCGCATGGAACAATGGATGTAACATAATGATATTTTCATTTTTACTACAGTAGTGGTTGTTTTATTAAATTCCTCTATTTACAAAGTTTTGTTTACTAAAATTATAAGTTATTTTATTCTCTTCGAATAGGATACAACTCATTTTGATAGAGGTCTAGAAATTAATTCCCAAAGTGTTCCATCTACTAATCTGAGAAGTGAAGATGAAGCATGTCATAACCTTCCTGTGCATTCTCCTCGACGATCAAATTGCCAGACTAATGTACATTTTCAATGTTTTTTATTTTCTTTTCATTTTTAAAATTTTTAATTGGTTGGACATTGAATTTTATGGCGTATTTTATTTTCTTCGAACAAGACACAACTCATTTCAATAGAGACATACAAATTAACTTTGTATATGTTCCATCTACTGATGTTAGAAGTGAAGAGGAACCATCTCATAACGTTCATCCACATCACCAAACAAATGTAAATGTTGAGTGCATTTGATATTTTTCTCATTTTTTCATTTACAGTTGGTTGGACATTGTATTTTGTAACCTTTTATGGAGAAAGCATGATTTCATCTCATTACATTGGACAATTGGAATCCAAAACATCAAATTGTAAGATTAATGTATATGTTCAATGTACTTGATTTCTTTTCCATTTTTTAATCTTTCTTTGTTGGAAATTTAGTTTTATAACATTTTTTTTTTGAAACAGGAAACAACTCATTTGAATAGAGGCATAGAAACTACATCCCAAAATGTTCCATCCACTGATGTTAGAAGCCAAGAGCAACCATTTCATAACCCTCATCCAAATCAAGACACAAGTGTAAATTTCGGATGCATTTGATTCGTATTCATTTTTTTCATTTATAATTAGTTGGAAATTAAATTTTAAAATACTTTATGACAAATAGACCTTTACATCCTCTCAGGTTTGCAAAATACAGACCATAAATTTTGAAAGACCTTCTCATAGATCCATTCCACATGTTTCAAATTTGTGAAGGGAATCTCATGTTCTTGAAGATGAAGTACATGTTAGAAGAAATTTTACTCTTCCAAATGGTTTTCAACATGGTTCGGCCAGTAGAGATCATATTCATTTTGATGAAAACAAGATTGCAGTGCATAAAATATTTCGAGCAAAGATAGATAGCTTGTCAGTTGTCCAAATGTGCCACATTTTCCAAGAATCATATCCCGGAATCCAAGTTTTGAGATATTCTGAAGGACCTGTTTGCAGACGATGTAAGAGTGAAAGAGGAGCCCATCGTTTTTGTCGATATAATAACATGGATCCTGGTGAGCAGCTTCATATTTTAAGAGTTCTTACTCAAGTTGAAAAATTGTGAATAACACATGTGAATCCTATTTTGCAAGTGACACATGCTCGAGGTGGGAAATATAAGTATACTGGTCATACAATTAGATTTCCTCAAGATATTTCTACAATTGTACAAAGTATTCCCCAACATGTTGAAGATATTGACTTTCTAATTGTGAGGAGACATGCCGCTCAGTCTAAATATTATCAATTTTATGTCAAAAGATCTTGAGTGATGGCTGCATTTCTTTTCAAAATCCAACATGATCAATATTATCAAGATGTTGTAATTGACTATGATTCAGTGAATGCTTTCCCCAAAGGATCAACATATGTCTCCTCCAGGCTTAAATTTGTTGATTGTGATATTGAAGAATTTGAGATCAATGAAACTAATAATTAAGGGTTTCTTGTTGAGCGTTTGCCCTCTCATCCTTCTTCTTTTGTTTCTCACCTACCAAATGAACAAAGAGAAGTGGAAGAAATTAGAGCATTTCTTGATAATGTTGATTCTTCGCATGTTCAAGACATGGATTGGCCCAGTATTGGAACCTCTCCAGTGAATGAATATAATACAAAGGGGTTATTAGATATGGAATTCCCAATATTGTTCCCCACTGGTGATGTAGATTGGTTGCAACAACGTATTTGTAGCGTTGAACGTCATGAGTATGCATTGCATCTTCTTAGGTACTATGATCAGATATTTGGAAGCTATCCTCGCTTTCGATATTACCTATTGAAAATGATAATGCGGCATCAGAGCCAAGAAAGTACTGCAGTTTTTGCAAAGAAACATTTACATGATAACTCACCTACAACAATTGAAGAGTTGCATCACCAACTATCTAATTTACCAGATAATAAGTTGGTTGAGCATCTTATGCAGTTTGGTTCTTTTGTGAGTGGTACAAGGGCATACTGGACTAAGATTCGAGCTGAATTGACTGGCATGATTACTCAGTTAGGATGTCCATCTTTATTTTTTACTTTGAGTGAAGCTGACACAAAGTGGCCAGAGTTTCATAACCTCATGCCCATACATTCACATTATCGTTCTTTAAATGAGCATCGTATGAAAATTGAGAATGTTATCCACTACCCTCATATTGTTGCGACATTTATGCACCATAGATTCAATATTTTTCGAGAGGAAGTTATCCAAAAATATATTAAAGCTAAAGAATTCTGGTACAGGTTTGTGTTGTTGAATTTGTTTTCTATACTTTGTCAACTTTTATTATGATTCTATTTATATTTTTTGTAGTAACTATATCTTCATTTTTTTCAGATATGAGTGGTAACATAGAGATTCAACACATATTGATGGTTTCCTATGGTTAGAAGGCGCTCCTGACATGGAAATACTTGATTGGTCAAATGCTTCTGATGTACAAATTGAAAAGATATTCTTCGAAAAATATGTAACTGCATGGAATCCACGTGACATACATCGTCGCAACATAATGGTTCCATGAAGCCTCAATGATGACCCTTGCGTATTGAATACTGGTCAGATTTTTTCTTGTAATCCTCATAATGATTACGAAGAATTGTTAAATCGTGTGCAAAGGCACACAAAGTGTACTGTAGATTCTTGTTTATGCAAAAAGGGCACTATTCTGACATGTCGGTACAATGCTCCATGGGAACTTTGTGATGATTGAAGATTGTCCATAGATGATCAAGGAAGAAAAAATATGAGGCAACAAGAGATGATGACAGGCTTAATGTACATAACATTGACCTTCTAACAATGTGGTGTGCAAATTTTGATTTCCAGCCAATGCTTTCTCACTATGATGTCTTGAAATATATTGCTAAGTATGCATCAAAAGCAAAAAAAAGGTCTGAAAGTTATCATCATATGTTAACTAGAATTTCAAATTCTATTGGCTCTAAGGATCATGCTTTATGTGCATATAGAAGGTTTCTTGCATAAATGATTGTTGATCGTGACATTGGAGCACAAGAAACGTGCCATATGTTGCTTAAGCTACCTCTTGTTGTTTGACATTTGTAGTTGGAAATTTGTTTCCTTAAATGTTGGAAGAATGGTTTTTAGGAAATCCTTAAGGGATGGCTTGCAATGTTCATCTGAGAATACTTTTGTTAAACATTATCAGAAGAGACCTTTTTTCCTTGAACATCTATCTTTGATAGAAACAACAAGATCTTGGACATTTGATAGCAAGTGTAAACAAGATCCATGGAAGCGTAAACAAGATCCATGGAAGCCTAGAGATGTTCATGTATTTGTTCGAGTTTGGCCACGGTTTTATTCTATTCCTAGTGAGGCTTTAGAGGAATTTGAAACCTTTTTCTGGACAAAATTGCTCTTGTACAAGCCATTTTGTGACATTCCTACAGAAATTGGCCTTTCAGTTGAAATTATTATTGAAAATTGGAGGAATTTTTGAAATCGAGCATGGCATGTTGATTGAAATCTATCAATTATAGACAATATTGAAGATGAAGAAGATGTTGATTTTTCTAAACAAGAAATGAATCTTGAAGATGATCTTCAAGAATACCATATTTTCTCTTGCTTCATTCCACCAAATGATGTGAATGTTTTTGATCTTCACACCCTTAGTCGAAGGGACTTCAATATATCATTTGACTCGGAAAGTACAACTATTTTTGATGATGTTGCAGAAGAAGCTATTAATTTTATAAGGAATGCAAAATCAAGGGGTGATATTGTTGACCTTTCAAATAGAACATTTTCATCTCTAGATTCTTTGTTGAAAAAACAATGACTTTCTTTTGAAATTGTTTTAAGGCACTTTGCTGAATATGAGATTCGTGAAGCTGTTATGCTCTTAACCTGCAAAATGATACCCAAATATAGAATATGCGAAGAAAAGATACCCAGAACACAGAATAGCAATGATTTTATTATTCAGAGAGTAATGTTCACTTGCCTCTTCAAGGGGGCAACCTCCAATAGAGCAGAGCTCGATTACAAAATAAGACACGATGCTCCTTGCAGGGAGTCTCTATCCTTTATATATGACTCATACATGCAATACCACGGGCCAATACTATGGGTTTTATTAATACCATCTATCTAATAATATGGCCCATTTGCAACTAATTGTGGTCCTGTCATTAATTGCGGATTAACCACTTACAATTATTAATATGGGCTTTATTGACTCTTGACTATGACGTGATCCCATTACATAAATAAGGGGGTTAGGGTGGGACCCTAACATGCCCTCCCCCTTAAGACTAGCCTTGTCCTCAAGGCTAAAGGTGCGAAAACTGCTGAAGAATAGTGGCTGGTTCCCAAGTTGCATCTTCCGGAGAGGTGTCTTTCCATTTCACGAGGACTTCCTTAATCATGCGGCCGCGCAGTTGCTTGTCTCGTGTGTCTAGGACCTATTCGGGATGAAGCCAGATGGACCCTTCTTCGTCTAATTCAGGTAGACTGGTCTGAATTCTGCAATTGTTCCCAATCACTTTCTTAAGGCATGAGACATGGAAAACTGGATGGATTTTTGCAGTAGGTGGCAAGGCCAACTTGTAAGCCACTTCTCCAATGCGCTGAAGTACTTGATATGGTCCGTAGAATTTGGGAGATAGTTTCTGACACCCCTTATCTTTGAGTGTTGTTTGCTTATATGGTTGTAGCCGTAAAAAGACCTGATCCCCTTCTTGAAATTGGCACTCTGAGCGATGTTGATCTACCTGTTGCTTCATGCGGTTCTGAGCTTCATGAAGATTCTCTCGAAGATGGGCGAGCATGGTTGCGCGGTGTTGTAGGAGTTGATCCACTGCTTGTACTTTTGAGCACCCCTTGAGATACGAAGTAGGTGAAGGCGGGAGTTGACCATATACTGCTTCATAGGGAGTCATTTTGGTGGTGGCATGATAGTTGGTGTTATACCACCATTCAGCCAGAGGTAACCACTGTACCCAAAGGTGTTGCTTTTCTGAAGTGAAACACCTAAGGTAGGTTTCTAGACATTTGTTAACGGCTTCGGTTTGACCATCTATTTGCGGATGATAGGAAGTACTGAGTTTTAGTTGAGTGCCTTGTATCCTGAAGAGTTCCTGCCAAAAATTACTAGTGAAGATCGGGTCGCGGTCGGACACAATAGAAGTGGGCATGCCATGCAATTTGAAGATCTGATCCATGAAAGATTGAGCGACCAAAGTTGGTGTAAACGGGTGTGGTAGGGCGCAGAAATGAGCAAAAATTGACAGTCGGTCCACAAGCACCATGATGACTGACTTGTTCCCTGACTTTGGAAGACCTGTAATGAAATCCATAGAAACCTCCGTCCAAATTGATGCCGGAATGGGCAATGGTTGTAATGTGCCTGGTGTGTTGACGGTTTCCCCTTTGTGGCGTTGACAGACATCGCATTCTGCTACGAAAGTAAGGATGTCCTTTTTCATGTCTGTCAACAAAAAAATGATCTTCTGGTGCGAGCATACGTCTTCTGAAAGCCCGAATGTCCTACAATGGGAGATGAGTGCAATTCTGCCAAAATGCGACTTTTGAGGGTGGATGTTGGTGATATTACGACTCTGTCCTTGTAGCGAAGAATATCATCCTGCCACGAGTAGCCCTTGGTGGAATTTGGATCTACCTACAATTGAGAAATGAGTTGGGAGAGCCCGGGGTGTGAAAACCATTCCCTGCGAGCCTCTTCAATCCATTCTGGAATGGGGGGGAAATTTCTAGCAGAGTACTTTCCTCCTCAAATTGGCGAGATAAGGCATCTGCTACACTATTGTCTTTCCCTTTCTTGTAAATGATCTCATAATCATATCCCAGCATTTTGGCGAGCCATTTATTTTGTTGTGGGGAGGATAGGTGTTGCTCCAAAAAATATTTAAGACTGTGATGATCTGTGCCGATTTGAAAATGTCGCCCCAATAAGTAAGGTCGCCAGGTCTCGACTGCATGTAAGATGGCCATCATTTCCTTCTCGTAGGTAGATTGCCCAGATTCCTCCCACTTAGTTGTTGGCTTGTGAAGGCCAAAGGTCGCCCTTCTTGCATTAAGACCGCCCCAATACCTGTACCCGAAGCATCACATTCAATGACAAAAGATTTGGTGAAGTCAGGTAGTGCTAAGACTGGAGTGGAACACTTGGCATTTTTTAGAGCTGTAAAGGCCTGTTGTGCTTCCTCATTCCAAAAGAATGAATTTTTCTTTAGGAGTTGGGTGAGGGGCTTCGCTATGCGACCATAGTTGCAGACAAATTTACGATAATAGCCTATGAGACCCAAAAATCCTCTCAAGCTCTTCAAGGTCTTAGGTTGAGGCCATTCCTGCATTGCCTGGATCCTTTTGGGGTCCACCTTGACACCTTCACGCTCCACAATGTGGCCCAAATATTCTACTTCTGCCATGCCAAACGAACACTTGGACATCTTGACAAATAATTTATGCTTGCGGAGCAGTTGCAAGAGTAGATCTACATGCTGAAGATGTGCGGCCCAAGTGCAACTATAGATGAGGATGTCATCGAAGAAGACAAGGACAAATTTCCTGAGATATGGTTTGAGAATGTGGTTCATAAGGCTCTGAAAAGTAGAGGGCGCATTACAAAGACCAAATGGCATGACCAGGAATTCATAATGGCCTTCATGAGTTCTGAAAGCAGTCTTGGGAATGTCGACTTCCTTCATGCGAATCTGGTGGTAGCCTGAGCGAAGATCCAGCTTAGTGAAGAATTGAGCCCCATTGAGTTCATCCAGCAAATCATCAACCACCGGGATGGGAAATTTATCTTTGACTGTCAACTTATTGAGGGCCCTGAAGTTGGGACACATCCGCCACTCCCCGTCTTTCTTGAGCACCATGACCACTGGGGATGAATAAGGACTAATGTTGGGACGAATGACACCTGCTTCCAAAAGTTCCTTGATTATTTTTTCTATTTCATTATTTTGGGTGAACGGATATCTGTATGGGCGCACATTTGGGGGTTGGGCCCCTGGAACCAAGGTGATGCTATGATCATGTTCCCCTCGCGAGGGTGGAAGCTCATGAGGCTTGTCAAAGACCGACAGATGGTTATTTAAAATCTGTTGCATCTCAGGATGAATTGGCAGAGGCTTGGTTTCGACTGCCTGGATGGAATTAAATTGAGCTACAACTCCATGATTGCCCTTTTTTAACAATTTTTCCATCCTATGCGAGCTGATGATAGAGGGGGCTCCCGCCTGGAGTCCACGGAGGGTATGTGTGTAGTTGTTCTACTTAAAACTCATATATAACTCCTGGAAATCCATTGTGATTGGCCTAAGAGTGCGGAGCCATTCAGCGCCGAGGACAATGTCGCAACCCCCCATGTGTATGGCAAACATGTGGGTTTTCAACTGATAATACTCCATTTGAAGTTTGACATTTTCACAGCGGCCTTCACATTTCATTGTGCCTCTATCCGCAATTTGAACTTGGAAGTTAGAAACTGCTCGTACAAAACAATGCACTGCTTCTGCGACTTTTTGATGGATGAAATTATGTGTACTTCCACTATCAATCAAGACTACTACTGGGCGATGTTTAATAAAACCTCGGACTTTGAGAGTTTGAGGGGAAGAAATTCCTGCCAAAGCATGCAACGAAATAACTGGTTCGTCAGAGACATTGTCCTTTTGGTTGTCTTCTTCTAGCAGCTCATGTTCCTCAAGTGGTGGATCTTCTTCTGTTGAGTTGTAGTCAGTGGCATCAATTTGAAAAAATTTGGGCTCCTTGCATTTATGGCCTGGGGAGTATTTTTCATCACAGTAGTAACATAGGCCTTGCTTTCTTCTTTCGGCCATTTCCGCAGGTGACACCTTTTGGACCTTAAGTGTTTGAGTTGTGTTGTGAGCCTGTGGGGGGCGACCTTTAGCTGGGAAATTTGGGCGACTGTATTGGGCTGCTAATGCACGTTCCACGTTACGAGATACCTTGCAAGCCTCCGTCCATGTGGGAGGTTGGTGCAGTAGGACTTGGGCTTTGATAGCTTCTTTAAGACCGCTGATAAAACATTCCGTGTAGAACACATCTGAGAGACCCCAAGTGCGGAAGGCTAAGGCTTCAAAAGCTGTAATATATTCATCCACTGTACTAGTCTGTCGGTGCTTAGTAAGACAACCCAAAAAAGATGATTCCTGGTCAAAGCGGTCTTGAAGAGCTTTGGTGAATTTGGTCCAAGTCCTAAAAGGTCCAGTGCAACGTTGATGCCATTCCCACCATTGCCACCTTTCATTGTCCAAGTACATGCTCCCCAACATAAGCTGAGTCTCATCATCGAAGATGTGATTCAGTTTGAAATACTGCTCCATTTGTGCTATCCATGCTGATGGGTGAGAACTATCAAATTTATGCATATCCAACTTTGGAGGTCGCTGACTGGGTGGTTGGTGGGTGTGCCAGACATGAGGAGAGTGGCTAGACTCACCCTCATTGTGTTCATTGCCATTATACGCCTCCCCGTGAGCTTGCTCCTTGCCCTTCGGGACTATTTTCTCGACCATGCTACATAGTCTGGTAAGCTGAATGTGGAGGTTTTGCACTGATTCTTCAAGTTTGTCCATCCTTTCATTGGCCATTGCTTGAGCTCTAGTTTCTACCATACACCAACCTGATTTTTTTTTTGAAAATTGGGACCCCCTAAAAAAAAATTTCACTAAGAAGTGAATGGTACCACCGTGCTCAGCTCGTCATCCTGATTCTGATGGGCTAGATCACCAATAAGCGACGGAGTTTTACTCCTTCCTTATCAATACTGCAGTCGCCAAATCCTCAAAATGTCAATGCGGCCAAAAGTCCTGCGAAAATTATACCCCGGTATAGGAACGACTCCGATCTGGTGGAGCTGAGAGATCTGAATGGCGGATCTGATAGCTCTAGGCGGCGGAACAGACTGCTTCTGCGGATCTGATGGATCTAATAGATCGGAATAGCTGATCTGTGAACTCGAGACTACGGGACTGATGTCTGCTGCTGCTGCACCCCTTTGCACAAGCAGATCTGGAAGAGATGATGTGTGATCCCCCGATAGAAAAGGGAACTATGGTCTTGAGGAGTGTCAGGTGCTACAGATCGTGATATACATAAGGGTCTGGCAGTAGTACTCGGCCCAATGTTTCAGGGCTCTAACTAAGGAGGATCGACCGTACCCTTAGCCGCACAAGCCGACTACCCTATCGTACGGGCGAGTAATCTCTCCGAGTGCTGTTCTCGGTGTACTGTAGCTGCAAGACGGCCGACGGTTTATCTATGGCGAGGTTTCAAGGGAGCCTAGGGGGCTTCTGATATACCCAGAGGGTACGTGGAAGACAGTCTGTGGGCGGTTCTATCTAATGCGCTACTACTCGAAGGGGTACCCACAGGGGTTACAAGGGAGTCCAACAGACGTGACCACCTCTTGTATTTCCTGCATGCATGCCTCTCCAAATCCGCAGGTTTATGCGCTCAACGATAGATCCCGTGGTTTAAAGACGCCGGAACACGTCTCTAGCCAAAAAAAAAAATTGCTAAGAAATGGAGATCCCACCGGCCCTGGAAAGTGCTCTGATACCAATTGTTATGCTCTTAACCTGCAAAATGATACCCAAATACAGAATATTTGAAGAAAAGATACCCAGAACACAAAATAGCAATGATTTTATTATTCAAAGAGTAATGTTCACTTGCCTCTTCGAGGGGGCAACCTCCAATAGAGCAGAGCTCGATTACAAAATAAGACACGATGCTCCTCGCAGGGAGTCTCTATCCTTTATATATGACTCATACATGCAATACCACGGGCCAATACCATGGGTTTTATTAATACCATCTATCTAATACTACGGCCCATTTGCAACTAACTGTGCTCCCGTCATTAATTGCGGATTAACCACTTACAATTATTAATATGGGCTTTATTGACTCTTGACTATGACGTGATCCCATTACATAAATAAGGGGATTAGGGTGGGACCCTAACAGAAGCTCTTCTTATGATATGGAAGAAGCCTTTTCCTTCTTCTTTCCCCAACAAGAATAACTGCTTTTAATATACATGCAAAAACAAGACACTCATCTATAAAAATTCCAATTAAAAATATGCAACCACTATAGGGGCAGTCACTTGCAGTATTCCAAGAAGAAATGCGACATGTTAGATATATATTGATTGATGAAATGAGATTTCTAGGATCAAGGTTGTTTATGCAAATAGATGCTTGATTACGAGAAGCATTTCCAGAGAAAAAGAATTGTCCTTTTGGTGGCAGATCCATCATCCTAGTGGGTGACCTTGCCTAATTGTCGCTTGTGATAGATAAGCCTTTGTATGCAATTAATACAGTAGGGAAAGTCTTGTGGAACAAATTCAACATTGTTTTCACTCTTGACACAATCTTTTGCCAATAAGGGAATAATGAGAAACAATCTTGTTTTCGTAGAGTCCCCAATAACATAATAAATGTAGAACCTGTTCTTGAAGATTGGGAGTTTCTTATGTCGTGGGCTGATATGAGGTTGCATCCTAGAGAAAGATATTTATTTAGTGCAGTAGTTCACATGTTTCCAACAAATAATTTGGTCTCCTTCCATAATAGGCATATGTTAAAATCATTAAATTCTCCAATTGCATGATGTGTTGCTGAGCATTCAAGCCATTCAAAAATCATTGGTGTTGATGATGACCAATTGGACTGTGAATTTTTTTTGTGTCGTGCTCAGCGTGTTATGTTGACATGTAATTTATGGGTTGAAGCTAGCTTGGTGAATGGTGCACTTGGTTATGTTTAGGATATATTTTATACGCCTACCTCTAAGCCACCTCAATTTCCAATGTTCATGACTATTGTTTTTTATAACTATGTTGGTGTTCCATTTGATGCAAGAAATCCAAACATTGCCCCTATCACACTAGTGATAAGAGGAAATCGAAAACAAATTCCTTTGGAAATGGCATGGGCTTTTACAATCCACAAGTCACAGGGATTGACTTTAGAACGAGTGTCAATTGATATTGGGAAGAAAGAGCAGCAAGGCCTTACCTTCACAACCATATCAAGAGTGAAATCAATAGATGGTTTATGCATTGCACTGCCTTTCTCTTTTCAACGTTATGCCAAGATGATAGATAGCGCATATGTTACAATTAGGAAGAAAGAAGAGAAGTGATTGAAGTCCATATCACTATGAAATACAACTAATAATATTGTGACCTTCTGTATAGTATGTTTTTTGAATTGCTTTTATTGTCATCTTAATTTAATTTTAATATAATAATCATTTTCATATATTTATGAGATGAATAAATTCATCATATTCATAGTAATATTTGAGAAAGTTGTTTACATTGTTTTTCTTGTTGTTCAATTTACTTTTTTTTTTTTTAAGTGCCTATGGTTCTTTTCTTTGCAACAGACCATTCAGAAATAAACAATGAGTTATATGAACCAATCATTCAAAATCATTTTTATAATTGGTTCATATTGATATTAATATTGTGGATTCATATTACATCATGAAATGCAAAAATGGAGGTTTTGAATATTGGCCATCACCATGGCCAATATTCATTTTTTCAATATTTGCGACAGTTTGATTCTATTTCCACGGTTTTTTCTATTGTATTGTGAAATGAGGCTTATATTTGTAGAAATTTTTATATCATTTGGTTCATGTAACACTAGATATTTTTTTTTTCATGTAACATTATAGCATTAAGTTTTTTAACATAAATACAAATGGGGTGTTATGTTATATAGATATATATGTGTGTGTGTGTGTGCTTATTTATTTGTGCATGTATTTATTGATTTTGCTTTTGTTTTTTTGTCTTTCAAATGCAAATATGGACAATAATGATGTCATCTATTATTCTAGAACAGTGCGCAATATTGTTGGAGCTATAAGTTTTCTTTCCTATCTTCGGAACAAGTTTGATAGAAAACATGGGTTCCATCCTGCTTTTATTGATGATCATATTTGTGAGCTAGATGAAACAAAAACACATGTAAAATACTTGTTACATGTGCACCAGAGGGAGTCTGGGAGGAGAACAAGAAGGAATTTGTTGGAAAGCGTTAAGTATCGTGATCATTACCTGTTGATTTGAATTGGTGCTACTTTTGTCATCAATATGATTGTGTTTTGGAAGGGGCCACTCCATAGATGACTTTTGATGGAGTGTGTCAAGTTAAATTTTGTAGTGGAATTATTTGATGTAAAGAAAACAAAAAATATATGTTAAGACTCAATGTTCTTTCTGTGGTTGCAATGTTGGTGAAATTGAATTTTTTTCTCATTGTTGTTTTTATGTAGAAAATTGTATATCTCTGGTCTTAAAATGTCCTATTATGTTGTTCTTCTTTAAATCCAATGTGTGCAATTTAGATGTGTTTTTTGCATTTATGTTCCTTTGCTCCAATGGTAGTGTTACTATTTTATTTTTTTCTCTTGCATTTGTGATTGTTGTGGTACTTTCTGTGGATCCCTTCACTTTGTTCACGTTTTTCATGAATGAAAACATTGTTTACATTTATAATATTATTGTTGGGCTTTCATGTTCTAGGTGTTTATGTCAATATTCTTGACATTTATACTATGAATATATTCATGTATTGATATCAATGAATTTATGGCTTAAAATTTTGCTTATTGTTTATAATGTAGTGATATAAATGTCTTATTATTAATGTGATGATGACTTATCGCGTTTTAATGCTTTATGGTTTGCAATGTGGTTCTTATATTGGTTTTGGTTTATGTTTTTTATTATTATTTTTTGTTATAGAATTATTTATGTTTATAATATTGATGCCACGGATTTAGGGCTTAGGTTAGGTTTACCATTTCCTTGGGTTTATAATATTAAATGATTAGGTTTATTTGTTCTTTAAGTTTGTAATATTAATAATTCCTTTGTTTTATCATTTAGTCCCTTTGGTTTATTAATCCCCAATATCAAGGTTTAAATAATAGTCCTAAGGTTTAATATTAATCCCTTACGTTTACAATGTTTATCCCTTCAATTTATTAGCGTGTTGCTTTCATAATATTAACGATCCCTAGGGTTTATTGATCCCTTAGGTTTATAATATTCATAGTCACGTGGGTTGATCAAACTGTTGGGTTTAAAATATTAATTCCTATGTTTTATTAATCCATTCTGTTATTAATATTGATCCCTTGCCATTTTTGATCCCTTGGGTTTCTAATATTTTTCCCTTGGGTTTATTAATTCCTTAGGTTTATAATATCAAATGCTTGGGTTTATTCATTCTTCAAGTTTTTAGTATTAATAAGTCCTTTGGTTTATCATTTAATACCATGGTTTTATTAATCATGTGACCTTAAAAACTTAATTCTTGGGGTTTATTAATCGTTTGGGTTTTTAAGATTAGCTCGTTGGGTTTATTGATTTGTTGGGTATATTGATCCCTTGCATTTATTAATCATTTGCTTTTATAATATTAATGCCTTGGGTTTGTAATATTAATAATATCTTGGTTTTATAAAACCCCAATATTAAGGGTTAAATATTTGTCCAACTATTTATGATTATGTTAATATCACAATAGATTAATCTAATATGGAAGTCAACCATGGTCAACCATGTTTATTTTAGGGTTTATAATGGTCATGTTAGGTTTTA
Source organism: Pinus tabuliformis (assembly GCA_031772625.1). Taxonomy (NCBI): domain Eukaryota; kingdom Viridiplantae; phylum Streptophyta; class Pinopsida; order Pinales; family Pinaceae; genus Pinus; species Pinus tabuliformis. Next base: position 780,798,979 of record CM062808.1, on the reverse strand, counting down.
TATGCATTGGGTTTATAATTTTTATCCCTTAGGTTTATTATTCCCTTGGGTTTATAATATCAATCCTTTCAGTTTATTGATCTAAGGGTTCATATTCCTAGTGTTTAATATTATTCAACAATGGTCAATAATAAACAACCATGTTTGACCCTGATCAATCATTTTCCAACATCAATCGCTTAGGTTTATTATTCCTCATTCAATGATGGTTTATTATGATGTCAACCATGGTCCAACATGGAATTGTGATAAGGATTGTCTCAATATGAAAAATAATGATGGCCAGTCATGTTTATTTTAGTGTTTATAATATTTGACTTAAGGTTTATATATATTGGGTTTATAATATTAGTCCCTTGGGTTTATAATATTAGTCCCTTGGGTTTAATATTATTCCCTTGGGTTCATAATTCCTTGGGGTTTTAGTGTTAATCTCTTGGGTTTATTATTCCTTTGGGCTTATAATATCAATCCCTTGGGTTTATATTATTAGTCCCTTTTGTTTAATATTATTCCCTTAGGTTTCATAATCCCTTGGGGTTTTAGTATTAATCCCTAGGGTTTATTGTTCCTTTGCGTTTATAATATCAAACATGGTTTATTATGATGTCGACCATGGTCCAACATCCCACTATGATAAGGATTTTCTCAATATGAAAATCAATGATGGTCGATCATGTTTATTTTAGTGTTTATAATATTTATCTTAGGGTTTATATGCATTGGGTTTATAATATTAATCCCTTGCGTTTAATATTATTCCTTGGGTTCATAATCCCTTAGGGTTTTAGTATTAATCCCTTCGTTTTATTATTCCTTTCAGTTTCTCATATTAATCCCTTGGGTTTATTATTCCCTTAGGTTTATAATATTGATCATGGTCAACCATTGTCAATCATAGCCAACCATGGTCAACCATGGATGAATGTCACTTTGTGACAAGGATTGCCTCACCATGAAAATAAATCATGTTTATTTTAGTCTTTGTAATATTTATGTTTGGGTTTACGAATGTTGGGTTTATAATATTAGTCCCTTGGGTTTAATATTATTCATTTGGTTTTATAATATCAATCCCTTGGGTTTATTATTCCCTTAGGTTTATAATATCAATCATGGTCAACCATGGTTGAATGTCACATTGTGACAAGGATTGTCTCACCATGAAAATAAATCATGTTTATTTTAGTCTTTGTAATATTTATATTTGCGTTTACAAATGTTGGGTTTATAATATTAGTCCCCTATATTTAATATTATTCCCTTGGGTTCATAATCCTTTGGGGTTTTAGTATTAATCCATTGGGTTTATTATTCATTTGGGTTTATAATATCAATCCCTTGGATTTATTATTCCCTTAGGTTTATAATATCAATCATGGTTAACCATTTTCAATCATAGCCAACCATGTTTGAATGTCGCATTGTGACAAGGATTATCTCACCATCAAAATAAACCATGTTTATTTTAGTGTTTGTAATATTTATATTTGGGTTTAATAATGTTCGGTTAATATTATTAGTCCCATGGGTTTAATATTATTCCCTTGAGTTCATAATCCCTTGAGGTTTTAGTATTAATACCTTAGTTTTATTATTCCTTTGGGTTTATAATATCAATCCCTTGGGTTTATTATTCCCTTAGGTTTATAATATTGATCATGGTCAACCATTGTCAATCATAGCCAACCATGGTCAACCATGGTGGAACGTCACATTGTGACAAGGATTGTCTCACCATGCAAATAAATCATGTTTATTTTAGTCTTTTTAATATTTTATATTTGGGTTTACGAATGTTGAGTTTATAATATTAGTCCCTTGGGTTTAATATTAATCCCTTGGGGTTTTATTATTAATCCCTTGGGTTTATTATTCATTTGGGCTTATAATATCAATCCCTTGGGTTTATTATTCCCTTAGGTTTATAATATTAATCATGGTCAACCATTGTCAATCATAGCCAACCATGGTCAACCATGGTTGAATGTCGCACCATCAAAATAAACCATGTTTATTTTAGTGTTTGTAGTATTTATATTTGGGTTTACCAATGTTGGATTTATAATATTAGTCCCATGCTTGAATGTCTCATTTTGACAAAGATTTTCTCACCATGAAACTAAAGCATGTTTATTTTAGTGATTGTAATATTTATATTTGCGTTTACCATATTATTCCCATGGTCCAATGTCGCATTTTGACAAAGATTGTATCACGATGAAAATATATCATGTTTATTTTAGTCTTTGTAATATTTATATTGGGGTTTACGAATGTTGGGTTTATAATATTAGTCCCTTGGGTTCAATATTATTCGCTTGGGTTCATGATCCCTTGGGGATTTAGTATTAATCCCTTGGGTTTATTATTCATTTGGGTTTATAATATAAATCCCTTGGGTTTATTATTCCCTTAAGTTTATAATATCAATCATGTTCAACCATAGTTGAATGTCACATCGTGACAAGCATTGTCTCACCATGAAAATAAATCATGTTTAGTTTAGTCGTTGTAATATTTATATTTGGGTTTACGAATGTCAGGTTTATAATATTAGTTCCTGGGGTTTAATATTATTCCCTTGGGTTCATAATCCCTTGCATCTTTAGTATTAATCCCTTGGGTTTATAATATCAATCCCTTGGGTTTATTATTCCCTTAGGTTTATAATATCAATCATGGTCAACCATGTTTGAATGTAACATTGTGATAATGATTGTCTCACAATCAAAATAAAACATCAAGAAACTGTGGATAATCCGGGTCATGAAACTACAAGAAACCTCCACAGAAGCCTAAAATCTAACAAAATAAAACATGTTTATTTTAGTGTTTGTAGTATTTATATTTGGGTTTACCAATGTTGGGTTTATAATATTAGTCCCATGGGTTTAATATTATTCACTCGAGCTCATAATCCCTTGGGGTTTCTACTATTAATCCCTTAGTTTTATTATTCCTTTAGGTTTATAATATAAATCCATTGGGTTTATTATTCCCTTATGTTTATAATATCGATCATGATCAACCATTGTCAATCATAGCCAACCATGGTCAACCATGGTTGAATGTCACATTGTGACAAGGATTGTCTCACCATGAAAATAAATCATGTTTATTTTAGTCTTTGTAATATTTATATTTGGGTTTATGAATATTCGGTTTATAATATTAGTCACTTGGGTTTAATATTATTCCCTTGGGTTCATAATCCCTTGGAGTTTTAGTATTAATCCCTTGGGTTTATTATTCATTTGGGTTTATAATATCAATCCCTTGGGTTTATTATTCCCTTAGGTTTATAATATCAATCATGGTCAACCATTGTCAATCATAGCCAACCATGCTCAACCATGTTTGAATGTCACATTGTGATAAGGATTGTCTCACCATCAAAATAAAACATGTTTATTTTAGTCTTTGCAATATTTATATTTGGGTTTACCAATGTTGGGTTTATAATATTAGTCCCATAGTTTTAATATTATTACCCTAGGTTCATAATCCCTTGGGGTTTTAGTATTAATCCCTTAGTTTTATTATTCCTTTAGGTTTATAATATCAATCCCTTGGGTTTATTATTCACTTAGGTTTATAATATCAATCATGGTCAACCATTGTCAATCATAGCCAAACATGGTCAACCATGTTTGAATGTCACATTGTGACAAGGACTGTCTCACCATGAAAATAAATCATGTTTAATTTAGTCTTTGTAATATTTATATTTGGGTTTACGAATGTTGGGTTTATAATATTAGTCCCTTGGGTTTAATATTATTCCATTGGGTTCATAATCCCTTGGGGTTTTAGTATTAATCCATTGGGTTTATTATTCATTTGGGTTTATAATATCAATCCCTTGGGTTTATTATTCCCTTAGGTTTATAATATCAATCATGGTTAACCATTGTTAATCATAGCCAACAATGTTTGAATGTCGCATTGTGACAAGGATTGTCACACCATCAAAATAAACCATGTTTATTTTAGTGTTTGTAGTATTTATATTTGGGTTTACCAATGTTCGGTTTATAATATTAGTCCCATGTGTTTAATATTATTCCCTTGGGTTCATAATCTCTTAAGGTTTTAGTATTAATCCCTTAGATTTATTATTCATTTGGGTTTATAATATCAATCCCTTGGGTTTATTATTCCCTTAGGTTTATAATATCGATCATGGTCAACCATGGTTGAATGTGACATTGTGACAAGGATTGTCTCATCATGAAAATAAATCATGTTTATTTTAGTCCTTTTAATATTTATATTTGGGTTTACGAATGTTGGGTTTATAATATTAGTCCCTTGGCTTTAATATTATTTCCTTGGGTTCATAATCATTTGGGGTTTTAGTATTAATCCCTTGGGTTTATTATTTATTTGAGTTTATAATATCAATCCCTTGGGTTTATTATTCCCTTAGGTTTATAATATCAATCATGGTCAACCATGGTTGAATGTCGCATTGTGACAAGGATTGTCTCACCATCAAAATAAACCATGTTTATTTTAGTGTTTGTAGTATTTATATTTGGGTTTACCAATGTTGGGTTTATAATATTAGCCCCATGTTGTAATGTCTCATTTTGTCCAAGATTGTCTCACCATGAAAATAAACCATGTTTATTTTAATGATTGTAATATTTATATTTGGGTTTACCATATTAGTCCCATGGTTCAATGTTGCAATTTTACAAAGATTGTCTCACGATGAAAATAAATCATGTTTATTTTAGTCTTTGTAATATTTATATTTGTGTTTACGAATGTTGGATTTATAGTACTAGTCCCTTGGGTTTAATATTATTCTCTTGGGTTCATAATCCCTTGGGGATTTAGTATTAATCCCTTGAGTTTTTTATTCATTTGGGTTTATTATTCCCTTAGGTTTATAATATCAATCATGGTCAACCATGTTTGAATGTAACATTGTGATAAGGATTGTCTCACAATCAAAATAAAACATGTTTATTTTAGTGTTTGTAGTATTTATATTTGGGTTTATCAATGTTGGGTTTATAATATTAGTCCCACGGGTTTAATATTAATCCCTCGGGTTCATAATCCCTTGGGGTTTTTACTATTAATCCCTTAGTTTTATTATTCCTTTAGGTTTATAATATAAATACATTGGGTTTATTATTCCCTTATGTTTATAATATCGATCGTGGTCAACCATTGTCAATCATAGCCAACCATGGTCAACCATGGTTGAATGTCACATTGTGACAAGGATTGTCTCACCATAAAAATAAATCATGTTTATTTTAGTATTTGTAATATTTATATTTGGGTTTACGAATGTTGGGTTTATAATATTAGTCCCTTGGGTTTAATATTATTCCCTTGGGTTCATAATCCCTTGGAGTTTTAGTATTAATCCCTTGGGTTTATTATTCATTTGGGTTTATAATATCAATCCCTTGGGTTTATTATTCCCTTAGGTTTATAATATCAATCATGGTCAACCATTGTCAATCATAGCCAACCATGGTCAACCATGTTTGAATGTCGCATTGTGACAAGGATTGTCTCACCATCAAAATAAAACATGTTTATTTTAGTCTTTGTAGTATTTATATTTGGGTTTACCAATGTTGGGTTTATAATATTAGTCCCATAGTTTTAATATTATTCCCTTGGGTTCATAATCCCTTGGGCTTTTAGTATTAATCCCTTAGTTTTATTATTCCTTTAGGTTTATAATACCATTCCCTTGGTTTTATTATTCCCTTAGGTTTATAATATCAATCATGGTTAATCATAGCCAAACATTGTCAACCGTGGTTGAATGTCACATTGTGACAAGGACTGTCTCACCATGAAAATAAATCATGTTTACTTTAGTCTTTGTAATATATATATATATATATATATATATATATATATATATATATATATATATTTGGGTTTACGAATGTTGGGTTTATAATATTAGTCCCTTGGGTTTAATATTATTCCCTTGGGTTCATAATCCCTTGGGGTTTTATTATTAATCCATTGGGTTTATTTTTCATTTGGGTTTACAATATCAATCCCTTGGGTTTATAATTCCCTTAGGTTTATAATATCAATCATGGTTAACCATTGTTAATCATAGACAACAATGTTTGAATGTCGCATTGTGACAAGGATTGTCACACCATCAAAATAAACCATGTTTGTTTTAGTGTTTGTAGTATTTATATTTGGGTTTACCAATGTTCGGTTTATAATATTAGTCCCATGTGTTTAATATTATTCCCTTGGGTTCATAATCTCTTAAGGTTTTAGTATTAATGCCTTAGATTTATTATTCATTTGGGTTTATAATATCAATCCCTTGGGTTTATTATTCCCTTAGGTTTATAATATCGATCATGGTCAACCATTGTCAATCATAGCCAACCATGGTCAACCATGGTTGAATGTCACATTGTGACAAGGATTGTCTCACCATGAAAATAAATCATGTTTATTTTAGTCTTTTTAATATTTATATTTGGGTTTACGAATGTTGGGTTTATAATATTAGTCCCTTGGGTTTAATATTATTTCCTTGGGTTCATAATCATTTGGGGTTTTAGTATTAATCCTTTGGGTTTATTATTTATTTGAGTTTATAATATCAATCCCTTGGGTTTATTATTCCCTTAGGTTTATAATATCAATCATGGTCAACCATTGTCATTCATAGCTAACCATGGTCAACCATGGTTGAATGTCGCATTGTGACAAGGATTGTCTCACCGTCAAAATAAACCATGTTTATTTTAGTGTTTGTAGTATTTATATTTGGGTTTACCAATGTTGGGTTTATAATATTAGTCCCATGCTTGAATGTCTCATTTTGACCAAGATTCTCTGACCATGAAAATAAACAATGTTTATTTTAGTGATTGTAATATTTATATTTGGGTTTACCATATTAGTCCCATGGTTCAATGTTGCATTTTTACAAAGATTGTCTCACGATGAAAATAAATCATGTTTATTTTAGTCTTTGTAATATTTATATCTGGGTTTACGAATTTTGGGTTTATAGTATTAGTCCCTTGGGTTTAATATTATTCGCTTGGGTTCATAATCCCTTGGGGATTTAGTATTAATCCCTTGGGTTTATTATTCATTGGGGTTTATAATATCAATCCCTTGGGTTTATTATTCCCTTAGGTTTATAATATCAATCATGGTCAACCATTATCAATCATAGCCAACCATGGTCAACCATTGTCAATCATAGCCAACCATGGTCAACCATGGTTGAATGTCACATTGTGACAAGGATTGTCTCACCACGAAAATAAATCATGTTTATTTTAGTCTTTATAATATTTATATTTGTGTTTAAGAATGTTGGGTTTATAATATTAGTCCCTTGGGTTTAATATTATTCCCTTTCGTTCATAATCCCTTGGAGTTTTAGTATTAATCCCTTGGGTTTATTATTCATTTGGGTTTATAATATCAATCCCTTGGGTTTATTATTCCCTTAGGTTTATAATATCAATCATGGTCAACCATTGTCAATCATAGCCAACCATGGTCAACCATGTTTGAATGTCGCATTATGACAAGGATTGTCTCACCATCAAAACAAAACATGTTTATTTTAGTGTTTGTAGTATTTATATTTGGGTTTACCAGTGTTGGGTTTATAATATTAGTCCCATAGGTTTAATATTATTCCCTTGGGGTTTTAGTATTAATCCCTTAGTTTTATTATTCTTTTAGGTTTATAATATCAATCCCTTGGGTTTATTATTCCCTTAGGTTTATAATATCAATCATGGTCAACCATTATCAATCATAGCCAACCATGGTCAACCATGGTTGAATGTCACATTGTGACAAGGATTGTCTCACCATGAAAATAAATCATGTTTGTTTTAGTCTTTGTAATATTTATATTTGGGTTTACGAATGTTTCGTTTATAATATTAGTCCCTTGGGTTTAATATTATTCCCTTGGGTTCATAATCCCTTGGGGTTTTAGTATTAATCCCTTCGGTTTATTCTTCATTTGGGTTTATAATATCAATCCATTGGGTTTATTATTCCCGTAGGTTTATAATATCAATCATGGTCAACCATTGTCAATCATATCCAACCATGGTCAACCATGGTTGAATATCGCATTGTGACAAGGATTGTCTCACCATCAAAATAAACCATGTTTATTTTAGTGTTTGTAATATTTATATTTGGGTTTACCAATGTTGGGTTTATAATATTAGTCCCATGGTTGAATGTCACATTTTGACAAAGATTGTGTCACCATGAAAATAAACCATGTTTATTTTAGTGTTTGTAATATTTATATTTGGGTTTACCAATGTTGGATTTCTAATATTAGTCCCGTGGGTTTAATATTATTCCCTTGGGTTCATAATCCATTGGGTTTATGTTTCCCTTGGGTTCATAATGTCAATCCCTTGGGTTTATTATTAATTCCCTTGGGTTCATAATATCAATCCCTTGGGTTTAATATTAACTTGGCTTATAATATCAATCATGGTCAACCATAACCAACCATGGTCAACTGTGGTCAATCATGGTCCTATCTTACATTACGAAACAAATTGTCTCCACTTAGGGTTTATATACCTTGGTTTTTTAATATTAGCCCCTTGAGTTTAATATTATTCCCTTAGGTTCATAATCCCTTGGGGTTTTAGTATTAATCCTTTGAGTTTATTGTTCCTTTGGGTTTATAATATCAATCGCTTAGGTTTATTATTCCACTGTCAACCATAGTCAACCATGGTCCAACATGGCATTGTGTTAAGGATTGTCTCAATATGAAAATCAATGTTGGTCAACCATGCTTATTTTAGTGTTTATAATATTTATCTTATGGTTTATATTCATTGGGTTTATAATATTAGTCCCTTGGGTTTAATATTATTCCCTAGGGTTCATAATCCCTTGGGGTTTTAGTATTAACCCCTCAGGTTTATTATTCCTTTGGGTTTATAATATCAATCGCTTCGGTTTATTATTCCCTTAGGTTTATAATATCAATCATGGTCAACCATTGACAATCATAGCCAGCCATGGTTAGCCATAGTTGAATGTCACATTGTGACAAGGATTGTCTCACCATGAAAATAAACCATGTTTATTTTAGTCTTTCTAATATTTATATTAGGGTTTACCAATGTTGGGTTTATAATATTAGTCCCTTGGGTTTAATATTATTTCCTTGGGTTTATAATCCCTTCGGGTTTTAATATTAATCCTTTGGGTTTATTATTAACTTGGGTTTATAATATCAATCATGGTCATCTTTATTAATCTCTTGTGTTTGCAATATCAATCCATTATGCTTCTTGATCCCTTAGGTTTTTAATATTTATCCCTTGGGTTCACTAATTCCTTGGGTTTATAATATTAAATGGCTGGGTTTATTAGTCCCTTTTGTTTAATATTATTCCCTCAGGTTCATAATCCCTTCGGATTTTAGTATTAATCCCTTGGGTAATAATAATATAACATTATTATTATAATAATAATATAACATTATTATTATAATAATAATATAATATTATTATTACCCAAGAGAATAATATTAGACAAAAGGGACTAATATTATAAACCCAATGTCTACAAACCCTAAGATAAATATTAAAAATACTAAAATAAACATGGTTGAAATAATAAAGCCTAAGAATAATAATAATAATAATTATTATTATTATTATTAATTAATATTACTAATATTATTATGAGTTTATGTTATTATAATAATATTAATATAATAATCATAAATATATAAATATATAAGAATATTGTTGCTATTATTTATATAATTATTAATAATCATAAATTGTTGGCCTTTAAAAAATTACACATAATAATTCCCTTATCACAATTCTAATTATTATAGAATCATGGTTTTTATTATGAGTTAATATTATTATTATAATAATCATTCAATATAATTTTGATTATTATTATTATTATTTTATATTATTGTTTTAATAATATAATAATAATAATCATAATATATTATTATTATTATTATTATAAAATAATAATAATAATAATAATAATAATAATAATAATTATTATTATTATTATTATTATTATTATTATTCTGGTTGTGGCTCATGGACACCTTGGTCAATGGGTGGTCACTACGTCCACAGAAAAATATGCACTGATCAACCACGAAGAGAATCTAGCCCCGCGGCCCACTAGCAAGGCCTAACCCCAAGGGCTTTAGGCAAAATGGACTCTATGACCTCCCAAATGGTGAGGCACTAATTTTGACCAACTGAGCTTACCCTTGGGGCTTTTTATTATATAATATCTATTATATTATTATAATAATATAATGATAATATAATATTATTATAATACTATTATGAGATATTTTTATTATTAATTAATATTACTAATATTATTATGAGTTTATATTATTATTATAATATTAATATAATAATCATATAATAATATATATAAATAATTTGGTTGTTATTATTTATATAGTTATTAATAATCATAAATAGTTGGTGTTTAAAAAAATACCCATAATAATTATTAATGTGGTTGAAATAAGCCTATCATCGTATATTAACCACATTGGAAAATGTGGTTGTGTATATGTTTCATATACGCCTATCGGCGTATATTAACCACATTGGTAAATGTGGTTGTACTAGTTATTAACCTCATTTCGTTGAAGAAGAACATTATACTTTGGGTTTGGTGCAATATTGGTCTATCGTCTCATATTTTCATTGCGTATGTGAAAGTTTCCTTAATCTTATGTACTAATTCCAATAACTATTGGTTAAGACATGACATAGGGTTACATGTAACATATAGTTTTGAACTTATAGCACGAAGATCTTCAAAATTCTCACAAAGTTCCTCCACAACGCATTAATTGGCACTTAATGACTTGAGCATGTGTGTAATGAGATCAATGGTTCTTGTGCTTTAGGGTTCCATGAACAACGAGATTAGGTGAGGGACGATTAGAGGGTAACCACCCTCCCGCTCCATCACAACGTGCAATTCATTATCACATTCCTCTTTTCAGAAGTGACCCTACAACTAGGTTATGGAGGTTTTTTTTATTCTGCGCTCACTTTGTCAAGTAAGGGCATTATGTCAATCTTTTCTCAACAAATGTTTCCACCGTGCTCCACCCATCATTTGTTTACTTGTTTATCTCTACTAGTTAAATCAGGGTTTTCTGGATTTCGTATCATATTTTACAGGAGACAATCATAATTTCCTCCCCAAATATTTTATCCAGACCTCCTACCATGGAAATGGCGAGGTTCAAGCTGAAGAGCTTCTTTATAGAATGTCAATTCTACTGGTAAAGATTATTAGTAGTCTTTCTCTGTCACTGATTAGCTTCTCGTCTTCTACTATGAGATGTATACTAACAATTCGGTCTTTCGTCTTCATTAGTGTCGTTAAGGAACGCCTCCCAAGGAAGAGGGTACCCATATTATTTTTTGATTATTTTGATCATTCCATTTTAGTATTTGGATCTAACCCTAACTGTTGCTCATACTTTTGTAGGTGAGGCACTTCGGCCTTCCACGATCCATACAAGATTTTAAGTCTTTGAACCATGTTATTCTCCTAACAATTTGCCTCTCATTTTCTTTAGGTGTTGAAGACGATTTTCTTATAAATTCTATAGCTTCCCTTTCTGTGGAAAAATTGATGTCTCTGCGAACTGTCTAGGGTTTACTCAGCCGACTGTTGAATTATAATTATATATATATATATATATATATATATTAAATGGTCTACGGCCTCTACCCTGTTGGGAATTCTTTACATATTTAGATATAGAACTTTTCTTTGTTTGCTAGAGAGAGCCACTTAGCAATGTTATTATTTTTCCAAAGTTGATATATGAATTTTCAAAATTGCTTTCTAGGGCTTATGCACTATTTGGAGAAGAAATTTGATAATTATTATTAGATTTATTTTATCAAACCTCTAGGTTAAACTTTAATACATTGTGCAATACATATACATATATTGTTTTACTTGGAAATCTCGAATACAAATCTGCTTTATTGAGGGTTTTAGCATAATCAATATTTTTTTTGTTTCTATTTTAGATACACTAAATATTGTAATTTATAGATGCATGGCTTTCAATAAAAACCGTGGCTTCAATAGAAGTTTTAAAGGGTTAAATATTCTCCCTAGTTCATTAATTGTAAGATATATATATATATATATATATATATATATATATATATATATATATATATATATATATATATATAAACCGTGGCTTCAATAGAAGTTTTAAAGGGTTAAATATTCTCCCTAGTTCATTAATTGTAAGATATATATATATAACTCCTTTGGAATGTGACTTATGGCCTTTTGACCTTGGTATTCCACCTAGACTTGTGGTTTTTATTTATAGTCTTGTCAAAAAGAGATTTGTTTAAGAAATTTGACAAAGATATTAAAACCCTCCCTCGATTATGCACCTTGTTAATCACTGTAGGGTTATTATGCTTGCTCGTAATGAGGTCTCTTGAGATTTAATTATTTTGTACATGTATGCATTGCATGGTTATGGTTAATAATATTTTTTCTTTTATTATTATCATTATTGTGTGAGACCATGTATAGTCACAGGATTGAAATGTTTGCTGGTATTTTCTGTTTACTACGCGAAGGCCATTCACATTTTTCTTATTTGACTACTAATAATTTAGCTTACATCACATTTCTTGATTGTATTTATAGACACCTAATCTCTTTCTAGGAATGATACATTCCTTTCATTGCTCTGTTATCTCCTTCTATGCTATTAATTTTCATTCATAATTTTGTTTATAGTATCCACAATCTAACAGGAGACAACTTCCAATTTGCTTTCCTTTAAATATAGTATTTAAGAGTATTTTTTAATCCTAATTTTGGGTTTAGATGGGATCCAATTCCCAGAACCTGCCTTTCTTCTACCATTAATTTATATTGGTCGATTGTTCTGGGCTACCTGACCCTTGTTAGATTTGGCCTGGAACTAACCTTCACCCTATAGTCATATACTTTATACGAAAAAACAATCGGACATCAATTCCCATTAAACTATGCAACCTCATACTATATATACAAATTTAAAACATACGATTAAACTTACTGCAAACTCATTCAAAGAAACATAAAACAATCATTCCACTCATATGTGTTCTCAAATATGTCAAGTCTGCCAAAAAATCACAAATTCTTCTAATAGAAAAGAATATCATTTCTTTTATAACCAATATATAGATACTTGCATAAATTTCTCGTTACAGTAAATACAAACAATTTTCTATGTTCTAGAATTCACAAATTAAAGTACTTATATTTCTTAGGTCAGGCTCCCAGACAGTTTATAAATGAGAAAACCACTCCTCCCAACCAATGAGAACAACAACCATCATCTCTCGCCCCAATCTAGTGGTCCACTTTCAAAACAATTATATGACATTGACGTGGACAGGTTTATCCATGGGCATCAATATTGTACAAGTCCAACCAAGTATCTCACATACTCATAATTTATCTTAGGGATTCCACTGGCTCCAACCAGCTTAAGAATACCCTAACTAGAAGTGTCCTTCCTTCCCTTAACAACGCCATGTTGAAGGGAATAATATTCTTTCTCTCCCTTCTTAGTTGCCTTAGGTTCTTCTTATACCCTCCAACTTCTTTTCCCAACTGAGACGAATTATCTCTAGGGAAAGGAAGTAATTTTCGTGTACCTGTTTGGTAAGTAAAAACTTTTTCATTTAGTGTATTTTCCCTAAAAATTCCATTTCTTTCCATAACCGAATTTAAATAAAATTAAAATAACTTTAAACATTTAAATTTCCATTAGGCTTTCCACATAGCCCATGGTTTAGCAAGTCACTACAATAAAAGTAAATTAAATATTTTACCTTTCGGTAGGGGGTATCACATCTTTCCCCTCTCAAGTGAAACACCATCCTTGGTATTTCGTAGCTCTCAAAACAGGCTGGAACTTGTCTTGCACATAAAGTACTCATCCTCCTAGATAGCCTCTTATGGCTAAAGTGCTTCCACTGCTCTTTTTCGTGGGTGTTTGCTTGCTTCGGTAGCATAATCTCTCTCTAATCGAGAATACGCAAAGGTTCAACCAGGAATACTCCATTTGGTCCATAGTCGTTATGGTTGTCATTATTTTTTGTCAATCATATATATATATATATATATATATATATATATATATATATATATATATATATATATATATCAAACTTTATTACAGAGACCATCAATTGTTATTTATGTACCCAACAGGGGTCATCGCCATGTACCACAACCCCACAACGGTGAACATCCTACACTCAATATGAGTTAGCAACATCATTGTAGCTCATCAACGATAGAAATTAATCCTTTTAATTACCTAATAATTATGTCAATTGCCAAGGACTCAATTATGTGGTTCCACTGTAAATTTTAGATCATGGAAACACCATTTTTTTTTACACTATTCATCTAGTGGTATTAATATTTTTTGAAACAATTTGTTGTTCTTTGTCTTTTATGATAGATTGCAACTAGTATATTTTCATACTCGGTAGCATTAGTATTATTTTAGTTTAATTTACATATGCATTAGTCATATATAAGTAAAGGTTTAGGATAACCTTTTCTTCTTTCCATGTTCAAGGTAGTTATATTGTTGTCTACTTATCCAAGTAAACTTAGTTATGCCCATCTTGGGCTCCTTTGTTATTTTCCTTTGAGCACAAACTAAGAGTCCACTTTGCTATTTTCCTTTGAGCACAGACCACGAGTCCACTTTGTAGTTTTTCTTCAATTTTGGCCCTTTGTATTCATGTGTTACAAGTTCTTGATAAACATTATATGAAACTTGTTTACATATGCAGTCATAGGATTTATCCCTTACCTTCTATATTAATTTATTATAAATTTCTTTTTAAATATCTGTCTATCACATGTTATTCATTTAATTCATCAACAGGTTATTTTAATGCATTTGACCTGCAAGGTCCTCTGGAATTGTTGATAAACCACAAATTTATCCTAATACAACAATTATATCACTATACTTCTCCCCAATAATTATACTTGTTATCATTATCCCCTTCTCTTATTTCCTAAGAATATTTCATTGTCTTTCCCCATGATGGCCCACCACCAATGATATGTCCTTCAAGAAGCATCAAATTCGATAATATAAAAGATGTTGTTTCACAACATTACTATGGTTTGAGGAAAATTATTATTATCATTGTGATTTTCTCGAGTGAATCCAAACATGTCCACGTTAATTTTCTATCGTTGTTTCATGCAAAAATCTTGATCAAGATTTTATAGTTCTATCGAGTTCCTTCTTTTATTCTTCTCCTTTGAACATTTCTTAGTAGACCATCCAAGCTCAAAATCACAAGGAAATATTAACATAAATAACTATGAAAATCCAAGGGAACAACCTAAAATAGTACAAGCATGCTTACATTCACCAAGATAACAAGAAAATTATGTCACCAATTCTTACAACCATGTTTCTCTAATGCGTCTTACCTATGAGTTTCTCATAATTATCTTCTTGCAGTTGCATCCTTCTCTATTATGCAAATTATTGACTAAGGTGTCGAGGGGTTACATGTGCCCCTTTTCTCGTTCTTTTTTCTTTAGGTGCATTAGTTATGAGGTCCTTTTCCCTTATGTTTCGTCCTCTTAGATGCCTCATCAAATATTGTTAGTGTGTTTATCATGACTTAGTGATTTCGTGAGCATATGTTCATTTTGAAACTTATTTTATGTCCATAAAAGTCATATTAAAGTTCTATTGACGGTGATGGACCCGCCAACATGTCAAGGGATCTCACTGGTAAGAAGTCCCAACTAGACCTTAGACCGTTTGGTGGAGGATTCCTAGTAGTGGGATAGTGCGGTATCGCCTTGGTCGTGGTTGCGCACAGAGGTGAGTAAGATGTCCTTGTTGGTAGCAATGGTGTGACATGTGCAGCAAGTCAAGGAAGGTGCATGAATGGATCTAACACATGGAACGGGGGAATGAGTGTGCCCCTTGGAAACCTGTGGTAGCACGCATCTTGCAAGGGAACACATGAACAACAAAACATCACAAGCTGGAAAGAAGGTTAGCCAACGATCCAAAGTGATGGTTATACCAACAACACATTTCGATAAGATTCATACAAATATATACAGAAAAATTCCGTGCATACATGCATAAACAACAACTACATAAATCATTAGAGTAATCAAGAAAGTTGAACTACAATAAAAACATATGCATGAAATGTGTTGGATTTCTTATATTAATAAAGTGAATTATCTAATTGTACATACAAATATGACCAACCACTAGTCCCGACAACTGAACTTTACAGTCACTGTCACCTGTTCCTCCAAACAGATATACTAGCTCTGCACTGTGGAGAAGCCAAGGCTCATTACAATACACTCCAAGCTTTCTCTAAGATACACATATAGGAAGCTTGGCTCCCAAAAGCTTGTACAATGAATTATGAGGTTCTCTAAATAGCAAAGGGTGGGGTGACCCTTCACATTCCCCTTTGTGACTCTTAACCTACCCTCATGATTCTTCAACTACTACATGACTGTTACACTCTACTATCGACACTTGGTCTTTCACTTTTACAAGATATTACATTACAATCTGCACATGTACCTATGTGAGACAAAATAGGCTTGAGTAAGCCATGCAAGACATTACTAAGACTCGGACAACTATGGGAAGATCAACTCTTCAACATCATCGCAATGATCAATGGTGGTGAACTGATGCCAAGCTTGGTAGTCCGTTATGGTGTCTACGTGCTCAATGGTGACATCCTACTAAAAGCACACTCTTGCCTCTGTTGCATCGAAGTACACTGATTTGGCACCTCTGTCCAAATCATTTTACAACATGCGTATCATAGTCTTGAGTGAAGCCGGACCAAAAACATATTGATGCATAGTGTCTGCGCTGATCTCCAAGTTTGTGTTGCTGGCTACACACATCAACTTATCAAAGATCATGTCCAGCTCAAATCGGACTTGGTTCTTTGACTTAGCCTTGGTGAGTGTGCCAATGGATGAGATCACGTGCATGTGCACAATGACATCCATGCTTATGAACATCCATGCATGTGAAGCCTACAAACTGGTGATGAACTGCAAGAGTTCCTCATAGTTCCGGATCTGACTCCAGATGCGTGCCTTCAACTCTATCACCTTTGGCTTCATCATCTTTGGAAAGTGCAATGGGGCTCCCTTGTACCTCATTGTCCATGTTTGCATGCGATCAACAATAGTATGCAGATTTGACAAGATGTGTGCTCTCCTAGCACAATGTTGCTGCCAACCATTGAGATGGACAACTGACTTATGCATAGTGACAAATCTAGAGTACAACATCTGCATGACTACTTCGAGAGACGATACTTCATCCAGTATCACTCTCCTCAAATCTGCTCTGGCAGATGTTGTGACCTGTTCTCCTCCCTGCTTAGCTGCTTGTAACTCCTTAGCCATGCACTCGTTCTTTGTTATCAAGAATCGAACACTGAAGATGGTGGCTTTGGTATATGCTCTGGTAGCATCAGCCAATGTTGTTGGATGCTTGTGCACATTAGATACGATCACTTGTTCTTTAAACTACGCAGGAGATATGTGAACATTCGGAGTGGGCACTCTGTGTGACTCCACAACTCTGTTTTGTGACTCGTCAAAAGATATGTTGTGCACCTCCGCCTCCATATTGTCTTCAAGGATCTCTGTGTCTCCTTGATCGCTTGGGACTTTCTCTTCTTCTGGATCTGGGGAAACTGGTGGGGTGACCTCTTGGTTCTGAGGCATGAGGTCAATATCTTGATTTAACTATGGCTAAACCATATCCGTGTGCATCTTCTCTATCATCTATTTAATCTCTTGAGCTAAGTCCTCCTCCTGCGACTGCTCACCCTGTCTTCTTTGTGCCAGCTTCTCGAATGAGTCTATAGCCTGTATTGGCGTAGTTTCATCAATCTGTGAATGTTCCGCCTCTTGTTGTACCTATTCCTATTGTGCTTCCTTCTCTCTTCTACGCAACTCGTGTTCCTCCCTAAGTTGCCGCTTCAACTCCTGCATCTCCTTTTTTATTTCCTCCATCCTTTGTTTCTCTCTTAGCCTTTGTGCGATCCTCTTGTTGCATTGTCACCTCTTAGCCTCAATCTCCAAAAATTCTTTCAACACAAGTGGATCTGCTTTTAACTTGCAACTTTGTTCTGCCTCTGCGCCGTCAACAACATTTCTCTTGCCTTTTTCATGCACAGGTCTGCGAGCCTCTACTACTATTGATGATGCTTCTCTCTGAGACGTTTCTTCCTTCTACTTTGTTAACCACTCTACAACTATATCGACCGGTTCATTGAGCCAGGAGAAGTGATAGCAATATATCCATGGTTATTCTTTAGGCCAATGACACGGCTTATGGATCCAAGGGAATTGCACTCTCGCACAATGGTCCTTCACCAAGCATTGCAGGTCTTATGGATTGCAACTTTTGGTGCCGAAGGTGAATCTCTTGAACTCGTCCATCTCAGCCTCAGCATGCTAGAGATTCTAAATCTCATACAACCCAATCCGCAAAGGAAGAGTAGGCCAAGGTGCCTTCTTATTCCTGTGCAGTCTCACTGAAAACCTTGTCGAGATGTGATATGACACTTCATGCATGACAAGCTTGTCCATGGAAAACTTTGGTAAAACATGCGGAGCCTTCTCCGCATTGTACATCTGTATGAAGGTGCCAATGGGTGAGGCAAAGCAATCTGATATGTCGATCAATGCCTCCATCGTTTCCTTCGACATGCAAGGTGGATCCTGCTCAAATATGATTTTGTACAACCGGGTGACAAAGTTGGATGACAACTGTACGATAACTCCACGGAAGATGCATTCAGAGAATAATCTACAATAAGTATGCACACAGGTTTCTGAAGGTGTCCATACCCAAGCCAAGCCTGGGAACTACTGACGGGCACAAACTACATCCAGTATGTAAGCAGACATGTATACCTCTACTAGTTGAGCATTGGGTAGATGCCAGGCTTCTGTCACCTGTTCCTTCAACCTGAGAGCCAGCATGTTAGACCAGTTGCAAGGCCTTCCTTCGCTGGCCAGTTGGTCCAACGTGATCACCCAACTCTACGGGAAGGTTCCTGTGTTCTCTTGGCCATATAGGCGGCATGAAAATATGACCAAGTACTGATATGCCTTACGCAATATCTTCATCTTATAAACCTGGTTAGGTGTTGTCCTAACCTTGGCTGGCTCTTTCGCCTAGCCCTTCAAGATATTTCTTGAGTTTGCACTATTGTTAGGTCTGCTGAAGGGTTTCTCCATTATGATCACTAGTTATGGCAAGTGATACATTTCCTAAAATTCCTTCGCCCTAAAGGTAGCAATTTGTGTTCCACTGGAACTACTCAACACCATTGTCTTGGGATCAATATGTGAGACATTCTAGTGGATCATGTCTATGCATGGAAACATGAGATACCTGCATGCAATCTGGTACATGCCAGATTTGTGAATGTTGACATAGACGATGGAGTCTTCCAGATTTTCCTCAAATGTGCCTGAGAATGTTTCATTGATGTCTGGTGGGCTCCAGTATTGTAGCAATAATGCTACAACTCTTGGAGCTTCCTATCTCTAATTTTATCAACCCGGTAGTTCGTAACAAACTTGGAAGCGACGGTGCTGTATGCACAAGTACTAGCTCTTGTCGCAGCTGTCACTTGGTCAGCTGGCACAAGTCCGCTAGGGCTCAAGCCAACTTCTATATGCTCTTAGAAGAAGCTTTCTAAATGATGGACGAAGACTATCTCAAAGGAAATTGACCTACTTTGCAATAATGAACTGAAAGCCAACAAAACAGGGAAACCCTAGTAAACCCTAATCTGACTAGTCTAATCTCTATGATGCAATGGTGGGAGTGCAAACTTCTAGGAATGATGCCATTACTTCTAGTGATATGAGATGCATGAATTCAAGCTACTTCTACTGAAAAGAACATTGTTTTTGTATTTTTTCTTAAGTGGTTGGAGTTATTATGATTTTGTTTCTTATTAGGGTTTGACTGTGCAGGGGTAGTTCGAAGGGAACGAAAGCTTGGGAAAGGTCAGGAGGGCTAGGGAAGGTTCCAGGGGATCCAAAACATCATTCCACAGAAGTCCACAACGTTCAGGTGCTCGGCAACCAAGTTTGCAGGCTTCTACAGGATGTCTGCAGGGGATCCTACAGGAAACTCGGGATTTCTACAGGAAGTCTGCTAACTTCTACAGGATGTTCTGTGGTTGGAGTTTTGGGTGATGGAGGAGTGAAGGAGTTGTATGGGTGGATGGGTAAGATGAAAGAGGAGCTTGAGATGGCTCAGGGACAGAGATATGAGATGAGGAAAGAGTGGGTACAGTTGGTTGGTGGATAGACGGGTGGAAGCAATGAAAAGTCCAAAAAGATGGAGCTACGTGAACAGTAGAAGTGTTGGAAGGCAAACGAGCTGGACAGAGGTTGGGTAGATGGCTTTAGGCGCAGTTGAGAAGAAGAAGAAGTTACCAGAGTGATACAACGCAGTGTAAAAGAAACAAATCTGCACAAAACCGATAATTCATCAACCTATCCTAACTGTGTTATTAAATCAACGAACAGCAATGTAAACTTCTGAGAAAAATCGTGCATGGAGTTGGAATGAAAAAGTACTGCTCAAGATCAGAATGCATGGATGGATCTACAATTGAAATGACTATGTTGCAGTGTGAATGAAAGTATAAGACTGCGTTTTTTTGGTGGTTGGTACGGTCTTCACCCCCAATCTCTGAACAGAGATGGCAGTGAGTGCACTGTCAACCTTTTCTTGGAGCTCTACTAAATGCTGATCCTCCTACTCTAATCTAAGCAACTAAAAGCACTTGAACCGTAAACTAATCCTACTCAATCACATAAAAGAAATCAAATCAGCAGATTGTAATTTCTAAATGCATGTCAAAACAGAGGAATAAAGTGCCGAAAAGAAAGACAAGTAACAATACAAGGAAGAGGAGGTCTATTACTCTCAGGTTGGGCCCTAACCTGAGAGCTATAGCTCCCTTAAAAATTCAGAATTGAATCCAAAGCTGCCTGCCTTTATTGAATAATCATGAGTCTACTAACATCATGCCAAAACTGGCTTACAAAGAGCAAAAACCGAGCTGTAGCTCGTGCTTAGAAATTGCAACAGTAGTTCAAAAGTTCAAAAAGCTCCTATCAAAGGCCACGGCCTCAATATTTATACATGATGAGGATCAGGTTGGCTTCCTCAATTAATGGAGCTCGGCTGTCCAACTAAAAGTAAACTGCTGTAGACTGCTGTTCCTGTAGAATCCGTTGGTTGCCTTTAAGCTCGGTGGGGAAAGCTGTTGGAGCTCGGAGTTAGGGTGGAGATCACGAGGGAGGTCATTAAGGCTGTAGACAACCTCCCTATAAACCTGCAATGCCACCTTTGCTGTCTCCTTGTCTCCTTCTGCGTGGTCTTTGCTCCCTTTAATGCCAAAAAACCTGAAATCATCATGTATTAGCCACATAGATATAATGCCTGCCCTTCTTCCTACAAATAACACGAATATACCAAGAAATTAATGCATAAGTGATAAAAGATGAAGGGTTGAGCAAGGTAAGTAGGCCAAATGAGCCCAATTTGTTACCAAAAATTGGGGTTCATCATCACCCCCCAGCTAAAATATTTTCTCATCCTTGAGCAATTTTGCCCCAGCTCCTTGTCCTTGGCCAAGAACTAGGCTCCGGAATACGCTCTTTCTTTCCTACCCTTGGTGGCTCTGCCTGTTCTGCCCTTGGTGGCGATGAGGGTGCCGCTCCTTCCCTCTTCTCTGTTTCCTTGACCTTGAGCTGGGCTTTTGAAGCCGATTGGTCTATCCTTCTTTTCCAAGTAGTTGCTTTTGGGCTCCCCTTCTCGTAGGTGACCAATATCTTCGAGGGGGACCTCTCACTGGGTGAAGTAGGGGCATCCCCTGTAGTGACTTGGCTGCTGGATGGGGGCTGTGGCTTGCCCGTCTTTATTCTCGAACTTCTTCAGACTTCAGAGTATAGAGGGGTCTCCCTCTTTCTCTTTTCTTTTGGCTTAGGTGGCGTGCTGAGGCCAGCTAGTACAGCTGCTACCTCCCTTGCTAGAATGTCCGCCTTCTTCTCCTTGGGTTTCACCTTTCCGGGGCTTCCTGTAGAAGACCCTGTTTTGGTCAATTTCGGGCTTCCTGTAGAAGACCCTTTTTCTGTTTTCGGGCTTCCTGTAGAAGCCTGTTTCTGCTTTCCTGTAGACACAGGTGTCACCACCTTGGCTTGCTTTGCTGCATGGGTTTTGCTTTTTGATTTGGTTGCGGGTGCTGACGAGGTACTTGTGCTGATGTGGACCTTCTCAGCTTTGTCCGTTCTGCTCTGCAACCTTTTCTCTCTTGCTGACAAGATGGGTGTGTCACCTTTTTCCTCAGCATCCTTTTTCTCGTGCTTCCTCCTTTGTTCTTTCTTCTGCACTGTGGTCGGGGTCTTCTGGCCTGTTTCTTTCTTTCCCGCGGCCACTGCTTCTTTTTCCTCACTGCTGGAGGAACCAGTTTCCTCAGTCAACATCCTTATGTCTCCATCTCTTGTCAAATTTCTGAATGCTTCCCATGAGAGGGGAACCTTATATGCATGAAGCGCATCCTCCATAAGAAGTTTGATCAATCCATGGTGGGCTACCTGATCTGGTATGCCTTCTTTTAACTTTGTGGCACACTCAATTAGAGACTGCAGCAGGAAATAAGGAATGCTCAGTTTGTTTTCTACAGGAAGATCAATCTGGTGTCTCAATTCAGTGAGCATCCTGAAGTGATACCCATACACAATGCTGAAATGGCCTTCACAGGTTATATACTTCATGATCTGTAGGCTAACTTCATTCCATGGTGGCAGCAAACTGGTTCTACGCACCCCATTTTTTTCCTCCGTGAATTCCTCCTCAGGTGGAAAGAATTCTTTCTTTGCCTGCTGGCTCAACTTCCTTTCTTCCTTATCCCATGGCAAACCCATCGGAAGTTCAGTAATTCGACTGATATATTGCGGGGTGAGCTTGAGGCTTAGGCCCCTGAAGTTCACGGTGGCCAATGTTTTGGATTTCGGCCTCAAAGCTTGTAGGAATTCTTCTTCCACTTCGTCGTCATAACCCTGCAACTTGTCACAAAAGGATATCCATTGTGCCCGTGTGAAGAGCTCCACCACCTCCTGGTTTTCTCTTAATTTTGACGAATCAGTGGGTTCCCGTCTAATAAACCCATCCGGCATGATAGAAACTGTTGCTAGAGGTGGCGAATGCGGAAGAAGTTTAGCTTATTGGGACAGAGCGTAGAATTACGCTTCCGTCGTGCAAATAATCCACAAAACTTATCCCTGAGGACCTTAACACAGTTTAATTCACTGACATCCTGTAGAACGACAGTCTATGCACAGCAGACAATACTTGCAACCATTTCCTACGACCAGACTGTAGACGACGATTCTGCCACCTTTAAAAACCAATTGCATGGAGAGTTCAGGGTTACCTTTTTATCTGCCACCTTTTTATGTGAGGAACCCGCCTTCCTGTAGAAACAACTTTCCTGTAGGAGCAGCTTTCCTGTAGGAGCAGCGCGTGATTCCTGGGGAAGACTGTAGTTGGTCTGCGCTCTCGGTGTTGCTTCACAGCCATTCTGATAGCCAAAGGCTCGGAGTTTCGAACTGCAGAGGGATCTGAATGTTCGCTCGAGTTTCAAACGGTGGATGATAAATGCATGCGGGCAATCTGGCCGATTAGATTTGAATCGGCGGAATCTGTGGCGTGGGGGTGAGCTGTCCCTGCCGGACCGTTGGATGACGTCGTTCCATCATTTGTCTGCGAGTTCACTTACTACTGCATCATCCCTCCAGCAGATCCGCCGCCGTTTCTTCTGCTAAATCCGTTTTTCCCGACGGGGATTGTTCTCACGTGTGTGCTGCCCATTCCTTTTGTCACGACCGTCACCCAAACATCTGACTGGACCTTTAACCAGTCGACGTGGCCAGTCAACTGGCCATACAGCCGCTCAACACATTCTCTTCACACTTTGCAAACAATTCAAAGTAAAATTCATGCAGTCTGACAGAAGAAAGGGCCAAGACACTTACCTGCGCAGCTGCAACATGATTTTTCAGGTTTTGGACGATGATGAATGGATCTATCTGCTGCTGGTGAATTTGCACAGGCCCGGAGGTTCACGTTTATAGGCTGCCAACGATGGAGTTGATGCTTGGCTGCATGCGTCCGCGTTCATTGCATATGGCCAGCGCTGTGAATAGTATACACTCTAGCGGGCTTAACTGTTACAGGACTCCCGCGGGATGTCTGGTAACAGTTCTTCCTCCTTGGGTGCATGCTACACGACGAAGGATCTGGCCGCCCGATCACGCTCCCAGGGCTTCTGGATGACTGGGATGGACATGGTATGAGATCTCAGTGTTTTTTTCATTTGAAAATTACTTTTTCTTGATAACTCATCGATCTGCTTTGCTGGTGCAGGTAGCTTCGTTGCATGTCGACAAGGAGGGCAGGACGAGGTGACAACAATGTGCAAGGGAGATAACAATAGCTTGCATGCGTCCAAACCGATCCTTAGTCGTTAGATCTACCCACAAAATGGATTCTGGGCCGTTCTAAACTTCTACAGGAAGTTTCCTGTAGAAATACAGAGCTTCCTGTAGAAAGGTTGCGTTTCCTGTAGAGAGTCTGCACCTTCCTGTAGAAAATCTGCATCTTCCTGTAGAAAATCTGTGTCTTCCTGTAGAAGACTCAAGCCGTAATAAAATTGCACATACCTTGGAGAAAATGAGTATTCTTGGAGGAGGTGCTGGTGAGGTCTCCTGACTGCATGATAAGGATCCTGAGCTTTGAGTTGAGAGGCTTCGTCTCCTCCATAGAACACCTGCAACCTGCATGCAATTTTACATTATGAATTTTCTGACCTTGTTTTTTCTTTTTTCTCTTTCTTCCTTTTTTTCTTTTTTCCTTTTTTGAAAGATAACAGGGGCGCCTCATTGAAGTTTTCACCCTTTTCATCTGCCTTAAGCACCTCAAAGAGGTTTTCACTCAAGGATCTTTTTTCAAATCTCTTTTTTTTTTTTTTTTGAAAGACAATAGGGGCGCCTCAATGAGGTTTTCACCCCTACCACCTGCCTTGGGCGCCTTAGAAAGGTTTTCACCCAAGGATCTTTATTATTATTATTATTATTATTTTAGATCTTTCAGGGTATGCCCAAAGGAGAGGCAGAACCCTTCTTTATGACCAATACTGATTTCTCCATAGTTTTGATGAACTCTTGTCTTGAGAGAGGCTTCCTGTAGATCTTCAGTCGATGCCCATTGACAAGCATGGGGATGGCTTCCTCATCAATGGTCCGAATAAGAACAGATCCATTGTCATGACATGTTTCCACTGTATATGGTCCTAGCCATCTGGTTCTCAGCTTCCCCTTGAAATCTTTGTATCTGGAGTCATACAACAAGGCCCAATCTCCTGGCTGAAATTGCTTGTCATGGAGATGTTGGTCATGCCACACCTTTCTCTGAAGTTGAACCACTTCTGAGTGAAGGAGGGCATGCATTCGGTGCTCATCCAGTCCATTCAGCTGCAATAACCTTTCTTGTTGTGCATGGCTGAGATCTAGATCTAGCTGAGTTGCCATCCTCAATGTGTTGTACTCGAACTCAATGGACAGCAAAGCTTTCTTCCCATAGACCAGCTCATAAGGTGTGAAGCCGGTGGTGGTCTTCCAGGTGGTGTTGTAAGCCCATGTGGCCTCAACCAGGCGATCTGCCCAGTCCTTTCTGCTGCTGCTCACCACCTTAGTCAAGATCCCTTCTAATGCTCTATTGGTGACTTCCACCTGCCCATTTGCTTGAGGGTGATAGGGGGTGGAAGTCCTATGCTTGATCTTGTGGTGAGCTAGTAAGTCTTCAATCAAGTTGGATGTGAACTGGCTCCCTTGATCGGTGACCAGCTCTCTTGGATAGCCAAACTTGTAGAAGATGTTTTCTCTTAAGAACTCGGCCACCTTTTCTTCTGTTGCTGCTTTGATTGCTTTGGTTTCTGCCCACTTTGTCAAGTAGTCAGTACACACAATGATGTAAGACCTTTGCCTCGAAGGAGGGTTGATTGGACCCACAAAGTCCATGCCCCACTTCTCAAATGGCTCAAGAGTCACTTGAGGTTGGAGAGGCATCTCATCCCTTTGAGTCGGTTTCCCCATTCTTTGGCATTGGTCACATTGGCTGATATATCTTCTGACATCTTGATGAAGTGTGGGCCAATAGTAGCCTGCCTGCAGGATCTTGAAGGCAATTCTCTTTGCTGCAAAATGTCCTCCACAAGGCCCATCATGACAGGTGAGGAGGATATCAAAGACTTCCTCCTCCCTTACACAACGCCTTAAGATCTGATTGGGGCCAAGTTTGAACAGATTGCCCCCGATCCAAGTAAATGAGGCACTTTTTCTGATGATTCTGCTCTTCTCTCTTGAAGATAGGTGCGGAGGGAACTGTGCTGAAACAAGGTAGTTTGCTATATCAGCAAACCATGGAGAGAGTGCTGAGATAGCAAACAGATGTTCATCAGGCATCTGGTCATCCACTGTTCCATCCTCATCTGCAGACAAATCCAATCTAGATAAAAAGTCAGCAACAACATTTTCTTTACCTGGTTTGTCAACAATGGTCAAATCAAACTGCTGCAACAAAAGTAACCATCTAATAATACGAGCATTCACATCTGGTTTATTCATTAAATATCTAATTGCAGCATGGTCAGTATGTACAAATGTTTGATAGCCAGTGATATAATGTCGGAACTTGTTCAGTGCATGGACCACAGCCAAAAACTCTTTCTCAGTTACAATGTAATTTAGCTCAGCTTTGGACAAGTTTTTACTAACAAAGTAAATGGCATATGGAAGTTTTTGTTCGACTTGTCCTAAAGCTGCACCTATGGCTTTGTTCGAGGCATCAGTGTGGATGTGGAAAGGTAGGGCCCAGTTTGGACCTCTCAGGATTGGGGCTGACACCAACTTGTCCTTTAATTCATTCAAAGCCCTCTGACAATCATCAGTCCACTTAAACTCCACATCTTTTGCCAACAGGCCAAACAATGGCGAGGCTAGCTTGCTGAAGTCCTTAATGAATCTCCTGTAGTACCCTGCTAATCCTAAGAAACTCCGAACATCCCTTACCTTTTGAGGAGGTGGAACCTTCTTGATGAGAGCAATTTTGTTAGGATCCACCTGTAACCCTTGGCAAGAAATGGTATGGCCTAACACGGTCCCTTCAGTCATCAGGAATTCACATTTTTTAGGACTAAGGGACAGGTTCATCTCAATGCATTTGGTTAGGACTTTTCCCAGATTGGACAATGCTTCCTGGAAATTGGCCCCATAAGGAGTGAAGTCATCCATATAGATTTCCACTGCATCATGGACCAGCTCTGAGAAGATGCTCAAGACAGCTCTCTGGAAGGTAGCAGGAGCATTGCATAGCCCAAAGGGAAGAACTTGGTAGGCAAAGGTACCCCAAGGACAAGTGAAGGTGGTCTTATCTTGGTCTTCCGGGCTGATTTGGATCTGGTTGTACCCGCTAAACCCATCCAGGAAAGAGAAGAACTTCTTTCCTGCCAGTCCATCCAACACTTGATCTATGAAAGGTAGAGGGAAATGGTCTTTCTTGGTAGCTTTGTTCAGTTCTCGGTAGTCCACACAGATTCTCCATTTCCCATTCTTCTTGGGAACCAACACCAGAGGGGACACCCATTCACTATCTAAGATGGGGTAAATGAATCCGGCATCCAACAGTTTTTGCAATTCTTCCTTGACAATATCCTTAAGGGCTGGATTCATTCTCCTCTGAGGTTGCCTAACCGGTTTACAACCCTCTTTGATGTATATGTGATGGGTACAGACCGAGGGATGGACTCCTTTCATCTCCTTATAGCTCCAAGAAAAAGCATCTAGGTGACTGGCCAACAGGCTACACAACTCCTTTTCCTGGAAAGGAGATAGGGAGGAGCTGATCTTTAACGTTCTCTCAGGGCCGAACTCCACATTTTTGACGCTGGGAGTGACAGGGTTGGTCGTAAAAAGATCCACTAAGGTGCTGGCTTGGGCATCCTCCACCAATTTTTCTAAGGATAGTTCACTGGAAGGTGGATTCTGGATCAAGGTCTCAATCAAGTCATCCTCGGTTGGGGGGTCTCTTCTAGTGGTATCTAGGGTGCACAAAGGTGCTGAGTATACTTCATCCTCTTCTCCTTCCTCCAACCAAAGTGGTAAGTCATGCTCTAAGGAAGGTTGAGCAGGAGGGTATAGGACTAGCTGCTTGGACATAGGACCATTTTTGATGGTCATATTTCCTGCACGACAACTTATGTAAGCATCTGCAGTGGCTAACCAAGGCCTTCCCAAAATAAGAGGATATCCAGTAAGCTTTGCCTTGGGTTGCAGAACCAAGAAATCTGCAGGGTATTCCCAAGAGTCGACAGAGACCAAGACATCCTCCACAATCCCTTCGGGAATCACAGTGGAGCGATCTGCTAGTTGCAGAACTGTCGAGGTCTTCCTCAAGGAACCCTGAAGATTGAGTTTGAGCATGGTATCCCTGGTCATCACATTAATGGCAGCCCCCAAATCAATCAAAGTGTGAGGTATGACGATGCCATTGATGTGGACATCTACTACAGGACTCCCAGGATCTAGATACTTTGGGCAGATGACTTGTCCTAACATAAGGTCAGACAGTTGTCCTAAGACATTGATGGTTGAAGCATCTCTCTTTCGCCTGCCTGGGTGTTTGAAACACTTTTCCTTAACCAGTTTGTTGTATATTGGCACATCCTTGATGGCTTGGAGAAGTGGTATTTTCACACACAACTGCTTGAGCTCACCCAGAAGATCATCCTCCTCTGGGTTGGGTTGTGTGGTGGCTGTTAGTCTCTCAGGAAAGGGTGGAATAGCCTTTGGTTCACTTTCCCGTTTATCTTCCTCATCCTCTGGGGGAGGAGGTTGGCGATCTGGAAGAGTCTTGCCAGATCGAAGATTGATCTCCTGGATCTCCACAGCATAAGTAGGGCATGATGTTTCCCCAGTGTATACCTGCTGGGCCTGTCTATTGTTGGGGTTCGGGTTCGGTTGAGAAGGTATTTGAAGTTGCCTTGGAGGAGCAGGAGGTAATGGTTGAGGTTGAACTAGTGGTGGAGGAAAAATGGCAGGAGGAGTGTTGTATTGGGGCCTCCACCCCGACTGAGGTGCATTCCACTGAGGCTGTGGCTGGGCATGTGAGTGATAAGAATGAGTAGTGGGCTGAGTAGGGTACTGAGGTGGATAAGACCATGGAGGAGGCATAGACCAGGAAGGATGTGTAGGGGGACCCCAGGAAGGCATAGGAGTCGATTGGTTGGGGCTGTAATAAGCTTGAGGTGCCCCTTGCATCCCCTGCTGGTAAGGTCTAGGTCCTTGTGGCCTCCTTTGGTTGAGGTAATAGAGAGGTTCAGTGGGAGCTTCTGTCCCTTGGTACATGGCTTTAAATCCAGGTAAGGTTGGACATTGGTTTGTGGGATGGTCCTCCTCACAAAGGAAACACACTTCAACTGAATGCAATGGACATTCGTTCTTAGGGTGTCTCCTGGTACATCTAGGGCAGAAGATAGCCAAGGCTCTCTCAGCTTCTTCCTTCTTCTGCTGGATCCTGAATGTGTCCAGCTGCATGGCAATGGTCTGTCTCACCTCACTCTTAAGATCTTCCAATTGATTTGCAAACTCATGTTTGGAGAAAGGGACACCAGTTGAGAGGAGGTTTCCTCTACCTCGTTTCCGAGCTGCCCTGGAGTGGTTTCTAAACACAGTCTTGATGTCCTCATAAGGCAGTTGGTAAATGTCCCCCCAAGCTAACATGTGAAGGGTATCTAATAGGTCTTCGAGGACTCCTCGGAGCAGGACCAACTTGAGGGATTCAGGGTCAAGTGTGCATCTGGCCCGCTTATAGCTAAGTTGGAACCTCTCCTCATAATCCTCTAAGGACTCATCATTTCCCATGGTCATCCGAAAGATTTCTCCCTTGGTTTCCTTGGACCTACAGTAGTCCCGGTACTTGGTATTGAAAGCTTGCTGCATCTGAGCCCAAGTAGTGATACTATTCCCAGGTAAGCCCATGAACCAGCGTAATGCTGCATCCTTAAGAGTGGAAGGGAAGAGTTTCAGCTTCTGCTCATCTTTAGTATAGTCATAGGTTCTACAAAGGACAACAAACTCAAACAGGAAGGTATCAGGATCTTCAGTAGTCAGTCCATGGAAGTGAGGTAAAGCGGAGGGGCTAATGTTCTTCATTTTCATCTCTCCATTGGTCTCTCGGATGGGGAAGGCACCTTCTATTCTCTCATCTTCTCTTCTATTGTCAGCCATAGCTTCAGATGGGATGGTTTCTAATTCTTCTTCTGCTATAGGATCTTCGTATATCTCAGGAGGTTCACCTATAGGTTCTTCTGGATCACTGTCACCGAAGAAGAGAGAAGGGTGACTCAGTGATGTGGTGGGGGTGTTGGGTAAGAATTTGCCTGTTTTATCTCGATTCCTACGAGGCATGAAATGGAAAGACTTTTTTGGATTTCTTTTGTTTTTTTCTTTGGTACCTGCAAAACTGAAACAGATTGATCTACAACTAACTAGCTTGCAGAAATGAAGTTGCAGAATTGAAATGCTAATCTATGAAAGCAAGAAATGCTAATCTATGAAAGCAGGAAATGCTAATCTATGAAAGCAGGAAATGTCTATGCTACTTTTGCAGAATGGAAATGAAATAAACTACTGAGCAGAAGGCAAGAGTAAGAAAATAGAAGAAAAGCAACAACTACTAATACTCTAACGCTTCCCCGGCAACGGCGCCAAAAAGATGGTGGGCTCCAGTATTGTAGCAATAATGCTACAACTCCTGGAGCTTCCTATCTCTAATTTTATCAACCCGGTAGTTCGTAACAAACTTGGAAGCGACGGTGCTATATGCACAAGTACTAGCTCTTGTCGCAGCTGTCACTTGGTCAGCTGGCACAAGTCCGCTAGGGCTCAAGCCAACTTCTATATGCTCTTAGGAGAAGCTTTCTAAATGATGGACGAAGACTATCTCAAAGGAAATTGACCTACTTTGCAATAATGAACTGAAAGCCAACAAAACAGGGAAACCCTAGTAAACCCTAATCTGACTAGTCTAATCTCTATGATGCAATGGTGGGAGTGCAAGGGTAAAAGCATGTTAATGTGTCTCGTTATATGGCAAAAGAAAAAAAGTACTTAAATGAAAAAAGATAAAAAAAATATAAAATTATCAATTAAATGAGTTGAGTTTCATACTTTTAATTATAAAAAAGAAATGCTAAATTTGTAACGAAGCTAACTCACAATAAATTTTAGTAAAAGCTATAGTGAACCTATTTAATGGGTTTAGAAAATATAAATAATGTTATAAAAAGTAAATACTAAACTTGCAAATAAGTCAACTAATAATAAATATTGGTAAAAACTATGGCTAATTACTCACAAAATAGAAATAACTATATGTAAAGTTAAATGAAATGCTAAGACTCTTTAAAAATATATATAAAAATAGAATTAGAATTTCTAAACAAATAATTTTATATATTATATTTTTAATAATATAAAATATGTTATTATAATCATAATTAAAAATTTTATTATAAAAAATTTAAAATATATTTTAAAATTTTCAAAAAATAATTTTAACATTTTGTTATATGTTATTTTCAAATTTCTATTAAAAAGATTTGATTTTATAAACTTGAAAGGGTAGTTTCTTGGGTCGCGGTTTTATATATACGAAAAGCTTATCATTTTTACTAGTATTTTAATAATAATTAAAAAATATGCTTACTTTTTATTTTTAAATTTGTTTAGCAATCTTTAGAATGTTTACAACACATCTCTTAAAGAAATTGGAATTGAAAAACATAAATCAATAGAGAAATGGGGGGTCACAGTTTTGTCACTACTTAAAAATTTATGTAAAATATTAATGATATCTTTTAAAGAAAATGAATAAATTAGATAAAAATATATATTAAATTTTAGAAAAAATATGACATGAAATTGAATTTAAATTGACATGTTTTGTCTTCTTTTACCACCACCTAATTGTTGATGATTCTGTAAATTTAAGAGTAAACTTTCCAACTCCATTTATTTTTATAAAACTTATTTGCCACAAAAAGGGAAAAAGTGATACACATTAACATGCTTTTACCCGCAAACTTCTAGGAATGATGCCATTACTTCTAGTTATATGAGATGCATGAATTCAAGCTACTTCTACTGAAAAGAACATTGTTTTTGTATTTTTGCTTAAGTGGTTGGAGTTATTATGATTTTGTTTCTTATTAGGGTTTGACTGTGCAGGGGTAGTTCGAAGGGAACGAAAGCTTGGGAAAGGCCAGGAGGGCTAGGGAAGGTTCCAGGGGATCCAAAACATCATTCCACAGAAGTCCACAACGTTCAGGTGCTCGGAAACCAAGTTTGCAGGCTTCTACAGGACGTCTGCAGGGGATCCTATAGGAAACTCGGGATTTCTACAGGAAGTCTGCTAACTTCTACAGGATGTTCTGTGGTTGGAGTTTTGGGTGATGGAGGAGTGAAGGAGTTGTATGGGTGGATGGGTAAGATGAAAGAGGAGCTTGAGATGGCTCAGGGACAGAGATATGAGATGAGGAAAGAGTGGGTACAGTTGGTTGGTGGATAGACGGGTGGAAGCAATGAAAAGTCCAAAAAGATGGAGCTACGTGAACAGTAGAAGTGTTGGAAGGAAAACGAGCTGAACAGAGGTTGGGTAGGTGGCTTTAGGCGCGGTTGAGAAGAAGAAGAAGTTACCAGAGTGATACAACGCAGTGTAAAAGAAACAAATCTGCACAAAACCGAGAATTCATCAACCTATCCTAACTGTGTTATTAAATCAACGAACAACAATGTAAACTTCAGAGAAAAATCGTGCATGGAGTTGGAATGAAGAAGTACTGCTCAAGATCAGAATGCATGGATGGATCTACAATTGAAATGACTGTGTTGCAGCGTGAATGAAAGTATAAGACTGCGTTTTTTTGGTGGTTGGTACGGTCTTCACCCCCAATCTCTAAACAGAGATGGCAGTGAGTGCACTGTCAACCTTTTCTTGGAGCTCTACTGAATGTTGATCCTCCTACTCTAATCTAAGCAACTAAAAGCACTTGAACCATAAACTAATCCTACTCAATCACATAAAAGAAATCAAATCAGCAGACTGTAATTTCTAAATGCATGTCAAAACAGAGGAATAAAGTGCCGAAAAGAAAGACAAGTAACAATACAAGGAAGAGGAGGTCTATTGCTCTCAGGTTGGGCCCTAACCTGAGAGCTATAGCTCCCTTAAAAACTCAGAATTGAATCCAAAGCTGCCTGCCTTTATTGAATAATCATGAGTCTACTAACATCATGCCAAAACTGGCTTACAAAGAGCAAAAACCGAGCTGTAGCTCGTGCTTAGAAATTGCAACAGTAGTTCAAAAGTTCAAAAAGCTCCTATCAAAGGCCACGGCCTCAATATTTATACATGATGAGGATCAGGCTGGCTTCCTCAATTAATGGAGCTCGGCTGTCTAACTAAAAGTAAACTGCTGTAGACTGCTGTTCCTGTAGAATCCGTTGGCTGCCTTTAAGCTCGGTGGGGAAAGCTGTTGGAGCTCGGAGTTAGGGTGGAGATCACGAGGGAGGTCATTAAGGCTGTAGAAAACCTCCCTATAAACCTGCAATGCCACCTTTGTTGTCTCCTTGTCTCCTTCTGCGTGGTCTTTGCTCCCTTTAATGCCAAAAAACCTGAAATCATCATGTATTAGCCACATAGATATAATGCCTGCCCTTCTTCCTACAAATAACACGAATATACCAAGAAATGAATGCATAAGTGATAAAAGATGAAGGGTTGAGCAAGGTAAGTAGGCAAAATGAGCCCAATTTGTTACCAAAAATTGGGGCTCATCAATGTCCTATCATTTCATATTGATATCCTTATCTATGAATAACTTGTTTTCCTCGTAGATAGGCAAACTCATAGACACTTGTTCAACTGCATCTCCAGTTGCACTCTCGACGGTCCTTTGTCCGTACTCTCTTTGAGGAAATTGTACCTATTGATCTAAAATCACTCGTGAATGATCTCAGTTAATTAATGAAGGTATTACAAACTCAAGTGTTGGGGTGTGCCTATGTTATCTTATGCAACGGATCAATAAGATTGCGAAATACACATGGACTGAAACAGTAAGAGAACACAGTAAGCAAACACATAAACACAACAAATTTAATAAGGAGTTCACCCAATCCTCCTGGGCTACGTCTCGTGGTCCAACCTTCAGTGGTGGCCTTTCTATTGTGTCTTAAAAAGCAAAGTTTACAACAGTAAGCTCAAATTGAGTCTCACTTAACAGATAATGATCAGTAGGACTGTACTTGGATTCCCCAAGTCTCTAGAGTACACAGACTCCCCTTACTGAATCTCGACCTCAATTGGTCTCAGTGGTATGAGTCCAATTTGGTACTCAATACCTGACAGGTATACATAGAGGAGTTGCTTGAACCACTCAAGCCTTCTCTGGAGTTAATAGACTCTCAGACTCTCTCTGTCTCTGTTTGCTCGATGTTGCCTTTGCTCTACAGGTCAGCTCGGCTTCTCCGTTCTCTACAATTTTTTCTTCTCTCTCTCTCTACTCTCCTTTCCTGCTTCTTCTCCCTCCTACTTTGTCCGTCTGTTCGTGGCTTAAAGCCAATCTGCTCCCTGACTGTTCGTTTCTGCTTCCCGACTCTCTAGATCTCCTACCTCTGTCCACTGGAATTCCCCTGCTGTGCGTTATCATCACTGTAACGCTTCACAGAGAGGTGGCCACCTGTTTCCTTGCGAACTGGGTGTCAATTCTCTTTGAACGGTCGTTATTTCTGTTGCTCCAAGATTGCCCGTGAAATTGTTCCCTCTTCCAACTCATCGGTCATGCCGGATCTCAAATCTTATCCACTTCATCCTATTTCCTTGTCAAATCCAGTCATCCATCAGATTGCTACTCTACCATTGATCTGGGGCCTCTAGATCCTATGGTCTCCATCCATATCATGCAGGTAAGTAGCATGACCTTTACCTATGCGATGAGGGCGGTTTTCTCTCTCATCTACTAGACACGTGTCACCCGTTGTATGGAATCGCATGGGACTCGACCGAACCCGCTTAGCGCTTGAGGGCCTTCTGATATCCTGCCGGATTTAGTGTGGGGCCCACCTTCTAACGGAATCGGCGATTTCCGTGCGGTTCTATGCTTTTCCCCGTGACCAAGCGCTCAGGGCTTTCCTTCACTGAGGGGGACGCCCTACGATATGCGATTAGCGCTTCCTATGTTTTTGGATCTGACTTCCCATTTTGCCAGTTTGTGCCAGCACATGGTTACCATGGGCCAACGGTCTGTGCGCTTTGACCGAGGGTCCTCGTTGCTCTGTGCTGATCACAAATTGCCATTGTTTAGAGGTTATTTCTAATAAGCTTGACATTCATAGCACTTTGAGACTCTGGTATGAGTTTTACAGAGTTCAGGAAACTTTCAAGAGTGTTTGAGGATCCAATTCAAATCACGACCTTCCCACTAAAAAAAAAAACTTTTGGACCACCAAAATTTGGTTTTCAAGCATCGACTAAGTGAGGGTATAGTTGTCTCACTTGTCCAATCTCTATCCATTTTGCATTGCTTGGCTTTGAACCCTTGAGTCCAATCCTGAGGTACTCAACATCTCCACTGCGCGTCGTTCTCACCTTCCTGTCCAGAACTGTATCTTCCTGCAATTCATTGAGATATTCAGGTAACAGATCATCAATAGAAGGCAATTGACTCTACTCTTTAGGATCTTCAATTAATGAGGGTTCAAATAGTCTCAAGCTCTCTGCATTAACGACTGAGTAGATGTGCATGTAAATTGGTAAATCAAGGTGAAAAGAATTCTCACCAATTTTCTCAAGTATCTTGAAAGGTCCATACCTTATTAGCTTTATCATTTTACCTTCACCTTGCATTTTGTCCTTGCTGATATACAGCCAAACTTGATCACCAACATGGAAACTATTCTCCATCCGATGCTTGTCATGCCTTGCCTTGTATTTGGCTTGGCTATTTTCCAACTGTTCCTGTACTGCCTGGTGAATCTCCTAGATTTTTTCAATGAATTTGGTTGCCTTGTCCACATCACTGTGTCCATCAACTGCGATGTCTTTACCAAAGAAAAAATCCAAGGGAGACCTTGGTGTGAAATCAAAGCAGGTCTCAAAAGGAGATCTCTGTGTAGAAGAATGTTTTTCTCGGTTGTAAGCATGCTGCACATAACACAAATGTTCATCCCAAAGTTTGGGATACTCGCTACAATAGCCTCTGAGCAACTGGATCACTGTCTTGTTGACCACTTCTGTCTGGCCGTTTGTCTGTGGATGAAAGGTTGTGCTTTTCTTCAGTTTGGTGTCCATCAGTTCCCACAGACTCGACCAAAACTTCCCAACAAATCGGGCATCTCGATCAGATACAATGGAAGTGGGTAATCCAAAATGAACCCATATGTGTTGAAAGAACAACTTTGCAGTTTTTTCAGCTATAATATGTTTATTACAAGGTATCAAAATACACATTTTGCTGAACCTGTCCACAACAACATGCAAATAGTCATGACCTTTCCTAGATTTAGGCAGTCCTCCAACAAAGTCCATGGAAACACTTTCCCAAGGATGAGAAGACACTGGCAGTGGAGTGTATAAGCCTAGTTCTCTATTGCTGGTCTTGCTTTTAGCACACATGGTACACCCTCTAACATATCTAGAAACGGTCTCATTCATTTTTGGCCAATAACAAAATCTTTGCAGCTGTGCAACTATTTTACTTACACCAAAGTGAACTGATATTAGAGAAGTGTGTTCTTCCTGAATCATCTTTCTTCTTTCATTTTGTGGAATGCATAGCTTCCCACAATGATACAAGAGTTGGTCCTTAATGTGATAATCCAATTCTTCTACTTGTTTGCCTTGACTTAAAGTTGCATATACATCTCTAAAATCTATATCTTGAGCATATTGTTCAATGTAGCTCTCATGCAGTACTGAATTATACTTAAGTATAGTGGATGCATTTATAATAGGTCTAGATAACATATCTGCAACTTTATTGTGTATGCCCTTTTTATATCTGATGACTAAATGAAACTGTTGTAGAAAACCCATCCATCTGTAGTGTCTTGATTGCTGCAACTTAGTTTGGGAGTGTAGATATTGAAGTGGTTGATGATCAGTATGTATAACTGTCTCTTTTCCCATTAAGTAATGTTTCCACTTTTTCACACTCTGTACTAATGCATACAATTCTTTATCATATGTGGGATATGTAGGTTTTAACCCTGTACAGATATTACCTGCATACGAATTCTAAAACATAGAAAAAAACAATGCAAGAGCATAATACATAAAACACATATACACAGAGATTTTCCCCTGGATCCCAAAACTGGGACTACCAGCTTGATTTTTCATTATGTTCCTTTCAATGTTACAATACATATTTATACATGCCGAAGCATCCAATACCATGGACTGAAAAACCATCGCATCCAATACCATGGATCGAAAACCATCGCGTCCAAAAAACATGTGTGAAAATCATGCACAAAACCATAGGTGGGTCCGCCCAAGCTAACATAGGGTCCAAAACCAAAATTTTCTGGGGCGCTACCCCGAACCCCATAAAGTGGGGTTACAGGTACCCCTCAAACCCCCTGTGACCTCCCCCCCTCTAACCCCTAGTTAACTACGTGGGCTAGTCGTGGAAAGAATATAACACAACCCAACATTCTCCCACTTGTTGTTTTCTTTCCATAGGGGGCCACAAGAGAGCTTGGTCATTTATCTAGCCCTGCAACGCCCATTGTTTCTCTACACCAAGAGAACTTCTCAAAGCTCACATATTTTGTCAATACATCTGCAGTATTCTTTAAAGTGTCCACCTTTACTAGCAACACCTTTTTGTCTTCTATCATATCCCTCACAAAGTGATACTGAACATCAACATGCTTTGTCTTTGAATGATATGCGGGGTTCTTTGCCAAGAAAATTGCACTTTGGCTATCACAGTCTATCCTTATAGCTCCCTGTACTAACCCCATACTTGAACACAATCTATGCAACCAAACTGCTTCCTTGCTTGCATGAGTGGCTGCCATGTATTCTACCTCTATAGTTGATAGTGCCACTACAGATTGCTTCTTACTCATCCAACTGACTGCACCTCCAAATAGGTTAAACACATACCCACTTGTAGATCTTCTATGATCCAGATCTCCAGCCCAATCTGCATCAACAAAGCCACAAATATCCAACATTCTGTCCAATCCTAATCTTCCTTGGTAGCACAAACCATAATCACTAGTGCCACGCAAATACTTGAAAACCTGCTTCACTACTGTCCAGTGCTCCTTCCCTAGTTTTGACATAAACCTGCTCAATACTCGCACTGCATGTGCAATGTCTAGTCTAGTACAGACCATTCCATACATCAAGCTACCGACTGCACTTTCATATGGAACACGGGACATGTCCTCTTCCTCTTCTTGTGTCTTGGGACACTGTTCAGCAGATAACCTCACACCTATAGGAATAGGAACCTTCACCAGTTTACTATCCTACATATTAAACCTCTACAGTATTGTCTCGACATACTTCCTCTGGTTTAACCAGAGCTTCCTCTTTGCCCGATCTCTTTTAATTTCCATGCCCAAAATATAGTTTGCAGCACCAAGATCTTTCATGTCCAATTTGGAGGACAATTGGGTCTTCAAATCCTGGATAATTTCTTTGTCATTTCCAACCAGCAACATATCATCCACACACAACACCAGATAAATAACATGGTCACCAATTAATTTAAAATACACACAGTGATCTGCTTTGCTTCTGGTGAAGCCAAGTACGTGTATAAATGTATCAAATTTCTGATACCACATCCTTGGTGACTGTTTTAACCCATACAGAGACTTCTTTAACTTGCATACCAGTTCTTTCTTACCCTTCATCGCAAAGCCTTCAGGTTGCTTCATGTAGATTTCCTCTTCTAGATCCCTGTAAATAAATGTTGTCTTCACATCCATCTGTTCTACCTCAAAATCAAAAGCAGCAGTAACAAATAAAAGTAATCTAATAGAAGTTACCTTGGCAACAAGAGAAAAAATATCACCAAAATCAATTCCTGACACCTAGGAATAACTTTTTGCTACCAAGCGAGCTTTGTATTTCTCCACTTTTCCTTTTGCATTTTTCTTCTTTTTTTATACCCATTTGCTGCCAATGGGTTTCCTTCCAGCCGACAACTCCACCAGATCCCAAGCCTCATTTTTGTGCAAAGATGTCATTTCATCAACCATGGCCTCTTTCTAGAGTTTTCCATCCTTTGAATCCACTGCTTCCTTCATGGTTCTGGGATCATCATCAGTAACAGACAAAGAAAAATTTGAATAGAAAGTAGATGGACTATACCTTTCTGGCTGCCTTCTTTGTTGAACTGATCTTCTTACACCCGGTGTTTGTGGTTCTTCATCTTCTGATTCCTCCTCTGCTATAGAGTCTGATTCTTCCTCCTTTAACTCGAACTCTATCTTCTCAGGTTCCTTTGGTTGGACTTCATGTTTAATAACATCTTTCACCTCTCTGAACACCACATCTCGGCTGTACACAACCTTCCTTGTTACTGGGTTCCAAAGCTTATAACCCTTTAAACCATCCTTATACCCAATAAAGATGCACTTTTCAGATTTACTATCCAACTTGGTTCGTTTCTCCTTTAGAACATGTACATATGCATCACATCCAAATACCCTTAGATGTGCAAGAGAGGGTTTCTTAATAGTCCATACCTCTTATGGAGTCTTATCCTCCAATGCTGATGAAGGTGACCTGTTGACCAGGTAACATGTAGTATCCACCGCCTCTGCCCAGAATTCATGTCCTAACCCGACACCACTGAGCATGCATCTTGCCCTTTCCATCAACGTCTTGTTCATTCTTTCTGCAACTCCATTTTGCTGAGGTGTATATGGAGTAGTCTTCTGCCGTGATATACCACACTTCTTATAGAATTCTTCAAATTCCTTGCTGCAAAACTCTCCACCATTATCTATCCTCAACACTTTTCTTTTCTTCTTTGTCTGATTTTCCACGAGAGCCTTAAATTCTTTAAACCTGTCAAAGACTTCAGATTTCTTCTTAAGGAAATATATCCATGTATTCCTTGAGAAGTCATCTACAAATGATACATAGTACACAGACTTACCCAGTGATGGAACCTTCACAGGTCCAAACACATCACTGTGCACAAGCTATAATATCTGTTTCACACTCTTACCATCAAAGGGGAAACTCACTTGATTATGCTTCCCATATACACAATTTTCATAGAAATCAAAATCCAGAGAGCTATTACTCATACCTTCTACCATACCTTTACCATGAAGTATTCGAAGGCCCTTCTCTCCAATATGTCCAAGCCTTTGATGCCACAACATGGTCTTCTCTCCAGAGACCACTAGATTTTTTTCTCCACTTTCAGGAACCACAGAACTGTTGCACCCATCAACAACAACAGTGCTACCCTGTAGCTTGTATAGAGTTCCAGTTCGAACTCCTCGCATTAATACCAGTGCTCCTCGAACCATCTTATAGGTATCCTTCTCGAAAAACTTTTTTACACCTGCATCATCCAGCTTGCTTACAGAAATCAAATTTCTGGCTAATGCAGGAATATGTAGAACACCCGGAATTTTTCTAACCCTTCCATATTGCAACTTCAACTTTACTTTTCCACGACCAACGATTCTAGCCTTCCTATCATCCCCTAAGAAGACATCACCACCATCGTATTTCTCATGCTCGCAGAACCACTCTCTATGGGGAGTGAAGTGAAAGGATGCACCTGAGTCAATCAACCATGCCTCATGATCTACATGTGTACTTGAAGAATCCAAGTACACATCCCCACCTTCATCTGAGGTGGTTTTTTACTCTACATAAGGAGCATCATCAGATCCCTTTCCTTTGTCAGGAGCTTTAGATTTACAGTCCCTTTTGTAGTGTCCTTCCTTTCCGTATTTCCAGCACACCACCCTTACAGGTTTTCTTGGGGATTTAGATATCCCTCTAGGTTTAGATCTCCCACTCGATGACTTATTTTTGTTTCTGTTTTGGGACCGTCCTCATACAAACAAGACATCCCCATTCTGGCTCTCCATATTTTTCCGTCTCATCTCCTCCGTTAGCAAGGATGAGACTATTTCATCAAACTACAAGGCAGTTGCATTGTTGCCTATTGCAATAACCAGACTATCCCACGAATCTAGTAGAGAACACAACAAACTGATGCACTTATCTTCATCTGAAATTTTAATATCAACAGATGCTAACTGACTTACCACAGTATTAAATGCATTCAGATGCTCTGTCACCGAGTCTCCATCTTTCATCCTCAAATTATACAGCTTTTTCCGCGGGGACAGTTTATTCACCAGAGACTTAGATTGGTACAAAGTCCCTAACTTGTCCCACAAAGCCTTCGCCGTAGCTTCCCCTGATACATTCAGCAATACTGAATCTAAGACACACAATCGTATTGTGCTCTTTGCCTTCCGATCCAACTTCTTCCATTCTTCATCAGACACCCTTGTTGGTTTAGTACCCAGATCTACCGTGATCCATTGATCTT
Source organism: Pinus tabuliformis (assembly GCA_031772625.1). Lineage (NCBI taxonomy): Eukaryota > Viridiplantae > Streptophyta > Pinopsida > Pinales > Pinaceae > Pinus > Pinus tabuliformis. The sequence continues at coordinate 780,757,079 of CM062808.1, read as the reverse complement.
TATCCACCAACAGATCCTCCATCTTGAGTTTCCACAACTCAAAACTCTGACCATTAAATTTCTCGATCTATTTCTTTCCACTGCTCGCCATCTTCTTTTACCAACAAAATCGATCTCACAGATCTCCCATTGAACAGGGTCTACCACAGACCCGAGCGAAACCCCTTAGCAACAAAGGCATCCCCTTGAAGCCAAAACATATCTGATACCAAATGTAGGTTTTAACCCCATACAGATATTACCTGCATACGAATTCTAAATCACAGAAAATAAACAATGCGAGAGCATAAAACATAAAACACATATACACAGAGATTTTCCCCTGGATCCCAAAACCGGGACTACCAGCTTGATTTTTCATTATGTTCCTTTCAATGTTACAATACATATTTATACATGCCGAAGAATCCAATACCATGGACCGAAAAACCATCGCATCTAATACCATGGACCGAAAACCATCACGTCCAAAAAACATGTGCGAAAATCATGCACAAAACCATAGCTGGGTCTGCCCAACCTAACATAAGGTCCAAAACCAAAATTTTCCGGGGCACTGCCCTGGACCCCATAAAGTGGGGTTACGGGTACCCCTCAAACCCCCTGTGACCTCCCCCCCTCTAACCCCTGGTTAACTACGTGGGCTAGTCGTGGAAAGAATATAACACAACCCAACAGGATAGTTAACTACTACAGAATTAAATGTCTCAGAATGATAACATATGGGTTTACCGTGTTGTATCAACACTGCTCCCATGGCATATTCACTGGCATCCATTTGGATCTCAAATGGTCTTTGAAGATCAGGCAGTGCTAGTACTGGTGCTGTACTAATCTTTTCTTTCAAGGTGTCGAAGGCTTTCTATTATTTGCCTCCCCACTGAAACACATTTTTCAATCCTATTAAAACATGTAAGGGAGCTGCAATTAAGGAAAAGTTAGAAATGAACTTTCTCCAATATTGTGCTACTCCTAAGAAGATTCTAACTTCTGTAGCAGATTTGGGTTTAGGCCAGTTTACAATGACTGCAACCTTAGAGGGATCTATCTTCAATTGACCACCCCCTACTATATGTCCCAAATAATTCAAAGACGTTTTTCCAAATTTACATTTTGAGAGTTTAACAAAAAAAATTTCTCTTTTTAAACATCTAGTGTCTACTTAACATGCTTTAAATGTTCTTCCCACATTTTGCTAAATATAAGAATGTCATCCAGATATACAATAACAAAATCATCAAGAAAAGGTCTGAGTACATCATTATTCTCATGAAAGTAGTAGGAGCATTAGTTAAGCCAAAAGGCATAACCAGCCACTCATACAATCCCTGCTTTTTTTTGAAAGCAGTTTTCCATGCATCTTGTTTTTCAACTCTGACCTGATGATATCCACTATGCAAGTCTAACTTGGAAAAATAAACAGCTTCTTTCAATTGATCTAATAGGTCATCTATGCGAGGAAGGGGGTAACGATTTTTTATTGTTATCTTATTCAGTGCTTAGTAATCAATGCGCATTCTCCACGAGCCATATTTCTTCTTCACCAAAACGATTGGAGACCCACATGGTGATGTGCTAGGTCTGATGAATCCCTTCTCGAGCAACACCTGCACCTACTTCTTGATTTTTGCATTCTCTAAAGCAGACAACCTATACATTCCGATGTTAGGCAATGGAGCATCTTGCTGCAAATTAATATCATGCACTATTTCCTTTTTAGGGGGCAGACCTTTAGGTTCTTGAAACAAGATATCATATTCTGAAACAACTTTTTCTAAATCAGCTTATTGTTTAGCATCACAGCCCTCAAATACATTGGTTTTATCAGGTTTCTTTTCCTTTACAACTATCAGTAAAAATTGTTTGCATGAATTTACAATTCGTTTCATTTGCCCTGAGTTTATGAGAGTGTAATTATTATTGAGCTTATGAGCCCTTACAGAGTATTCGATTCCATCTTTAACGAGTAGATACTTGTTCTCAGCTCTATAGAAAATAGCTTTTCTATCATACAAGTAGGGACTTCCTAAAACAATTCCACATATATCCAGAGGAAATATATCTAACTCAGCCTCATCTACAAATGCTGACCCAAAAGAAAACTTAAGTTTACATTGTCTAGTCACTTGTAGTTGTGCTTTATCACTTAACCAACCTAATGGGTATCTTTTCTTATGAGGTGTAGTCAGTAATCCCAACTTCTTTACAATTTCTTTAGAAATTAAATTTACTTGTGAGTCACTATCAAACAAAGTATCAATCTTTTGATGTTTGGAAATAACTCGAATATGGAAAAGCTCATGTCTTTTTCTCTTATTTTCTTCATCATTAATAGATTGTGCAGAATTGCTAGTAGATGGTTCAGAATTTTTACCTTTTATACCTATGGCTGAAATGGTTGTTTCATCTCCTGAGTCCGACCCCAAATCTTTCTGAATAGCTGTAGCGGTCTTCTTCTTCTTGCCCTCAGACTTCTTAGGTCTCAGCTCCAGATGCAGAATCCAACAGTGCTCATCATCATGCCCATCCTTCTTACAGTGAGTGCATGACGACTTTCTTTTTTGTGCAGTGTTGGCCTTCCTCTCTTTCCATTTATGTTTTCTTTTCTCCTTATTCTTGCTTGCAATGGGCTTGGATGATCCTCCAACTTCTTGGTTCCCATTCTTTCCTCTGGCTTCTAGATGTGTAGCTTGAACAGATACCTCATCTATACTAGTGGGATTAAACATGAGGATAGTGTGCCTCATGTAGCTGTGTAGACCACCTATGTACTTCAACAGAGTCACAGGTGAGTCTAATGAAATTCCTAGAATCAAAGCTCTTTTCCTAAATTCTTGGGTGTAACCTTGTATACTTTTCCCTTTCAATTGGCGAGGAGTTTGCCAGCTCATCATGGCTTGCTGCATATAAGCTAGTGGATAGAATTGCTTTTTGATTGCAAAAACAAATTCACTCCAAACAAAAAGAATCTTACCATGTTTCTTCATGTCAGCTTGTGTCCTGCCTTCCCACCATACCAAGGCAATGCCTCTGAGGATATGAAGTCACAATTTTAAAATTTCATAGGCAAAAATCTAGCCATGCTAAGGATTGATGTGCCCTAAGTTGGGTGCGATCCCCAAGTGATTTTGACCACTTAGATACTCTTTGGTTGAGGTGCCAATGATCTCATGACTAGCAAAAAAAAATGTATAATTTGCACAAATAGAAAGATAAATATTATCAAATATTAAATAGAAAAACCAATTTCACCTATCTATGAGCTATAATCTTAAGCATTTTCTTAAAAAAATTAAAATTTTCTAATAAACATTTTATTTACTACCATAAATAAACAACAAAAGGATTTTTTATTTCTTAAAATTTATTTAAAATAAATTTGCAGAAACCCAAAGTTAAAAATTTAGCCATACCCAAAAGAAAACTTTTAGTAAAACAAAGCAACCTAAAGTTTAACAATGCCCAAAAAAACTTCAGTAAAACAAAATAACATAACTCAAGTGTCTCTAAGAAATAATCCCTTTCCAGTTCCACACATTCTAAAATTTTAATCTACTCACATATAACCAACTAGCCATTTAACTCCAACTACTTCATAATAATTAAATTCCAATTACTCCATAATAGTTTGTGACATAAATAATGTCTAACCAAGTGAATGGTATGAGACCTATATATCAAGGCTTTACATGGGAAATTGTAAAATGCATCTGCAATACATCAAACTTTTCTATATATATTTAATGGCATTCCCTAAGCATAAGGCACTCCTCCAGATGTAATGGCAATCCTTAAATATAATGCAAATTTGTAATAGTGGATGTAATGGCAACTCTTTAAACCTTTAAACGTAAAGCAAATTTGTAATAGTTACTGTTTGAAAATACAGTAGCATGCGATACACGTTTAATGGTCATAGTTTGAAAATACAACAAATTTGTAATGGCTATTGTTTGAAAATACGGTACAGCATGGTGTTAGTGGATGTTGCAATTTTCTTCTATTTAATTTCAACTTTTCAAGGAGTCAATTTGGTCTATTTTTAAAGCGTCGTTTGGGTTAAGGAATTTTTTAAATACTTCTATTTAATTTCAACTCTTCATGGAGTTATTTTCTTATACTTACAAGACATATCAAAAAATTTTGAAAAAATTAGAAAATTAGAATTATGAACAAAGTCAAACCCAAAAGCTTTATTGGTAACCATTCAATTTTAAAATATATATATATATATATATATATATATTCTAATTATGACTCTATTTTACATTTCTATATTTAAAAATAAAATATATATTTATAATAAAACAAATATTTATTTATAATTACACCACACAACTTCTATCCCTTAAGATTTTCAATTTTTAATAATTTTTAATAAAAAAAGACCAACCTTCCAACCTGGATCTTATTTTGAAAATGCCATTTCAATTTGGTAAAACTGAAATGTTCATTTCTAACCTTTTGTAATTATCAAATTTTAGGTTATCTTCATACCAATATTTATGTGTTAATAGTGACATTATTTTCATGCACATATTTATATAATAAAACAGAGGATTATATTTATTAAAATTAATTTTTAATATTTAAATTTTAATAATAATAAATTAAATATAATTTATATAAAAAACCATTTAAAAATGAGTTTTTCATTTTTATATATTATAACTCATGAATGGAAGTAGGGAATTTTTAGGAAATGTGTTTTTCATTTTTATAATATTATAAGTAGGGATAATCATATTTGTCACGGTGTTGGACATTTTGTTTTGCTTGTTAATTTGTAACAATATTAGATGCTCTTTCAAAGCGTACCTCATATCATTGCTCAAAGCATGTGTTTGTAAAAGTCGAAAAGAAATTATGTAGCCCACCTAAATATTATAGTCAATGAGACGATGAAAGTGATTTGCGTTTTGTAACGGCTATACATTTCAAGGGATTTTCACATTTGTCACCGTGTAACACATTTTCTTTTTCTTGTTATCTAGAAACAATACTAGATGCTCCTTCGACGTCATATATTGTGTTTCTCGTTGAAAGCATAATTTATCATTTTATTTAAATTATTATTTTATTTTATTTAAATGAATTTCAATTTCAATTTAATATTTATGTTAAAAATGTTATGTTTTTTATATAATATATGTATGTTATTATTGTATTTTTACTAACTCTAAAAAGAATAATTTAAATGGCTAAGAATGTTTTATAGGGATTTTGATATTAAAATTGGTTGATCGAATCATTAATTAAATAAGGTAAAATTTTAAACAATAATTTCATGATTATATTTCTAAAAGATATGATAATTGTTTTTTCTTCAAGTGGTTTATTCTTCAAGTAAAAGAACCAAACATTTTATTTTGAAAAAAAAAAAAAAAATATTAATTAAAAAATATTCAAGGAAAGTTGTATTTAATCTTTTCAAAATTATGTTATTTAAAAAAAGATAACCATTAGTTTATATAATAAAGTTTATTGTGAAACTTAGGGTTGGAGTAAAACATTATTATTATTATTATTATTAATTAATAATCAATTATAGATAATCATAGTTAACCATGGTCAACTATGTTTTATAGAATCAATCATGGTCAACTGTGGTCCAATGTCGTATTGTGACAAAAATTGTCTCATTATGAAAATCAACGATGGTCAACCATGTTTATCTAACGGTTTATAATATTTATCTTAGGGTTTATATACCTTGGGTTTATATTATTCTCTTGGGTTTAATATTGTTCTATTGGGTTTATATTATTCTCTTGGGTTTAATATTGTTCTATTGGGTTTATAATCCCTTGGGTTTCAGTATTAATCCATGGGGCTTATAATATCAATCATGGTCATGCTTTGTCAACCATGGTCAAATGTCGCATTTTGACAAAGATTATCTCAATATGAAAATAAACCATAGTCCAACGTCACATTGTGATGAAGATTGCCTCAATATGAAAATCAATCATGGTCAACCATGGTCCAACGTTGTATTGTTACAAGGATTGTCTCAATATGAAAATCAACCATGGTCAATCATGTTTATTTTAGGGTTTATAATATTTATCTTACGGTTTATATACCTTGGGTTTATAATATTAATCCCTTGGGTTTAATATTATTCCATTGACCAACTGAAAACAGGAGAAGCTGGAAATGCAGACACAAAGAAATGGAAAAGAATCTGGCAACTAAAAACATGGCCAAAAGTGGCATTTTTTACCTAGACAGTGCTACATGGGAGAGCTCTCACTTGGGATCAACTGCGAAGGAAAGGGACGTATGGGCCTTCTCGCTATGTGCTTTGCCAACAGTAAGAGGAAACCATGGAGCATGTCGCCAACTCCTGTAATGTTAGCAACATCCTGTGGCAAAAACACCAACAAATCTTTGGGATTACAGAAAGACAACTAGAAAGTATTAAAACCACAATTGAACTATGGAGCAGCAAACCGTACCGTAATGTAATCCTTAACCATGCTTGGAACCTGTCAATTGGTTTTTTCCTGTGGAACCTATGGAAAGCCCGAAACAGGGTAATATTTAGAACAGAGAAAAGGGACACAGGGGAAATATGGAACCAAATAATGAGGAATATAAGGGAAACAATAATTCTGGGAAATTGGACAGAGGAAGACTGGAAGACGGAAGGTCAGGAATCAAGCGTCATGAATCGATTGGAAATTAAAATAAAAAATACAAACAATACAAGGAAGATACAAGACGCAGAACAGGTAAGAGCAGAATAAAGCTACAGAAACCCCCCCCCCCCCCCAAGGATTCATAAAACTAAACTTTGACGGAGCAGCCAAAGGCAACCCAGGGGAGGCGGGTATAGGAGGGATATTCAGAGATGAAGAAGGAAGGATTGTAAGGGTATATGCAATGGACTGCGGCATTGCTACCAACAATGAAGCAGAATATCACGCACTAAATAGGGGACTGGAGATAGCGATATGAGAAGGGTACCAAAGATTGCAGATAGAAGGAGACTCTAAGCTAGTCATAGACACCATAAAACAACTACAGCAAGGAGTAATTGTGGAAAAATTAAGAAAAAGTTGGCAGACGGTGTGGGTAATTACAGAAGTTGAAAAGCAACTTCAACGACTGGCATATACCATCTCATCCCATGTAAAAAGGGAAGGAAATGCCCCGGTGGATCTCCTTGCGAACTGGGGATGCCAAAACAGAGAGCACCAGTTAGACGCAGGAGAAGCAGAGCTCAACCAGAATGAGGAAATGAATCAAATGAAACAAGCAATCAACATAGACCAGAGAAAGAAAGTGAATTCGAATGATGTCGATAGGAGGGCAGAAAGACGAGGGCAAGCGTAGGTAGATCAGCTCAGATCATCCATGGAAAAGCACAGGATGGAAGAAAGGATAGAGAGGACCTAGATGATGGAAGAGGAAAAAGAAAGGACAGACCCGAGAAGCGTGGGGGCAGAAATGGAAGGAGGTGGGCATAGGGAGAATAGGACAGCAAGACCGAGAAGGGACAACAGAGGAGAGCCAAGTGGCAATGCGGAGTCAACAAATGGACGGCAAGAGCAGTCAGGAGAAGATAAACATTAATGAAGCACAAAGGACAAGACATTTGGGAAGCATCCCAAGGAAAGTGGGCTGGAAAGCGCACCACGGATCGTCGGAAAAGGAGACAGCTGGAGGTAAGGTTAAGACAAAGGAATGTTAAAAGAACAAGGTATGAGGATTTCCATGCATGGTGCATGTGGACGCGGAAGAAGGAATGTGGCGAAAGAGAACAATTCGACAACCAAAGACAACTATAGAAGATAGAACAACAATTCCAGATTGACGGGTATGTGAAAATTCCTCCCCCTCACTTGGAAAAACGCTCTTGCATGAAGCAAAAAGTAGACATGCAGTTAGATAGGAATAATTTGCATCACTCCAAAATCAGTCACAGAGTAAAGGTAGTCTGGCTTAGGGAAGAAACCCGAGATTCCATGGGTGGGAAGGGAGATCATAATAGTAAGGAAAAGGGCTCACAAGAAAAGACGGACCCATCATTCCTTGACCCCTGCAATAGATGGGAAGCTTGTGGAAGGCTAAACCCTGAGATAATGCTTGTTATAAAGAAAACTTGGAACACCAGAGAGTGGAAGTAGATGCATCCTATAGGAACCAGAGAATTGGGGAAAAAGAGGGAGGGGGACCCTGAACCAGAGAAACCCAACCTGGGAAGGGGGATAAGAAAACCTAGGAGAGATGGGAGGGGCCTGGAATGCAAGACGGTCCATGCGGCCCAAAAAAAATATGCCAGCTATCCTAGCGTCTCCCTCAAAGAAGAAAATTCAGGAATGGAAAGCTCTAGAGAGGCTTTGGATCTGTTTTCAAGTATCAGCCATATCTCGACAAGACTTATGAAGAGGGGTGGTAGTGCTATCCCCTCAAATTACTCTATCCCAATGGTTAAAACTGACCATTGTGTTTATACTGTGATAGGTCTAATACATAGAGAGGGGTTTGCAACTCTGCAAATCTATCGGAAAGATCAGATCATCAGGAAGTTGGATAGCAAAATCATGGCACCCAAGCGAAGTAAAAGAAACGTCAAACAGGAAGCTGGAACAAGCAGCACAGACTAGAATAAAGGAAGAAAAACAACAGAAGAACAGATCAAAAAGTTAGTGGAAGCCTACATGAAAGAAAATTCGCAGGAAATCCGGGAACAGATTTGGAGCTGGGAACGTGACCTGAGACAAAACCTTCAAGGCAGAAACCTTCCCCTACATGAGTGGGAAGAATTGATTCAAGACCCAGGCACTACAAACGATAGACAATCTCTTTATACCAGGACTTTGCAAAAATACTGGATCATGAAACACATTGTCGCTCGTGCTATGACTCTCCATCAGGAGCACATGGGAGGAGAAGTGGAGAATCGGCAGGAGCGAAACAAAGAACCGGATCAGGTCAGAGGGGAAATAATGAAGGACTTGGCAACCATCCAGATTCAAACATACAGAAACAACCTTGCTTTGGGCCGAATAGAGCAAACTCTGTCCGAGCTAAAGTGGAAGCTGTTTTAGTAGGGACGAGAGCTCCCAGGTCTAGAGGTAAAGCCACAAAACAAAGGAAAGAAGATGATGAATCTGGAAGAGCAGGAAACTTTTCAGATAGCCTCCTCAGATGAGGAGTAGTTTGTTTTATCTTTAGTTTTCTCCTGTAGTTTTTTTAATGTTTATGACAGAAAGACCAGAGAGAGGAAACAGGGAGATACAAATGATGATGATGAACTTATTTAAGTTTTGGAATGGATACAATGTTGATCGATGGCCACCTGGTTTCCCTCGGGCAGGTGGCTATTCAATCGATGTGTTGGGGATGTAAATTTTGAAAAAGCTAATATAGAAAGTACTACCTTGTTTACAAAAAAAAAAAATATTATTCCATTGGATTCATAATCCCTTGGGTTTTTAATATTAATCCCTTTGGTTTTTAATATCAGTCATGGTTAACCATGAAAAATCATGGTCAACCATGGTCAGCGTGGTTAATCATGGTCAACCAAGTTTTATAAAACCAAACATGGTCAACCATGGTTGAATGTCGCATTGTGGCAAAGATTGTCTCAATATGAAAATGAACCATGGTCAATCATGGTCCAACATCGCTTTGTGACAGGGATTGTCTTATTATGAAAATCAACCATGGTCAACCATATTTATTTTAGTGTTTATAATATTTATCTTAGGGTTTATATACCTTGGGTTTATAATATTATTTCATTGGGTTTAATATTATTCCATTCGGTTTAATAATATTCCCTTGGGTTCATAATCCCTCAGGGTTTTAGTATTAATCCTTTGGGTTTATTATTCCCTTGGGTTTATTAATCTAAGGGTTAATATTCCCACGGTTTAATGTTATTCCCTTAGGTTTATAATACTTAGGGTTTATTATTCCCTTGGGTTTATAATATCAATTATGGTCAATCATGGTCAAACATGTTTTATAAATTCAATCATGGTCAACCATGGTCCAACGTCACATTGTGACAAGGATTGTGTCAACAGGAGAATCAACCATAGTCGACCATGGTCCAATGTCGCATTGTGACAAGTATTCTCTTGATTTGAAAATCAGTAATGTTCAACCATGGTCTAATGTCACATTGTGACAATGATTGTTTCAATATGAAAATCAACCATGGTCATCCATGTTTATTTTAGTGTTTATAATATTAGTCCCTTGAGTTTAATATTATTCAACCATTGTCAGCCATGTTTTATAAAATCAATGGTGGTCAATCATGGTATAATGTCACATTGTGACAAAGATTATCTTTATATGAAAATCGATCATTGTCTCAACCATGGTCCAATGTCACATTATGACAAAGATTGTCTCAATCTGTTAATCATGGTCAATCATGATCAACTATGTTTTATAAAATCAAACATGGTCATATATGGCCAACCATGGTCGAACATCACATTGTGACAAAAATTGCCTTCATATGAAAATAAAACATGGTTAAGCATGGCCAACCATGGTCCAACATCATATTTTGACAAGGATTGCCTTAATATGAAAATAAATCATGGTCAACCATGCGTAATTTAGCATTTTTAATATTTATCTTACGGTTTATATACCTTAGGTTTATAATATTAGTCGCTTGGGTTTAATATTATTCCCTTGGGTTCATAATCCCTTAGGGTTTTAGTATTAATCCCTTGGGTTTATTATTCCTTTTGGTTTATAATGTCAATCCCTTTGGTTTATTAATTAATGGGTTGATACTCCTATGGTTTAATATTATACCCTTGGGTTTATAATACCAATCCCTTAGGTTTATTAATCTAAGGGTTCATATTCATAGGGTTTTATACTATTCCCTTGGGTTTATAATCCCTTCAGGTTTTAGTATTAATCCATTGGGTTTATTGTTCCATTCAGTTTATAATATCAATCATTGTCAACCATGGACAATCATTGTCAACCATGGTTTATAAAATCAATCATGTTCAACCATCGTCAATCATGGCCAAGCATGGTCCAATGTCTCATTGTGATAAAGGTTGTCTCATTATGAAAATAAACCATGGTCAACCATGGTTAACCATGTTTATTCAAGAGTTTATAATATTTATCTTAAGGTTTATATACTTTAGGTTTATATTATTCCCTAGGGTTTAATATTATTTTCTTGGGTTTATAATCCCTTGGGTTTTTAGTATTAATCCCTTGGGTTTATAATATCTTTCATGGTCAACCATGGTCACCCATGGTCAAGCATGTGTTATCAAATCAATCTTGGTCAACCATGATCCAATGTCTCATTGTGGCAAAGACTGTCTCAATATGAAAATCAACCACGGTCCATGTTGGATTGGGACAAAGGCTATCTTGAAATGAAAATCAATCATTGTAAAGCATGGTCAACCATGGTCCAATGTTGTATTGTTATAAGGATTGTCTCAATATGACAATCAACCATGGTCAATCATGGTCAACCATGTTTATTTTAGGGTTTATAATATTTATTTAGAGGGTTTATGTACCTTGGATTTATAATATTAATCCCTCAAGTTTAATGTTATTCTATTATGTTCATAATTCCTGGGTGTTTTAGTATTAATCCCTTGGGTGTCTTATTCCCTTGGGTTTATAATATCAATCTCTTGGGTTTATTATTCATAGAGTTTAATATTATTCCCTTGAGTTTAATATTAATTAATATATACTAATATATTAATATTTATTAATACACTATTTTCTTGATACATAATTAATATATTAATATTTGATATTAACGTCTAATATTATGATTTATAATATTAAGTTAATAATAAAACATATATTAAATTAACACTAATAACATATATCAATCATATTTATTAATATTATTGTGGTAGTATTATTAAAACAAAAAAAAAAATTATATCACTCATTTTGGAATACTAAAATTTATAATTTTCAAATTTTCATTTAAAAAAAAAATATTTCATTGGAAAATGTGGGTGTTGGTACCATTCCATTACCATCTTTTTCTTCTAGAAACACCATCATTTGTCTACCTTTTTCCTCCATAGACCCCTTATATCCCTCGAAATTGATTAATTAATAGCATTATAGTTGTTAGTTTGCATTAAAATTAATTTATGAATTTTTATGCTAGAAATTAGGAATTTTCAATAAAAAGATTACAGGAAGTCATAACATCCTGTAAATGGTTTATCATCGACACGTGGCATGACATGCAAGCCAAAGCAATGGACAGGGATGAGACTTGGAATGTACATGCATGGTGAAAAATCGATTCTACAGCAAATCAAAAGCTCCTGGTTATTCGGTCCACGCTGTTCAAACTCCAGCCTTTTGGTTACAAAGGCAGTAAAAGCCATGGTTTCCCAAACCGGTTTCGTTTTGTTTTTTTTGGAAATCGGTTTAGATTAGAAATGACCAAAAATCATTCCATTGTAAAAGTAGAAACATCTTCTTAATGAATGTACATTCGATTCAGATAGGGACAGGCAGATAAAGACTGTGTATTATTTTGTTTTCAAGGACGGTTACGATTATTATCTCTGTGCATCGTTTTGAGAATAGAACTCTTGTATGTGATTTCAATCTTCAGCACTTAAATATAGTCACGGTTTTACTCCAGCAGTGTTTATGCATTAATACTCTCGTTGCTTGAGTTTACTTCAGTGTACCATTGAAACGTGGACGGGCCCTGCGTGGATTGGTATACTGTTAATTTCATTTCCTTAGCAGTTTTTGAATTTGAATAGAACGCATAGTGTTTAGTGTTATTTCCATGTTTATGATTTTGTCGATTTGATTAGAAATTCTCACAAATGGTATTTATGGTGATAGCTTGAAGATTTTATGGTTAGATCATTGAACCATATCTTGTAAGAGATTTGATCCATCGTTATATTTTAAAGCATCTCCATAGACTCTGTTTTTCATGCATTTAAACTTTAGTGTGCTTTTGATTTTTCATGAATGCTTAAGTGTTAACTAGACAGAGCTTTTGTACATAGCATCCTTGTAATAGGATTATAATCTCAGTCTAGCAATACACTGTATCCTTAGGACAGTTAGATAAGTTAGGTGATCTGAGTGTTAAGGTGAGAGGAAACATATCTTAACCTTCTGTAAAGAAGTACTGCAACCTATCACAATAAACACTTAGTTAGGAATCCTTTATGTCTATAGACTGTAGACACATGCCTCGAAGTTTACTGACCTTGGTTGATAATAAATCTAGTCTAATCTAGCACCCTAGATTGGCCACTACATTTTGGTGCCGTTGCTGGGGAGGCGTAGTTAGAGGATTTCGAAAAAAATCAAAATAAAAAAATTTAAATAAACAAAAACAAGCAAAAACATAGATTTAATTTTAATTCATCATTTTAGAATTCATGTTTACTTATGCCTAGATCTAGCAATAATAAAGGTAGATTCATAAAAACCCCCCATCTAAAAACTAACCTACCATCAGGAGCAGACCCTTTAGGAAAAGTTGAACACACAACATCAGCTGAGGAAGTCACCCTACAAAAATTAGAGGATAAACAGAAATCAAGGCAAAGACTCACACTCATCGAGAGGCAAATTATATTAGCACACAAATCACAGAAGAAACATTTCCCTGAAACCTCTATAAAAGGAGAAAGTAGCACAGTATCTCAACAATCTTTCCTTGAACTTCTCTTTGAAACAAGTGACACTGAACAAGAAATTAAATTAACAGAAGAACCTATCAAAATGGCTAAAGAAGGACATGGACCAGAAAGAGGACCACCAAATCAAGGTCAAGAGGAAGATTCAACCTTTAAATTTCCTATCCAAGAACCAGAAGAGGATGACGAAATAAAAATGAAAAACATACTTCCATCTGTGCTACCAAACGTTTATGGCATGGCTTCAAAAGACCCAGCTTCATTCTTGTTTGAGTTTGACATTGTATGTCGAACATATGGTTACACAGATGATGCCCATAGACTTAGACACTTCCCAGCAACATTAAAAGCATCAGCATTAAGATGGTTCATGGGGCTTAGTGAACATGCGATAACTAGTTGCGATGGCATGAGAAGAATATTCCTAAAGAAATACCAACTTTATTGTGGATCGAAAGATTCCAAAGATGATATATTTAGGATGAACCAACAAGAGGATGAAAATTTAGAGGAGTACTTAGAGCGGTTTGTTTACAATTTACAAAAATCAAAACACAGAACCATGCCTCTTGATCTGATTCGAACAATATTTTTGAAGGGCATTCGAGAGGAATACTTAGATGATCTTAATTTGATGGGCAAAGGTGATATTTCCACTTTACCTTTTGAAGAAATTGCTGAGTTATGTGAAAAGTATTCTAGGAGCAAAGCCAAAATTGGAAAGAGAACCATATCATCCAAAGCGACAAAATCTGCTTCAGCAAGTGTCACAAGGGCTGAAATAGGGAACCTGTTAGAAGAATTCAAAATAGATCTATTAAGTACCTTAGGAACTCAAATTGACACTCTAAAAGCTAAGAAGAGACAAGAAGATGAAGATCAAATGATGGCTATCTTTTGCCCAAAATGCCGGAAGAAACATGCCTTAAAAGACTGCCCATTAGAAAACATTCAAGTTTGTGCCTTTTGTACTGAAAATCATGATATATTTCATTGCTCTAAAGTCAAGGTTTTGCAGAATTGTCATGTGGCAGCAAACATAGATATGGAAAATGTGTATTTTATGGGCGCAAAGAGACCATGGCAGCCAAAACCAGCACCTCGAGGTATGTTCCCAAACCAGAATTTGCAATTTCCTGCACATGATCAGATGTATGCTCAGAATTCGTGGAATGTACCCATGCCATGGCAACACCAAAATTACCTACAACAACAATGGGGACCATCTCAGCAATACTCTCAACAGTATCACTCATATCCTCAACCATACCAACCATATTCGCAGCCATATCAACAATATCATCAGCCATATTCGCCATATCCTCAACCATATCAGCAATATCCTCAGCAGCAAGTTGTTTACCCACATCAACCTCAACCCACTCAACAAGCATTGCCTTCTCCTCCACCAATAAATCCACCACAATTACAACTTCCATCTAACCCACAACCTCCTAGACCTACTCAAATCCCTGCTCAACCTGTACCAAATCCAAATAACAGAGCAGAGAGACCAGCCTACAACGTAGATGAGGGAACCTCATATCCCACATTACCCTTGCAAAATATCAATTTGAGGTCTGGTAAGGTACTTCACAAAGAATCTCCAACAGCTGATAAACAAGAAGAAAATGAAGAAAATGAAAATGAAACTTCAATTCAAAGGAAACAAAATGATGACATCAAAAATGAACAAATGCAACCGTTGCATCCACCACCTTTTCCAGACCGATTGCTCCAAACAAAACTTCCCATGTCTATACCATAGTTTGATGTTTTAGATGAGCTAAAGAATGTCTATATAAAAATTCCACTACTACAAGCCATAAAAGACATTCTCATATATACTAAAGCCATCAAAGAACTGTGCCTTAAAAAGCCTACTAGGAAAAGAGTTGATCCACAAACCATTCATGTTATTGGACATTTAGCTGGCCTTATGACAAACACCATTTCAATGGAAAAGTATGTTGATCCTAGTATTCCCAGAGTCACTACAATCATTAACAACATACATATTCCAAACACCTTAATTGATCTTGGGGCTGCAATAAATGTGATGACTCTTGAAACCATGAAAACACTCCAGCTCACAAATTTGCAGCACACAACAATTGTTCTAGAACTCGCTGATAGGTCTAAAGTGATTCCTGAAGGGATTTTGGAGGACATAATTGTTTCACTGGACTCTTGGGAGTATCCAGTGGAATTTTTAGTTCTTCAGCCAAAATCCAATTTAGGAGGACACCCTATCATCCTTGGTAGACCATGGTTAGCAACTGTTGATGCATTCATAGGATGTCGATCGGGTAATATGATCATTTCACGAGGAACTGAAAGAAAACAACTCACTCTTTACCCATCAGCACAATCACCAGCAGTAGCACACAATTTATGGCTTGACGATAAATACAATGACAAAGAAGAAGTTCAATCTGTTTTCAACATCAACCAAATCTATGATTTTCAAGAACATAATAATGATGATTTGGTAGAGTTGTTCCTTTCTCAACCTGATGTTTCCGAAAATTTGAGAAATGACCAATACCATGCTGCAGATGAACTTTTGGCACAAAATTTTCAGGAAACATGCACCATTCAATCTTTGCAAACAACATTTCAGAACATTTTTCCTATCCAATCTATCACAAACACACAGAGCAAGACCATAGAGATTAGTCCAAGAAAAACTTTGAATATTGGCACTCACCTAGACTCATCTCAGGAGGAAAAATTGATTCAATTATTGAGAAAATACCATAAAGGATTTGCTTGGGACTACACCGATATGCACGGAATTCACCCTGAAATATGCACTCACCATATTTATACGGATAGTAATATCAAACCAATGAGGCAACCGTAGAGACGAATGAATCCCATGCTTCTGGATATTGTTAGAGAGGAATTAGAAAAACTGTTGAAATTCAATTTTATCTATCCTATCTCTGACAGTTAGTGGGTATCCCCATTGGTAGTAGTGCCCAAGAAAAATGGTAAGTGGCGGATTTGTGTTGATTACCGATAACTGAACAAAGCAACCCGCAAAGATTATTTCCCACTACCATTTATTGACCAAGTGCTAGACACATTAGCTGGGAAATCATCGTTCTCTTTTCTTGATGGTTTCAATGGCTACAACCAGATCAGGATAGCCTTAGAGGACCAGGACAAAACCACTTTTAATTGTCCCTGGGGCACTTATGCTTATAATGTTTTTCCATTTGGACTTTGCAATGCTCCAGCTACATTTCAGAGAGTTGTATTAGCTATTTTTGTTGATTTAGTTCATGATTGTGTTGAAGTTTACATGGATGATTTTTCAATGTATGGTGATTCATTTGAGCATGCATTAGAGAATCTTGAGAAAGTTTTGAAGAGATGTATTGAAGCTAATCTGTCCCTGAGCAATGAGAAGTGTTTTATGATGTTAAATGAGGGGATAGTATTAGGCCACTATATTTCTTTTCAAGGCATTAAAGTTGATCCATCAAAAATCCAGATCATTGTCAATTTGCCAATTCTGAAGACTCAAAAAGAGGTAAGAAGTTTCCTTGGGTATGCAAGCTATTACAGAAGGTTTATTGAACATTTTAGTAAAATAGCTTCACCTCTGTTTAAACTTCTAGCAAAAGATACACCTTTCAACTGGAATGAGAATTGTCAGGAAGCATTTGAAACACTCAAAGAAAAGTTATCAACCACACCAGTCTTAAAAGGACCTAACTGGAACCTACCATTTCACATATTTACAGATGCATCTGATACTGCAGTATGTGCCTCATTAGGCCAAAAAGAGGAGTCTTGTCATTATTCCATCTATTTCATTAGCCAAAATCTAACACCTGCAGAATTAAACTACATAGTCACAGAAAAAGAAATGCTTGCCATCATACATGCTGTGAATAAATTCCGACATTATATAACTGGTTATGAGGTTTTTGTACATACTGACCATTCTGCCATTAGGCATTTAATGAATAAACCAGTAACTAGTGGCAGAGTTACCAGATGGTTGTTATTGTTACAGGAATTTAACATCACAGTGTTAGATAGACCAGGTAAGGAGAATCAGGTGGCAGATTTTCTTTCTAGACTGCAAAATCAAGGTGAGGTTGTTCTGGTTGAAGATTCTTTTCCAGATGAAAATTTATTTGCAATTTCAATAGTGAATCCTTGGTATGCTGACTTGGCCAATTATTTGTCCACAGGAAAAAAACCTCCATACTTTACTCCAAAGGAAAAGAAGAGGCTAGTCAAACAAAGTGTTCGATACTCATGGGTTAATGGCAATTTATTTTACACTGGTTATGATATGATTATTAGACGATGTGTAAGAAATGATGAAATAATTGATATTTTAAAATCTTGCCATGATGAACCGTGTGGTGGGCATTTTACAGCTAAATGAACATCATTCAAGATTCTTAGTCTTGGATACTACTGGCCATCTATTTTTAAGGATTCCAAGAAGTACGTGAAGAGTTGTGATAGCTATCAAAGAATGGGTAGGTGAACAGCTACAGATGAGATGCCACTTCATCCTCAAGTACACTTAGAGCCATTTGAAAAAAAGGCTCTAAATTTCATAGGACCCATTAATCCAACTTCCAATGGTAAGAAGTACATCCTAGTATGTACTGACTACGTAACAAAATGGGCTGAAGCCAAAGCACTAGTTTAGGCAACTGAACAAACAGTGGTAAACTTCCTTTTTGAAGAAATTTTTGTAAGGTATGGAGTACCAAGGGAGATAGTAACAGATCAAGGTATTCAGTTTACTTCAAAGTTAGTTAAGGACATCACAAAAAAATATCAAATCAACCACAGAAGAAGTACACCTTACCATCCACAGGCCAATGGCCAGGTGGAATCCACAAATAAAACTTTGGAAGGAATTATCACTAAGACTGTAGCAATGAACAGAAAGAATTGGGAAGAGAAGCTCAAAGATGCACTCTGGGCTTATAGAATCATGTGGAAGAATACTACAGGATTTACACCATATCAGTTGGTGTACGGCAAAGAGGTAATGATTCCTATTGAGTTTCAAATACATACTTTTAAGATGGCTGTAGATTTGGGAATTGATCTTAATGAAGCACAACAAGAAAGAATTCAGCAGTTGAAATAGCTGGATGAAATGAGGCAGCAAGCAGAGGAGACAACACTCCTCATGCAGAAACAAAGGAAGCAGTGGCATGATGCACATATCAAAAAGAAACGGTTCAAAGAAGGAGACTGGGCTTTACTCTTTGACTCTAAATTCAGAGATCATAAAGCCAAATTTACAACACATTGGATGGGCCCATACGAAATAGTTCAAGTTTATGACAATGGATCATTCAAGCTTATTACCATTGATGGAGAATGGCCATTGCTTGAAACTTTACCATAGGCCCATCAGCAAGCAAAATATTCTTCAAACTGTATCTCAGTAAAGGGAGGTTGAGATATTGCAACATTCAGCTGTAGTATCTCTACCTTAGTTCATTTCATTTCAATTTAGAGATTTAAAAGTAAATAAATAAATAAAAATAAATAAATAAATAAAAATTAAAAGAAAAAAATAAATAAATAATAATGGTTTAGATGTGAAAACCAGACTCTGGCACACTATAACCCAGAATTCTTACTTGAAAACCAATTCTTTGGCTGGAAAGAATTCCTTTTCTTTTTGTTTCCTGTTTGATTCATCGATTCAATAATGACTTGAGGACAAGTCAAAGCTTTAGTGGGGGAGAAGCATCAGCATTTTTGTTTTTATCTCATCTCCTCATTGTAAATTCTCAAATAGTTTGTTTCAGCACTTCAATATTTCAATAAAGAAGTTGTTTTTGTCTTTGTTCTAATCAGAGGGACCTGTTTAAGCACTATGCAGTGGGACCTATTCAGAAGACCGTGTTACCAGCACCAACATTAGAGGGACCTGTTCAACAAACATAAAAGGGACCTGTTAGAGACTGCTATCTCAAGTTACTTCAACAAAGCTTCAACAAAGTTTCAACAGAGATTCAAAGGTTGCTTGTCACCGAGGCTCCATCAAACACCAAAGATCAAGGAAGCTGCACACACATAGTTCTTTTCCAAATTTCAAAGAAGCTGCACAAACATTCTCCAGATCTCAGAGGGACCTGTTGTATCCAAATTCATCTCAGAGGGACCTGTTATGGACAGCAAATATTAGTCATATCTGAACAAGAAAGACCAGTCCTACCTATGCATGCCAACTCAACTCTTGATCAACCAATAAAAGTGTAATGTATTGTTGTAATTCTTATTTTTAACATTTAAATTCTTAGATTATTTTAGTGTTAAATGTGATGACTATGACTGCTTATGATCAATTTCAAAAACACCCACATATCCATCACCCTCGTCATATTCCTAATTCCTATCATTTCCCAACACTCTAGCCTATCCCCATACTCCTCCTACGATTTTTAAATCCTCTATTATACCACCCTCCCAGCCTTGTTATTAACTCCTTATCGGCCATCAAACTTTACTATCGGTTCAACATCTCCCTATTCGGCCAAGTACCAATGAGCAAGGGACAGGTGGTGAACTATTGGAAAGCCAAATGTTACACGATTTCATTCATTGTTTTTGAATCGGCTAAGTTATAACATGATTGTTCGACCAAGCCGACTCATGCAAACAACTATCCGTTATTATACTCCAGTACTCCATACATGCTTACGGTGTTCTCATGATGGTACTCATACAATCCAGTACAACTACTCCTCTGTCATTAAAATATGAATACGCTTTGTTATTATTATAGTGAATTGGGTCAAGTCGGTTGTTAAAATTCTATTTCATTCTCAGTTGTAAAAAGGGTGTTCCATACTAGCAATTCAAGTGCTGTGATTTCAAAAACAAAGGCCGAGAACAACAAGTGCTACGAAAGGAAAGCACAGTAATTGGGCTCACAAGTTTCCACCTCCGCCATAATTCAAGGATAGTCATCCGATCACTGCTTAAGCCATTGAAGGAGCTGATCTCGAAGAACAGAGGGCACCACCAGGTCAGTTCTGTGGAGCGAAAAGCGAAGGTAACAAATCAAAATACCCTTGTTAAATTAGTAAGCATAAACGAAGAGGGTTAGAGCAGGAGTTTCTCTGTCAAAATGACTAATAGAGTAGAGCCAAACACATTTGATAGTTCTCAGTACCACGATGACTGCATTGCAATTTTAAGAGAAAAACAATGGCTACCCTTCTTGGAGAAGTTTAATGGGAGCAATGAGGAAGTAACTAAACATTTTGCCTTTACATTTAATGGGGAGAAAGCATTGATAGGAAATTTCTCATTTAGGATCTCAGAAGACACCATAGCATAATCCTTGGGGATCAGCCCAGAAGGAGAAAAATACTTCAAAACAAAACAATTCAAATAAAAATCGTGGACCCAATTCATGTCCAGGTCGAGGGTTTCATCTGTTAACTGGAAGAAGGGTGTCCCTAGGAGCTGGCTGATGCATCCATGGGATGAAATGGTGTATATCATTCAAATATTTGTTATGTGTGAGGGTCGTTACAGCATAGTCTTTTTATACCACATCAAACTCCTGTTACATTTAAAAGGGCAGTGCACCATTAGTTTACCATATTTCCTCTTGCAGAGCTTGACCAAGATGTCAAAAACTATCCAAAAGAAAAAGGGTAATGAAGATAAAAGTTTATGTCATTTTGGGTTAATTAAAATTCTAATTGAATTTGAATTACAGAGAAGGGGAAAAACATGGAAGGAATTTCTGGCTGCCAATCAAATCAAAGATGGAGAGGATGAGCAAGAACAGCAAGAGCACTCAGGATTTATGCTTGACATTGATGAAGAGATCCCTGTGCGCAAATCAAGAAATGTCCCTCCACCCAGTGGTAGTGTGAGGACGAGAAAGATGATACAAGAGGCTGCCCAGAAAATAGAGCAAGTTAAATTTTCACTACATATACAAGAAGATCGAGGAGAGCACGAAAGACCCAGCCACAAGAAGATCAACCAGAATCAAATGCACATGCACCAATGGACATCGAGAGCAGTGCTCACTCACAGCCTAGACCAGAAGCCGAAATGGAGGTTGAGAGCAACAATAGGCAAGGAAAAGAGTCACCACCTGCAATCAAGAAAAAAAGGAGGCTGGAAAAGCAAATTGAAAAGTTAAAAGAAGAACTGATGGAGGCCAACATGCTGGAGAAAGTCATTAAGAGGGAGAACGAAATATTGAGAACTTAGAGTAAGGAGACTCAACAGAAAAATGAGAAGCTAAAGGAGCAAATCAAAGAACTCGAGGCTGAACAAACCGACATTTGCAAGTGGGCAACCAAATGGTACACACAAAAGAAAGCCCTCAAGCATAAATACAAGATTTTGAAACATGAGCTCCACATTCAGAAATATGCCCAAGCTAAGAAGAACATAGATGCATTGTTAAAAGCAGCAGAGGTACAGGCAGGAACAGAGTATAGAGGCAGCACATCAGGATTAGCATGAGGACATGCTAAGTCATTGAGCTTGGGGGAGATGTTGGTACCATTCCATTACCATCTTTTTCTTCTAGAAACACCATCATTTGTCTACCTTTTTCCTCCATAGACCCCTTATATCCCTCGAAATTGATTAATTAATAGCATTATAGTTGTTAGTTTGCATTAAAGTTAATTTATGAATTTTTATGTTAGAAATTAGGAATTTTCAATAAAAAGATTACAGGAAGTCATAACATCTTGTAAATGGTTTATCATCTGACACGTGGCATGACAGGCAAGCCAAAGCAATGGACAGGGACGAGACCTAGAATGTACATGCATGGTGAAAAATTGATTCTACAGCAAATCAAAAGCTCTTGGTTATGCGGTCCACGCTGGTCAAACCCCAGCCTTTTGGTTACAAAGGCAGTAAAAGCCATGGTTTCCCAAACCGGTTTCGTTTTTTTTTTTTGGAAATCGGTTTAGATTAGAAATGAACAAAAATCATTCCATTGTAAAAGCAGAAACATCTGCTTAATGAATGTACATTCGATTCAGATAGGGACAGGCAGACAAAGACTGCGTATTATTTTGTTTTCAAGGACAGTTACGATTATTATCTCTGTTTATCGTTTTGAGAACAGAACTCTTGTATGTGATTTCAATCTTCAGCACTTAAATATAGTCACGGTTTTACTGCAGCAGTGTTTATGCATTAATACTCTCGTTGCTTGAGTTTACTTCAGTGTACCATTGAAACGTGGGCGGGCCCTGCGTGGATTGGTATACTATTAATTTCATTTCCTTAGTAGTTTTTGAATTTGAATAGAACGCATAGTGTTTAGTGTTATTTCCATGTTTATGATTTTGTCGATTTGATTAGAAATTCTCACAAATGGTATTTATGGTGATAGCTTGAAGATTTTATCGTTAGATCATTGAACCATATCTTGTAAGAGATTTGATCCATCGTTATATTTTAAAGCATCTCCATAGACTCTGTTTTTCATGCATTTAAACTTTAGTGTGCTTTTGATTTTTCATGAATGCTCAAGTGTTAACTAGACAGAGCTTTTGTGCATAGCATCCTTGTAAGAGGATTAAAATCTCAGTCTAGCAATACGTTGTATCCTTAGGACAGTTAGATAAGTTAGGTGATCTGAGTGTTAAGGTGAGAGGAAACATATCTTAACCTTCTGTAAAGAAGTACTGCAACCTATCACAATAAACACTTAGTTAGGAATCCTTTATGTCTATAGACTGTAGACACATGCCTCGAAGTTTACTGACCCTGGTTGATAATAAATCTAGTCTAATCTAGCACCCTAGATTGGCCACTATAGTGGGAAAGGTTTTACCAGGATGATAACGCACAGGGCTTTTAAGTCACTCTGAGAAATGCTCAAACGAGTAATAATCCTTGAGCAAGAAAATGCCTGTACAGAGAACTCGGAACTGTGACCAACAATGACAGCCTGAAGCCAAAATTTTGAATTTTATATGATGAATTGCGTTACGCTAATGGAAGGTTGCAACCAACGATGATAGCGCGAGGGCATAATCTTCTACGAGGAATTGGGCTACGCTAATGGAATGTTGCAACGCGGTGAGAATAATGGAGCATACACTAGTCCATGATGGTGCCCAAAATTACTGAATTTGATCAAAAGTGAGAGGCCCTCAGGAAATTCTGATAACAAGTTCATTAAGGTCCTGAAATGGAGAGAATATTTCTTTTCTCGGCACGCATTCGTGAAGGAGCACAGCGAGGGTGTGGAAATATTTCTCGAAAGATTAATGCATGTTAAGAGGGGCACTATGTCTATGGCCATGAGTGAGGTAGAAGTGAGGGACAACTAATGAGGGGAGCAACGTTCAAAATTGAACCCTTTTCAGTCCTTCTTTGGCCTCTTGGCACTTTTCAGAAAGGCTAAACAAAATTTAACCTTAAAAAAAAAATTTAAAATATCAAAATCACTCGTCAATCATGAAGATTAGATTAAATTTATATATTTCAAAAGAAGGACAATATTTTTAATAACTTGTTAATATTTTTTTAAGTTTACTAGAGTTTAGAGTCTTTGTTAACACATAAATCACTTTGAATAGTGATAGTTTGAGTAGACCGATTGGATTATGGATGACCTTATACGCGTTAATAGTTATATCATGATTTGGGGAGGCCCCCAACTTACACTGACATGATGTAACCTGCAATGGTGAGACATGCAATAGTGATGTGGCTATTACACATGACACAAAGCGACATAGCACATTTAATACCCATTCAAAAACTCAATGTATGCTCTCACTCCTCCCTTATTATCCTTGAGAGCTCTTTCCGTGCATCCATTTTTTCCTTTTTCATTTGAATTGCAACCCATCATCCACAGAAGGAAAGTTATCGTTCGATGCTATTGTAAGGTATTCTTCATTTTCCTCCTCATATCTTCATTTATATTTGGTTTTTCATTCTATGGATTTTTTAATGTAACACTCCTTGAAGTAATGGCATCCTTTGTGGTCACTCAATGCATCTTGCACACCATAGAATCCACACCCCATGAAATTAACATTGTGGCCAAATACCCTAAATGCAATTGCTTGCCATCCTTCCATCCTAGGCATGGGTGTTCGAGCTATGTTCTGATTTAACATTATTAATGGTGGAAATTTTTATCATCATAATTAAATGAATCTACCAACTATGAAAATAATATCTATCTTATACCAAGGGTATTGGACTCCAAAGATATACCACTCTCATTTGAACTCTTTCTTGTTTTCCTTCGTTTCTTAAATCCATATGGATTTCTTGTCCAAGTACCA
Source organism: Pinus tabuliformis (assembly GCA_031772625.1). Classification (NCBI taxonomy): domain Eukaryota; kingdom Viridiplantae; phylum Streptophyta; class Pinopsida; order Pinales; family Pinaceae; genus Pinus; species Pinus tabuliformis. Next base: position 780,732,112 of record CM062808.1, on the reverse strand, counting down.
TTTTTCATGAAGCATTTCTTCTCTCTCATAAAGCAACAAGTTTCCTTCAATGTTACAAAGAATAATTCAACAAAGCAATGGATAACCTATCAAGAAATCTATAGTCAAATCCTATGGCATCTTGCTAAGGTGGAATTTTGTTCGCCTCAATCTTGCTAAGAGATTTTTAATTTATGTATTTACTTATTCTATTGTTTTTATTGACTTAGGTGTAAATCTTGAAACATGTCTCATATTGGTCTTCCTAAGAAGGATACAAAGCAATTTTCAATTGTTGATGCATTTGGTCTTGCACAACATTATAATCAACCATGTAATATTCAAAATGAAGTTGATGCTCATCTACATGAAGACGATGAATCAAATAGTGTATATCTTGTTGAAAAAGAACACCCATAAAAGAAACACAAAAGAATATTCAAATGTAAATGGAATACAAGATTTCCATGGGCTTATGTTGTAAAAGATTGTAATGGTAATGAAATGATAAAACGTTCTTAATGTGTTAAATTTAAAAGAGGTACTTCATTTTCAAAAGTGGGAAGCACCACTCTTCAAGTCAGTGGTCTAAGTGGCCATGCAAAATCAAAAGCTCATAAATTTTGTTTACAACTTTTAAAGGGAGAAAGCAAATGAAGTAATATTCATATTACTAAACATGGATTTTTTTTGTTATAAATGATTTATCTTTAGAAATGTATAAGTCAATATTTCACTTGAATAGGTATAAATGAACTCCACACATGCTTCTAATAGATGAATATTTTTCATAAACAAGTATAACATCAGGAAAATAGTTTCTTCAAGTTGCTAAAGAGGTGTATTGGAACAAACTAAAAGAGGAGATTTTACATATCCCGTTTTACTGAATTTTAGTTGATGAAAGCACTGATTGAATTATGGAACACCATTTGATCATTTATTCTACATATTTGACAAATGGAATAAGAGGTCAATGTGTAACAAATATTATATGTTTTATTCAAATAAAGGATGGAACAACTCAATGTATGCTTGATGTAGTGAGAAATCTTTTAGCAAAAATGGGTATATCTTTAGTGAATTTTGTTGGTTTTGGTTCGAATGGTGTATCTTCCATGAGGGGTATTCATAAATATTTATGTTCTAAGATTTTTCAAGATGTTCCTTATTTATTAGATATCCATTGCATAGATCATAGGGAAACATTAACAACCAATGAGGCTTCATCTCATTTTCCAGAGTTGCAATATATTGACAAATTTGAAAACAAAGTTTATTCATAGCTTGGGAAATCAACTATAAGACATGGAGAATTGAAGGAGCTAATGTAATCATTTCAAATCACTAATTTAGAGGTCTTAGAAATTCTTCAAATTTAGGTGGCTCTCTAGAGGAAAGGTCATGGAAAGACTTGATAAATTCATGCATTCTTTGTTAAAGGATTGGGAGTTAGGTGAGAAACAAATGTATGAGTTGGCAACAATATTTAAAATGAGATTTTGCATCCATATACTTGTAGATATACTCATTGAATTAAATAAGTTTAATCAAAGTTCCAAGATGATCATGTTGATATTATATGTATTATCACTACTTTAGAAGTTTCTATTAGTATGCTTCATAAACGATTTTTGGGAAGCATTTTTGGTGTAGGTGTAGTGCACATATCTCTTTTTTTAGTTAAAGCACAAGGAGAAATGCTTTAATTTTCATAAAAACACAAGTATGATACATTTACATCCATTGAGGTTCAAACATTTTCCAAAGATGAAAAGATCTGGGACATTATTTGATTGTATTATTTTGGGAAAATGTTTTGTTGTAAAGGTTATTGAATCTTTAGATAGGAGATTCATAGATTTACATGTATTTAATGCTGCAAAGTTTTTCAATCCTCAAGTATATTATGAATAAGTGAATGACATAAATTGTCAAACAAAAATATCGTTAAAAGGTTTATGTGGAAAAATTAGCGTTGGGGAATCATCTATTGTTGATACTGCTAGATGTTTGGGTGAAATGGATGAATTTATTTGTATTATTTCTAAATCATACACTAGAAAACATATGTATGGAGCATGGGACCTATGTAGATATGAACCTTAATGGTTTGAAGACTTTCCATATTTGATGCAATTATGACAAGTTATTTATATTATCCTAACAATCACAATAGTTTGTGAAAGAGACTTCTGGAAATTAAGTACGATTAAAAAATAATGATAAATCAATACTTTCATTGGAGACGCTATATATGTTAATGTTTATATCTCTTAGTTCACCTCATGATTTAAATGAGGTAAATTGGAATGCTATTTATGATGTATGGAAACAAATGAAAAATAGAAAGCAATTTCCATTGGGAAAATAGATTTATATTTTCATTGATGTAAGTGTACATACTTTTGAAGATCATGGAATGAATAGAATAAACATATGCTTACCTTTTTTTCATGGAAAATTTTAGGGGCTAATATCTGATAGTGGGCTAATTTTCCATGATTTTTCCAAGAAAAATATTAGCCAATTTCTATTTTTTACAAAAATGAATCACTCAAATTTTACAATATAAAATTATTTTACCTTAAAAATGACCAACAGTATATAGAGAGTATATATTAAATCACTATTAATTTGAATAATTTTACAAATACATCAATAAAATTTTTATAGTTTGCATATAGGGATTAGTGAGATTCACCAATGTTTTTAATCTTCAAGATAATTTTCCATCCTTAAAATTTTCCTTACTTTCTTTAATGGAAGTTGAGAAAAATGTCTTCTTATTTACTAAGTGCTATTGAAATTTTATAGTGTTTTAATGTAGCTACCCTTTAAATTTTTAAGATTTGAAAGATTTAGAATAACACTTTTATTTTGGAATTTTTTTATGAAGGGCTTATTTAATATACACTTGTCAATAGAAGTGATTTTTTTTTATAACCTTTCATCTTTGAAGGGTTAGATGAATATATGCCCTTCCAAATAAAATTAACAACAACCCTTCAAATTTGATCACTGGAGGGGAGGGTTGAATTTCAAGAGTAATTATGTTTATTATGTTTATTAGTTGAAAGAAAAACGGAAATTACTGAGAGAGTTTTTTTTACAGAATTATAATTTGATATCTTTTAGTAGTTTTTTAATCAAAAAGTATAATTGATATTTATTTTTACATGTTAATTAACTATATATATATATATATATATATATATCATTGATATTGTTTGGTTTTTTTATGGTTGCAATTAATTTATGGTTTTTTATTTTATTTTATTTATTATTATTATGGCATAAGTTTTATTTAGTAAATTTTTTTATATGAATTTTTATATGTATCTTGTTAATTTATGGATATACTAGAAGTTAATTTTTACCATTTTTTGGTTTACAATTTGGGAAATCATGAAAAAATGATTTTGATATTCTATAATAAAGATAAAAAAAAATAAAGATTAAATAATATTGTTAAAGGAAAATAAAATTATTATGAAATAGTATTTAACAAAAAAAATGTAAAATTTGTATCCATAGTGGGTAGAACAATGAGTGACAAGTGTTTTGTTAAGAAACTCTATGATATGAAGGTCACATAACAGTGGGTGACAAGGTGTTTTGTTAAGAAACTCCATGATATGAAGGTCACAGTTTTAAAATTTCATGGGCAAAAAATCTAGCCATGCTAAGGATTGATGTGCCCTAAGTTGGGTGTGATCCCGTAGTGATTTTGACCTCTTAGATGCTCTTGGGTTGAGGTTACTCAAGGCACAGGTTAGGAGTGCCAATGATCTCATGACTAGCAAAAAAAGAATGTATAATTTACACAAATAGAAAGATAAATATTATCAAATATTAAATAGAAAAACCAATTTCACTTGTCTACGAGCTATAATCTTAAGCATTTTCTTTAATAAAAAAAAATAAAAATAAAAAAGTTTCTAATAGACATTTTATTTACTACCATAAACAAACAACCAAAGGGTTTTTTATATCCTAAAATTTATTTAAAATAAATTTGCAAAAAAGTTAAAAATTTAGCCATACCCAAGAGAAAAATTTTAGCGAAACAAAACAACCTAAAGTTTAACAATACCAAAAGAAATCAGAAAAACAAAATAACATAACTGGAGCGTCTCTAAGAAATAATCCCTTTCCAATTCTACACATTCTAAAATTTTAATCTACTCACCTATACCCTTATCAAAATTAATAAAAAATTAAATACATATCAATGATTCTCATTAAAATTGATTCATAAAAAATCAAAAACAATCATCAAAATCATTCATATTTCTCCAAAGATGCCTTTAATCCAATGTGATTAAAACCTTAATTTTTCATATTAAAAAACAAAGCCCACTTGATTTTTTTGAAGTAAAGTCTTTCATATTTCCTGAAAAATAACTTTAATCAAATATAATCAAAACCCTTAATTTTTTGCAAATAGATGGCTCTTAGGTTCTTATAGAGAGGTGGTTCTCATAGAAGAGTCAATTTTAATGGATATTTATTTGTTTTTTTTCTTATTTAACAATAAAATATTTTAAAAAAACGTTATTTATACAAATAAATGATTCTTTGATTTTTATATATGTTTTTATTTTATTTAACTATAAAATATTATCAATTTTAAAATTAAATTAATTCATTAATTTAAAATGAAATAAAAACAAATAAATATCGATCAAACTTAACCCCTCCCACTAAGAGCCAAACCCCTCCCAATAAGAGCCAAAGAGCCATTTATTTATACAATAAATTTCTTTCGAACTTTAGTGATTGAAAGGAGGTATCAAGTTTTTGGAAGATCCCAACGGATTATCCTTTTTTGGAAGATCAGAATGGATGCATGATATATGGGCAAAAAATCTTCAGACATTACTTCAAATGGGATCAGGCGGGGCCGTGTGCAGATGGAACTTCCTTCCAGCTATAATCGGGTAATATAATATCTGGGTAGTAGGTGAAAAGAAATTATTTTATTTCTGTGAGTTGGATGCAAAACGTCCACATACATCAAATCGTAGTAGCGGTAACTGCACCATCCCAATAACGCTCCTCACAAATGATAAATAAATGCAACCGGTCTCTATAGTGGAATTACTGATTGTACAGAGTCTTCTATTGAAATGGGCGGGCAATACACGGGCATATTTATCTGGATTGCCAATTCCCTGGGTAATTGGATGGATAAGTCAAATTTTCGACCATGTTACCAGGGAATCTGCAATAGAACTAAGCTCAGGAGCAATACACCCATCTGTATTTGAATAAACAATCTTAGCAACCAGATTTTTATCCCAGCAAATTTTCAAACAATCTTAGCAACCAGATATTTATCCCAGCAAACCAAAAATTTATGTTCTGTGGTTTTCACTAATAAATAATTATGTGAGCTTATAAATCGTCCACGTACGCACTCGTGCGGTATATACCCATATCGGTGCTTAGCTCCTGGTAAGAAGAGGACTCAGACATTGTGATTGCAGGGAAGAAAAAATGGCATCTCAAGTGAAGATGGGTTACTCACAGACTGAGAATAAGTCCGGCGGGGAAGATGCGGAGAGAGTTAATGGAGTTAAAAGCAGTTTCTTTGTAGTGGATCTCATCTTGAGACTACTGGCAATCGGCTGCACGTTTTCTACTGCAATCGTAATGGGAACGAACAAGCAGACGGTGATACTTCCCATCGTTGGGCCATGGCCTGCCAAATACCAACATTCGCCTGCCTTCGTGTATGTGGGTAGGACGATATTAGATCAGCTTTAGAATTTAATATTTAAGATTTTTTTATATATAATATAATTCAAAGTTTATATACTAATGTGTAATGTGTATTATAAAGATTAAGAATATTTCAAATTACAAATTAATAAAAAATTATAAGAAAAATAATAAGCCAATTCATTAATTTTTTAATTACAATGATTAGTCCCGTACTTTTTTGATTTTTTTTTTATTTTTCATAATTATTATTATTAGTAATTATAAAAAGAATAATTTCATACCATGTTTTAGAAGCTTCATAATCATTATTATTATTATTACTAATTGTAAAAAGAATTAGTATGTCTAGAAGCATGTCTATTTTAGAATAACTCGATAAGCCATGGTATTCACCTATGATATTGTAACAAAAACTATTTACAAATTAAAAAATTTCATGGTACACAAATGAATCTCCATGGTCAAAAATATTGTTCAAGTGATATATTAATTAATAATAATTTAAAATAAAATTGTAATTTAGTTAATTTTTGTGATTAAAAATATTGTTTAAGTGATATATTAATTATTTTTATAATTAATAATAATAATAATTTAAAATAAAATTATAATTTAGTTAATTTTTATGATTATTTTTTATTTGAGCAATGTGAGATGTATTGTGGTCTAAGTGTTTTGATGCTTAACATGGATTGATGTTTATCAACATTTATTGTTCATTTAATTTATATGGTTCCGCTAGTTTATAAGTTAAACATATATACATTTTGAGTTGTCTTTAGTGCGACTTTTTGGAAACTTTTTTGGTAGGTTTTTTCCGGTCTATTTTTTCTAAAATATGGTCGGAATTTATTGAAATCACAAGTTTCATGGGTAACCCTTGCACAATCGAAGTGCCGTAGGGGTTTTTCAGGGTGTTGAATCCATATATACAGTAAAAAAACTAGTGTAAATAACACAAATCAAGATTTCACCTCATTTTTCCATCAGATTCCGACACCAGAAATTCCAAAAGTTGCACTAAAGGCAACTCCTATACATTTAAGAAAACATGTAACACGATTCTTAACCATGGAGATTCACCTCCACTTTACCATGGAGATTCTTTACTTGTAAATAGGCTTTGCTACATTACCTTGGGATAATACCATGGTTTACAAATACCACATTTCCAAAAACTCATAAATCGTGTTCATATGACATTTTTTTTAATTAATCAATTTAATTAAAAGGGTAGAAATTATGTTACTACTTTTGAGATAAACCAACCTAGATGGATTTTATCTCAAATCTATCAAGTCCTGAGAGGGATCAATTCTCTTAAGTTGAAAACCTCAAAGGTTTTCACCTTGAGAGATTTGATCCCTTTAGGCACTTGATAAATACAAGGTTAAGATGGATCTAGGTTGGTTTTAGTCATGAGCGGTCTAAGATTAATCTAGTCATTGTAATTTTTAATTTACTCCGTTACCTCAGGTTTTTGAGATGATAAAGATTGTTAATAACTTGAAAAATGAAAAATGATGAAATAACAATTTTAAATGTAAAGTGGCAATGTAATAGTGTTGAATGATATAAAATGTGAATAATAATAATGTAGTCAATTACAAATAGCTTTCATTGTGATCATTCTCAAATTATTTTCATATACTTTTCTTATTGCCACTCCTGTTAGTTTTGTCATATTTCCGTACCGATCATCTAAAAAGGGCAATTAAAATCGTAGATCGTTCATATCTTTAACACGAGCTATTATATTAAATGTCATACATTTTCTCTCTTTCTCTTCAAAATTAATAATATCTTTCTCCAATGTCAATTATTATGACTTATGGAGTCTTAAACCCCAAGTTATAAGTTTCAATTATAGTTGTTTTCTATTACTTCATTTGAAAGCAAAGTGACTAACAATGTTGAATGATAGAAAATGAGAATAATAAGAATGTATTCAATTACAAATAGTTTATATTTTCAAGAAGTAAACATTTGAGGTGAGCAGACATTCTATTTAATATGAAAACTCAAGTATTTTATTTATGGTTGAATTACTGTAACACAAAAATCAATGCACTTCGTAAATAAATTTTTTGTGCTTACACTGAAATCAATGCACACTATTAATCTATTTACTTTGAAATTAATGTACATCATATATATAGCTACATCAAATAAAAAATATGTGTCTACAATGAAATCAATGCATCTAGTAATGAAATCAATGCATCTAGTTCAATCAATCAAATAGGATTAGAAATTAACATATACACTAAAATCAATGCATTTAGTGCAAGAAATAAAATAGGATTAGAAATCAACATCTACATTGAAATCAATGCATCTAGTACAAGCAACCAAAGAGGATTAGAATCAACAACTACATTGGAATCAATGCATATAGTGTAATCAATCAAATAGGATCATAAATCAAAATCTATATTAAAATCAATGCATTTATTTCAGTGAAAAACCAAAATATTCATAGTTTTTTAAATCCAACTTCTTTTACCTTTTGTAAAAGCCTTACTTCCTCTTCCTCTATGGTTAATAATGTTCAATATTATATAATATATGTATTTGTCTATGTGTATCTCTTTCTTCTTCCTCTCCCCCTCTCTCTCTATGCCTCTCTCTCCATCTCCTTGTCTCTCCCTTCTTCCCTCTCACTTCCCCCGCCATCTATATCTATATTTACCTCCCTCCCTCTCTCTATCTCTCTCTTCTTCCCTCTCTCCCCCTCCATCTATATCTCTATCTCCCTCGATCTCTCCTTATTTGTCTCCCTATCTCACCCCTCAAACATACACACTCTCTCTCCATATCTATCTATCTCTCTATTCCTTTCTCTTCCTCCCTTTTCCTACGCTTCTCTTTCTCTCTCTCCCCCTTCTATGCCTATCTCTCTCTCTTCCCTCCTATTCTCCTTTCTCCCTCACTCTCTCTCCACCTCTCCCTTGCCACTACCTCTCTCTCTCCACCTTTCTCTCTTTATGTATTTATTATTACCTCCCTCTCTCTCCATCTCTAACTCCATCTCTTTCTCCCTCCCTCTCTCATTCTCTCTCTCTCAAGTCCTCTCTCTTTTCCTTCATATCTCTCCCTTTCTCTCCCAACTCCTTGTGTCTCCCCCTCCCCATCAGTCTCTCTCCCTTTCTCCATCTTCGTGTATCCCTCTCTTTCTACTCTCCTTCTTTGTTTCTTCCCTTCTTCAATCATCTCTCTCGGACTCTCTCTCCATTACTCCCTCTCTCTCTCCACCTCTATCTCTCTATGTCTTTGTTCTTCCCTCTCTCTCTCCCCCCATCCAACTCCATGTTGGGAAAAATACTGAGAGGATGGGTGAATCAGTATTTTCAAATCATTAAACTTTTCAATCGTATATCCAGATTTATGTACGCGACTTTACTAAAAGGAACTTGCGTATGTACATGACTGTTATGCAGACAACTAATGTATATCCAGTAAACTTTACTTTTCAATTAATTCATCATTTATTTAACTTGAGCCAATGTATCAGTACCTCATTAAACATTAATTAAATAGTAACCATGTGCAATAAGAACAAGATAAACCATCACACATAAGCAACGCATCAACACACATGAACACCAAGATTTTTTAGGTGGAAAACCAATGTGGGAAAAACCATCGTTGTTCTTGTCTCTGTCTTCTTTTTATTATAAATAAAAACTTCTTACAATCTTGTACTGGCACAAACTCATACCAGCATGTAGGAACCCACCTACAAAAAGCTACAACCTTCTCTCGTTCTCCAACACCCACTGGAAGGGAGCTCTAACCCCTTGATCTTGTTTACCGGCACCCACCGAAAGGGAGCTCCAACCCCCTAATCTGATTTACCAGCTACCACTAGACGGAAGCTTTGACTTCCTTACTGAAGGCTCCAACCCTCAACACTTTCGTCAACCATGTTTCATAAATTTTCATATTGGATCCACCTGCTACAAAACATCACAATTGTAGGTCACGTTTCATCAAATTTTCAGAATGGACCCACTATCATCATTTAAGCCCAATACCAAATATCAAAACTAAAAATTGATCACTGTAACTCAACCATTGAACCAACCAATCACTGAACCAACTGAATCAACCAATCACTGAATCAAATGAAGCCCAAATCAATCAACTTATTCTCAAACAACCAAAGCAGTTAGATCATTGTAACCATAGTACTAATACTGAACCAAAACACTGCATCAACTTACTGAATCAACTAAAATCCTTGATCAATAAACTATTAGAATATATAGACTACTTTACTATAGCATACTCACGTGTGTATGCAACTTCCTTGAAGCATACTCGCGTATAGATCTCAAAACATTAAACCCTGAAACTGAACCACTATCACTTTCAGATAAATACTGAATAATACATAGACACACTACATCATTTTGAAATAATCACAGAACCATCATTGATATTCAATCACAAATATCTAGTAGCTTCATCATTCTTCAATTAATCAATCCTCAATCAAAACATCACTATTAAGCCTAGATCATTAAGTAAGGCTTCATTGACAAACAACAAAACACAACAAGACTGATTAAACTGATCAGACATCCTTTTCAGCAACACCCTAGTTTATATATGCGCTTTCCTCAAAACATTTCCGCGTGTATACACATTTTCTAGGAAACAAACCTACGTACAGATCTGAATATATATGCAACTTACCAGTATTAAACCTACATGTGTACGTGCCTTTCAGGTTATCAAACCCACATACATAATTGTAATTACTGGCACAAACCTTCGCCACATCACAAAACTTCAGACATACACATATCTTGGCATACACAGAAAAATCACACGTTAAGACACTATCATCATTGATCAACCCCTAATCAAAATTGACATCTTAGATTTATTGGATCTGATCCATCATCAAGTTCCGGGGTGCATACTTAGTTTTAGATCAAACAAATCAATAATAATCCATTACATGCACACTTTCTTCAGATCTAACTATTCATGAAATATTCATCACCTGCACACTGAACACTTTGATCTTGATCTCCTTATATAGCTTAGCCCTTATCCAATACCATAGGTTAAAACCATACTAATGCTGATAGTATTCTTATACGGAATCAAACATCCGTTGTTAGGCTCAATACCATGGGTAAATAGCATGGTAAAGATCCTTGGTATTTGGAATACCATGGTGTGGAAACTGTACGTGCCTTTCCTTCTTCATACCCACATGTGTACGCAACTTTTCTTTACAGAATTGACGTATAATCTACTTTGCTTCACCAAACCTGAGTGTGTACATGACTTTTCTTCATAGAACCTGCATATACTCAACTTTACTTCACCAAACCTGTGTGTACTTCTTCAAACTTCATCTTTATCATTCCTCTGTCTCTGAACTGCGATGCCTTTTACCAAAATCTTTGTCACATGTAGACACATCCTGTTGACATCTTCATCAAGTAGGTTTCCATGATGGACAACACATTAATCATAATGCCAACAATCTCCCCCTTTGGACTTGATGGTAACCACTTTGGTGTTTGGTCACCACTACTTGTAGATACATGTAAGCCACATCAAGCTAATCACCATGCATTTCAAACACCAAGTTACTCTCCCCCTTTGAAATTAAGGGCAAAGGGCTAGCCAATGCTGAATGAAGGCTTCTCTCTTGAGTGCTATAGATCTAAACCGTTGAGTATGAACATTGAATACTAACCATGCTTTCCCTGAGCACATGCTAAAAATTCTGAAGGATGTACAATGAAGTACATGACTCTATGAGTCAACTAAATATGACTTTTCCTATCACAAATGACTCAAACTTACATCAATCACCCAATCACAATGACTTTCCATATTTGACTTCATTATTAAATCAACCACCCAATCATAGTGGGGTTACAAATTACATCACATGCCCAAAAGGACTTGACAACAATAGTCCATACATGAGTAAATTTGACTATGGTTACATCATAGGTCTTTACATGACCTTTACATCAAATGATAGATATGGAATTTATAACAAATACCAAGGACCTCTATAGTGAGGTAACAAGACCAAGATAGTCTTCAACAACCATCATATATTATGTAGGATCTGCACCATAAGCATCTGTCAGCAACAACTCATTATCAATATGTACTATAGGACAATGTAGCTTCAATATCATCAACCTCTGACCAGGTATGCAGGAACAACAATATAAGTGATGACCAAGCATATCATCATAAAGTAAGGTAGGATGGTGTAGCAAAATTCTTTAACGTCATCAAAATATGCCATGTTCTCAAGTATCATCCATAAGATGTACCAATAACCATGTCTTTGTGAAAATTGTAGCAACATCATTCTCTTCACCCAAATTCTTCATATATCAGAAACTATGAAACCCAACTACTCATCCCATAGACTTCATTCATGAAAGCAACATTATAATCATAGCATGAGATAACAAGATCTACATGTTCTTTCCACATCTGATAAGCCTCAACCATAATTAGCCACTCATACATCATCATTTGAGAACTTCAACAACATAAGAAACATCACCATTGATAAGCATCATTATGTACCAAGGAATTCTAAAGAAAACATAATGCCAACAATGCATTATTACAAGACTAACAAATTCTCCCCCTAAACCTGTGACAATTGTTCATTGTGAGATCTGATCATATCATCTCATATATCAGTAAGAATATCAAAGTATATTCATTAATCAGTTATCCATCAAGGCATCAACAACTTATAAAAGCCAAAACCACTTATAAATATCATCAACGGACTGTAGCCATCAATCACCAGAATAGGAAAGCCAAATAATAATTGACTGGAGCATATTAGATAATTTTCCTAAGTCTGTCTCACTATTTCTCCACCACAACAAAATATAGAAGACCATTCAGATCAGAACTCACGTATATACGCAACTTGTCTTCATAAGATCCGCATACAGAAAGTGAAATATTGAAACTTCACAACTTCAGCTCCCCCTGAGCCTATATTGTATGTAATTTTTCACTGTTACTACACCAGATGCACTATCAGTAGTATAAGAAACATGAATATCAAAGAATCATAAGAATCATCATTAAGGCAAAACATGTATTGCTCCCCCTGATACTACTGATCCTATGGTCCTGATAATACTATTTTGTTCTTATGAGGTCAAGTACCTCACATCACTTTTGCAGTCATTGTTAGAAGTATTCTTTTAAGAATAATGGATTGCAATGGGCACCATCCTCTTTTTCTCTGAGTCTGAATCCTCATATCTGCGAGAATTTCGTTCTTCAAGTACATATAATTTGTTTGGGTTTCTATATCCTCTTGCAATGACTTCTCTAGTTTCTTCATCCATAACCTTGCACTTGGTTGATGTAAACACAATTATATTTCCTTTATCTGCCATTTATCCTACACTCAGAATATTTTTCTTTAGCCCTTGAACTAATAACACATCAACTGCTCCTTTATGTTTATTAATTCTCGCTTTACCCTTTTCAAAAAAATTTGTTAGAACATTAATTCCAAGAATAACATTACCATATTGGTTTTTCTTGACATAATCCATGTTACTCTTATCTCTAGTCATGTGATGAGAGAATCTGCTATCTATGTACCATTTATCTTCTTCTTCAAATGAGAAGAGATCAAGACCACACCTTATATGTTATTCTTCTTTCTGCTTATTATGAGAAATGTTTGTGGATCCATCTTTGACATTAATATTATTATATGGTTGCTTACCATGTTGTCTGTGGCGATCCATAGACTTGTTCCTGAATTCTTTTGCTACATGCCCAAACTTGTTACAAGCATAACATCTTATATGAGCAGAGGAATCACACTATTTTTGTTTCATATTCCTTCTATTGCAAGCAAAACAATATCCCTTAAAGTATCTGGAAGCTGATGATCTTTCTAAGAGGTAGTTATTAGATTGAAACAGTATACTTCTACAATTAGCTGCAACATGTCCATAATTATGACATATATAACATTCAACATTATTGATCAAAGGAGAGAACCGATTAACATTTCTATAATTAGGAGTAAATGATTTTATTTGAAGGTTCACTTTCCTTGGTTGTCGATCAGGTTGAGTTCTTATCTCTTTGTTGAGCATTTCAGGTTTTGAATTGTTACTCTTTAAATTCCTTGCCTCATCTTGTCAACTATATTCTCCTTCAACAGTTTCATGAAAATCAAGTCCAGATTTGATGGCGGGAGACCTTTGACTACTAAGAATATTATCTAAAATCTTAGTACTATCTTGAAATCGCAAATGTTTATCTTTTTCTTCTAATTTATATTTTAGGATGTTTGCCTAAACCTAATACCTTTTCCTTTTCTAGATACTGCTTCTTCATAACTTCTTCAACCATTCTTCCTTCCTCCACTTGCTGCTTTAATTTGAGAACCTCTTCTTTCAACCCATTTTCCTTTTATTCAAATGCTTGAAGTAGTTCTTAATTCCGCTTATCTGATTTTTCAAGATCTACTCTTAGAGAGACGATCTCAGCTTCAAGACCTTCAGAATATTGTTTAGATACCATACCAGCATGATCCTTGTTATCATATGCCTGCAACTTATCTTTAAGATTAACAATATTTTTCAAAGCAAGATCAAGTTTTGTTCTAAGATCAAAAAATTATTCTGACCTGTCTTGTTTCGAATCAACAACTCCATCTGACATTTTGGACATAATTTTAGGAAAAGGATTACCTGAAAATTCCCTTGATGAGATATCTTCCTTTGGGATTTCTTCATGAATTATTTTTATCTTATCCCACACTTTCTAATGGAGGAATCTTGGTGCAACCATTGCACACTAAATACCAGACATCAAGATTCATTATATTATACTTCATATTTTCTTTCCATTGTTGATAATTATCTTTACTCAACATAGACACATCTGCATTGTCCATTGTTTCTGACTTGCCTTGATCTTCTGCTTCTAGAGGCATCATTTTTTAATCTGTTTTCTCTTTAGACTGCTTACTTTCACTTTTACCCATAAGTGCAAGTTCAGTTGTTTCACTTTCATCATCACCATCATTATTGAATAGACAAAGAAATGGATTACAATTATAACAAAAGCATATACCTAATATTTCTTTGTTACTGTCTTCTTCATTCTTGATCAATAAAAAATGGGTTTCTCCCAAAATTGAGTATTTGCTGACATCTATAACTGTCACTGCATCTGATATATCCTTATCAAAGTTTTCAATAAAAATATCCTTTTCTTCTAGGCCATCAAACTCATTACTACTTTTATCTTCAAATTCCATAAGTAATTGACATTCTTGATTAGACTCACCTTCTTCACCATTTGAAAGGCCATCACTATCTTCATGTGTATAAAAATTGCTCTTGTTTTCAAATATTCTCCTATTTATTTTTATAACTTCTTTCCCTTTCTCATGATTTTATTTATAGGGACACTTAGCAGCCTAATGACCAACTCTACCACAAGAAAAACATTTGAAGGGAAGCTTACCTTTGAATCTTCCAATACCCACTTGGAGTTTCTTTACGAAGTTTGCCTCTTATTCTTCTAATACATACCCTTATTCTTCCTTTTCTTTTCCTTTTGCAGTAGCTTTGAAAGTTTCTTCTCTCATGTCTGAAGGACCACCTTTCCTCATCTCAAATTCCGTCAATATTCCATGGAGTTGATCAACTGTGAGACTTTTCAGATCTTGAATTTCTTCAATAACAGAGACTTTAGAGTTGAACTTTGGAGTTAGTGATCTCAAAATATTTTCAACAACAGTAGCATATTTTATTTCTTCATGAATATTTCTCATGGAATTAAAAATTTCATATACTCTAAGACAAAATGTTGCAATGCTTTCATCATCATGCATTTTCATTGTCTCATACTGTATTCTGAATGTTTGGAATTTAGCACCTTTTACCTTGGTGTCACGCTCATAACTTTGGATAATTGTATCCCACATTTCCTTTGTTGTGTTCAACTGCATTACCTTCACAAACTCGGACTCGTCCACACTTCCCAAGATGGCATTTACATCTTTTGTATTGATTTCATATTGTTTCTTTCCTGCAGTATCTGTGGGAATGGAGGTTGGATATTGATATCGGCTTGATTTCCCATATATCAGCTCCTAGTGCCTGCAAGTATACTCTCATCCTAACTTTCCAAAAGACAAAGTTAGTTCCATTAAATATAGGTGGCCTGATAGAAAATACTCCTTCTTGACTACTCATCTTGATGCATCTTCCTTCAAGTGATCAAGCTTCTTCTAAAGGACTTGCTCTGATACCAATTGTTGGGAAAAATAAAAGAGGGGGGTGAATCAGTGTTTTCAAATCATTAAAATTTTCAATTTCATATCCAAATTTATGTACGCGACTTTACTTAAGGGAACTCGCGTATATCCATTAAACTTTACTTTTCAGTTAATTCATCATTTGTTTAACTTGAGCTAGTGTATTAGTACATCATTAAATATTAATTAAACAGTAACCATGTGCAGTAAGAAAAAAACAAACCATCACACATAAGAAACACATCAACACACATTAAAACCAGGATTTTTTAGTTGGAAACCCAGTGTGGGAAAAACCACCATTGTTGTCATCTCTATCTTCTTTTTATTATAAATAAAAACATCTTACAATCTTGTACTGGCGTAGACTCATACCATCACACAGACACCCACCTACAGAAGGCTACAACCTTCTCTCATTCTCCAACGCCCACTGGAACGGATCTCCAACTCCCTGATCTCGTTTACCGCCACCCATCGGAAGGGAGCTCCAACCCTCAACACTTCTGTGGACCACGTTTCATAAATTTTCATATTGGATCCACCTGCTACAAAACATCACAACTATAGGCCACGTTTCATTAAATTTTCAAACAGGACCCACGATCATCATTTAAGCCCAATACCAAATATCAAAACTGAAAAATGATCACTGTAACTCAACCATAGAACCAACCAATCACTGAACCAACTAAATCAACCAATCACTGAATCAAATGAAGCCCAAATCAATCAACTTATTCTCAAACAACCAAAGTAGTTAGAGAACTGTAACCATAGTACTAATACTGAACCCAAGCACTGCATCAACTTACTAAATCAACTGAAATCCCCGATCAATAAAACATAAAAATATATACGCTACTTTATTGTAGCAAACCCGTGTGTATATGCGACTTCCTTGAAGCATAATCACTTATAGATATCAAAACATTGAACCATGAAACTGAACCACTGTCACTTTGAGATAAATACTGAATCATACACATATCCATTGCATCATTCAGAAATTATGAAAGAAATATCACTAATCTTCAATCACAAATAGCTAGTAGG
Organism: Pinus tabuliformis; assembly: GCA_031772625.1. Classification (NCBI taxonomy): domain Eukaryota; kingdom Viridiplantae; phylum Streptophyta; class Pinopsida; order Pinales; family Pinaceae; genus Pinus; species Pinus tabuliformis. The sequence goes on along the minus strand of CM062808.1, from coordinate 780,715,032 downwards.
TTCATCATTCTTCAATCAATCAATCCTCAATCAAAACATCACTATTAAGCCCAAATCATCAAGTAAGACTTCATTGACAGAGAACAGAAACACAACAAGACTGATTAAACTGATCAAACATCTATTTCAACAAAACCCTAGTTTTTATATGTTCTTTCCACAAAACATTTCCGTGTGTATATGCTCTTTTCAAGAAACAAACCTGCGTACAGATCTGAATATATACGTGACTTTCCAATAGTAAACTCACCTGTGTACACGCCTTTCAGTTTATCAAAATCGCGTACATAACTGCAATTACTGGCACAAACCTTCGTTGCATCTCAAAATTTAAGACATACCCAAATCTCGGCATACACAAAAAAATCACAAGTTAAGACACTATCATCGCTAATCAACCCCTAATCAAAACTGTCATCTCAGATCTATTGGATCTGATCCATCATCAAGTTCCTGGGTGCATACTTAGTTTTAGATCAAACAAATCAATAATAGCCCATTACATGCACACTTGCTTAAGATCTAACTATTCATGAAATATTCATCACTTGCACACTAAACACTTTGATCTTCATCTCCTTATATAGCTTATCCCGTATCCAATACCATAGGTCAAAACGATACAAATGTTGATGGTATTCTTAGACAAGGTCAAATATCCGTTGTTGGGATCAATGACATGGGTCAATACCATGGTAAATATCCTTGGCATTTGGAATACCATGGTGTGGAAACTATATGCACCTTTCCTTCTTCATACCCGCGTGTGTACACAGAATTTCTTTATAGAACCCAGTTATACTATACTTTGCTTCACCACACTTGAGTGTGTACACAACTTTTCTTCATAGAACCTACATATACTCAACTTCGCTTCAGAAAACCTGTGTATACTTCTTCAAACTTCATCTTTATCATTCTTTTGTCTGTGAACTGCTATACCTTTGACCAAACTCTCTATCACATGTACACACATCCTTTTGATATATTCATCAAGTAGGTTTTCATCAAAAGACAACTCATCAAGTAGGTTTCCATCAAGGACAACACATTAGTCATAATTCCAACACTCCATCTCTCTCTCCCTCCCTCTCTCCTTCTCTCTCTCAATTCCTCTCTCATTTCCTTCATCTCTCTCCCTTTCTCTCCCAACTCCCTCAGTTTCTCCCCTCAATCTCTCTCTTTCTCTATCTCTCTATCTTCCCTCCTACTCTGTAACTATCTCCCTCCCTCTCTCCTTCTCTCACCCCCTCTCTCCCCCCACCATCTCTATGTCTCCCTCTCTCTCTCCTTTCCTTCTCTCTGTCTTCCCTCCTTCTCTCCTTTCTCCCTCACTCTCTCTCTGTCTCTCCCTTGTCACTCCCTCTCTCTCTACCTCTATCTCTCTATGTATTTGTACTTACCTCCCTATATCTCCCCATCCAACTCTCTCTCTCTCTCTCTCTCTCTCTCTCTCTCTCTCTCTCTCTCTCTTTGTGTGTGTACTCTCCCTTGTCACTCCCTCTCTCTCTACCTCTATCTCTCTATGTATTTGTACTTACCTCCCTATATCTCCCATCCAACTCTCTCTCTCTCTCTCTCCCCCTTGTCACTCCCTCTCTCTCTACCTCTATCTCTCTATGTATTTGTACTTACCTCCCTATATCTCCCCATCCAACTCTCTCTCTCTCTCTCTCTCTCTCTCTCTCTCTCTCTTTTTCTTTGTGTGTGTACTCTCCCTTGTCACTCCCTCTCTCTCTACCTCTATCTCTCTATGTATTTGTACTTACTTCCCTATATCTCCCCATCCAACTCTCTCTCTCTCTCTCTATCTCCCTTGTCACTCCCTCTCTCTCTACCTCTATCTCTCTATGTATTTGTACTTACCTCCCTATATCTCCCCATCCAACTCTCTCTCTCTCTCTCTCTCTCTCTCTCTCTCTCTCTCCCTCACTCTCTCTCTCTCTCCCTTGTCACTCCCTCTCTCTCTACCTCTATCTCTCTATGTATTTGTACTTACCTCCCTATATCTCCCCATCCAAATCTCTCTCTCTCTCTCTCTCTCTCTCTCTCTCTCTCTCTCTCTCTCTCTCTTTCTTTGTGTGTGCTCCCTCTCTCCTTGTCTCCGCCCCCCTCTCTCTCCACCGATATGATCAACAATTGTCACTATGTGTAATCAATAATATATGTAAGGTCTAATATATTTTACATTTTAATTTTTTATTATGAAATGAGTTATTGTTTTTGGACATATGGTATTAATAAGCCATGGTATTGAGAATCTTCACTTGGGTTGATAATCGTGTTCCTCAACATGCTACATTTTACTTCTATAACCTTATTTTTTTTCTTTTGTTGCACATGCATATTCATGGTTATAAAATTTCATGATGTACATGGGTGTTCATTTTTATGCACCTTGGCAGTCACTAGAAAAGGGAATGATTTGTTACATTATATTTATTCTTGATATAATACACACCAAAGAAATCTATGGTGCCAACTTTGATTAAGGTATTCTAGGGGGAAATCATATGCATAGAGGAATTTTCCCCAAAAAAGTTGAATTTCCAACATATAATGTGAGACCTCCTATTCCTTATATTATACCAATAGAGCAAGGAGCCAAAGGTCCCTAGTGGTTCAAAACTAGAATACAAGGAATTTGAGACAAGATTCAAAATGACCCAATGAAAGGTCACTCAAAAGAAAATGTTTAGGATGCTGAAGAAACTCAAAATAGAAAGAAATTTCCCAAGATTAAAAATAGAAAAATGAATCATACACAAGCTTTCCCTACCTACAAAGACTAGAGAACTATATATAATATAACCACAAAAAACTAGACCAAGTAACCATACACAGGAGGCACCTACCCTCCAAAAATAAAACCCATAAACAAAATCATCCATATCACACCCCCAAATCAACTCAAAAAAATAGAGATTCCATAATATTAGCAAGATACTAATCATATATCTTACCAAATTGAATTTGGGATAACCTATATTTATCTCCACAACATAGTTATCTTCTCCTAAACTTGATTTCATTATCCCACTTGGATTTTTGAACCTTTCACTAAGGATTATAAATCCTATAACCAAATTTATGTTGAGCATGTTAATGAGGGAAAGGATTGTCCTTTCAAGTCTATGCTCCTGGCTTGTAATCCTCTAGTGTGGCAATTGAGTGGCATATGGATATTAGATACAATCCACTTGTAGTGATTGAGCGACATATGACCATTAGAGTTTGTTGCAATCCCTTATTCCAATCTAAGAATGTTAGGAATTTGAGTGACAGCCCCACCCCTCATTTTTTGGGGGGACACCAAGACTAAATGGAACCTCTTTCTATATCCTTTCTGAGTCCCCAAACTAATTATATTTCTATATTTTTTTAGTAAAATCTGTTGACCTAGGTTGTCATTGATGTCAATATGGCAATATTCTAGATACTAGATGACGATATGAAGCCAAGGGGAAGCAGAGCAGATCCATGAAGAGACAGGAGCAAGGCCATCAGGATAGCCAAGCCATAAGCAAGAGAGGCATATTGCAGAATATCAGAAAAAATAGAGTAGGTCTCTTTGAAAGACCTTTCCAAGCCAGAGGAGCCACATTGGAGCAAGAGGAGCCATATATATATATATATATATATATATATATATATATATATATATATATATATATATATCTATATATATATATATATATATATATATGTTCCAAAACAGAGCTACAGGAGGTGCCATATATATATGCCAAATAAGAACAGGGAAACAAGAGGAGCAAACAAAGCAAAGAGCAGAAAAAGCCAATGGAGGAAGCAAACAGAGCTATCAGAGCCATCAGAGAGAGTAAAACAGAGCCACCAGAGGAGCAAACAGAGTAAAGAGAAGGCAGAGCCAATGGCAGAAGCAAACAGAGCTATCGGAGCCATCGGAGAGAGCAAAACGAAGCTATCGGAGGAGCAAAGAGCAAAACAACACTATCGGAGGCCAAAACCCAAATATATATGCATTTAGTATTATCAGCGGCAAAAAACCATACATATATGCAAATACACTATCTTAGCATAAAAGGTAGAGTTTATATAAGTATGCGTAGAATACTCTATCAGAGGTGGAGGAGTATATTATATCGATGGGTTCTATTAAGTGTCGCCCCCAAAACCTCCGATTGCGATAATGTATGCGGACCCTATGGTCATATTATATCGCACCCTATTGCTATATCGCATCCGCGGTAATCACAATGTATAAAGGGCTGTCACCCTCGAACCATCGATTGCGATATATATATATGGACCCAACGGAAGCATTAAAAACAACCTATAATAATATCGTGCCCGTCATATCGGGAGTCATGTATCACATACATTGTAAAGCCTTGTCACTCCCGCAAGCGCCGATTGTGATTGCAAGACCGGACCCGATGCAACATTGCAATTTGGCTTAATGTCATATCACGTCCATCGGACATCGGCCATCGGCCATCAACCATTGGCGACTGCCGATTGTGATTACAAGGCGAACCCGAAGCAGTTACAGATGCGAGAGTAATATTTTTGAAGTCTGCCCTTAGCGCTTCGCTCGTGGTTTTTCATACATTTCTTGTATAATTCAAAAATGTATTGCGCAAGGTTTGAAGGGCCAAAAAGCCTATAATGACGCTCCCGATAGTTCAGGAGGTCTGGACGATAGTTCAATAGGATGAATCAAGCTGATTGCGATTGTGATTGGGGCGTGGCATGCCCATTAAACAAAATTGTCTCTATGTATGCCTATTATCATTCGAAAAACAGGGCTCTGTTACAGTTTGAATAGGAAATAGTTTTGCTCTATGTGTTTGGTCCTCTCTCATGAATGAACGTGTCCTGTGAATATTGGAATGCTCGAATAGACAGAGGAAACCAAAATCCAAGAATTTGAAGAAGCGAGCGAGAGCAGAGGAAATGACAGCGATCGAGGAGGAAGATGATAGGATAAGTGAGCGTTGAGGAAGTTGTAGAGCCAGCGGAGAAAGGAAGCCAAAGGCCAGGGGTGTTAGGTATAAGAAAACATAGAATTGTTTGAATGGGTTGGTCGTTGGGCCATTGAACGTTGTTGAAATAAGTTGGAGGAAACAGAGGTAGTGAGAGGGTCCAGCAGAAAAGTGAGAGGGTCCAACATAACAGAAGAGGGCCAAAGGACCAAGAAGACAGAAGGCATTTGAAGGGTGAGCTTCTCAGCTGATCGTGTTACCCTGTGAAAGAATTAATCAGGTAAACATTGTAACCTGATGAATAATTATGTGATGTAATGAATAAAGTTTTATTTAACATTGTTTCAAGAGAGAAGTACCCAACAGAGAAGCAGTTATGCTGAAGCATTTAAAGTGACAGTAAGAACAGATGCTTGAACAGAAAATTGGTTCTTATGCAAAGCTTAGTGTAGCTAACAGTAGACTCACTAAAGCTATGTGGAGACTTTATCAGAGGTCATCTATTGGAGACTCTGTGTGGACAGTATGAAGAGTTGTAAAGACTCCTTCATAGGAAGACTGACAGTCATTGACGCTGTAGCATGGAGACTACAGTGAAGGTGTAAACAAACAAAACTCAGTAATGAAGAGTTCTGAGAGCATAACATTACTATCAAACGTGCCTTGACAAGATTGGGTCGGAACCCTTGGGGTTGGTGCCTCAGAAGCAAGAAGGATTGGAGTCCTTGGGGCTCGTGCCTCAGAAGCAAGAAGGATTGGAGTCCTTGGGGTTGATGCCTCAGAAGTAAGAAGGATTGGAGTCCTTGGGGTTGATGCCTTAGAAGTAGGAAAGATAGGTGTCTTTGGGACTTGTGTCTCAGGAACTGGAAGGATTAAAGTCCTTGGGAGTTGGTGCTCCTAAGTCTAAGATTGTTGCCTTGGCAAAACAGAGTTGGAGCTTTGAAGGTTGGAGCCTCACAAAAGTCCAAGTTGGTGCTTGGCAACTAATTGCAACCACTTATATATTGTATCTATTTTACTGCAAAGATTATATTAATAAAAACATTTATCTTGCTATTCATCTTTTGTTCTGAATATAAATGTTTTAACTGGCAAAACAACAGTCAGAAAAGAAATATTGATTCACCCCCCCCTCAGTATTTCCAACAATTGGTATCAGAGCCAATACCTTCATTCAAAGCTTAATAGCTTGAAGGTTGACCTTTAGAACACAAATGGCGAATTCAAGGAAGAAAGTCTTCAATCCTCCTAAGGATGTGTCTCCCTCTACTACTAAAATAGAAGACAATCAATATGAGGAGTCTCCAAGGCTCAATGGGAACTTTAGTATATGGGAAGCAAGAATGAGGAATTTCCTACAGACTCAAGGCATTGAGATCTTGAAATCAATGATTGTTGACAGCAGGATGGATGAAGAATCCAAGGAGTACAATACAAAAGCAATGAAGGCAATCTTGAATGGGCTACTTGATTCTATAAAGAACAATCTAGGAAAATATTCATCAGCAAAGGGTATATGGGACAAACTTCATGACCTTCACTCAAAAGGAGCATTGACCATGACCAGAGAAGATGATGGAAATCAAGAAGGAAATCCAGAACCCATCATAGAAGGTGAAGAGAATGAAAAAGATTTTGTAGAAGATCTCCTCGCTCAACTTATGGCTGCCATGGAAGAGATCAAAAATTTGAAAAAGGAAAATGAGGAACTTAAGAAGATAGCACTGGTTGGTGACCAAGATCAAACAAGGAAGAAAGTTGATCTCATCAAGCTTCAAGTACAAGAAAGGGATGAAGAGCTTGCCAAGCTTAAGAAGGAATTTCATTAAAGCAAAAGAAAGCATCATGAAGAAGTCATATCCATGAAAAATCAGTTGAATAAAGCAAAGAATCAGGAAGATACCTTGTCAAGTCAACTTGAACAAAGGCACAAGAGCTTGAACAAACTTGAAGAAGAGATTGGTCAGTACAAGGTAGAGGTCTCCTCTCTCAAGTCTCAACTATAAGAAGCAAGGAAACAAGCACAAGGAGCTAAAAAGACCATAGAAGCATTGGAAGTCATATAAGGAAAGGTTGATGAAGCAGGAAAGGAAAGAAACACCATGATCTGTCAACTGAAAGCAAAGAATGAAGAAATCTTCAAAATGAAGTCTGATATCATCTCCCTTAAACTAGAAGCAGATGAAGCTACTCGTATCAAGGAAGAAACTGAGAAACAACTTGCTAAGAAGAATAATGAGTGTGAAATATTGGAAGAAGAGATTGTCTCCCTTGGAACAAAGGTTGAAGGGATGAACAAAATCTTGAAGAGCTCTCAGGCCTTGGATGACATGCTCAACTATCACAGATGTCCATTTGATAAATCAGGTCTCGGGTATGCAGGGGAATCCTCAAACAAGAATGAAAATGCTTCAAACAAAAGGGATGTGAAGAAGCCAAAAAGAAATAGTGATGCCCCCAGTTCCAGCAAAGGCAAGGAGAAAAATCAAGGCTACAATAGAAGAAGTCTTATTCTAAGAAGAAATTATGCTCCAAGAAGAAATCCTGTTGCAAGAAGAAATCCTGCTCCAAGAAGAAATGTAGATGTTGTCAAAGATGCGAGAGGCAATGGTTATCATCAAAGGATCTCAAGGCAGAAAGGCTTCAAAAGTACATCAAGGAAATCTCCATCTCCCAGGTACCAAAGTTCATTTTTTGGTTATTGTTATTCTTGTACAAACTTTGGTCACATGGAAAAAGACTGTAAAGCATATCATAAAAATAGATGTTATGGTCCCCAACCATCTCATAGAGATAAATATTATGGTCCCCAACAATCTCCAAGAAACAATTTTGTAGGAAGAAATCATGAATTCTTATTCATGAACAATGTAGATTGCTTCAAGTGTCATAACATTGGTCATATGGCACGTGATTGTAACTTAACTTGGACTCTTACACAAGATAAAACCATGCAAAAGAAGAAAGTTACACAAGAATGGAGAAGGAAGCAAATACAATCCGAAAGTCCCTTGAGCTCTCCAACCAACAACATATGTCATTGCCTTGAATTTTGACAATCTAAGCATTTGATGAGAAGACTCTGCCAAAAAAGATGATGCATACAGTTAGGGGGAGCCTGTGATTCTTGATCATTCTTGCAGAAGCTATTAGTGAAAGGGTCCTTATGAAATCCTTGTTGAAGCTATATTAACAATCATTCTTTGATTAAGATCATTTCTCAGGAGTACTCCACTGAAGAACATGATCCTGTAACCATTCTTTGGACTGTTGTTAAAGAAATAGGGCAAACAACTATGGTGTTGTTATCACATAAGTTTATGTCTTGGCTCAGGGATTTAATGTGAGAACAGATAAATTATGGACACTAATAGAGGCAACCTTCAAACAAACAGATACATCTGGAATGGAGTTTGAAGTAAGAGCAACTAGAAGCATATAACAAAACTGAAGCATTGCATGAAGATGAAAATCATAAAATGTATTTAAAAGCCAGTCACAGACTAGATAACTAAATCTGCTAAGAGGAAATAACTTGTTGAGATATGTACAAGAACACAAGGAAAATATGGCTCATAGAAAGGGGAATGTTGTGCAGTCAAATATAACTTATGCTAAGATTGGTCACTGAGAAAATATAGGAACAGTAAGGCACAACCCCTCACCATTTCATCCAAATGCAATGATGATTGAATACTAGATGGCAGTGACTTAAGGAGAAGCACAGAGACACAAAGGAACTCAGAACTGAAGAAAGATAGCAAGAAAGACAACCTCAATGGCATTTTCTCCTAATTTGAGACTATGAAGGTCTCTCAATTCTGCCTATGGAGACAGCAATATGGATTGAAGCATAAAAACCTGGACTTGGACACTTGGTGTATGGCTATTTGCAATCTGATTAAAAACATTGAAGTAGAGCATCTTTAATCATTGTTGAAGCCATGATAAAGTAGTTCTGAGACTTAAAGAGGGAATAATGATCTAATTGATGATAAAGCATCAATCCTTCTATCTTGAGTAAAAAGAAGAAGAGCACTATGACAGGGGGAGTCACAGACCCATGAAGATCTACCATTCATGAAGAACAGAAGAAGTTTGATAGGGGGAGTGCCAGAGCACTCCTTTGCCATTGATGTCAAAGGGGGAGAGAAGAAGAATATTGCCATCAATAACAAAGGGGGAGATTGCTGACCTAGGTTGTCATTGATGTCAATATGGCAATATTCTAGATACTAGATGACAATATGAAGCCAAGGGGAAGCAGAGCAAATCCATGAAGAGACAGGAGCAAGGCCATCAAGATAGCCAAGCCATAAGCAAGAGAGGAATATTGCAGGATATTAGAACAAACAGAGGAGGTCTCTTTGAAAGACATTGCCAAGCTAGAGGAGCCACATTAGAGCAAGAGGAGCCATATCGGGAGAGAATTGCATGTAATACATGCCCAAGAAGAACCAAGAGGAGCTATAGGAGGAGCCATATATATATATATATATATAAATATGTATATGCCAAAACAGAGCTACAGGAGGTGCCATATATATATGCCAAAGAAGAACAGGGCAACAAGAGGAGAAAACAGAGCCATCAGAGGAGCCAAGAGGAGCAGACAAAGCCATTAGAGGAGAAAACAGAGCAAAGAGCAGACAGAGCCAATGGAGGAAGTAAACAGAGCTATTGGAGCCATCGGAGAGAGAAAAACAGAGCCACCAGAGGAGCAAACAGAGCAAAGAGCAGACAGAGCCAATGGAGGAAGAAAACAAAGCTATCAGAGCCATCGGAGAGAGCAAAACAGAGCTATCAAAGGAGCAAAGAGAAAAACAATGCTATCAGAGGCCAAAACCCAGATATATATGCATTTAACACTATCGGCAGCAAAAAACCATACATATATGCAAATACACTATCGGAGCGGAAAAGGCAGAGTTTATATAAGTATGCGTAGAATACTCTATCGGAGGTGGAGGAGTATATTATATCGGCAGGTTCTATTAAGTGTCACCCCTGAAACCTCCGATTGCGATAATGTATGCGGACCCGATGGTCCTATTATATCGCACCCTATTGTTATATCGCATCCGCGGTAATCGCAATGTATAAAGGGCTGTCACCCCCAAACCATCGATTGCGATATATATATATATATATATATATATATATATATATATATATATATATATATATATATGGACCCGACAGAGGCATTAAAAACAACCTATAATAATATCGTGCCCGTCATATCAGGAGTCATGTATCACATACATTGTAAAGCCTTGTCACTCCCGCAAGCACCAATTGCGATTGCAAGACCGGACCCGATGCAACATTGCAATTTGGCTTAATGTCATATCGCGTCCATCGGCCATCGGCCATCGACCATTGGCGACTGCCAATTGCGATTACAAGGCGGACCCAAAGCAGTTACAGATGCGAGAGTAATATTTTTGAAGTCCGCCCTTAGTGCTTCGCTCGTGGTTTTTCATATATTTCTTGTATAATTCAAAAATGTATTACGCGGGGTTTGAAGGGCAAAAAGGCCTATAATAATGCTCCTGACAGTTCAGGAGGCCTGGATGATAGTTCAGTAGGCTGAATCAAGCCGATTGCGATTGCAATTGGGACATGGCACATCTGTTAAACAAAATTGTCTCTGTGTATGCCTATTATCATTGGAAAAACGGGGCTCTGTTACAGTTTGAACAGGCAGCAGTTTTTCTCTGTGTGTTTAGTCCTCTCTCATGAATGAATGTGTCTTATGAATATTGGAACACTTGAATAGACAAAGGAAACTGAGATACAGGAAGCCGAAGAAGCAAGCAAGCACAGAGGAAATGACAGTGACCGAGGAGGAAGCTGATAGGATAAGCGAGCATTGAGGAAGCCGTAGAGCCAGCGGAGAAAGGAAGCTAAAGGCCAGGGGTGTCAGGTATAAGAAAACATAGAATTTCTTGAATGGGTTGGTCGTTGGGCTATTGAACGTGGTTGAAATAAGTTGGAGGAAATAGAGGCAGTGAGAGGGTCCAGCAGAACAAAAAGAGGGTCTAGCAGAACAGAAGAGGGCTGAAGGACAAATAGGACAGAAAGCATTCGAAGGGTGAGCTTCTCAGCTAATCATGTTACCCTGTGAAAGATTTAATCAGGTAATTTAACAATGTAGCCTAATGAATAATTCTGTGATGTTATGAATAAATTTTTATTTAACATTGTTTGAAGGGAGAAGTACTCAGCAGAGAAGCAGTTATGCTAAATCATTTAAAGTGACAGTAAGAAAAAATGCTTGAACAGAAAGTTGGTTCTTATGTAGAGCTTAGTGCAGCTAATAGTAGACTCACTAAAGTTGTGTGGAGATTTTATCAGAGGTCATCTATTGGAGACTCTATGTGGATAGTATGAAGAGTTGCGAAGACTCCTTCATAGGAAGAGTGGCAGTCATTGATGTTGTAGCATGGAGACTATGGTGAAGCTGTAAATAGACAAAACTCAGTAATGAAGAGTTTTGAGAGTAGAACATTACTATCGAATGTGCCTTGACAAGATTGGGTCAGAACCCTTGGGGCTGGTGCCTCAGAAGCAAGAAGGATTGGAGCCCTTGGGCTCATGCCTCAAAATCAAGAAGGATTGGAGTCCTTGGGGTTGATGCCTCAGAAGTAAGAAGGATTGGAGTCCTTGGGGTTGATGCCTCAGAAGTAGGAAAGATAGGTGTCTTTGGGACTAGTGTCTCAGGAACTAGAAGGATTAAAGTCCTTGGGAGTCAGTGCTCCTAAGTCCAAGATTGTTGCCTTGGCAAAACAGAGTTGGAGCTCTGGAGGTTGGAGCCTCACAAAAGTCCAAGTTGGTGCTTGGCAACTGATTGCAACCACTTATATATTGTATCTATTTTACTGCAAAGATTATATTAATAAAAACATTTATTCTTGTTGTTCATCTTGTGTTCTCAATATAAATGTTTTAACTGGTAAAACAATAGTCGGAAAAGAAATACTAATTCACCCCCCTCTTAGTATTTCCAACAAAATCTTCCCCACGTCTACCAATTTTTTATGTTTATGTTGTTATTTGAAAGGTTTTGAATTTTAATTATCTCTATTTTTGTTAACAAGAACAACAAACGTATTTGTATTAAAGAATATATGAGCTAAATGTTCAGAGTGATTACATCATACATAGATATAACAATACAATCCATGAGCTCGGTCTGAACAAATAGAAGCTCTTTCATCTACCTATAGAATTTTTTACCTATTTCCTTCAAACAAAATAAAGTAGTTTCAAGTCTATTCCACTTGCAGATATGCCAAAATTGGTCTAACAAAAAGAAAAGTTTACTTAGCATATTGATTCAATTTCTTTAGTCATTTGAAGAGATATACTCTTTGTTGATCCTAGTTCTAGCTAAATCCACATTAATGTTCAAGCATGATTAAAAGACCTTCCTATTAATTCAATGAAGCTTAGAGTTTTTCATTCTTTGATGTCTTTCCTACCTCTTATTGTTAGACTCTCTCATAAAACAATAATAAATCCAAAAATAAATAAATTAATTAAATATTCCAAGTTAGGAATTTGTGCCTAACTCTTGGGTTGTTCCTCTAAGATAGGAGTTAGTTTAGGTAACTCCTATATTGGTGTGTCTGGTGAGAAATTATCTCAACCAAAGGAGAAATTATCTCAACCAAAGGTGTCTAAGATAGCACGCACTATCTTGAGAACACTGTCTCTCATTTATTTATTTGTAACACTATATTCAATTATTTTTGTAATGTGTAAATGTGTAATGAGAGAGAAGCATGAGGCTTCAGCCTTTTTCCGCCAATATTGTGTGTCTGATTTTTATATGTGTTTTTCTGTAATGTGTTTGAGTTAATCTCATTCTTTATCATGTGGTATCAGAGCCAGTTTAGCTGGTTTGTTGTGAGAGGCGTGTGTTGTGAGCCATAGCTCCACCGTGGATTTATTGAGCGCTTTGCTGGAAAAGAAGCATGGTTGTGGCGATCCGCTCCTCAGATTTGCATCAGTTGGAACAATCTTGGTCCGACCTACCGGATGTCGAAAGAGCTACGGGTGAAGTTGTCTACCGCCGAGATTCGGTGTCTGAGAGCTGAAAGCGCTCCCCTACTCCAACGAAGAGCGCAGTGGTGATTTGTCAAAGCGCCAGTTGGATGTGACTGTGATGGCTGGTCTTTTTTGCGTCAGTTCGAGGGTATTATGATCGTTTCCTGTTGAGTTTCTTCTCACGACGGGCTTCTGTTGAGCTACCTCCATGAACTGGAAGTCGTTCTCTTTTTCCTAGTATGCTGGATGTTAACCAATTCCATCAGCAACATTCATAGTGCCGTTCAATGTGAGTCTCAATGTCTCAGGTTTAAGTCTCATGTTCCCTGTGAATAATATGGCAGTCGTTCTAATTTTCATTTGATAGCTAGTCTTCAAGTTCAAGGGGAGAAGGCAGTTATTTTTGGCGTGAATTTTCGCTTATGTATCTTTAAGTATTTATTTGGAGAATTTGTTTACATTGTCTATTTTTTGCCGTCCCCCAAACGCTGCCTAAATCGGCTTTCCGTGGGCAGCAGTCCCTTTTGTAATTAGGAGTTACTGGAAATCTCATCCTCAATTGTTTAGATATGCTTCCAGAATTGAGAATTATATTGCACCTTCTAAATGGATTTTGCCGAAGAGAGCTTTACTGCTCTGTGTAGTTGGTTCTAAAATTCTACTTGGTACAAAGACAAGCTGTCTAGCTTTCTTACATTTGCAAGCCAAAATGGTGTCGAGAAGAGGACTGATCTTTGAGTATTAACACACAGTTTTGTGTGCTAGGACAAGTCAAATTTACACAGAGTCAAATCGGCTACTGATTGGTTTGAGGGTGAAAGGGTTGGTTGTACAGATACTTATATTTTTGGCAAACAGCACTACGTAGTCTTCAAAGCTATTGACTATAGGATCCCTGTTGTCCAAGGAAATCCGCAAGACAGAGGTCTCTGCATAACCAATAAACTTTCAAATGCATTAGACCTTGATTCCATGTAGGTATGAAAGTGTGCAAATATTGTTTGTGACAGGCCCTTGAAATTACACCTTGAGGATGGGAATGGATTCGGTTTTAACCCTGTCTAGACCTGGAATGTTTGTCAAATGTACGCAGAAAGGAGAGAAATCATTGCAGCAACTGTGAGGACATAAAAGAGTGTGTAAAGAATTTGTTGGCGCTGGAGAAAATCCGCTAGCTGGATACGATCAAAGGCAACAGAAGGTTGGTTTTTGTGGAAAATCTGCTACACAAGTCTGAAGGAAATCTCTTCATCATCCTGAGGCCGCAATTTTTCCTTCTATGCACTTTTCCTCATTGAATTTTCCAAGAAATCAAGGCCATTAATCTGTTGAGACTGGTTCAGTTGTACACCTTGAGGAGGTGTTGCAATAGTAGTAGTTGTGCTCTTTGCATATGAGTGTAGCCAGGAATTATCAAGCCATCATTCTGAATTGCCAAATTCACCAGAGCAACCTGAAGGCGTCTTATGCATCTCAGAATTTGATCAATGGCATCTCGACACCATAAACGCACATCAGTGCAAACTTGATCATTTCGACTTCTTGCAGTATGAAGCTTTTTCGCTGGCTCTCCAATCAAATCTGTAAGAGCTGCTTCTATATTCATGTGAACATTTTCTCTGTCAGCTCTCCAGATAAACTCCCCACTTTCAATACTTCTCTCAATATCAGCTAGACCTTTCAGTATAATATCTCTATCTTCTGCAGTTATAAGACCCTGTTGGGCAAGCATAGAAGCACGAGCTCTGCTACCATTAATGTCCTGCTTGTAGAGTCACTTGTCGTACGAGACTGATTTATTAAAGGGACTCACATAGATAAATTCAAGGGAGTGGGAAAGTAAAGTGCATAAAACACATTTAGAGAATTTTCTAATGTTAGATGAGTCAAAAACATAAATTGAAGTTGAATTTCAAAAGTCAAAGTGAGGGGAGCTGAAATTGAAATTGAAAAGTATATTTTTTAAATGAGTGATTTTCCGGAGAGATAAGGAGTGGATAAAATCATTTATTTGTATTTGGAGCGATAAGGTGCATTACATTTTGTAAATCTGAAGAATATTTTGTGGAGATATAAGTGTTTTATTTTGTATTTGGAGTGATAAGGGAAAGTTGTTGTAATTCAAAGTATTGTTTTACTTTGAGAGGGATCGTGTCACTATCCATTCAGATTTTGAAGGCGAGTTGTTTCAAAGGGTTGTCAGCTTGGCATTATCATTGCTTCAGATGTACTCAGTGATTAATAAAGATATCATTTTTTTTTGGTGTTGATGTGTCCTAGATCCGCCCGAAATTGAATAAGGGGATCTTAGGTACACGAAGAGTGAGTTGATGATGGTGCATGCTTCATGTTTTTTTTGCTTATGATTTGAGTCTAGTTTTGACACATAAATGATCTCATTTCATGCACACATAAAATACAATGCCAGCAAGCACAACACCTGTAATGACATCGCTGCAAGGAAGGATAATTAAGCTCCACACATACAACAACTAATCAAAGTTTTCAACATCGGCATTCTACCTCAACAAACAAATTCACTCAAATGCAATCAAGTTCATGAAACTGCAAACTCTAGCATTTCAAAGCAAAGTCTACAATCAAGTTAATGAATCTATAAATTTCAATGTTTCAGAGCACAGTCTACATCAACATTGTTGAACTTGTAATCAAACTCAAATCACATTGAATTGTAAAGGGTGCATTCTCGGTTGAAACCGACACCCAAGCCTTGAATTGAGTCATTGTAGTGAATCATTGAAATCATTGTAAGCTTTTTTGGGTGCATTTTCGACAGTGTTCGACACCCTGTCCATGAGTTTTAACTCCTTGACACAACCATCACAGCAACCAAAACAAGTTCAACTCTAACACCAATCAAGCAAGTTGAGTTCATCATCAAGCGAGCGTGAATTCCAGAAAGTTCTAACAAGTGTTCTCAGCAAGTACAATAAGCCACAAATCAAGCGAGCATGCCATTCAAGTTCCATAGCAAGCGAGCCTGTCATTCAAGTAACAAAATCAAGTGAAACAGTTCAAAGCACGACATCTACGACAAGAGAGCCTGAGTTCAAGTGAGCAAGTTCAAATGGCGCAACATATTCAGTTGTTAAACATTCTTCACAGTTTGATCATCTCCAGTGATGAAGACATGGTGCACGTCAGCAAAGAAACTCTTGCTGATATTTCACGGCATCTACAGCAAACGCATGAAACCATTGAGTTTCTTCAGCTTGAGTCCCAACTTCAAAGGAATGAATTGTAAGAAAAGAGTGATACTTTCAAGTCTTTGAACCATCCAGATGATAAGTCATTCATCCCAACAACTTCAAATGTCGAAGTTGTTCATGATCAAATTCAAATTTCTTCCAAACCCATCATCAAGCCCTGGGAAGAAATTCAAAATAACAAGAATAGACGTGGCTTAGGATATGTCCCTGATGACACCAACTTACAAATCCCAGATTATTCCAAGCCAATTAAGTTTGTGAGTGCAGGATTTCTTGAACCACTCACCTCAGCAGGTTCTGAGAAAGTTGTAGATAAACGAAATTGCATGCAACCTAAAGTTCATGTTCAACTGAAATGCTCTCATTGTCAAAGAGCCGGTCATATGGAAGATCAATGTTTTGATCTCCATCCGTGTTGCCATTGTGGCAAGCACAATCATTCCTCAGAAAAATGTCACAACCAACAAAAATCAGGCAGATTGAAGATACATTATGAATGGATTGATCCTTGGGAATGGTCATCCACAGTCAAACGGTTGTCTCAGTTCTACAACCGACTACATTCACACATAGTGCAGCCAGCAGTGAATCGATGATGGTACTCTCATGCAGTTGAATGAGGGAGTACGACAGTGAAACTCTCCTACACCTGAAGGGGGGGAGTTCAAATATATTTTGGAGAAGATTGTCTCTCCTTTCAGCTGACAAAGGGGGGAAAATGTCAATGAAATTGACAAGTGATTGTCAGACTGAAAGTCTCGACAACGTCAGCAAAGTAGCCAGTGGGCATCTTCATCAGCCAGTGGGCATCTTCATCAGCCAGTGGGCATCTTCATCAGCTAGTGGGCATCAGCAAATTCACCAGTGGGCGATCGACAACAAAAGCAACAGTGAGCAGCTTTCATCATAGCAAAAGCAACATTGAGTTGTTTTTCGACATCTTCAGCCAGTGGGCAATCATCATCAAATTATGTCAGTGGACACCGGATGTTGTTTTCAAGCAAAGGACAGTTGGATCCTTTTGCGGCTTGGCACATGATGGAGTTGTCAAGCGTCCTTCAGAGATGAATCAAGCATGTAGCTGATTCATGTTCTCTTCAGATTTGAGTTTTTTCCAGCATCCAATTTTGGCGGTTTTTTCAGGCAATGTTTTTGAGGATCAACATGAGAACTTGGAAGATGGTTCTCGTTCTTATTTTTGGATTTATCATTGAGGGGGGGAATGTTAGACTCTCTCATAAAACAATAATAAATCCAAAAATTAATTAATTAATTAAATATTCCAAGTTAGGAATTTGTGCCTAACTCTTGGGTTGTTCCTCTAAGATAGGAGTTAGTTTAGGTAACTCCTATATTGGTGTGTCTGGTGAGAAATTATCTCAACCAAAGGAGAAATTATCTCAACCAAAGGTGTCTAAGATAGCACGCACTATCTTGAGAACACTGTCTCTCATCTATTTATTTGTAACACTATATTCAATTATTTTTGTAATGTGTAAATGTGTAATGAGAGAGAAGCATGAGGCTTCAGCCTTTTTCCGCCAATATTGTGTGTCTGATTTTTATATGTGTTTTTCTGTAATGTGTCTGAGTTAATCTCATTCTTTATCACTTATGAAAGCGAGGGAGGGACCTAAAAGTTTATTTAAGACCTATAAAAAGGATGGAGAGGAGGAAGTGTCACCTTCTTCTACCTTAATTTCAAATTCATATTCACTTTCATTATCTCTCTCCTTTTTCCCAAAAGTGAATTCTTTTTCTACCCCCAATTCCTTGTCTTATGTTTGTTTAGGAGTCGCATGAAAGACCTCTTCCAATGACCTTGAAAACCTAATTCTTTATCCTTATCTACATTTTCACTTCTAACTTCTTTATTTGTGTGGTGACCTACTTTCTTATGTGGTTTTTCATGGATTGTCTTTTGGCCCTTTGATTTTTTGTCTGTAGATCCAAAAACTGAAGATTCTTGATGATTCCTGGTGTTTCTAGGTGAATGAAAAACCTCCTTTCTCAGACCCTTAACATCTCTTGCCACCTTATTTTATGACTTATCCTCTATTGAAACAAAATTTTCTTTTGGAATGGTTCCTACTTTCAAAGACATGAAATTGTTCTCTTCTTCAAATCTTTCAACCTCCTTTCTGGCTTGGAGTACAGGGTCCTCTCCCAAATCTATGGGTCCTTCTGATTCCATTTGATCTACATATTCTTACCTCCCATGAGAATTTTAATTTTATTCTTCTTGAGTTGTATCTCCTTTTTCAAGATCACCCACCAAAGAGGCGAATGCGTTCACTAATCTAGGATCTTTGTCAGAATCTACTTCTCTATACTATTGGATTAGATCTGTTGGATTCTTGCTTAAAGAGGCATGAGGCTTCAGAGACTCAAGAGCCTAAAATTTTTAAGTTTGCTATCGATTCATGCCCTTTCACTTCCTCTCATTCTATCAGTTTCCTCCATCTTCTTGGATATCTACAGTTTCTCCTTTCTTTGGGAAATTTCTTGTGAAGTACCCATGTTCATGACAATTCTTACACTTGAATGGGATCTAATTATAATCTATAGGTTGGATAAATTACTCGTTATCTAGAGAGTGTTGGATTTCTTTAGGAATACCTTTCTCTAAATAAACTTAAACACAAATCCTAGCATAGGAAAACATTGAATCTTTGATTGTTTCCCTATCTATCTATTTTCCCAATGCATTTCCAATATTTTTTAGTGTATCTTCATCCCAACAATGAACATGGAGATCATGGGGTAATTTGACCCAAACTAGAATAACATATGGGACATCATTCTCTATGTTTAAATCTAGTGTCCATATGTCTAATTAAAACCCTCATGTTCCCATAAAATATGGTCCATTTCGGAAGATCAAATCCCTATCTTCTTTATGCAAAAAAAGGAAGGTGAAGAAGCCTTTCCCACAAAAAGCATATTCAATATGGCCCTTAACCAAGGGTGTTAGTTCCTTTCCACCCATTGCCTAAGGGAGTTAGGGGATGGCCAAATTCCCATAAATTTCCCTACCAAGCCCTTTTCAACAATATTGAGAGTTGTAGCTTTAGATCTATTGTGATTTACCTGTACCTTCGAGATACTTTCCAATCTCTTCACAAATTTATCATTCTTGGATTTAACAGCTTTCAATACATTATGAACCAGTGGATTGAAGGTAGCTACTGTTAGAGAGGACATGGAGTGTAAGTGAGGAGATTATGAAGAGGAGGGTAGGGGCATGGATCCCCCCATGGTGGTCGCCATTACTCAAAACCCTATATATGTTGCACAACCATTCCTAAGCTATTGCATCTAGTGAATATAAAAATTGTGGTTGCGTAAGTTCTTATCATCACTCTGTTGATAGTATTTCCTTCCACTATTATACATTTACCTCCATTATAGATTCGAGAAAGAAATATCAAGCAAATTGACTAGTTTTACTTATCTTTATTAACACTTCAAGTTTATTAACAATTTTTTACCAAAAAATACTACTAATCTATATAGAAATTATAGAAATGTATTCAAAGTTATATAGCAATATATATAAATTATAATATAATGGAAAAAATATAATTAAATTAGTTAAAATTTATTTTAGATTTGAATTTATTAACTAATAGGAAGGTATAAAATAATTCGAAATGTAATTTTCTTCAAATTAAAAAATCAAATCAAAATCATTTTTTATAGTAGTCTTTTAAGTGTGACATTTTGTAGTTCCTCGTGGATTTCTAGCTGGAATCCAACAAAAAAAATTGGGGCCAAATCTTGATTTGTATTGTTTAAATTGGTTTTTTTATTGCATATATGGGTGCAACACCCTAAAAAATCCCTGGGGTACTTCGATTGCGAAGACTTCATGTAACATACCCTAGTAACAAATTTTTTTATTATTCTTTTCAAATCAATCATATCATGATTGTAAGGAATTATACATATATGTTTATATATATTAAGTTTCATTACCATAAAATTAATGTTTTCTTATTATCCAAGAAATTAAAGTAGGACAAAGGTTCTACCAAGTATACAACTAGCGCCAACTTTTAAGTTTATGACCACAGGTTGGTCATGCATTTGTTACCTTTATAGTGTCTAGGGTTTGTTATCCATGGGTAGAATGTTTCAATATTTATGTCTTAATTAAACTCAATATGCATCCTTACTCAACCTTATCAAGAGTGTGAACATATGTGTCACTTCTGAATTATGTAGAACCCATCATTATCGCTTGCCAACGGGTGAGTATGGGTCTTGGGAATTGACACAAATCTACAACTCCCTGCACTGGGATTTTGAATCTACAGTGGAGAATGTTTGAGGAATTTTTAGAGGTAATTACCTACTTCCCAAAAATTGCACGAGGTCCATTGTCTCTATCTCGCTTTCCATATTGTCTCTTTGTACTTCAGTTGAGTTCTCATTGATCTTGAGACCATTTCTTTCCTTTCTTTATTAATACGCTTAATTCCTAGGCAGGATGCACCCTCTAGATGTTGAAGGATTATTGATGCTAGGGTCATCTCTTTGTCTCGCTGAGGTTCGAGATGTAAATCACGAGGGTTTCTACCTTTTCCTTTAGGTACAATTTTGGCATCTCTTCCCTTTCAATGTATGCATTCATAGTTCATTTTTATATAATTTATAACTCTTATTCCCTGTATTCTCATAGGACATTGTTAGGGTTTATATGACTACATTGATGGGAGTACATAATAGGTCCATTATGTTGGTAAGTCACTCCTCCTTGGTTTC
Organism: Pinus tabuliformis; assembly: GCA_031772625.1. Lineage (NCBI taxonomy): Eukaryota > Viridiplantae > Streptophyta > Pinopsida > Pinales > Pinaceae > Pinus > Pinus tabuliformis. Next base: position 780,694,013 of record CM062808.1, on the reverse strand, counting down.
TTTTTTTGTTTTGGCTCTCATATCATGTGTGGGTTAATTTGACAGTGATTTCTCTTGTTAGGGTTTTCTTTCACTTGGGGTGGGGGATGGTGGGGGGGGAGAGTTTCTTCAACATTGTACTCCTTCAAGTGGCTATGTAACCATTTTATAATTTCCTTTCTATCATAACCATTTTCTACTCATTTCTCAGAATGTTCATGCTTATGCTAATTCCCATATGTGGGGTTATTTTCTGTTGTAGGTGGGGTTTTCTAAACTCACGAAATTTCATCTATCTCTCATGGCTTACTTCTTTGCACCCGTCAGTGATAGTTCGTTATTTGGTCTCTAATTTAGGTGTGGTTACATTACTAGTTAGGGTTTTTGGTAGCCCATTACTAAGCAAATATTGAAAATCTTCTTATAACTGGGATAAAAACCCTTAAGAATTTCTATATTATGCAATCTTTAGTTTAGATAGGGATTAGGGCCATGACAATGCCCTAAGTTGTATTTCATGGACTCAATCAATTGTTGTTTTTAATTAAAATCTCGGATTATGAGTGTGACTATGAAAGAAAACATCAATATTTATTTCCTCATTTTTTGGGGAAAACCCTCATTTATTTATGCAATATTGTGCATCTCTTTTACTTGATTTCCTGTAACTGGTTATATGCCATATTTTGTTGGACGCGATTATGAACTTTTGGTACTATGATTTCTAGTTTAATTGTCATGTTGTATGGTCGACACAAGTTCTAGCCCTTCATGTAGGGCTAGAATTTTTCTTCGTTTCATACATATATATTTAGATTTGGAGGGTGATAAACCCTACCCGAAGGATATTTCATAAGGTTATACTATACATTTGATGATAGTCTAGATGAAGGAATTAAGACCCTGTGAATTTCTTTTGATTCCTTTTTTTTTCAAATTAATAAATTATAACTCTTTGGTTAATTCCTTACATAGAGTACATTTAGGGATACATGTTATTTATTATGTAACTTTTTGAATTGTCTCTTCTTGTTTTGTTGGTATATAATGTTTATACAGTTGGTTATAATGTTTATGATTCATGCCTCTTTCCTATGTTATTAATTTTCTGCATTCTAGCGAAGTCTATGGGACTATCCCTGGGTTGTTGGTAACCCGGCTCGACCTAGAGACTAACCCAAGTGTCCTTGGTTATGTTAATATTTCTTGTACAATAATAAATATTATTCCTTGACAGTTATTTTCAAATTTACTACCATATTACAAAAACTTTACGTTGTCTTTATTTATACATTTATAAAAAGAAATAGGAAATCTTTACCTTCCTATAATTCATAGTTTCTTTGATACAACACATTAATATTCTCAATCATATCTCAGAGTCTAAATTTTATGTAACAAGCATAACTTTTATTTCCGAAATAATTCAATAAGTAATAAACAATACATGTTTTCCTTAATACTTATCTATTTCCACTTCAGTTAGCTATATAATCTTATGGAAATGAATGTTCCTCCCAACCTGTGAGAACCAGTAACATCGTTGGTACTCCCCCCTGAGAAAATTTCATATTCAGCATAGTCTCATATTTAAAACCTTAATAGGTTTTCCCCAAGACCACCTGGTCCCAACCAGCTTCAGTCAAGGGTACTTAGACAAAGTTCCACAGGCCAACTAGCTCAAGAACTTTGTGTCTGGCAGCATCCTGCATCCCTCTACAGTGTCCAATAAGAGGTTCAACGATATAGGAGTCCCTTTTTCCTCTCAGGTTACCTTAGGTCCCTCATAGCCCATTGTATTTCCTCTTCCTTTCTGAGAATTTTTGTCTCAAGGGAGAGAGGTTGGGTAGGAAACTGCCTCAGCCCATAACTGTCTTCATCTATCTTTGAATATGAAATTCACTTTTACATTACTTTCCCTGTAAATTTGTAGTTGGCCCTTTTCTAAAACAAAAATACTTTTGCAATTAAATTTAAACATTCACATTCACATTCACAATCCATCTAGTTTAAGTCTTATTTAATCCAAATACATAGTAGAATAAAGTAATTTAAGGTTACCATATTTACTAAGCGGTATTACATATCCCCCTTGAGTGAAACATCATCCTCAAAGTTTTCTAGCCTCTGGAATAGGTTGGGATACCTATCATGCATGAATTGTTCATCCTCCCAAGTAGCCTCATTCAAACCAAAGCGCTTCCATTGCACTTTAACCTGAGTGATAAGAAGTTTCTGCAACACTATCTCTCTGATCAAGAATGTTAGCCTCACTCTCTTAATAATCAATTAATAAATCCAAATATTAAATTAAATTAATTAAATCATGAGAATTCCTCAAACCAAGTATTCTAGTTTGGATGAGAGATTCTCTCCAACTAGCTCTCCTAAATTAGTGTGTAAGTTGAGAAAATGTCTCAACCAAGTGAGTCTAAGATAGACACACTATCTTAAGACCACTTTCTCATGTATTTAACTATATTATTACATTATTTGAAAGAGAGAGAATTACATGAGCATGAGAGACCACATGATGGCTCTCTGCCTTTTCCGCCAGTTTTTTGTTCTGTGTGTTAATTTGTTGTGAATATGGTTTTATAGCTGTGTGATTTTCCTTCATGTGGTATCAGAGCTATCTCATGTCGGAGATAGTAAAGTTTTGCTCTGCGCACCTTTTTCTGGTCCAACACTTTAATTTCCTTGATATTTGGTGAATAGAGAGGAAAAACGGACTCCACTCCAACACCGGCAACTTGCCTTCGGATCCTAAAAGTTGAATTCAAACCAACATTTCGTCTTCCAATGACTATTCCTTTAAGGAGTGATATTCTACGCTTATTCTCAAGCACTTCCACTTTGAGTTGTATGATATGACTTGGCCTGATATCTGGAATCTCCCTCTTTGTTTTAACATCTTGCACTTCCTCTGCATCTAGAATCTGCATTATGTGCCTTGCAGTTTTGGTGAGCCTTTTAATTGCTCAAGATTGTCTGTTGAAGTGACCTATGCTAGAAAGATAAGATGTCACCATAGAAGCTTCATGTAATGCAACTGGGAAAAGGAATTGCTTCAACTGAACTAATGCTCGTGATTGAATAATATTACTTTCCACCCTTACAGAATATGCCCGAATTCGATGTCATGTTCAACGACCTGGAGATGTTGGAAATTGACATAAAGGAGCTTAATCTGGAACGTGGAACCTGAAAGTAGTGTTGGAAAGGTATTTTTTGCTTCAATTGTTTCGATTTTAATGACTTCCCTTCTTCAATTATTCGTGGTCCCTCCTCCGTGGTCCCTCCTCCGTCATGCAAATCAAATCTCCAAGGTCTGACTTTTCGCAACAGTCTTCCATCCATCTTTTAATGGAGTTTTTGCATAGCTTTGATTAGCATAAATGAAGTAAACATCACTACAGTAAGAAGTAATATACATTCAAAAGCCGAGTTCCATTTATCACATCTGGATTGGTTTGATGCTGTTTTGGCATTCAATCTGATAGATTTTTAAGGGGATGCAATTTTAAGGGGTTTCTATTTATATAGTGTTTATACGCATTAAGAAGAAAAATATAGGAGGGCTTTAGTGGATCGCGTGGTCAAGGGAATGTCCGGAGAGTTTCGAAGGTTTTCCATTGGGTTGTGTTGATTTATGACTATTAGATTGAGCATGCGAGGCTACAACTCAAGCACGGAATCAATATATCGCATGTGATTGAATCGTGCAAATTAAATTACAAAGAGGCCACTTAATTTCTGCGGATCTGTGAGGCAAAACCAGTGACTAGCAACCAGTTTATGAGGAGCAACATTTGTTTTGACCATCTGCTTTAACTCAAACTTCTTTGGTCGTTCCTTACCTTCATTAATCCACCCTTCCAACTCTGCTACCGCACTGCGCTTTCAAGCTCCAATCCTAGAAATCCTCTTATACAAACTAGCTGGCAAGTACTGCGAAAATGGTACTATTTCCTCGGCTGTTTTCTCGGTCGCCACGACCTTCATCAAAACTGCTCTGAAAACCCACATTTGACAAACCCTGCGCCTTTCATACAGATTATTGCCCCTGGCAAATAACCCATTCAAATAAGCTTCCCGAGACCCTATGGTATGAGGAGGACAATAGACTAGGATGTCCAGGCAGCCTCCGTGGCATGGACAACCCCCCATATCAATGTCGGGAACCTTCTAATGTTTGAATAGCGAGCGAGATTGTGAAGAAAACAATATATAAGATTGTGAACTTATTCTGTGAAGATTCATTGTTGGCGTAATAAAATCAAATCAATTGAAATGAAATGTGATGTCCGAGAATTTGGAAAACTAAATTCAAATCAAATAATGTAAACAGAAGCTACCTTTGGTGATAGCGGAGATTGAGTTAGTGCAGGCAATTTTTTGAAGACAATTGGCTTCCAAAAGTTTGCAAGTGTGACATTCTCATTGTTTGAGAAGGTGAAGGTTGATGTACTCTCATATTTTAATAAAAACATATCTTTTTGTGGTGATTGTGCACTAAATCTGCCCGAAAATGAATAAGGGGATCATAGGTACATTCTGTGTCGTGAGTGTGTTTGCATAACTTGTGTCGAGTTTGTAAAACGCTCTTTTTCTTATGCTTCAACAAAACAACTACATGCACATAAGCAAGCTTAAGTATAAGAACACCTGATCAAGCTCCTGAAATCAACATTCTTGTAATCACTTAAATTCATAAACACAAAGCGTCACATCATCGATAAAAGTAATATTTTGCAACAACATTTCACACCAGATAATTCATGCCATCAAGTTAAGGACGCTACAAATCAAGCATTTCAAGCCAAGACAACATCAACATCCAATCAAGCTGTCATCTACATCAACAATTTTTGCAGCAATTCAACAACAATTTTTTGGCAAATTGCACTTGCACCATTTTTTAATAAGCTCAATACAAACTGTAACTTGCAAGTTGGATTGTAATCAAAGTCAAATTAAGTTGAATTGTAAGGGTACATTCTCGGTGGAAACTGACACCCACGCTTTGAATTGATGGGGAATCAATTAAACCAGGTGAATACATTAAGTCAAGTAAGTCTTCAACTGAATCATCAAGATTGAACTTGTCATTTGTCTCTTGGGTGCATTTTTTACAGTGTTCGACACCCTTCATTTTTTTAAATCATTGCATTCACTGATTACATTCAAGAAAGCACAAAGTGTAAGTCATCAATCAAGCAAATTCAAGCAAGCAATCATCATCAAACAAGTGTGAATTCTAGTCTACTATTCTTCAAGTGAACATCAAGCCCGTGTTTAACGCAAGTGCAAACAAACCAAGTGAGTGTGTCATTCAAACAACCAATCAAGCGAGTGTGTCCAAATCAAGTGCAAAGCTTATTGCAACATTCACAAAGTGTTAGTGAAGCATTCAAGCAAAGAAATCGTCATCAAGTGAGCGTGACATCAAGAGTTCAAACAACCAAGTCATAAAATTCAAGAAAGTGTTCAAAAGCATCAACAATCAACAACTAGTACAAGCGAGCGTGTCATGTCAATGATCGACTCAAGTGAGCAATTTTCAAACATGACTTCTACACCCAGCAAGCCTGAATTCAAAGTAAGCAAGACAACATGGCGACACACATTCAGTGGTCCCAAATTCTTCACAATTTAATGTTATCATCAACCAACGGTATGGTACAAATCAGCAAAGCAACTCTTGCTGACATTCAAGTGCATATTCAACATGCACATGAAACAATTGAGTTCCTTCAACTAGAGCCGCAACTACAAAGAGATGAGCTGCAACATAAGAGTGCTTCTTCCAAGTCATTCAACCATACATATGAAGATAAAGATGTTGATTCCAAATCACTCATCCAAACAACTTCAAGTGTTGAAGTTGTTCATGATCAAATGCAACTTTCTTCCAAACCCATCATCAAGCCATGGGAAGAAATTCAAAGCAATCAAAATCAACGCGGCTTAGGATATGTCGAAGATGACGAAAACTTACATATCCCTGATTATTCAAAGCCCATTCAGTTCATCAGTGCCGGATTACTTGAACAAATCACCTCAGCAAGTTCTCCGCAAGTTGTAGACAGACATTAATGCACACAAACTGAAAGTGCAGACAAACAAAAATGCATGCAACCTCAAGTTGCAGACAAACAGAAATGCATGCAACCTCAAGTTGGAGACAAATCGAAATGTTCTCATTGTCAAAGAACCGGTCATCTGGAAGATCAGTGTTTCGATCTCCATCCCTGTCACCATTGTGGTAAGTCGAATCATTCATCAGAGAAATGCTACAAACATGACCAACCTGCCAGATTGAAGATAAATTATTCATGGATTGATCCATGGGAATGGTCATCCATAGCCAGAAGATTATACACGTTTTACAATCGAATTCACTCACACATATTGCAGCCAAAATGAAGATGGTACTCTCATGCACCTGAAAGCAGGTGTACCACAATGAAACTCTCCTACACCTGAAGGGGGGAGTTTAGAATTTCGATATGATTTGAAGAAGATTGTCTCTCCTTTCAGATGACAAAGGGGGGAAAATGTCAATGAAATTGACAAGTGGTTGTCAAACTGAAAGTGTCAACAACATCAGCGAAGCAACCAGTGGGCATCTTCATCTGCCAGTGGGCATCCTCATCAGCCAGTGGGCATCTTCATCCACCAGTGGGCATCCTCATCAGCCAGTGGGAATTTTTCATCAGCAGTGAGCATCAACAAATTTGCCAGTGGGCAATTGACAACAAAAGAAGCAGTGAGCAACTTTCATCATAGCAAAAGCAACATTGAGTTGTTTTTCAACAACTTCAGCCAGTGGGCGATCATCATCAGTAAATACGCCAGTGGGCGTTCATCAAATTGTGTCAGTGGACACCGGATGCTGTTTTCAACAAAAGGACAGTTGGATCCTTTTGCGGCTTCACACATGATGGAGTTTTCAAGCAACATTCAGAGATGAATTAGTCATGCAGTTGACTCATAGTCTCTTCATATTGCAGTTTCTTCAACATCCAGATTTGGCGGTCTTTTCAGGCAAATGATTTTTGAGGATCAACTTGAGAACTTGGAAGAAGGTTCCTTGTTTGTTTTGGATTTATCATTGGGGGGGGGGGGGGGGGATGCTAGCCTCACTCTCTTAATAATCAATTAATAAATCCAAAAATTAAATTAAATTAATTAAATCATGAGAATTCCTCAAACCAAGGATTCTAGTTTGGATGAGAGATTCTCTCCAACTAGCTCTCCTAAATTATTGTGTAAGTTGAGAAAATGTCTCAACCAAGTGAGGCTAATATAGACGCACTATCTTAATACCACTTGCTCATGTATTTAAGTGTATTATTACATTATTTGAAAGAGAGAGAATTACATGAGCATGAGAGACCACATGATGGCTCTCTACCTTTTCCGCTAGTTTTTTGTTCTGTGTGTTAGTTTGCTGCGAATATGGTTTTATAGCTGTGTGATTTTCCTTCAAAGAATATGTAGGGGTTTGAATAAGAATTCTCTACCTAATTTGACCTATCAATCACACATCAATAAATTATTAGATTTCAACAACATCAATCAAAAAAATCTTGTAAAGTTTTTCTTTGTTATTCATGTTACTTGCACATATTGCCAATGTATAATATGCCTAGGGTCATGTATATATCTATTAACAGAGATACGTGTAACACGTTGTGCACATGTATGTGACTAGGTAAGACCAACTGATAGGCTACTGGACCAATCCGAGCAAGGATCTGAAGTGGGTCACAAAACTGAGGGCCTCACTTGGTGCAACCACCCCACCTTAGGGTACTTTTTTTGGATTTGACCCTTACATAAACATGTTCTCCTACTTAGAATTCCCAATAAGACCTTCACTGCTAATTATAACTTTTATGCCGATCTTGGGCCATTTTTTAAGTTTCATCAAACTTTATTCACTATAGTCTCCATTTACTTTAGCATATGAAGTCCTAAAATCACTTTATCTTCAATATTGTTCTAGTTGATAGTTATTTTACAATTTCATCCATATAACACCTCGAATGGGTTCATTTTCAAAGAGGTATGATAATTGTAATTATATGCAAACTCTACCAAGTGGATATACTCTTCCCACTTCATAGGCAGTTGCATCACATACATTTTAAGCATATCTTCTAGTGCCTTTTTTACTCATTCATTATGCCTATCGATTTGAGGATGGTAGGAGGTACTAAAATACACATGAGTGCCTAAACCAGTGAAGAGACATTTCCAAAAAGTAGAGGTAAACTTGACATCCCTATTTGAGATTACCATTTTGGGTATTATGTGTAGCCTAAAGATTTCTTTCATAAATATATCGACAATTTAGACAACCTTATATGTTGATTGCACATGGATGAAATGAGCAATATTACTTAATTTTTCCACTACCAGAATTATAGAATCATTTTTTTCAACTTTGGTAAACCTGTAATAAAACCTAATTTTATTATTTCCCATTTATATTCAAGGATGGGCAGTGAGTGGAGTAGACCGGTTGGGTACTGATGTTCTGCCTTTACCTTCTCGAGTTCCGGGGATTGCGCCAAATATTGGGCCATCTCTTGAATCTTCATTCGTGGCAAAAAGTAGCATTTTCTTATAGCTATAATCATTCTCTAGTAACCATGATGTGCAACATATGGACTCTACGATATTCATCAAGGATAAATCACTTAATAGATTGCTAATTAGGAACATAAATTCAATTTTTGTAACTCAACAAATTATCATTATTAATGTCATACCCCAACCTCCTCTCAAGGTTGTTTTCTTGCTTAGCTTGTTGCCATAGGAAATGATATTTAGGATCCTTTAAAGAAACTTCTCTAATCTGATTAGAAAAATTAAATTTCAACTGACTGAATGTGATCTCATAAACACAATTCAACCTCCTACTTAGAGTGTGTGCCACCTGGTTCTCCTCGCCCTTTAAATTCTTAATATCAATGTCAAAATCGCTCAGAAAAGTGGTCCATCGCCCTTGGTGAGTGTTAATTTTTTTTTTTTTTAAAGAAGTTGGTAAAGCTACTGTGATATTTCATTGAGATAAACTTCTTCCCCAATAAATAATGTCACCATACCTTCAAGGCATGGACTACTGCAGTTAGCTCCAAATCATAAGCAGAGTAATGATGCTCATGTTCCTTCAATTTTCACAATTCGTATGCCACCACTCGCACTTCCTACATTAGTACACCACCTAGCCCTGCCTAGAATGCATCAGTATAGACAACAAACTCCTTGTCTAGATCTTTTATTCTTAAAATGGGTGTTGTGATCAGCAGACATTTGTCGTCCATTTAAAAAAAACTTTTATTTTGTAACGATGTTAAGGGGTAGGATACTCTAGAAAATCCCTCCATAAATCAACGATAATAACTAGCTAACCCCATGAAAGAGGGCATATCTACAATATTTTTGGGGTGGGCCTCTCCATTATGGTTTTAATCTTCTCAAGGTCTACTACTATGCCTTCTTGCATGATAATATGTCCCAAATATTGTAGCTGATCCTTGTAGAATTCATATTTACTGTAATTTGCATACAATTGATGCTCACACAAAGTTTGCAATACTATCTATATATTCTTCTTGTGTTCCTCCATATTCTTATAATAGATAATAATAATTTCAATAAAGATCAACACGAATTTTTCAAGGTAAGGATGGAATATACTATTCATAAGACACATGAAGGTGGTTAGGGCGTTCATAAGCCCAAAAAGTAAAACCACAAATTCATAATGTCGTAACGGATTCTGAACACGATTTTGCATATATCCTCATCCCTTATCCTTATTTGATCATACCCACACTACAAATCGATGTTTGAAAATATTGTAGTGCCCTTGACTTGATCAAATAGGTCATCAATCCTTGGTAGTGGGCATTTATTTTTGTCAGTCAATTTATTCAACTATCGGTAATCGATACATAGTCTCAAACTGTCTTCCTTCTTCTTAAAAAAAAGGATAGGGGCTCCCCAAGGTGACACAATGGGGCATATGTAATTCTTGTCCAATAATTCTTGTAGTTGAATTTTTAATTTGATTAAATATGGTATACTCATCTTGTAAGGTGCCTTGGAGACCAAGGAAGCTCCTAGAATTAGTTCAATAGTAAAGTATATAACTCATTTAGGTGGTAATATAAGTATCTCCTCAGGAAACACATCTGCAAAATCTTGGACTATTGGTAAGTTCTCCATTGTTGTTTTTTCTTCCTTAGAATTGGCATATTCCACCTACACTGCTAAATTTGGTAGCCTTTCTGAATACACTTTCCTAAATGGGAGGTGGTGATCCGTCTTAACTGTAAGGATCTCTTAATACCTTAAACTTCACATCTATCCCTAACCTTATTTAAGAAACTAATAGTATTTTCTTTATAGTTTACAAGAGACTAGTGAGCTTCCAACCAATCCATACCAATTAAGGCATCGTAATATCTTGGGGGTAAAACATTCAAATTTACCTTTATAGGTTGATTCGCTATCTCAATTAAACAATTCTCTACTTTAGCCACCACTCTTATTTTGTCCCCTATGGCTAATTGAACCAACCATGAGATTTTAAATTTATGAACTTGTAACTGACATAGTTCTACCACCTTAGGACTTATGTAACTTAGACTGGCCCTAGGGTCTATTAAAATAGAAACAGTAGGCTTAAAGAGCTTACCTTCAAATTCGATCATACTGGGTTGATATTCTTCTTGATGATCCTCTAACGCAACATTGCTTTTAGGTATGTTTTTCGCCACTTATCCCATTGTTGAAGCTTCCTATATGTTGATTGCCTGATCAAATCTTCTGCGATAGGGACAATTATTGTCATAATGTGGTCCTCTGCAACCCTAACATTGGAGGGATGGTTTTTGTAGCTGGCCACCTTCAAGTCTGGTTGGTTGTTCTATATATTTTGATTCATTTTGTGGTGGAGGTTTCTATTGATACTTCTCCACAAGTTTCCCTTGCCCACCTTTATGGGATTTCTTGAAATTGATAGTTCTATTATTTTTAATATTTTGCACATTTTTTTGTCCTTTCTTAGCTGCCTATGTTTTACCGTTATCTTTCTTCTACATCTATTGATAACAAATATGAGATTTGTTTACAACATCCTCCATATTTTTAGGATTATCTAATTCTAATCATTCCTTCATATGAACCAGAAGGCTACTAATGCATCTTTGTACCTTAGCTTTCTCTTCGTATATATAAGGTACATACTGTAGTAACGAGGTGAAATCTACCACATATTCATCCATGGTTTGTTGGCCTAACTGAAGATCATAGAATTATTTCACTTTATCATCATAGAATTATTCAGTCAGATATATTTTTCCCTTGAAAATTTTCTAGAAGTTTCCTAGTTAACTAATTGTTCATCAATTCCATGTACCTTTGTCACTTCCTCCCACCACAGTGTTTCATTTCCATGTAGCTGATAAATCATTAACCAAGCTTTCAAATTTTCATCGTAATCGTAAATCTTGAAATACTTATTCATATTAACTAGCCATGATTTTGTTGCCTCTTCAACTTCACCATCGTAGCGTGGGGGTTTTATCTTTTTTAATTCCCCCTATAATTCCACCTTCTGTCTCTTATATGATTTATGCATCTTACTCCCGAAAGAATTTCCAAACTCGCTTTCATGTGTTCATCGATCACCCTCTGTTTCCTATGTCTAACTTCCCTTAGGTATACTATTTTCCCTCCTCCGATAGGAATGATACCTGTTTCCATTGTTAGGACTTGGATTGGAGTTTCTGTGATTTTGTTTGTCTGTTCGGATTTTCATGATCCTTTCCTATTTGTGCATGAAATGTTCATTATCTACTCTTAACTTTTCCATTTTAGCCTTTAATTGTTATACTATCTCCTTCAGCATGACATTGGCATTTCGGGACTCATTTTCTAGTTGAATCCACAGTTCTGGGTTAGGCCACACAAAAGGTGTTGAACAAGATCCTACAGGAGGTCTTGTTGGCGGTGTAAATGTTGCACCACTTCCTCTCCTCATATTGCTTCCACACTCCCTTTCTTCCTCGGTGAATCATACAATAAAACTTATTATTCATCATTCTACCCAATCAATCCACTATGTAGCAACCTATGCTATGATACCACCTATAACATACCCTAGTAACATTTTTCTTTTATTTCAATCAGTAAATCTATCATATCATGATCATAAGGAATTATACATATATGTTTATATATATTAAGTTTCATTACCATAAAATTAAAACTTTATGATTGTCTAAGGAATTAAAGTAGGACAAGGGTTCTACCCAGTATACAACTACCATCAACATTTAAGCTTATGACCGAAGGTTGGTCATGCATTGGTTACCTTTATAGTGTTCAGGGTTTGTTATCCATGGGTGGAATGTTTCCGAATTTGTTTCTTGATTAAACTCAATATGAATCCTTACTCAACGTTATCAAGAGCATGAACATATGTGTCACTTATGAATTATCTAGAACCCATTATTATTGCATTCCAACTGGTGAGTTTGGCTCTCGGGATTCGACAGAGATTTACGACTCCTTGCACCAGGATTTTGAATATACAGTGGAGAATGTTTGAGGAAGTTAGAGAGGTAGCTACACACTTTCCTAGCATTGCGCAAGTTCCATTGTCTTTATATTTCTTTTTAGGTTACTTTTCTGCACTTGACCTGAGCTTTCATTAATCTTGAGACCATTTCTTCCCTTTCTATGTTAATATGCTTAATTCCCATGCATGATGCACTCTCTGGAAGTTGAGGGATTACTAATGCTACGATCATCTTCTCGTCTCACCATTACAGAAATTTTGAGGCCTAAAATGGGCCTCCTAAGGAATATTATAAAATAATAGTAGAAATAATAAAATAATATTAGATTACATCATCAAATTTTAGAGGGAAAAAAGGAAAAACTACTTTTTCAACTCATATTTTCAACTTATTTCCCTATTGTTTTACTCAAATTTCAAGTGAGAGCCCTCATTGGATGCAACATTCAATTCCTCATCCAAATAGCACCCATGTTGCACACTTTTGATGAAACTTGCTACACAAAAGATGAGAAATACATGAAAAATCTTGATTCCAATCAAATTTTTCGTGTATTTATCATTTGTCTTGTAGTAGGGACCATCAGAAGTATGAAATATGGGTACTCCTTGGATAAGGAACTAAATTCTACATCCAAAGAATGCTCCCACTTGAAATTTGAGTAAAACCATAGGGAGATAAGTTGAAAATACGAGTTGAAAAAGTAGTTTTTTTATTTCTTAATTTTTTTACTTTTTTACTCCAAATATGGTGAATCATCCCCCATCGTTGACATCATCATCTAGAATCTTATTGGTTCTTATAAAGTTTAGTTTGGTTGTACAGTTTTATTTTGAGGCCCATTTTAGACCTCAAAATTTCTCTAATGTGAGGTTCGGGATGTAAATTACCAGGGTTTCTACGTTTTCCTAAAGGTACAATTCTAGCAGCCTTGCCCTTTCATTGTATGCACTCACAACTCATTTTGATACAACTTATAACTCTTATTTATGTCCCTGTATTCTCACATGACATGGTTAGGGTTTGTAGGACTACGTTAATGGGAGTGAAAAACAGGTCCATTTTGTCGGTAAGTCACTCCTCCCTAGTTTCTTTTTTTATTCTACCTCTCATATCATGTCTGGGTTAATTTGACAGTGATTTTCCTTGTCAAGGTTTTCTTTTGCTTAGGGGGAGGGGGGTTTCTTCAGCACTGTACTCCTTCAAGTGGCTACGCCACAATTTTATAATTTCCTTTCTATCATAGACATTTTCTACTCCTTTCTCAGAATGTTCATGCCTATGTTAATTCTCATATGTGGGTTTATTTTATTTGTAGGGACAGTGTTCTAAACTCACGACATTTCATCTATCGCTCATGCCTTTCTTCTCCACACCCGTAAGTGACATTTCATTACTTCATCTCTAATCCAGGTGTGGTTAAGTTCCTGGTTACGGTTTTCGATAGTTGATTATTTAGCAAATATTACAAGGCTTCTTACTAGGATAGAGACCCTTAAGATTTTCTATATTATGCAATACTTAGTTTAGACAGGGATTAGGGTCGTGATAATGTCCTAATTTGTATTTCATGGACTCGGTCAACTACTATTTTTAATTAAAATCTCGGATTCTAAGTTTGACTGTGAAAGAAAACATCATTTTTTATTTTTATTTTGTGCGGGCGGGTGGGCGACGGGTGGGCGAGAAACGCTCATTGATTTATTATGCATCTCTTTTACTTAATTTCATGGCACTGGTTATATGCCATATTTTGTTGGACAAGATTTTGAACTTATGTTACTATTATTTCTAGTTTAATTGTCATGTTGTATGCTTGACACAAGTTCTGACCCTTCGCGCAGGACTAGAATTTTTCTTCGTTTCATACATATATATATTAGAGTAATTTTGAGGTCTAAAATAGGCCTCCTAAGAAATATTATAAAATAATAGTGGAAATAATAAAATAATATTAGATTACCTCATCAAGTTTTGGAGGGAAAAGAAAAAACTATTTTTTCAACTTATCTCCCTATCATTTTACTCAAATTTTGAGTTGGAGCACTCATTGGATGCATAATCTAATTTTGCATCCAAAGAGTACACATGTTACATACTTTTGATGGACCCTACTACACGAAAAATGTGAAATATATCAAAAAACGTGATTACAAACACCTTTTTTTATTTATTATACATTTTTCGTGTAGTAGGGTTCATAGAAAGTATGCAACCTGGGTATTCCTTGGATGAAAAATTAAATTTTACGTCCATTGAGTGCTCCCACTAAAAAATTGAGCAAAGTCATTGGGAGATAAGTTGAAAATACGAGTTGAAAAAGTAGTTTTTTTAATTTTTTAATTTTTTAATCTATGTATCTTTTTACTCCAAAAATGGTAAATCATCCCTATGGTTGTCATCGTCATATTTGATCCTATTGGTTCTTATATAGTTTATTTTTGTTGTACATTTTTTTAGGCCCATATTTTACCTCAAAAATTCTCTAATGATTTAGATTTGGAGGGTGATGAACCCTGCCCTGACAGACATTCCATAAAGTTATACTATAAATTTGATGATTGTCGAAATGAAGGAATTAAGACTGTGTGAATTTCTTTCGATTCTCTTTTTTTTTCAAATTAATAAATTATAACTCTTTGGTTAATTCCTAACATGGAGTATTTAAGGATACATGTTCTTTATTATGTAACTCTTTGAGTTGTTTCTTCTTGTTTAGTTGGTATATAATGTTTATATAGTTGGATATAGTGTTTATAATTCATGCTTCTTTCCTCTGTTATTAATTTTCTGCATTCTGGGGAAGTCTACGAGACTATCCCTAGGCTATTGGTAACTTGGCTCAGCTTAGGGACTAACCAAAGTCCCCTTAGTTATGTTAATATTTTCTTGTATCATAATGAATATTATTCGTTCAAAGTCCTTTCCAAATTTACTGCTATATTCGGAAACTTTACATTCCCTTTATTTATACATTTATAAAAGAAACTGGAAATCTTTACCTTCTTATGTAATTCACAATTGCTTTGATACAACACATTAACAGTCTCAATCATATCTCCCAGTCTGAATTTTATGTAACAAACATAACTTTTCTTTTTGAAACAATTCAAGAAGTGATAAACAATACAGGTTTTCCTTAATACTTATTTGTTTCCTCTTTAGTCAACCATAAAATCTGGGGAAAGGAATGTTCCTCCCAACCTATGAGAACCAGTAACATCGTTGATACTCCCCCGAGTCAATTTCATATCCAACACAGTCTCAAATTTAAAATCTTAATAGGTTTTCCCCAAGACCACCTAGTCCCAACCAGCTTCAGTCAAGGGTACTTGGACAAAGTTCCATTGCCCAACTAGTTTAGGAACTCTATGTATGGCAGTGTCTTATATGAGGTTCAATGATATAACAACCTCTTTTTCCTCTATGTTTACCTTAGGTCTCTCATACCCTATTGGCTTCATTTTTCCTTCTGAGAAGCTTTGTCTTAAGCGAGAGAGTTTGGGCAAGAAACTGCCTCATCCCATAACTATCTTCAACTATCTCTTAATATGAAATTCACTTTTACATTACTTTCCTCGTAACTTTGTAGCTAACCCTTTTTGAAAAGAAAAATGTGTTTGCAATTAAATTTAAACATTCACATTCACATTCATAATCCATCCAGTTTAAGTTTTCTTTAATCCAAATTCATAGTAAAACAAAGTAATTTAAAGTTACCATGTTTACTGAGGGGTACTACAGTTCACCTATAAAACTTTTGATTTCAATGAATCCCTACTAGATTCTAGACAAATTAGATTGGAAAATAAACCAAAAAATTTTCCAAAAATATTCTTAAAAAATATTGTTTCTTTTTAATATCACATTTATTAGTTTATTAATATATATTATATTAAATATAATTTTATTAATGCATTTAAAAAATCAAATCATTTTTTTTTTAAATATTACATTGATTGATGCATGTTATATTAAATATTATTTGTGTCATGTCCATTTTAAATATGTAGAATAAATATATTACTTAAGTTTATTGATGTATTTCATATTAAATGTAATTTGTGTCTATGTCAATTTCAAATATGGAGAGAGAGTAATGTATGTTATATCAAATGTGATTGTGATATGTGAATTTTAAATATGGTCGATTTTAAATACAAAGAGTAAACCTATTAAATATGATTAAAATTCTATATAGTGAAATATATATAAATATATAATTTATTTATTTTTTAAATATAATATGTTATGGTTAGGTTGAAGATAAAATTAATGGGAAGTTTTTTTACATTTAATAAAAAACACTTTTAAAAATAAAATTATATATATATATATAATTTTTTTTAAATGAATTTTTTTTATTTTTCATTATCTTTTTTTAAAGGAAAAAAATAGTAATTTTATTTCACCTTTTAAAAAAGGAACAAAATAACATTTTGTAGATGCTTTCTGCATTCAATAAGAGCATCTTCTAGGTTTATGTGCTTAAGAAAAAAACCTAAAAATTATAAAAGAAAACATGAGAAGTTAAGTGTTGTAGTAATCACTTAATTTCTCCTTCTTTCCTTTTTTTCGTTGGACCTTTTGTCATCCCCTTGAGTGTGAATCAACTGGAATCATTGCAAGTTGCTCACAAATGTATCTAGTGGAGGTTCTTTGTCTAACCAAATCTTTCCAAAGCATGAACTATCTTTTTTCCCACCATCTCGTCCTCTTTATGTGCCACATTTTTTTGTTGTTTTGGTTCATGGATCGGTACCATTTTGCTTGTGGGTTGCATTTTTAGCATTTACCTGAGTACTCCCTTCTTCTTGGCTTGATGGATTCTCTGTGATTTCCCCTTCTTCATCATTTGTCATGAAGGGTTCGAAAGGCTGTCATCCTTTTCTTTTGCGGTCCTACCCCTTTTTCCTTTTTGGATGAATTTTTGCTTGGAGGCATGTGTCCTACAAATGTCTTGTTTGGTAACATGAGCGGCATCTGAATGTCACATTTTCATAATCGAAAAGCTGGGTCCACTAGAAGTTCTTATGTTTCAACTAAATGTGGTCATGGAGACCTTTACTTAGGTCTATTTCTACACATATTCTGGCAAAGTAAAATTACCCTTTCTCCATTCTTTTAGATTCCATCTTTTTAAATGACCCCAAATTGTTTCCAATATCCATGAGAACCTTGTGACGCAAGAAAGGAAGGGGAAGATTTGGTAGCCTCACCCATATTGGTAGTGTTGAGACCACCATTGTTGTGGCATCAAAATCTGGGAACTAAGGGGTGATGAAAAGACCTACTTTTCCCCAAAACCAAGGCCCTTCTTTCAAAACTCTCTTTAAATCTTCCTGGGGATCGAATTGAAAAAAGAAAAAACCTTTTGAGCATAGGTATAAGTCATAGTTGTTTGTAGAGAGTCTCAACCTGTAATTCTTTCTTATTCAACCAATAATAATCGTGGCAAGGGGATATTTGGTTTTAATCGAGACAAAGGGCAAGGAGATTTCGAGGATTCGATCGCTGGTTCGGAATGGCCATTGCAGTGGTTTTTCTTTGCGAGGGAAACGGAGTCCCTGAATGGGCGAGTGATGGAGGCGATGCGGCTAGGATGGCCACAGCTCCTGGACTATGCTGTTTTTGCCTTCAAAGCGTATTGATAGAGCTCCCGAAGACCCTCCGATCAAAATGCAAGGAGGTGAATTTTCGGCCCTTTGCCAGGGAAGATCCCGACGTCTGTGCCATAGCAGGTACGAAGGAGGGAACGAACAAATCAAAGGTAGATTGGAAGGATAAGATCCGGAAGATGAACGAGGACAGAATCCGGAAGACAAATTTGGTCATTTGGCTCAGAATCCATTTCAGGGGTGGGAAATCGCTGGGGTTTGGGCCGTTCTTTGCAGGTATAGCCGGTTGGGTTTTCTCTAGGCCAATCGCTCCATTGCTGTACCTTGAACACAAAGACGGGGGGCTGCATGTTGCAGTTCCATCCCATCCCTCAAATGCATGGCTAAAAATCCACAGATCCAGGCCGGATCTAACAGATTGGGGCAGTTTTCAAGGTTATACGAAACCCAGTCAACAGATCTGCGTGAAGAAGCATCGAATGATCAGAAGGCACGCATTTCTCGTCTTTCAAAAGGGAGATCGACCCAATAAGAGGCAAGGATTGGAAGAGCGAGCACAGTCAGACCATCAGGCAACCAGCATTGACACTGTTTCAGGTAAAGCCCAGTCAGACCGCAGACAACAGGTAACTAAAAATAGTTTCCAGATTTTCATTAAAACCCCTGAGCAGAAATATTTTTTAATAAGGGTAAATGGAGATAGCTCTGTTTCGCTGTTAAAGCAGCAAATTTGTGCTTTGACTGGCTACCCTGGCCAGATCCAACACCTAGTCAGTGGAAGGTGGTCACTCCAGGACCACAGATCTCTGGGGAGCTACAAGATCAGCCCAGGAGAAACCATTGCCTTGAATCTCAGGCTGAGAGGAGGGGCACCAACTCAGGGACAGCCAGGCTGTTCAGGAGGGGAAAAGGGGAAAACAGTTCCCCCGCAAAAACCCAAGGGTGCTCCTTCATATAAAAACATTCTTCAAGGCCATAGAGAGCCAGGACCCCTCCCAGATCAAGGTGGTTCGACACCTCGGCCATACATAGTAGAACAGCTAGGGCAAACTCCAGCCCTTAATCTTGACTCCACAGGGATGGACGACTATGTTAAGTCATATGAATCGCAGGCCCTCATATGCCGTTTCAAAAGTTTCTGGCCTACTCCAAAGAACCTTTTTCTCTGGATCTTCAGAAACTGGACCATGGAATGTGATATACACTTATGCTCTAAAGGCTTCTTCATAGTCAGATTTGCATCCATGGAAGCCCGAGATTCAATCATGAATGCTGGGCCTTGGTTCTGGGGAACGACGGGGCTGTTTATAACCCCATGGTTCACAGACTTCGACCCAAACAATATGACAGTCACCAAAGTGCCGGTTTGGGTTCGTCTTTACAACCTACCCCTACACTTCTGGAGCGATCAAGTCTTAGAAGGAATTGGGAACAGCATTGGGAAATTCATCAAAACAGATATGGAAAGGATTGATGAAAGGATTTTTACTTACGCACGAATCTGTGTGGAAGTGGATTTAAGTAAAGGGCTGCCTGACAATATAAGGCTGATATACAAACAACAGAATTGGCTGCAAGAACTAGACTATGAAAATATAGCCTTCAGGTGTAGACTCTACAGGCAAACAGGACACCTGCAAAGCACATGCCCAGAAGCCAAAAAAGTAAACAACAAAAAAAAGCAGAAAGGAAAGCAAAAGAAAGGCTGGTTCTTTTCCCCTCCAGCCTCAGATAATGAAGAATCAGAAGCTGAAGAGGAAGACACTACCACAGAAAAAGCTGAGGCGTCCGAGGAAACGAGGAACCAGAAGGAGACCACAATAGATACCAAGGCTTCACAGTCTCACCCATATCAGGCAGAGAAGTCAAATGATGACCAGAACATGGGAGGGATAAAGCGGCATCACCAATCAGACACTTCAGACTCAGACAAGGAACTAGGCACGCAGAATGCAGAAACACAGTTAGTCATTGCCACGATCGAACCCACTCAAGGAGCATGGCGCAAGGTCGAAAAGAAAAAAGGAAGAAAAACCTAAAGTGTGAGCTTTGCTCACAATTGTAATTCAGCTTTTTCTTTCTTTCTCTCCTCTTCTCATATTTTTTCTCTCTATCTCTCTCTCCACTCTTCTCATTTTTTTCGCACGTTAGCCTGTAACGTTGCGAAGGGTGCCATGTCACTCGAGCCCATTGGGCAGCTTTTGGAATGCATCATGCATCTGCAATTGTAACTTTTCATTTTTTAATAAAAGGTTACAGCTTTTTTCTTCGGAAAAAAAAAAGTCATAGTTGTTTGTATATGTTGTAAAAACTCATTGATATAAACCATCGGACCTCGACCAAAGCCCATTGAATATGAAAATCATTACCCTAGATTAAGGAACAGAAAAAATATGACTTACCTTTGTTAGGTTTACCTCCATGGCGGGCACTTGTTGTTGTTGTTCGACAATGTAAGGTCCATGATTGTATTTCAGCATATCCAGTGGACTAGAAGCCTTGCCTCGTGCCACATCCTTGTAGGAGACTAAAAATCTTGGATTCTTGGACCCCAAAGCACCCCGTCACAACCTTACATTCAAGACAATGGTGGAATTTCTTGAAATTTTATAATCCTGCCACTGAAATAGATCTTGAAGTCACTTCCCTTCATGAAGAAGACGTTGTATATCTGTTGGAAAACCTAATTGATTCTCTATATTCTTATGAGATTCACCACATGATCCAAACCCGAGACCCAAAAAATGAAGGATTTCCCATTTAGGGTTTTAATAACAAATTCAAAGTCCTCCCCTTGTTCCAAATATTTCAACCGTCAATATAACCCAAATCGATAAGGAGAGGAGTTTTTTCTGGTGGATCTACATTGTTTTGACAGTTGTTGAGGTTGTGTTAGCATGGATCTAATGTTGCGGCCCAAAAGGACTTGATGAATGGGGCTAGACCTGCTTTATCTAATTCGATAGAATACGTGGGTTCTAAAAATACATGTAACAGATCAGGTTGTAACTTGTAATATTTGTGAGGCGAAAGCCTAGATGTCCTGAGTTCTACAAGAATATGAGCCAAATACTTTAGAGTGTCCTAGATATTATTCAAGTCGAAGGCTCAATGCATATGCAAGGCATTACACTGGAGGCTTGTGATGGCTTTGATTCTACTTCTAACTATGTTATAAAAATGAGAGAAATATTTTTAACATAAAGTAGATATTGAAATGTTTTAGTTAATGTTAATATTGAAATATAAAAATATTTTATGTAAAGTTGATATTGAATTTTTTTTTTCGTTTTCTAGATTTGATGAATCCTGAGACGATTGACATGCCTAACACGTTGCTTGAGTAACCACAACCCAGGGGCATCTAAACCATCGAAATTTCTTGGGGATCACACTCATCTTGGGCCACACCAGCTTTTAGGATGATTAGATTTTTTCCCATGGGGTTTCGAGCTGGTGACCTTTACACCACCATTAGGGGAGTTTTGAGGTAAAAAAATGAGCCTCCTAAGAAAATTATAAAATAATAGTGGAAATAATAAAATAAGATTAGATTACATCATCAAATTTTAGAGGAAACAAAAAAAAAAAACTATTTTTTTTCAACTCGTATTTCCAGCTTATCTCCCTATGGGTTTACTCAAATTTCTAGTGGAAACACTCATTGGATGCATAACTTGATTCCTCATCCAAGGATTACCCATGTTTCATACTTTCGATGGACTCTGCCACATGAAAAATGGGAAATACATGAAAAACGTGATTGTAATCATGTTTTTTCATGTATTTCTCATTTTTTGTGTAGCAGGGTCCATTAAAAGTATGCAATATGGGTATTCCTTGGATGAGGAACAAAATTTTGCATCCAACATGTACTCCCGCTCAAAATTTGAATAAAACCTTAGGGAGATAAGTTGAAAATGTAGTTTTATTATTTTTTTATTTTTTAATCTTTTTACCTTTTTACTCCAAAAATGGTGAATCATCCCCTGTGGTTGACATCATCGTCTTGAATCCTATTGGTTCTTATAAAATTTATTTTGGTTGTACATTTTTCTTAGGATGCCCATTTTAGATCTCAAAATTCCCCTAATGGGAGTGCCTTAACAAAATACGTTGTCACAATCTATTCTACACCCCATGGGCAATATTGAAATATTTTGTTTAAAATTAATAAATGAAATATTTTAATTATTATTGATTTTAATTGTTTTTAACATTCTTTAAATAAATTATTTTTACTTCTATTTACTTTATAAAAATGAATAACATAAAGTAGATATTGAAATATTTTACTTAATGTCAATATTGAAATATTTTATTTGTCATTAATATTGATATATCATGCTTTTTTGTTATGGATAATGATGGTGTTGGTTATTCATGTCTACTATGATTTTTTGTTATGAATAATGATGGCATTGGTTATTATCCCTGCCGCCATTGCATTGAGTTTAATTGTAAAATTTCTATAGTTGAACATTACAAATTGGAATTTATTATATTCAAAGAATAATTTAATTTATTTTTCTTTAATTTGATTGATTGTAAAATTGAACATGTTATTATTGATCATCTCATTTAATGAAATTTTACAATAATAATAATATACTTATAATCAATTCATAAAATCTTATTCTATTACATTTTCCATTTTCTATTAACTATTGGTTCTTAACAAAAAAAAAAAAAAAATCTTGATTCACCACCAACCTCACAACTTGCCGTATTTAATGCCTTTGTACTGCTTTTAAGACACATTTGGGAAGATTTGTAAACCTACTCCATTGCTATATGATGTACACCGATACTAATAAAATAATTGTTATCTTAATAATGTTTTCAGAACATATAAATTAATATTATATTTGCCTCAATTTTGTGTATACTTATTATTCAAATTATTGAAAATTGGCTTGAGAGGATCTAAAGAACCAATTATTCCCTATGCCCTTATATTTATATTTATAATATATATATATATATATATATATATATATATATATATTTATATATATAATGCCCTTATATTTAAAAATAAATAAAAATAAAGACGTTACATGCAATAATTTCAATGGGCCCACACATAAAATCGAAAGCAACTCGCAACCCTGTGCTGTAGTTTTAAATCCTACGTCCATCTGTAAGGTAAATGTTGGAGGTCGTTGCTCCACAACTAGGGGAACGAAGGAAGGAAAAAACGAGTTTCAGTTTTCTTTATTTTCTTATTAAAGCAATACTGGTAAAACTCAATATTAAGCTTAAATTTGTTAATTTATCTGTAGGCTAGAGTGGTTCAACATTACAAGATATATACATTTCTTAACCGCAAAGAATAATTATAATGATGCATCTTAATTTATGATTATAATGATGTATCTTGTTTTTTGTTTTCCACCAATTTATTAAATATAAGACATTTATCCATAGTCCATTTTAGTTTTAATCCATTTCCTTTTAAAAATTAATATTATTGTTTATGTTTTTTACTGGTTAATATTGATTTTGAAACTTCGCCAACATATAGATGAAGGTGAAAGAATAATTCTGGCTATGACTGATTTTTTAATAAATATTATCATGTTACAGTTAGTGTTTAATATAAATTACTCTAATTTATTGTTTTATTTTATTTTATTGTCTATTTGTATTTTTAAATAAAATAAAGGATATATAATTAATCTATAAAGTCTATATAATTTGTAAAGGATTTTTAAATAATTTTGGTTTTTTTTATAGAGTGATAGATAATTAAGTTTTAATTATTATATAAATTTTTTGACAAAAATTTCACTCTATTTTTTTTTAAACACGAGAGTTTCAATATTAGTAAGTTTGCCCACCCTCCTTTTAAAACACTAGAGTTTCAATATTAGTAAGTTTGCCTACCTTCCCTTTAAGCTTTCTCATTGCATTTGTTCAAAAAACAATGTTTTGGTTTCCAACGTTAAGAGATCTAATTATGGTAATTACATTGAGAGTTAATTTTACAGTTAAATTTTGGAAGAGGTATTATGAATGAGTATATGTTTATAATTTATATTGCGTAAAAGTACATTTTATATTTTAATGTATTATGAATAAGTGAATATTACATTTATTTATGGAAGAGGTATTATGAATGAGTATATGTCTATAATTTGTATTGTGTAAAAGAACATTTTATATTTTAATGTATTATGAATAAGTGAATATTACATTTATTTACGTCAAAATTTCATATATAAAAAATTAATATATTTTAATTATAATTAATTTAGATTTATTTTTTCTAAAATTATAAGGATTAAATATCTGAGTATGCAATTTTTTTATAACTTTTTAAATTAAAAAATGTTTGGAACTTAAGAACTTTTTAAATTATAAAAATGTTTGGAACTTAAGAAGTTTGATCTTTTTTAATGTTTGATTGATTCAAAGTTAAGACATATTTAGATTGAATAAAACCAGCCTATATCCATTTTAATATTGGATTTATCAAGCAGATACAGGAATCAGATTTCTTTTCACTTTAAAAGAAGTTTGCATCTCAAGAGATAGATTTGATTCTTCTTGACCTTTAGTAGATTCAGAATTAACATGGATCTAGATTGGTTTAATTATTATATGCCACATTAAACGGGAATACCATGGGAAAAAATTATGAATTAAAAATAACATGGAAAAAAAACCATGAATTTATGTTTTTTATTTTTATTTTTTTATTTTAATATTATTTTATTTTGATTAAGTCAAAATGTTAAATATTAAAACAGTTAGGAAAGTGCCTCAGACCCAACTAAAAGCCTTCTCCATCAAATTATCTTTTCCATCAAATTGTTTTGAAAATTGATAACAAAATTTCAAGACAATCACTAATTTAGAAAAATACATCATTCCATTATAGACAATGTTCTAACACCCTTTAGCACCCTCAAAAATTTATTGGGCACTTCGATTATGAAAATTTCACCTATTAAACTTGTGATTTCAATAAATCTCTTATACCTTTCCAAAAGGTGCAATACCACGAGTATATACCATAGATCATCATAGTAACATAGATCTATGGATGCCTACTTATACCACTTGCTCTACATGTGAGAATATTACTAGGCTACCCAAAACATCAACAGTCTCTTAGGGAGAAATTTATTCTCACAACACCACGTGCAACTGGCTCTGCATTCCTAAAACACATTTTCACCTAAATTAAATCTTATTTTTTTACATTATTCAACTATATTCAACTATATTTAAACTAAGGAACAAGACCTACCCTACTTGTTCACTAAGGAACAAGACCTACCCTACTTGTTCATACTTGTTCATGATAGTGTTGATTATTCATAATCGGGTTGACGTAAAGATCAAAAGTGGAAATTCTGATAACAAGTTCATTAAGGTTCCGAAATGGAGAGAAGATTTCTTTTCTCGGCACGCATTTACAAGGGTGTGTAAACGTTATCATTTTCATTGTCCAATGATGTAATGGACCACATGTTCATCCATTTGCCATGTGGCAATCCTACGTGCAGAGGCGAGACCATGATAGTAGACGCCCGGGCAGATGCATTGCCAGAAACTCTTTCACCACGGCTTGTACATACGGGATCTTCTCGATGTTGATTTCTGCGTGAACTTTGCCGTTGTCTATTCTGTATGCAATCGGTTGTATCATTTCCTGCATCGATATCCAAAACAAAATAAGGGATGAAATGATATAATTGTAACACAAATTACTGTAATTTGAAAAGATGAAATGTTGCCGAGATACGAGAACATATAGAAAATGAAGGATGGAATGAGTGAGAGGAAGGCGAGATTAAATGGAAGGGGCATGAACATCCTTGTATAGCCGGAGGATTTAAGGAGGGGAAATTTCCTGCATCGAACATCATTTCCTGCATCGATATCCAAAACAAATGTTATAATTGTAAGACAAATTAGTATAATTTGAAAAGATGAAATGTTGCCGAGATACGAGAACATATAGAAAATGAAGGATGGAATGAGTGACAGGAAGGCGAGATTAAATGGAAAGAGCATGGACATCCTTGTATGGCCGGAGGACTGAAGGAGGGGAGGGGAAATGTAGGGAAATTTGGAGCACTATTAAAGTCACCGAGCGTGTAGGGCCGACCATTCACGCTCTTGCGTCACGAGAAATCGAGAAGAAAACAAGGTGGGGCGATGTAGGATACGGTGTGGTAATTTGTACAGCGGCGCAGTGATATCTGGCTCGCTATCTCTTTCTGCATGAAAATCGACATGGACTACCAGTGCTCATGACGGCTATAATCCATCTCACCTTAGATGGCGAGTAGCCACACATGGTTCCACGAAATTCATGCTTTCGCATGTTTGGCCGCTCATTCCGTTACGATACCAATAGATCTGAATGCAATTGATTTCTGAAACATCCTGCAAACGATAAAGATTTCTCAACATATTCCTTCCTTGCTCAAATGTTGAGAATCACAGAACAATGATGTGAATTATTTACTAATCAAATATTAATGTGTTCTCTTATAAACAAGTTTTAAATACTTAGGGTATTAATGTGTTCTCTTATAAACAAGTTTTAAATACTTAGCGGTGTTGGAAAATCATGCTTGTGTAGTTTTCAATCGAGTAGTTAGAAGGTAGTTTTTCATTTAATAATATTTAAACAAATTAATATTTTTTGAAGTTCCAACAAATAAAAAATTTAAATACTTTTTAATCACAAACTAATTTAAATTAACTTATCTATCATTCAAAAAGTCTTACTTTCTAAATTACAAATAAATACATTAAAATTATTTTTTAATTTTATTTAATTTTTTTCTATTCAATTTAATAATAACTTTATTTAAATTTCTTAATATTGGTTATTCGAAAACTATATTTAATATGGTAAGTGAAAATCAAGGTTGAAATTTTCAAAATAAAATGTAGTTTTCCATTTAATAATATTTAAACAAATTAATACTTTTTAAAGTTCCAATAAATAAAAAATCTAAATACTTCTTAATCACAAATTACTTTAAATTAACTTATCTATCATTTTAAAAAAGCTTATTTTCTAAATTACAAATAAATACATTAAAATTATTTTTTAATTTTATTTCATTTTTTTCTATTCAATTTAATAATAACTTTATTTAAATTTCTTAATATTGGTTATTCGAAAACTATATTTAAATATGGTAAATGAAAATCAAGGTTGAAATTTTCAAAATAAAATGTGGTTTTCCATTTAATAATATTTAAACAAATTAATAC
Organism: Pinus tabuliformis; assembly: GCA_031772625.1. Classification (NCBI taxonomy): domain Eukaryota; kingdom Viridiplantae; phylum Streptophyta; class Pinopsida; order Pinales; family Pinaceae; genus Pinus; species Pinus tabuliformis. Next base: position 780,666,565 of record CM062808.1, on the reverse strand, counting down.
TTTTTTAAGTTCCAATAAATAAAAAATCTAAATACTTCTTAATCACAAATTACTTTAAATTAACTTATCTATCATTTTAAAAAATCTTATTTTCTAAATTACCTATAAATATATTAAAATTATTTTTTAATTTTGTTTAATTTTTTTCTATTCAATTTAATAACAAATTTATTTAAATTTCTTAATATTGGTTATTCAAAAACTATATTTAAATATGGTAAATGAAAATCAAAGTTGAAATTTTCAAAATAAACTCACTTTTTAAATTTGAAGTTTTTCACACCTCCTAGACTAGTGTTTACAATTTCAAAAAAAAATATCTTTAATAGTTTTGTCAAAAAAAATCTTTAATGGTTTTGCAAAAAAAATAATGGTACTATTCCACCCGGAGATCTAGGAACGGTCTCATCAATTTCAACAGGAAAAGGTTTCATTAAAGAATGAATGTCGAAGTGGGAGAAGGAAACGACCTGCGCCTGCTCCATTCCTTGCCGTTTGGCGAGTGATCTGCCCGGGCAAGTCTTTCGGACTCCGAACTGTTCATCTGGGCCATGAGTGATGGACCACATGCTCACCATGGCCGCGTGCTCGCCGTAGCCCAATATCCCGTTTGCGATATGCACATCCTCAGTGCAGAGGTGAGGTGAGCGATTACACGGTAAGAAAGTCAGATGTGGTTTTTTTATATTATTATTACCATCTAAATTTTCTAAGTTACTTAGTATTACGATGTTTTTTAAACATTATTTGGCCGATTATATTTTGATAAATAATTTTAATTTTATCTTCAAATTTTTAAATACAATTTTATAATTTTTAAGGAAAAAAATCTATACTTTAAATATAAGAAATAAACAAGATAGAATGCATAACCATTCATCTTCATTTATAATAAAATTCTTTAAATGTGATAAAAAGGCTATTTCCTTTTAATTAGAATTTATGTTTCAATAATTTTTCTTCTTGGTTAGAGTTTTGAGTTTGCTCAACTAAAATCTAGTTGCACACTTGCTTTTTGATGGCTTTAACTCGGGGCTTGACCTCTGTCTTTACCGCCAAACCTTGACATTGTTGCATTCAACGATTTAGTTGTTGATGATCCAAGGCTCCACTGCTTTAAGCCTACTTGATTCTTAAAAACATTGGATGATGTTCCAAAAATTGCCATCCATAACAATGAATCATGGGTGATGGCAGTTAAGTTGTGTGAGGTCAATATTTGGAAATTCATGAGACTATGGTCGTTGCCCCACTCATTGAATTTGTGGGTAGATAACACTTAGAGACCCCACATCAATATGTGGGTTGGACCTGGTCATATAGTTGCCCACTTGGATAGGTTTCTATTAGAAAGATCATTTTTAAATCAAAAATCTTAATGATTATTCACAAATTCCATGTTGGAGTGGCTCATATCACTATCCAATCACTTTTGAAATTGATGTTGAAGTGGATCATAACCTTTTTCTTTTTCACTCATATCACTATCCAATCACTTTCGAAATTGATGTTGAAGTGGATCATAACCTTTTTCTTTTTCACTTAAATATGTTGCGGTTCTTTAGGCCTAGACTTAGAGAAGTTGTATTGCAATTTTGGGGAAGTGGATTTCTAGCACTCTAATATTTATTTGGGAGTAGAAATAACATATTTAAAATTGGCACTTAAAATATGGGTAAGGAAAAATTATTCAAACAAAAAAAACTTAGTTTATTTATAAAAATTAGAAAGAAGCTTTACGACAACAAATGGAGTAAAATTTCATCTTAATGGATATGTATGTGGAGGAAAATAGTTCTTTTGAATAATATCATAAGACACTTCGAGAAGAGGTGGAAGAACATAGATTAAAATCATGCAACCTTAGTTATAACTCGGGGATAAAAACACTAAATTTTTTCATAATTAGGGAAAAAAGGAGGACCTAGAAGAATAAGATCAAATCAATTTCTCTAGATGAGGAAAATATTATAGATTTCTCTTAAATTAAATAAAAGATAGTTCGACATTTCCACACTCTTTAGGAAGAACCAGGCTCTTAGGATGAAATTGATGAGCATGATATGTTGGTTCGTATTCCCGACTTGGTCTCCTAAGAGGATAATGATGCCTCATCGCTCCTTATTTTGGACGGGGGGATTGTGAAGTATTAAGCTCTTTCATCCCAAACAAAGCCTTGGGCCCAAATTGATTCTTAGCTCATTTTATCAATAATCTTGGGATATCATCAAATATGATTTGTGTAGAATGATATATTATTTTATTAGGAAAACATATGTTGGAGGAGTAGTCAACTCATCCTTTCTAGCACTGCTTTCGAAGGAATTCAATCCATATTCTCTCTCATTTTTGACCAACCTCCCTATGTAATATTTCTTATAAGTTGATCACCAAAATTATAACACTTCAGATCAAGCCCCCGCTTCTAAAAGGTATATCTGAAAATTCATAGGATTTCTTAGAGACAGGCAAATCAGGGATAACATCATTCTTGTCCAAGATTCAATCCACTTAAGAAAAGCTCAAGGAGAGAAATGAATGATTATCAAATTAGATATGGCCATTTCCTTTGAGCAGGTTCACCTTAAGTTCCTCTTTTGCATTAATGAAATAATTTGGGTTTGAAGAAAAGGTAATTCAGTGGGTTTATACTTCCATATTGATGGGCCTCCAAATTAGACACAAATTAAGGCCCATATAACCTTTCTTAAGCACATAAAGGCTATATTAAATCTCTCCTTCTACACTTAATAATGTTTTTTTAATCTCTAATATGTTCTTAGAAAGTTTTAGAGATAATTGCATATCATGTGCCTAATATTATTATTTTTTTTGTAGAATATTGAGAGTATTGAGTAAATTATGAATGAGATAATATAGGGACTTTCTTCCTATTAAAGGATGGACCAAGATTGGATAATAAATGAACAAAATATCATGAAATGATTGAAAAATTCTTGAGCTCCACTGATTGAGAAAATCTAATAATGTGTTTAGTGTCATTTAATGAAGATTCCTAGTGTTGGGAGCTAGATGCACTTTTTGAGGGGTTTTGGAGGGGAAAGTTGCTTCCTTTCAAGGAGACTGCTTCCTCATCACTTTGTATAAGTACCAATTCAAACTTTTCTCTAGGGTAATATATTTCTTAGTATTCTTGTCGAGAAATCTCGTTATTTAGTAGCTCCACTTTCATTTATAGCAAGGATGTACTTGGATTGATTCAAATAATGATGTTTGGTGCGATTTTTAGCTTCTAAAGTTTGGTTTCCTTCATAGGACTCTGAGTCACAAGCATGATACATTTTTAGAAAATCTTTGAAAATTAATATTCATCATTGAGCTACTTGGATTGATTTACTAGTTCACAAATCTAAAATTTCCGGAAGTCCCTTGTAGCAAAATAGTAGTAATTTTCTGCTAATTTTTAGAATGTGTTAATGAGCTTCATTTGAATTTATTCCACTTGTATTGGGTCATAAAAACATTCAATTTAATAAAAGAATTTACCCCATATAATTTTAATTTGCTTAGGTTAGGCATTTGGTAGGTTAACTAGCTCACTAGTTCTTGAATTTCTGGTTTTTAGAGTAGTAATTTTTTGCTATTTTTTAGCACGTGTTGACAAGGGTATTTTGGAGTGATTGCACTTGGAATGAAGTCTTAGGACATTCTACTTAATAATGAAAATTTTCCCATTTCGTTTTCATTTGATTTACTTGGGCATTCAACAAGCTATATCACTCCACTAGCAAAACATGGCCTCGTGTAGCACCCCTGTAGCATGTGTAAAATTGACTAGATATTCACCAAAAGTTTGTTTTTTGTCCCTTAGGATTGAATAATTACCCCTAGGCTCTAAATCCATGATTGAGGAAGACCAAAGACCACTTAGGATTTTCCTTTTTACCCCTACAACACATCTCAACAATTTGGGTTAATGGACAAATTTATGAATTGGATAGCACAATAATGATTCCCTTGATTGCCACATGAAGTATCTATGGAAATTTTTCAATGGATATAACCTCTTTGAAATGCAGTGATTGATTACATGTGTTTTCCTTCATGCATGTTAGATTAGTTTACTTTCTTTAATCTTAAGCTAGGGTTTCTATTTCAAACACTATTATTTCCATTCCATAAACTTGGTCTTCTTTTAAATGCAACTTTTACATTTTCCAATTAGGCTAGTGTTTGATTTCATGATATTCACTTTATTTCATCAAATCAACAAAATAAGGACACATCTCATGTTGCACATATAGTGCCATCACCTCTTAAGTTTGTATGGACCCCAAGTTGATAATTTAAGTTGGTAGCCTTGGAAGTTGCATCATTCTTGTTGCAATATTGAGGCTCATCACATATATCAGTTCATCAATGGAAGGTCAAGTAGTTTTTTCAAATCATCAAGAGGCCTACAACATGGTTTTCCTCTTTTTCCAATTCTATTTATCATAATGGTAGAGTATTTGAGTAGACAATTGGATTACAAAAGGAGAAGATAATTGTTCCTAATTGTTCACTTTGGGAGAGGTATCAAAAACATCAATTATGCCTAGTTTGGAGATGATACATTATTGTCGGGAAGTTCCTTTGTAATCATTGCGATGAAATTTCAAATAGTTTTGATAGTTTTTTTAGGCCTCTTGTGCATTGGTTAATAAAGGAAAAATTCAAATATGTACATAGAATTTCAATAAATATTTAATGGGCTAGTTGAAGCATATCTTGGATTCCTAGTAGCATATAGATGGAAGGAATTTAAATATAGACATTCCCATAAGTTTTAAATCACGTTCTTATCAGTCTTGGGCCCCAATTATCTCCAAATTCAAATCAAAGCTTAAACAATAGGGAGCCAAATAGATCAACCCTACTAGGTGTGTGGTTCTCATTCAAGTTATCTTATTAGTTATTCATCTATTTCAATTCTCAACTCTTTTAGTTGGATTGGGGATTGATACGAAAACATTACAAGAGATGTGCATCTATGTGGAAAGGGGGGAAATCTAATGCCAAAAAATTATATCTAGTAAAATAGGGAGGCTTAGAAATTTGAAATCCTTCCTTCATAAATATAGTGATTAGAGGAAAATTGTTTTGGATGCTAATATCGTAGAAAGAATACCGGCGGGAAAATGTAATTATATATCTATATATATATATATATATATATATATATATATATATATATATATATATATATATATATATCTATATTTCTCTGGGGACTAGTTAAGATGTTTAAAGTCTCCCACATGCGATTAGAGAGGATCCTCAATTTGGAAAGTCATGCAATTAGCTTCCTATCTCAAAAAATAACACCTTGCTTGGATTATAGGAAATGGTATATTGATCAATATATGGTGCAGTTGGATCCTTCGCCACCCTCCATTGGTTTAAAATCAAGAGCTTTGTGCCACTTTGAGATTGTCTTTCGTCTCAAGAAAAGCAGTGCATTGTGGATATCTCCTGATATACTAGTGATGGCACATGGTTATGCTAGGATATGCAAACAACACCACCACCTTTGAATATTGTAACTCATTTGTTGGAATTTTTTTTCATTGGCTATGCTCTTGGGCATAAGGAGGAGGAATATGTGACGACTTGGAAATCATCATAGTACAGTCAAATAAGGACATTTGCATCTACTTTTTCCTCAAGGAATTGCCTCAAAATATTATATAAGGTAAAATGTTTGGCTTTTGAACAATCCCCCCATATATAAATGTATGTATGTATGTATATGTATGTATGTATGTATATGTATGTATGTATGTATATATATATATTGTTGGTTTTTAATCAATCAAAAAATACTAACAAAAGAGAATTTGAAAAGGCAGGGCATAAGTAAACCATCTAGATATCCTCTTTTCTCTTATCAATAGGAGTCTATTCTAATTTGTTCCTTGAATGTCATTTCATTCATTAATTTTGGAAATTTGTCTTAAATTATTTTGTAGTAAGATTAATCTAGTCCTCTTCTATAGGTGAGTATTTTGTCTCATGGGATCAACATTATTGAATCTCATTTCTTGGAAAATCTATTTGCAAGCACATCTATGTTTATTTATCCAAATATATCGATTGGAATGATCTAGATTTAAACAGGAACGCAATAAAATACAAAGATAATCATAAAGACAGATATGCAGTGGAAATAATACTTAATTTCATTACTGTAAAATACTGAAATATGCTTACAAACAGAAATGGAAATAAACCAGCTAGGGCGATGGTAGCTTATCTCTGAGAAGAGATGTGGTGGCTACATGCCTTTGAACTGTCTTAGAATGAGGCTCGAAGGCCTACTTATTGTTGATAAACAATGGAAAACCCTTCACATTCCAAAACCTAACTCTAGAAGATGAAACGCCAAATTGTGGGCCCCGTTTCTAGGTAAGTTGGTACATCAACTTCCCGGGGTCGCGAAGGTCATATTATCTCCGTTTGAAGCACATGATAGCTCGTTTGGAAGATCTCTCCGAGGAAAGAGACAGTTGTGGGGGTCCAAATGGGATAGGTGGGTGGCCACCAACATCCACCTAGATCATGGAAAGTTTGGTTAACTCACAAAAGAAGTATCTCCCAAGATCAAAAATCCTTTCCCCAAAGTCTAGCTTTTAGTGCCATCTCTCTAATCTTGTAATTCTACTCTCGTAAAACTTAGCGCACACATTATTCTCAATTATTGAATGATTTGTAATTGGTGTGGATAGAGAAAAATGCTCTTCATTCTTCCGCTCTTAAAATTTACCTTTATCTCTGCCATGAGGAGGATTGGAATCCTCAATTGCCTAAAGAGGAAATTTTCACATGGCATAAAGCCCAATTGACTCACACTCTTTCTTTTTATGGTGCATTAAAGAATAATGTAGGGGTAGTAGGAACATGGGGTGATGTTCTTCCCTAGAGGAAATAAATAATTTGCTTTTTGCTTTGGATATGGGCTCATGATAAAATAATATAGTGGAAGTATATGATAGGTAAACATGACTTAAGGAAAGAGTCAAAGTTGATTAGTTCAAGTAGTGGTTTTGGGCCCATGGTTTTTTGGTATGGTTTTTTTCCTGTGGAATTCATGTAATGGAACCTTTAAAAGGCTGGGAGGAACTCTATTCTAATGTGCCAGGGAGGTGAGTGGTGAAGCCTCACTTGGCTAGCATTGTTGGGTTTTGGCCAAGGGACTAGTTGAATTCCATTATCTCGACTTTTCCCTAAATTTGGGGGTTTCACATGATAAACATGGTGTTTATATGTATGGTTTGTGTTTTTTTGTACTGAAAATTCTCTTGGTAAATACATGTCTCTCTGGTAATTTTTTTAACAATTAGGTATTAGATTCAAGTGTTGGCTTTAGAGGGATGCCCTTGTTAGCAAGGGTTTGCTTACCTTGGTGGATGAAGAGATTGACACAGAGTCATTCACAAATCTAAGTACAAATTAGGAAAGTAGCATGGACCACCTAGAAGTGAGTCATGATTAAAAGAGTTTGTGGCCAAAATTAAGGAGAACATTGTTGTGATGAGGAGAGAGAAGTATCCCTAGTGGTCTACATGGGATTATTATTGTGATTCATAAAAATGGGTAGGTAAGTAGATAGTAGCATCAAAGAAAAGGAGGAGGAGGAGAATCATGTGGAGCATGAAGCTAGAAGGCAAGGCTCATCATGTTATGTGAGGGCATTTGAGGCCAGGGTAATAGTTATGGTAATGGATACGAAGTAGCTTGTGAGGGTGCTTGTTATTATGTGCATTAGCATTACAACTATAAGGATTTTTGACCCTAAACTCAAGGAGCGTGATGGATTTAGAGGTGCCAATGATATATCTGAGACATATAGATGTCATATATGCCACATGCTCAAAATGTTGTGTGGAGATCAATTTTGTGTATCTCTTAATACATAAAGCTAGTAAAGGATTAGGTCATAGCCTCATCATCAATAAAGGGGATGTTGTTCATGATCTTGGATAGGATCCAAAAGAATGACAATAGGATTATGTTAATTGATACCAAATCACTCTAGCCAACAATGTGACTTGGTCACCCATTGGAACGATCTATGTTTAATTGAGTTAGATGCTTGCAAGGCTTGTTAGGCTGGAGAGGTTATTAATTTTATTGGAATTTGAAACTTTTGTGGGAAGCAAAAGACTGTAGAGGCCCTGCTAGGATTGATGGTTCAAATTGTGACAACCAACAAAACACACCACCACCACTAGGTAGCATAGATGAGCACCCATTTCCACACGACCATAGAGAGAGGAAACATGGATGTGGAAGATGAATAGAATCTCAATGTGGGCTTCTGTGAGGGATTCACAAAAGAAAATGATGACACCTTGAATGATAAATAGGGTGATGGAATTTAAAGTTGTCCTTAGCCATGTGAGTCTATAACCTGGGATGATCAAGAGTTTGATGTATTTTCTAGTGGATGGAAACAACCTAGAGCATTGACATGAGTGAGAGCACCATTTTTGCAGTGTGTGTAGGTGATAGGATGGTAGTGTAAATGTCAAAAAAAAATAAAAAGACATAAATAATATTATAATGGAGTCAAAATTATTGTATGCAAATGGGCATAAGACTATAATACATGGTAAGGCATGAAGACCCTGGGAAATTGCTGGTAAAGTCTCCTGTTATACCTAGGTGATAGGGGCCATGTAAGGTTACAAAATACCCTAGGTATAAATTTTGGGGAGGGAGTAAGGGCTACAATGAGCAAGGTTGACTCACTTGGGTGGTTTCGCTGGATTTGGTAAAGGGAAACCCCAAGTTAAAGTTTAAGGGGAGATTTTTTGGTAAACTGGACTCGTGGAAAGAGTCAAAGTTAATTGAGTGAAGAGTAGTGGACTTGGGCCCATGGTTTTTTGGTTGCCCGTGGTTTTTTAGTTTCCCATGGTTTTGTGCCCATGGAATTCATGTAATGGAGCCTTTAAAAGGCTTGGAGGAGCTCTATTGCAATGTGTTATGGAGGTGGTGAAGGTTCACTTGGCTAGCTTGGCCAGGCTTTGGTCAAGGGACTAATGGAATTATATTAGCCGAGTTTTTCCTCGAAGGTAGGGTTTTCCTAGGATAAACTTGGTATTGATATTTATGGTTTGTATTTGTTGCTGGTAATAATTGTCTTAGTAAATACATGTCTCTCCCATAAAAAATTTAACGTATATGTATTACTTGAAGGTATGTTGATAGCAAAGGATAAACATATTTCTTCCCTAATTGTCTTTGGAGACCCAAAGCTCATTATCCAATATATCATTTCCATTAACCTTCCCCATGAAAATGTGATGATGAATGTCATAAAGAAGATCAAAGGTGTTATTCCTTGTTTCAAATTTTCCAAATTATTCCATATTATAAGAATTAATAATCAATAGGCGGTGTCCATGGCTAAAAAGGGAGTTAATTTGTAAGTTGGTGAAATGTTTGTGAATGGTCAAAGTTCATTCTTCCCACTACCTTGATCAATAAGATATGAAACATTATAAAATAGGGTCCCTAAAGGTCCTTTTTTTTTAATTTAAGATAAATGTGGTTAGTGTAATGATATGTAAACTTATGTGGATATTCCACTAGATAGTTTGTCACACTAGGTCTAATAAAACTATGCTTAAAATTTGAAACTACACTATGAGAGTTTATTTCTCCTTATATTTATGGACATGTAAATTATATTTTTATTATGTACACATGCAATTTATAATTATGCAAAAAATATAAATCAAATGAATTATAACTCAAAAGCTATAAATTAACACAAGATGTAACTTGAAAAACTCTTTGGGGACAAAACCTAATTGGAAGGTGAGGTCACTCTACTCTCCTTCTCTGAATGGAAAATGGGTGCAAGTACAAAGAAGTGAGACCTATTGTAACAACCCCTGGTTGATTGCCTATGTAAATAAAAAATAAAGCCAAGGCCCTGGGACATGTATTCCATGGTTAATGTTGGGAAAAACATAGTGATGGCTATCACTAGTGATTAATTTATGGCCATGGAAATTGGCAAAGGCATTGGCAAAGTCAAAGAGGCAATAATTGACATTTTATTTATGAAAAGAAAGGAAAATAGGAGAAAATGGAGATGAAGGGTCACAAATTTGCATGAGAGGGAAATTAAAGGAAAATGAAGAAAATAGAGGTCTCAATGATGAAAAGGCTTTTGAGAATCACTTCACAACTTTTTGTCAGCTTTCAACTTGGAGCTCTCTTCTATTCTCCCATTCTCTCTTACTCTTGCACACTTAAATTTTTCTTGGAACATACTTGGACCACTTCTATTTTTCACTTGGATTGGAGAAAGAAGGCAAAGGAATTAAGGAAAGCGCAAGGGAACAAGTGGATCAATGACTATAGATGGATTGCTTTGAAGAATACAGGTTGCATGTGTGTTTTCCTTGCTGATTTATGGATGCATGGTGTATGCATGTGATTATATGGTTATGTGCTATCATTGACATAGAGGATTTCCTGAACTGGTAGTGGTTTTATCCTTGCCTTGCCATTTCCTAGATAGCCATGGTGTTGTGGGTTTTTCGACTTGATTTTTTTCTAGTAGGTGCTCATAATTTTTGATGGTTGTGGGTTGGAACAAACACTCTAGAAGCCCTGGAACAACTTTGGTTGAGTTACTAGTCTTGGAGCCTAGGTTGGGACAAACGCTTTGGAGCCCTTGGCGAGTTGAGTTACTAGTCCTTGGAGCCAGGTTGGACAAATGCTTTGGAACCCTAAAAGGTTATGGGTTGAGTTACTAGTTCCTAAAACCCTAGATAGGTCGAGTAGAGATTGATTTGGTTGGTGTTAGTGATGCTTGGAATATGGCGTGGGGGTGATTGGCTGAAAGAGAGATTTAGTTCAGCCCAATCTATGGTCGGGTGGTACATGGAAGTCCCTGACTTGGTTTGTATTTTCATATGTTAATAATAGCTATTCTTCTATTGTGATTCATATATATTTGTAGTGATTATATTGGCGATGTTATAGTTGAGTTTCCATGGTTTATATGCTGGTTATTTTTTGGTCATATGTTGTTCATATGATGCGTATCTTCTATGGCTCTTGTCATTAATTATTTAGTTATTGATTGATTAATGAATGTATGTACTAATAAGTGTTGTTGAAAATATGTGGAGAGGGAATAGAGCCTTCTTAATGTTTCTCTAGTGAGCTTATTGAATTAATGAACGGATATGTATTTATAACCTGCAAGTACTATGTTCACAAAGTGTTTGTACAAATTAGAAATTGGGACCTTTAACTTCCAGACGTTGTAACTTTGGCATACGATCTTCGTTTGACTATCATAATACCTTGTTTCAAAAATCTCCATGAGGAGACTAAAAGGAAAACTTATCAAGCATTTTTGGCACTTTCCCGTTTCTCCATTTTCCTAGAAAATGTCATTTAGGCTCTCAAAACTTGGACCTTAGAAGTTTAAAACTCGAGAAACTGCCAAAAATAGAAATTTTTGTTAAATTTAAGGAAACAAAAATGACAATAAATAGTGTTGGGTCAAATTAGGCTGATAACAATGTGATCATGTATCACTGGGTGTTTACAGTCAGTTATGGACATGGGCCCCATGTTAGATGTGGAGCCTAATTATCTTCTTGATTACGAGGTCTTGTTTTAGCCACATTTGGATCCCAATCCTCAACACAGGGGTGTCGGGGGAATCCCCCCCCGCCCCACTATTATTGCTTGGGGGTTCTAGGTGGGGTAGCTGCATATTTGGAGCCCCCCCTGGTGGAGGTTTAGGGGAAGTGCCCTTGAAGCTAAAAATAGATGAAAAATTGCCTTGTAAAATATTGTAATTTCGTAGTCAATCTGGGCCGTTCATTAGGCAGATGATTTGACAGTAGAAGTTAAGTTAATTTAGGGTTTGTTTCCCTAGAAGGCAACCCTTTGTTCATATGATGAAATTTTATTGTAGTTGTGTATCATTATTCTGAGCGAGAAAGAGAGAGGAGACTATGTGAGAGCAAAGAGGAAATTACAACGAATTTGTTGTATTTTGCATCTCTTCATTTTGTTGGATAATATAAAAGGAAGGACTAGATGTTTCTTTGTGGATGTAGCCCAAATTAGCTAAACCACATATATTTGTGTCTCTCTTGTTTTATGCATTTCTGTATTTGTGTTTATGCAATATTTGTGTATTTCATTGCTCCATTAATTAATTTCTAACAACTGGTATTTGAGTTGAAGGTTTATTTAGTTGATAAAGTCACAGGAGAGAACGTTACCTAGTCCGAGTGGAAGCAATGGCGAAGATGGTAGATTTAGTGTCAATAAATTTAGAGACCACAACTACCAACTGTGGAAGATGTAGATGGAAGATTATCCATATTAGAAATATCTGTACCTACCATTGAGTGGAAAGTTAAATAGGTTGACGAGTATGATGGATGAAGAATGGGAGATTCTCGATAGAAAGGCACTAGAAACAATGCAACTGTGTCTGGTAGCATCAGTGGAATTCAAAATTTCAAAGGAAATGAAAACAAAAGGTTTAATGATGGCATTGACCAAACTATATGAAAAACCTTCAGCCTCAAATAAGGTATTTCTTATGAAGCGTCTATTTAATATGAAGATGTATGAAGGTGGGTCTATTGCTGATCATTTAAATGAGTTTAATATGTTTATGAGTCGATTAAGTTTTGTAGGGGTAAATTTTTATGATGAAGTTAGGGATCTATTTTTTATGTGCTCATTACTAGAAAGTTGGAATGATTTAGTTATGGCCATTAGTAAATCTATCTCTAGATATAGTACTTTAAAGTTTGATGATGTTGTTGGTGCCATCCTTAGTGAGGAAATGTGATGGAAAATCTCCGATGGGACATCTGGTAATGCTTTAACTGTAGATATTAGGGGAAGAAAATGGAAAGAGGAAGGAGCCCATGAAATCACAGTAAGCCAAGAAAAGGTAGATCCAAATACATATCAAGAATAGTGTGCTAGAAATCTGGGAAGAAACAACACATGAAGAAAGACTATAATTATCGGAAGGGAAAATAAGGAGATGGACAATAAGAGAACAATCATGAAGTGAATGTGACAGGTAATGTGTTGCAATATGATTTTATTGTTTCATTAGAGAATATTATTGATGCATGGCTGATATATTTAGCAGTCTCATTCCATGCCGCACCTGATAGGAAACATTTTCATGATTATGTTCAAGGAGATTTTGGACAAGTTCGTCTGGGTGATGATAAACCCTGTAAAATCATTGGAATGGGTAAGGTTTTTATAAAGCAATAGAATGGAAACCAATGGCTATTGAAGGAGATAAGGCATGTTCCTGATCTGAAGAAAAATCTAATTTCAATAAGGTAGTTAGGAGGTGAAGGTTGTCTAACTACTTTTACAGACAAAACCTGGAAGGTCACTTAAGGAGCCTTGGTAATAGCAAAAGGAGAAAATGTTGGTACATTGTAATTATGCAATGGTATTTCTAATTTTGTTAATGCTTTATCATCCACAGGAGTAGATACAACACTCTAGCATCATAGGCTCAGGCACATGACTGAGAAGGGGATGCAAATTCTTCACTCGAGAAATTTGTTGCTAGGATTGAAGCATGTTGATTTGGATTTTTGTGAAAATTATGTTTATGGAAAATAAAAGAGAGTCAGATTTATCAGAGTTGGGAAGGAAAATAAGAGCAAACAATTAGATTTAGTGCATACAGATGTATGGGGACCTTCTGAGGTATCATCTCTTGGTGGCTCTTTCTATTATGTTACTTTAACTGATGACGCAACTAGGAAAACATAGATTTATTGTATTCAAAATAACTATGATCTATTTGATACTTTCAAGAAATGGAAAGCTTTGGTTGAAAATGAGATAGGAAAGAAGTTGAAGTATATCAAATCAAACAATTGAGGTGAATAATGTAGTAAAAAGTTTTATAACTACTATTCTAGAGCATGGAATTCACAAAGAGAAGACAGTTCCAAGAACACCACAAGAAAATGGTGTGTCAGAAAGGAAGGATAAGACAATCATGGAGCATGCAAGGTGCATGAGATTGCATGCAGGATTACCCTTATAGTTTTGGGAAGATGTTATAGATGTTGTTGTTTATCTAATAAATAGAGGGCCTTCGAGTTCCTTGGATAGTGGTATTCCAGAGGAGGCATGGAATTTTGGTTGTGAAGTCTTTATCCACATCAATAAAGAAAATAGAATAAAGTTAGAGGCAAAATCAAAGAAATGTACCTTTATTGGATATGGTGTAAATGATTTTAGTTATTGCTTATCTGATTATGAAAATGAAAAATCATTAAGAGTAAAGATGTCATATTCAATGAAAATGTCTTATATAAGGATCAAATGCAGGGAAAGAAACATGAAAAAGAAAACAAAGAATATGTAGTGCTTAATGAGATCATAGAAAAAGTAAAGGTGCTTGAAAATCATAATGATTAGTAGCCACAACAACAATAATAACCACAACAGCAACAAGCACCTCAAACACCTGAAAGTGGTGTTAGAAGATCTATCAGGATAAGTAGACCCCCTAAACGATACTCTCCTTCATTATATTATGTATTGTTGACTGATTTTAGTGAACCTGAATGATATGAAGAAGCAATGTAGGTAGAAACCAGGAAGAAGTGGGAGAAAGCCATGGAAGAAGAGATGGACTCCTTGATGCAGAACCAAATTTCGGACTTAGTCAAGTTGCCTGCTGTTAAATCAACATTGTAGAATAAACAGGTTTATAGGTTGAAGGAAGAAGATGGAGGTAAACAAGGCTATAAGGCTAGAGTTGTGGTGAATGGATTTGCACAAAATAAAGGTATAGACTTTGATTAAATTTTTTCTCCTGTTTTTAAAATAACTTTAATCAGAACTATTTTAAGTCTAGTGGCACTAGAAGATTTTCACCTTGAGAAATTAGATGTAAAGGCAATTTTTCTCAATGGGGATTTAGAGGAAGAAATATGTATGGAGCAACCACAAGGATAAGAGGTCAAATAGAAGGAGAAATTAGTGTGCAAGTTGAAGAAGAGCTTGTATGGCTTAAAACAAGCTCCAAGGAAGTGGTATCTAAAATTTGAGAGGTTTATGTCTAAACAAGGTTAGACTAGATGTCATTATGATCATTGTGTTTATTTTAAAAAGAAAAATGATGTCATCTATATTATATTGCTATTGTATCTAGATGAATTGCTTGTTGTTGGGTCTAACATGCAAGAAATAAATGTGCTCAAATGAAAATTAAAAAATTCATTTGCAATTAAGGATTTGGGTGCTGCAAAACAAATCCTTTGTATGAGAATAAGTAGAGAGAAAAAATTGAAAATTAACATTATCTCAAAGTGAGTGCATAGAAAAGGTGTTGAAAATATTTAATATGCAGAATGCAAAACCAGTTAATACACCTTTGGCTATCCATTTCAAACTAAGCAAGGAGATGTGTCCCAAGACCCAGGAAGAGATGAATTACATGTGTAAAGTTCCAATGCATTAGTTGTTGGAAGCTTAATG
Organism: Pinus tabuliformis; assembly: GCA_031772625.1. NCBI lineage: Eukaryota > Viridiplantae > Streptophyta > Pinopsida > Pinales > Pinaceae > Pinus > Pinus tabuliformis. The sequence continues at coordinate 780,651,037 of CM062808.1, read as the reverse complement.
CATGCAATGGACTACACAAGACTTGATATTGCACATGCAGTGGGAGTTGTAAGAAGGTACATGAACAATCCCGAAAAAGAACATTGGATGGAAGTGAAGTGGATTCTCAGGTATTTGAGAGGTACCACAAATCAAACCTTATGCTTTGGAGGTTCAAGCACTGCTCTACAGGGATATGTTGATGCAGATATGGGAGGAGATAGAGATAATAGGAGGCTAACCACAAGGTATGTGTTTACTATACGTGGAACAACCGTCAATTGGGTTTCAAAATTTCAAAACATTATTACACTTTCAACAACAAAAGCAAAGTATATTGTTGCTACAGAGGCTAGCAAAGAAATGATTTCGTTACAAAGGTTTATGGATGAGTTGGGAAAGAAGCAGGAGATGAGAAAGTTATATAGTGACAACCAGAGTGCCATTCATCTTGCAAAGAATTCAACCTTTCATTCTAAGACTAAACATACACAACTTATGTATCATTTCATACAATTAGTTTTGGATGATGGACAATTGAAGCTAAAAAATATACACACTAGCTAGAATCCTATAGATATGTTAACAAAGATTGTAACTAGGGAGAAAATGAGTTTCTACTTAGTTTCAATTGGTATTCAAGAATTATGATGAAGATGAGAAATAACTACGTCTAAGTGGATTCATTTTCCATCAAGTGAAACAATGATGAATTTGATATAAGCAGTCTCCAAGTGGGAGATTGTTGGATGTGGAGCCTAATTATCTTCTTGATTTAGAGGTCTTGTTTTAGCCACGTTTGGATCCCAATCCACAATAGAGGGGTCCAAGGTGGGGGTTTCATGATTGGAGCCCCCCCTGGTCGGGGTTCGGGGGTATCACCCCCGAAGCTAAAAATAAATGAAAAATTGCCTTGTAAAATATTTTAATTTTGTAGCTAATATGGGTTGTTCATTAGGCAGATGATCTGATGATATAAGTTATATGAATTTAAGGTTTGTCCCCCAGAAGGAAACCCTTAGTTTATATGAGGGAATTGTATTGTGATTCTGTATCATTATTCTGAGCGAGGAAAAATGAGGAGACTATGTGAGAGCGAAGAGGAAATTACAACGGATCTGTTGTAGGTTGTATCTCTTCATTTTGATAGATAATATAAAAGGAAGGATTGGTTGTTTCTCCATGGACATAGACCAAATTGGGTGAACCACACATATCTGTGTCTCTTTTTTTTATGCATTTTTATATTTTTGTTTCCACAATATTTTGTGTATTTCATTGCTTCGTTAATTAATTTCTAACACCCCATTTTCCATAAGTGCATCTTGGAAATCGAATCTCACACAATAATTCTCACCTCATGTTTACCTGGTGAGCTTGTGGATTTGGGTAAATGTGGGAATCATGGTTACATGGTGGTATCAGATCTTCCAGGTTCAAACACTTGGACTGGAGGGTGAAATGTGTTTGTCATGCATGCATGTTCATTTTCTATGTGTTTGTCATGCATGCATTATGATGGTCATTGTTGTGGTTTTGTGTCGTCGTGTCGAGGTTGATGATGTTGGTATGTTGAGATGATTGATATGTTGATTTCATTAATTATGCTAAACTGGATTGATTGTACAAATGAGATAGCCTCCCTTTAACTTCACTGAGGTATGTTGATTACATTTATATTTGGTTTATCTGACATGGTATGTTTGCATAGGGGCTTCACTCACTGAACCTCTGACATAGCACATGCATTCGTGGCATACTAAACAATACCTTTAATTTGACTACATATTGGAAAATACCTCTAAAAATCACATTATTTAACCCCCTACCAATATAAATCCAATACACCTTCCCAATTTATAAAACCCATATTTTCACTAAATATTGTATGTATCCATTTTTTTATTCACATTTTTTATACCCTTTTATTTTTATATCCCTGATATAGTGACATGATGCCTCTCTTATGACACCACATGCATTCTACAATGCACCTTTCTTCTTTTGATATACATTGTAAATGCATATTAGTTGCACCTTTCTTCTTTTGATAGACATTGTAAATGCATATTAGTTCTCCCACAATGCAATTACTTAACCCACACTCAAGCACATCTCACTATGATTTGTGGCATTTAATGGTCTAAGGCACAAAAAATTCGTTTTGATACCAATTTGAGAGGAAAAATCCTTATTGGCCATGAAACTTTAACACCTATAGGAAAATTCCTTCACTAATCCACCATATCATAAATCAACTCAGGAATTCTAGGATTGAGCATAGCAAGTTCCACTCATTGGATAAGGTGGCAGTCAAGGCAAAGTCTTTAATGACATTAGATTTCCAAGACATGAATTAACCTATTAACAACTAAAATCTACTACAAATACAATCACCTAGAGCTACAAAGGACCATAAGCAGGACTATAGAGAGCTTACTCTCAATTGCATTCTAAACTTGTCTATTTGCTTCCCCAAGAGCTACAAATGATCATGAGTAGAGCTAAAGAGAGCTTAATCTCAATTACATACTAAGCTTGTTTATTTGCTTCAGATCCAGGGGCATAAGAGCATTAGAAGTAGACTCCCACAATGCAAATTCATTTCCAGCTCTGGGTGATGCCCAATTTTGACCAAAAGAAAAGCCCACAAAAAGCCTCCAAAACCATCACATAATAGTCTCTATTAGATACTCTGATGAGGAGAAAGAGGTCTGGTGTGACTCTTATTCCTTTTTGAGTGAGAAGTTCCATGATATGATGGCCTATTTAGCTATGTAAGTACATACGTAGCCAACCTATAGCAAGACGAAAGAAATACTTACAAGCCCTCAAGCCTGTGTACAAATTTTTCATTTCATCCATGAAGTTCTTAGTGCTAGCACCCATTACATTATCATTGTAATGGGATTCTCTCCCTTGTTGTAATGGGATGCTCTCCCTTAGCTTAAGGATACATACATAATTATGCTTTCAAGCCTTGGATGAGGACATATCCAATCTTCCATGACCAACCTACACTCCAACTCATGGCCCATCAACTACAGTTTTCTAGGCTACATGTGTGTGTATTTTGTTAGAGAAAAAAACCTATATATATATATATATGAGAGGTGAACATACATGTTGTCCCAAAAAGGATTTGACTTGGATTTTCATCCCAATTTGAATACATACATAAATACACACACATATATACTACCAATCTTAATTAGGCACGTTGATTTCATATTTTCAAGCTAACCCAAATATGGCCTATGGATGCCAATTTCAGATTTCCATGGTCTATTTTACCGAAGACTCCAGAGTAGAACAAAAGCCTTCAAGATTATAGTTAGATAGAGTATGAGGATTCCATAAGGTAGAGATCAAATATTTCACTATTCCAGCCAATCCACAATACATTGCCATAGCTCTTTTTCCCAGATCTATGCTTAACTCAAGAATGAAGTCTGAGGAAGATTGATAGAATTCTTGGGTGAGCTTAAGGAGTAATGTAGCACTCCTGCAATGCTCAAGAGTCACGGTTGAACCCTAGACCAAACTTACAGGAACATGAGTGCATTGGTGAACATTTTAGATTTCATTTTCAGATGTTCTATGAAGACTAATTATTTAGCCTTCTTATAAAACTCAGGATTCCACTTATCAATCTTGTCATAAAGGTTGGGTCTCTAAACTCAGAGTGGCATCATCAACAACATCTCCCATCAACCAATACACTCAACCGTGACACTAAAATAAATACTATAGAGTCATACCCAAGAGGTAGCATTCATTCAGTGAAAAAATATCAAGCAATTACAACTAATGTTCCACCTAGTTTCGAAGATAGGGGGATGTGGGAATGGGGAGACACATAGGGGGAACATGTGGGAGCACTCATATTCTTGACATCGACACCAAACCTCCTACACACCCAATTCTAATTGTTAACTCTAATTGGTAAAAACCCCAAAATATCTGCAAAAGACCAGAGCATCATATTGGGAAGCTGAATCTACCTTGGCATTTGCTTATCAACAAGCTGATTCTACTTCCTAGATTTCCTGTGGACATAGAATTACACATCCAAAGCATCACATACACATTTTTCTTCATCAGCCCCTGCTAGAAGAGGGTTTAAAATGCCTGAATAAGCATATGGCTAGAGAAAAATGCTTGACCAGAGAGGCTAAGCTCACAATCAAAACTTCTTTATAAAACTAAAGTTTCCACTATGTGCTGATAAAACATGAGTACTACATAAGGGTTTTGCAAATTTAAAAAAAAAATACATATGTTCTAGGAATGAAAAAGCCTGCTTACTCTAGCTTGATCTCATCACCCCCATTGGGTTTTGAAGCATGGCACCCTAGGTTCCCAATGTCTAATAAAACCCTTCTAGGCCTTGTTTCGGCCCGCGTCACCACTACATCACAAAGCATGCATATAACCTCTATCAAATCGATCTCTGTTTTACACTAGTCATATAGAGCCATTGGTATTCATATAAACACTAATAAAGATGTACTACATATTTTCTGATATTAGGTTTTGGTATGGGGTTTGGATAGCAGAATACTATAAAATACCTTTGCTAGCCATGGGCCTGTTGGGCTTCACCACCCTATTTTCGATTCCAATTTTGGTTTGCTAAAAATACAAACACAAAGAATTCAGTAACTATTGAACAATCAAACCCCTCCAAAACTGATAAGGAAGCCATAACTGAGCACGATCTTGACCTTAAACATAAATTCAAGAATTATAAAATCTTACCAGCCATCTTGGAGATTCTGGGATAATGGAGAGACCAATAAGCAACAGAAAACTGGGAACTAGCTCTACATCACCTCCCATTGACAACCTGCCTCGCTCAACAATGCATATTTTTTTCTTCTAGTTATGTTCCCGGGAGAGATCATAGGTATATTCTGTATGAAAGTTTGTGAAAAGTGGCCACCAAGTGGCCTTATTTTCCTTTTTGGAGGTGATATGTCATGCTATAAGCACTTTGCTATGTATTTTCCTTTTCCAAACCATGAAATAGAAACGTATGCATTCTTTCTTTGGAAAAATAAAATCAATTAAAATTTGCATACCATTCACCCTATCAAATTCTTGTCAATCCAAAAGTTGCAAAAAATCAGATACCATTCACCTTAAAATAGCCCTTGGATCATACGCACACATTGCAAGGCCCATCAAACACATGTATATCAATGTAGGAAAAAATAAGAAAGCAAAGTGCCATCACCCAAACAATCTACCAGAAGCACATATCTCAATAAAGTTGCAAATAATTTAAAAACAAACTACCATCACATGTCCAAAAGCCTTTACAGATAGTAATTAATGTTAATGTCGTTTAGTGAAAGCATTGAAAGGAAATGCCCAAAATATGATTGAGGACTCAATTGACAATAATAACCAAATGCAATTTAACTGTTGTAGACCCCATGCGTATGGCCAAAACATAAATACTTCCAAAAATACTCTGATGGCACATTTGAACTACAGACTCTGATTTATATGTCCAATTTAAAAAATAGGAAAGCCAACTACCACATAAACATTCAAAATAAGATGCACTTCATGTGCTAGACGTTGCTATGGTGTAATTTTGTTGACTTGAGTGAGTAGAAACCATCATGACTAAAGCTCGTGCCATCAAATCCTTGATATCCTTTCTAGCAAGTGAACCATTAATCTAAAAATTAAAGTAAAATGTTAACATTAGTGAGAAGAACCACATACTTATCCACAAAACATATTCATGAAAAAGGAACCACCTCTTCTTATTTTTCATGATTAAATGGACCAACTTCAGAGGGACCAAATTAACATTTGAATGAAACACAACTACAAAAGGATGAATGACTAGTGAAAGAAACTTAAACCAAAAAGTAGGTAGCAAAAAAAGGTTGAGTTACCTAAATATTCACCATTTAAACTATTCACTAGACCTAAAACCAAAAAGTACAAAATTAACATCAGATTCATACAAACAAATCAACAAAAATACAACCAATAATTATTTATAAATGATCCAACATATGGAAATACATAAGGAAAGAGAAAGTAGAATGTTTTGAAAATCTACCTTGTTCAAATTTTTCACAAAATCTGAAAAAACTTTGTAATCACATTCTTCTAATTTGTATGTATCATTCCTAGCATTGTATGATAAGTTTGCGATTGCTATAACAAATTCAAGTTGTACAAAAGAATGATCTGTCAAATCATACTTATACATGCGTTGCCCCTTTATTCTACTATACAAACATAATTGAAGCTCGATGCCTTATAATCTATCCAGAAGGTCAATGTCATTATGGTAAGCAAACACCCTATTACCATCCTTCTTCCTTATTCTTTGAACCCTTCCAATGTACCACGTTCCACAAGAAACACCTTGTCTTGTACTTCGAGGAACACCTTTTCTTGTAGTACATTCAGTGGGGGGAATTGATTTTCTTTCAAACAACACCCCACAATCTGATCCAATTCGAAAGCCAATTGAAACACCCTTTTGTGGAGCCTTCCCATATCGCCTAAAGTAGACCCCATTTCTCACTTTTGTCAACCTATCTTTCGATAATGTTGAATTTCTCCATTCAATTGACTAACCAAACATGCTTTAAACATACCTTACCATCAAGATCCACCACTGGCTTTATCATTTTGTTTCCATTTTCATCAATGGAATCTAAAATTTCATCCAACTTGTGTCTCCACTCACTTTCCATTATTTGCAATTCACTTTCATTGTGTACCAATGATGATGAAGATTGTAATATAGAGTTGGAACAACTCGATGGAGAAGAATCAACTACTTCATCCACAATTTGGAATGTTGGATAATTTTGATCCTCTGTCCATGGTTTAACCCACCAAGAAGATTGAGTGTAATTTTCTATTTGCATTCCAAGAGTTGATAAAATGTCTTGTGCTTCCTTCAATCCAATCTTAAGGGCTTCTACAATTTTAGCGTCTGTGGATATTGAATCATATTGAGACAATATATCAATGTTTTATATTGTTTCTTGGTGCAATCTATTCCAAATGCTTTCTTGCTTCTTATGAGATTTATTAAAATGAAGCCCTTAGGGATTTGATTCTTCTTCAGCAACTCTATTAAGGGTTCCAACAGCATGAAGCAAGTCAGTGAAATCATAAGCCCTCTCCACTCCAACCATCCCACCAACTTTACTAAAGAAGTTCTCACATACATCTGACCCAGTCAAGTGCAAAACACATGGAAAGTTAGACTAATGATCTTGAAATAATCTCATCAACAAAACTGCAAAATGGCAAGAAATTTTCACATCTTGATATGCTTCTCTACTGATGAAATCTATGTTGACATTAGTATGAGATTGTTTCTATACCCAACATAACCATAATGTGAAGAAATTATGAACTCGTGAAGAATTTCGCACCCCTTCCCAAAGGCTCAAACTATGAGACATAAAGATGTCAATGTATTCAGCAACAATCATTAGATAAGTCTCTGTAGCTAGTGTCCTCTCTAACTTTCCACTTGGTGTACTTCTCAACTCTTTCAAACACCTCTAAACATGCCTTGAAGCAATGCATTGTGCGGATCCCCAATTTTGTCGATCCATCCTCTCTATATCTTCGGCCTTAAGCTTGTGATCATCCACTTTAAAAGTGTGATAAACCATTCTGACATGACCAAAACTTATGTAATCATTTCCTAAAACCAATTCTCGTCGACCGCTAAACAAAGGATTCACTAGCTTTTTTCCATTGTGGATGTAATCTTGGTCATGCAATCCTGTTACATTGCAACCATTGTACAACCCGGTTAGCCTCCACCCTTCCCAAGGAATTTGATATCGAAGACCTGATGTTGAAGAATAATCCTTCAACATAATTTGTCTTCTTCTGCTATCCCCATCCGAGGAATGACCAACAATAGGTCCCAAATTATTTTCCACGTGTTTCTTCCACATAGATTCTACCTTTTCCCATTGATGATAAACAAAATTTGTATTGAACCTATTGCATGTTGGATGAACAACCACAACCAAATGAGGAAGTCTTTCATGTAAAGGGTTTGCAATAATAACACGTGCATAATGGCCAATAAAATTGCTCTTAAAAGAGTCTGTTATAATCTCATAACCTACAACTTAGTCACCAACTCTCACCAAGAAATGTGATCGACATTGATGTTCTTCTTTCGTACCACAAAATCCCACCAGTGTATCACTTTTTGCTACCTACCTAGCATATTTTTTCACAACTATTTCATCTTCAGCGAGCAATACAGGAATTGGGCCATCTATACCATGCTTGGCTTTATAAGAAGCATAAAAATTTTTGATTGCCTTAAAAATATGCTCGTGCTCCCCTTGGATATATGCTAATGACTTTCTAACTTGCCTTAGAGTCATAGATATTGAAGGACCATCTAGATTCAAGCTAATAAAGCTATGTAATCTAGGGCCTCCCCATAACTTGATCATCTCATAAAGGGATTTTGTGGATGTACTATACCTTCTCCCTGCTTTTGCATGCATCAAGTTATGAAAAATATCCTTTACAAATTACCAAACTACATCTTTACCTTGTAATTTTCCTTGCTTATGTGCCTCACACACATCCTTGCAAAACCTAAAGACATCCTTCCTTTCTGTCGATTCAAACAACTTTTCCTTTAGGGATCTCATTCTAATAGAGAGTGTATTAACCTTTGTCCTCTCCCACCAAAGAGATCGCATTGTTGATATATGGTTAGCATTTGTAACCCTTGCATCATTCTTCAATTCTTTGTGAGTAAAATAGTCGAGTCTTCTACCTTTTCCTGTATCTCGTTCACTTCTTTTATTGGTGCATATTGATTCACGATATAATCGCATCATGAAGTCATCACATTCTGGAACCAACTTACAAAAGTTACATGTTAATAAATCAAATGGGATCCCTGTTTCACAAGCCCTTTGGCAATGAATATGCCTATATGTACCATCAATATGACATTCAATACCCTCATAACATAACATGATCTTGGTATGCTTCTCTATGGCCCATAATTTTCCACCCCTTTGATCATCCATTAGGACCTTTGTTTCCAATCTCTCCCCATTTCTATCAATATAAGGATACCAATACCCCCAACATTGTAGTAACAAGGGAGATAATTGAGCTGTAATAAGATGACAACAAACAAAGAAATTTGAAGTAAGATAAATAAAATAATATACAAATTCATATTCAAGTTTAGTCTAATTTGTTAATTAACATACCTGAAGTAGAAGGATCTACAATTGTAGAACCCCTATGTAATACTGATGGTGATAATGGGACCAAGAACCTAGTCAAACTTTGTTGGGACTTATCATTGGTAGACTTTTTGGGTCTCCCAACCGTGCCACTCCTCAACCCAATCTCCTCATGTGAACCCTCATTTGTAGTAGTAGCAGTGTGCTTCTTTGAATTCATGTGTTCATTTAGAGAACTGACAATATTACCACTTTTTGGCACTAAACAAAACCATTTATTGCATCGTGTACATTCCACTCTCACTTTTTTCATGTCCTTATAGTTTGCAAGTGTTGCTTCCACCACCTTGAACAAATTAGGCTCTTGTGTCTTGTTGAAATCATCTAGAAGTTTGATTTCTTGATCAATATGAAATTGATCTCCAACCATCACTGTCTGTTGTACTTCATTACATGAAGGAATTTCACTACCACTTGGTATTGATAAGCGTTGTTGATGGGCCCCTGTTTTCATATGATGGTTTTTGAAGTTGTGTGTTGTCCACACTATCAAGGATACATCACCTGTTCCATAATCAATGCCAAAAATTTCACAATGGATCTTTATTTTAGATTCTCCCTTTTCTGAATATACTTTGAGAGTAATTTTCTCATTGAAAAACTCTTCCATTAAACTTTTAACTTTTTTTCCCAAGATGCCAATACACTAGGATCAACAACTATGGCTTGTTCCACTGACAAAGACATATTTTCAACTCTTGTTTGTTTATGCATAGGTCCCTCCACATTCACTTCAATGTTTTCAAAGATTGGTACTGTTTTCTGTAGAAAACTAATAAATTAATAAAACACACACACTCATAAAATAAATATCAAACATATACAAAGCAGACATGGCAGAAAAGGCCTCAGCCTTACAACATTCCTCGCATTCTCATTATTAATAAATCTAATGTACAGAGAATGATAATAGTACAAATAAATACATGAGGAAGCTGGTCTCAAGATAGTATGTCTATCTTGGACACTATGGTTGAGAAAATATCTCAACAACACACTAATCTAGGAGCCTAACTAGTTGGAGAGAATCTCTCAACCAACTAAGCCTAAACTGACTCCTAACCATGAGGAACAAACTCAATCTAGAAAGGTAGGATTAAATCCTAACTTTCATGATTTTAATTAATTTAATTATTTGGACTTAGAATTGTTTTTAATGTGAGAGTGAGGCTAACATTCCCCCCCTCAATGATAAGTCCAAATTAAGAACCAAGAACCATCTTCCAAGTTCTCATGTTGAAATTGTTGATCCTCAAAAAACATTTTCCTGAAAAATTGCCAAAGCTGGATGCTAAAAAAACTCAAATCTGAAGAGAACATGAATCAGCTGCATGTCTGATTCATCTCTGAATGTCGCTTGAAAACTCCATCACGTTCCAAGCTACAAAAGGATCCATATGTCCTTTTCTTTCAATCAACATCCTTTTTCCATTGACAAAACATTGAGAACACCCACTGGCTGATGACGTTGAAAAACAACTCACTGTTGCTTTTGCTGTGTTTGAGAACTGCTCATGGCTGACTTTGCTGTCGATCGCCCACTGGCGAATTTTGTGGATGCTCACTCGTGGATGAAAATGCCCACTAGCTGCTTTGCTCATGTTTTCGAGACTTTCAGTCTGAAAACCACTGTCAATTTCATTGACATTTTCCCCCCTTTGTCAGCTAAAAGGAGAGACAATCTTCTTCAAATTATTGTTGAACTGCCCCCCTTCAAATGTAGGAGTGTTTCACTAGTGTACTCCCCCATTCAACTGCATGAGAGTACCATCTTCATTTTTATTGTTGGCTACAATATGTGTGAGTGAATTCGATTGTAAAACTTATACAATCCTCTGACTGTGGATGACCATTCCCAGGGATCAATCCATGAATAATTAGAGAAAGTTTCTGTCATGATTGATGAGTTCAACAATTAATGCTTCCAACACCAAGGTACATAGAAGGATTGGTGCTAATGATTAAATGACATTTCCATACCATCATACATGATGGAATCCAATGGAAACATTGCAATGTTACCAATCATGAAATCCTACCAACTATAAAGTATGTAACCACTCTCAAACATCCTTAAACAATTAATGGTAATGTTAAAAATTTAAGTAAAATGACAAAAAAGGCAAGGAAAATATCAACTTTTATTTTCAAAATTAATATTACCATTAATTACTAGGGTTAGGTTTAGTAAGGCACCAAGGTTATATATTTTTCTTTCTTTCTAAATAATTCTCTAATAATTTGATGCACTCTAGCCATGTCATAAGATATTGTATGAAACTAGCTATTTCTATACAAAATCAACGACTGATTCCTTAGAAAATTAGCCTTAATAGTTTCGAAACATCAAACAACACCAAAACCGATCAAACCAACTAATTCCACCAATTCCAGCCTAGTTTCAATAACACTACAATAAGTTTGTTTTGCAATATCATCTTCCTATTTATGTTTTGACTCTAGTAAAAACTAATCAGGGTATCTAACATTTTGTTTGTCATCTTCTTCTCAGACATATGAGGGAACATATGGTCCTTTAGGGAATCCAAAATCATCCATACTTGGCCTTAAATTCCTTTTTGTTGTGGGCTATCAATTCCTACAAATCTATGGGCAAAGTCACAATGTCTGGGACAATATCCCAAAGATTATTCTCTTTTAGAAAGAGTGTAACTTTCAACCTTCCATACTAAAAAATTTGAGATACCATCCAATTTTCCCTCAAACCTAATGCTAGCCAACGTCGTTTCTAAGAAATTAGTTTGAAATCCTCTAATCGTTAGTACTTTCCAACAATTGATTTACCATTGTAAATATTTAAAATCTCAATTAGAAAAGTTTGTTCTAATATCATGTGAAAATTTCAAACCCTGGGTGACTAATGTCCCTATGATCTCATGATTAATGCTAAAATTAAATTCCAGACAATAACATGAATCACACAATAGCTAGAAATTAAATGGCAAAAGCATACAAATTAGTCACATACACAGATAATTACTCCTTCAAATCAATTTTTCATTCATTCAAAACGCTTATTAAAAACCTCCACACATCCTCCAATGGAAACAACACTACACAAATTCCAAATAACACCCTAAACTGGGCTTGTAAAACCTGCTCGAAAAAGTACAAAGTACTAAAAACAACTAGAAACTACAGAAAACTACTATACAGCTTATGAAATAACCTATACAGAGATGTCCATACAACTGTACAGAATTATCCCGTACAACTGTATGGCACTATTCAACACCTATACTAATTTTCTGCTACCTGAATTTACCTCTACCTGAATGCCTCACTTGTGTTGAAAAACCTCTACCTTGCCCTGTCTTTATACTTTTAGTAAAGAATCTGTTTTTAAGATTACTCAATTACTAAATATACTCAAGTGAATTACAAAAATATAATTAGTTTTCAAGGATACTTTTCAAAAATATCTCAAAATTTCTTCACATGTTTACACTCCTATCCAAACATTTTCCAAACTATAATTCTCAACGTGTTCCTCCTCTCCACTTCTATGTTCTCTTCTTCTTGAGGAAGTGAAAATGAATGCCCTTCTAAAACACTAGTAAACTTAAAAGCCCTTTTGATTCAAAATACAACCCCAAACCCTATGCAAGGACTATTTACTCCCATATCATAGACTGCCCACCCATAACAATATACCTAACTCCGTTGCAAGAGTAATATAACTTTGACAACAACCACTTCTAAACCAATTACAAGTCCATTTTATACAATGAACTAAAATGTTAAACAATTAATTATAGTTAGAAAACTTCTTACAACATCAACAATAGATCAATCACAGTCCATGCCTACCAAACCACTAGAATGCAATCTTAATAGACTGCCCACCAGCAAAAATATACCTGTCTCCTTGACAAAAAATAGACACTTATAGACTGCCCACCAACAAAAATATACCTGTCCCCTTGACAAAAAATAGACACTTATAGACTGCCCACCAGCAAAAATATACCTATCCCCTTGACAAAAAATAGACACTTATAGACTGCCCACTAGCAAAAATATACCTATCCCCTTGACAAAAAATAGACACTTATAGACAATTAGCAGTTAAATGATTGAGATATGTTTACCCTCTCCTGTTGTGGCAATCTAGTTCCATTAATACATTAATCATAGTGAAATTGTGACATTACCATGAACTGTTTCTTCACAAGACTGAAAGATTGTACTACAATACCAAATTCTTCATGTGCAATAGCAAATGCTTCTCTTTCAGATAGCTCTTCTAGCGTTTGAGAAGAGCTTCTCCTGCCTCAACATTTATATTTATCAGCTATCTTCTGTAAACAACTAACTCGCATCAACAATTTCCTTCAATTTTATACGCAATTGCAGTTTCTATAGGGCAGCCCAAAGATAGGATTTATGTTATCCTCCAACCCTCTAGTAATTTATTGTTCACCCATTTATTTCTAGAATTTTGCGCATGCATTTTATGAAGTTAACCCCTTCTTAGGAACAAAATTGTAATATGGTGGATCAGTAGAGCTTCATTGTCTTAATGGGTGGATGACCCTAATGCTTGGAACATGTTATCTAAGAGTTGGGCCACCAATTTGGGGGGTACATTACAAATGGATCTATCTTATGCTACGATCACTATATGTGATGGAACTGTTGTCACTCTTTATGAGGTGCCTCCTCATAAATACCATGTAGAATATTTTAAAGACCATGTGAATGAGATTTACTATGAATAAGAAATTGGGAACCAAGAGATCTTAGTAAAATCGATTGCACCTCATGAGGAGATCCATGAAAATAAGGAATGTGACAAAGTATGGAAGATGAATTTTGATGGAGCTCAATCCCAGTTGGGTGTTGGAGTGGGGATTGTGTTCACATCTGCTGAAGAGGATGAAAAGTAATTTTCATATTGCCCAAAGTTCGAATGTACAAGTAACATAGTTGAGTATGAAGCATAGTTCATTGGTCTTGAATTGGCCCTACACATGGGAATAATGTCTGCAAGTGATCGATGACTAATATATTATAGTCTTATAGATTAAAAGACAGTTCACCACAAAAAATGAAAGATTCAAAATGTATATAAATGCAATATGGGATAGCATTAAGATTTTATAGGCATTTGAAATTAGGGCAATGCATAGAGAATATAATACCAAGGTTGATTTGTTGGCAGTGTAAGATCCCACTTTAGGACTATATGAGCAATTTATCTCTTGGGATTGCAAGATGTAGATTATCTTCAAGGCCTTGGTTCCTAATAACCAATAACATTGACAAATTTTCCATGATGATTATTAGATTATGATGTTCCTAAAAAATATGTTGGAATTTGAAGGGAGTTACATCAATTGGTAAGGTGAGAATGACATTAGCGATTATGATATAGAAGAACTTCCCAAAAACAAGATTCCTTAGAGTGTTGTTCCTTTAGAAGGCATGTTCACCAGACATGACATGTATAAGAAACCACTAAGTGAGGATTGACTTGATGACATTTCTCAGATAAATATTGGATCTAAAAAGAATGCATAGATTGTTAAATTTAGCAAGGGTACTTCCCTTGAATAAAGGAAGAAAACTAAAAATTTGATTAAGGAATAATGGGATATATTTTCCTAGTCATGATATAAGGGAATACAAAGGAGATATTATTCAACACGATTTTTTTCTTAAAGGAAGCCAAATAGTTTAAACAGAAGCTGAGAAATATCAATCCCAAACTTGCCCCCCTCATTCATGAGGAGCTACAAAAGATGCTTTCTATAAAGATCATTTCACCCTCTTGGCACTCTTCATGGGTGTCAAACTTGGTGGTTGTGAGAAAGAAACATGGAATGCCTGGATTTTAGGAATTTTAACCAGCTTTCACTTAAAGATAATTATCCCCTATTGAATATGGAGCAATTTCTACACAGAGTTCTGGGAGCAAAGATGTTTCCTATGTTGAATGGTTTTGCTAGATACAACCAATTTTTGGTCAAGAAAGAAGATTGGCATAACAAAACCTTCATGACACCATGGGTTATGTTTTAATACCTTAAGATGCCCTTTGGATTACTTAATGTTGGATACATCTCCCATAGGGAAATGGATTTGCATTTAGAGGCCTAATTGGTAAATCAATTGAGAACTATTAAGATAATCTTTGAATGTTTTCGAAGGATTGAAATTCCTATGCAGGTCACCTAAGGCAAGTTTTTGAGAGGTGTCATAGATACCAAATTTCATTAAGTCCTAAGAATCCCCTTTTTGGGTAGATCATGGAAATTTTTTGAGCCATATCATCTCAAAAGAAGGAATTCATGTCAACCCAGTAGAGTGGATGCAATAAAGAAGATCCCTCTCCTAGAAAACAAAAAAGCCATACAATTTTTTTTTAGTAAGATAAACTTCATCTAGAGGTTTATCTCATATTTTGTTGAAATTGTGAAATCTTTATCCAAATTGCTAAAGAATGTTTGCAAATTTGAATGGGATGAGGATAGCATAAATTTTTTTACAAAGATAAAAGAAGCAATCACATCCTCTCCTGTCTTTGTGAGTCCTAATTACTCAAGTGACTTTATTTTATTCTCATTTACTTGTGAGGATACGATTATTAGAGTGTTCCTACAAAAGAATAATAATAATAATAATATGGTGCAACCTATAGCCTTTATGAGCAAGAACCTTAGGGACTATAAACTTAAGTATTCTACCATGGAGAAGCACTCATACACTTTAGTTTAGTCCCTCAAGCATTTTAGGTCACATGTAGGTTATTCTGGGATCATAACCTATGTCCCTCACACTCTCATAAAAGATATCTTGATCACTTGATGGACAAGGACTCCCACTCATCAACTACTAATTTTCTATTAGATTCAATTTGCAATACTTTTACTATTTGAACAGGACAGTTCAAATATATGTTGATTTCAAGTTGGCTACTATTCTAGTATAAATTATCAATTAGAATTGTGAGATAGATTCTTATAGTACCTATTTCAAATCATGTCTATCTAAAAATAAAAAATATTCACAGTAAGTATAAAATGTCAAGAAAAATGAAACAAAACACCTAGTATTAATGATACTCATGATGCATAATTTCGAATGATATGATTTAAAGCACCTAGTATTAAAAAATCCTATCCTTCCTCCAATTAAACTCATAGATGAAATTTCTTCTGGTTACAGATCCAAATCAATCTCCTCTCACCTCTAATCCTTTCCCCAAATTAAGCTGCCAGACCCTCTCAAAACCATGAGATATTAAATGGTGATTATATGGGTCTGCTTTGAAATTGCATGTAGCACCACAGAACTTATCCCTGTGACCAACAGGTTGGCATATCTTTGCAGGAAGACCAACAAATATATTCGAAGAATAATTCACAATTACATACATTTTGGGCAGACAATTCTTCCAATCTACAACAAAAAGTCATGAATTTGCTGAGGCAATCCAACCTCGAGCAAGTCATCAATGAAGACTAAGATTCACTCTAATCCATGAATCTTTTATAGGATCATACAACACCCCTTGAATTGGACTTCCAGGGCCTAAATTTGCACCCTTCAGAAAAACCAAGCCTCTATGTTCCACACCAATGTGACTTTTCATGGAAGAATGCATCCTTGAGACAAACTCCAGTAGTTTGTGGTAGAATTGTAAACTTCCTCAGAAGCACATTCTTCCATTTCTCTATTACCTCAAGCTATAGGAATCCTCTTTTTCAAGGTTGCAACTGTCTAATTCCACTGAGGAACCTGGACTAGGGAAGCTCTAATCCAATTCTTGTAATATTCATATTTATGCACAGTATTTGCAGGTTCAATTGGTCAAATGCAATTGTAAATTGTGAATTGAGAGTGTACGATGCAAGATTGATGGTTTTTGAAAGCTTGAGATATCCACTAGTTCACTAGCAATAGGTCCTCAAATGGTTCTTTGTCCTCTTTGGGTCTCCTCTTTTGCATGACTAAGCAATAAGAACAGGGGCTGAATCTAATGAGAAGTGTAACCTATGAAGGAGATTCAAAATTTTGGCCAGGGAGGTTGCATTAAACACAAGCAGGTGAAAATATAATATGCTGCCTACATGAACTCCCTTGTCCTCCACGTCCATTGATTCCTGCCTATACAGACAACCTCTTTCTCCATAAAATAGAAAACATTACGGGGCATACCTTTCTATGCTGGTTAACTGCTAGTTAAGTGAGGAGGCAGAAGCTTGCTCACTCAAATCTCTGGCTGGACTTTGAAGAGCAGAGGCGCGAAGGCTCTGCTCAGGTAAGGTCTTGCATCAGCGACCGAATCAAGTGCTAAGAAACTCGATAGCTGTCCTGCTAAGGTTCAAACGAGCAGAAAGGCTTAGGGTTGTAGGTGGGTTGCAGAGGCTCGACTCCAAAATAATGCTTTCCCTCGCTATGATGTGTAGCCCGAATCAAGTGCTGAGAAAATCGATAGCTATCATACTAGGGTTTAAAAGAGCAGAAAGGCGTTGTAGGTGGGTTGCAGAGGCTCGACTCCAAAATAACTCTTTCCCTCCATTGTCATGTGTAGCATGATTTTTAACCCAATTTTTTCCCTACGCTTGGTGTATTTTTCCCTCAGCTTGGCCAAAAAATTGTATAAAAAATACCTTAGTTTATATATATTGTTGTATGGTATATTAAAACCCTTTAGGCCCTCATTATAACCCCAATATTTTATTTTTTGCTTTTTTCCATTTTTAATGCCCCAATATGAACGCACGTGATATAATATTGGTTTGTCAGTGACGCCCCCATGTATGTTTGTAGGAGCCACATTGACATTTGTAGGGTGAGTGTTGAGAGCCATGGGCCTCCACCATAATAGATATTACTTCATGGATCCCCAACAATGTTCATTGATTGTTTGTGTTCTACCTTTTTGGATGAGGATGATGCACCTGGTCCACCTTTCCAACTGACTCCACAGTTGCACCATACACTTGGAAGATGTTCTAGGATACCTCCCACTGCAGAGGGATTATTTCATTACTCCAACCCTTACATATGGTCTATAGACATATTTGATCCATTTGGAGACCCATGAGGATGTCCTTGTGCCCCCACACCCACTTGGGAGCACCAAAGGTTCTTGATTAAAAAACAAGGGGCCACCCCCTTGTCCACTATGTTTGGAGTCCATTTATACATCATGGCACCCCTTAGACTTCATTAGGCATCCTCAAAGGCCCAACAACTCACTTTGTTAATCATTCGACCCTCTTGAGCGACTTATCTTTACATTATTGAGCTATTTGGTGGGCTTATCACCAAAAGTTTTGTTATTATGCACATTATTTTATTTTAGGGACTAAATTAGGCCTAATTATCTAAATCAAATTCATTAGGAAGTGTATAAATACAAGTGTGATGAATCATTTTGATGATCATCACTTGGATTGGATCATACTCTCTTGTGAGATTTTCACTATTCTTTTTGGAGGACAAAATGGGATGATAGATGAATTTTGATGTTTGGATCTCTTCATTTTTTTCTTAGAGCTTCACTACTGGCATATAATGATGATTTAATATACTTTTTCTTACATGTAAGTACTCTTTTAATGTTTATTTGTCATTTTCTTATGTCACATGCATGTTGCTAGGGATTTTCACTATACTAGGTTGAAATTTACTGCTTTTCTTATGTGAAATGGTGGAAATTTGTCTTTTTATAGCACTGCATCATGTCATGGACCATATATTAATAAGTGAATATTCTTAGAGATATTTTTTTGAGCTTTTATCTTGATAAGTCATCATATATTGCATATTGAAGTGTAAAGACCTTGAAGCAATTGTCACATGCCCTAATTTCCATGCGAAATTGTTCTAGAGAACTCCTTGACTAAATAAAATCATCCAAAGCATTAGAATCTCCTTGACTCCATTTCTCCCAAAGGATTATGCACTAATCCTCGACTCGTGATCATTCTAAAGCACATCTTTCTCACCTTCTCTCTTTCTTTTAGGCCTAGCCCCAATAAGTGACCTAGGTTATTAAATTTCTCACAATTCACCCACTTAAAAAATTCAATATCTTTTCCTCTACTGCATTGTTGTGGCTCCTAGGAGCCCTTCAAATTTGAAGCAATTCCAACAGTGGGATCTTGAGATATTCCAAGCCCTAGTTTGAGGATCGATTCATTGAAAATTTCGCCTTTGATCCCCTTCTCAATGTCAAATAGTTAATCAGAATTTCTGATTAAGAAGTATTTAGATTTTTTATTTATTGGAACCTTTAAAAAAAATTTATTGATTTGTTTAAACCTCTGCGCTGTCAACCTCTGTCCGAGCCTCTCCCTTCAGCTAAGCAGATTGCGGCTGTAGCCAGCTCGGGGGCCTGCGCTTCTTACCTAGCGTTCCGGGGTATCATGCAGCCTCTCTCCCTCCCTCGGTTTCTCCTTGCTCAGTATGCAATCAAGCACTCGCGCTTCTCCTATTCTTTCCTTTGCCCGTAGTGTGGATGCAGCTAACCTGGTGGACGTTGCGGTTGGTCAGCGTTTCATTCAACGCTCCTCTGTAAGTTGCATGGCTTTCGTAATATTGTTTCACGTGTAATTAGGTAATAATCTATATACCAATAATAATTATAATAATAATAATTTATATAATAAAATAATTATAATATTAATAATATAATAGTTATTTATATAACTAGAATAATTATAATAATAATGATATTAATAATAATAAAGAGTTATGTAATTATGATAATAATAGTATTAATAATATTAATAATTTGTATGATAATAATAATAATAATATTACTAATAATAATGATAAAGAATCTATTAAGAATAACATTAATATTAGCAATAACATTGATATGAATTTTGAGAATAATAACTATTTTAGCAAAAAAAAAAAGGAGTTCATGAACTTGGACAAGAATATTCTTCCCCCTCTCCTAATAGAGTTGCTAACTTATCTAGTTTCTCTTTTTCCCCTACTGTTTTTAAACTTTTAGGCAAAGGCTTAAACTTTGCCCTAGTCCCTAAAAAAATCCCGGTTGATGACATTATTTGCGACATGGAATATGGGATTAGAGATTTTCCGGATAATATCAAGGCACCATTAGGTAGGATTGTGTTGTCGTCCTTAGAAAGGCTAAGCCCCCTCGAAAGAACCTTAGCAATGAGGAATTCATGGCCCTCAAAACCTTAAACCAAAACAAATATATCGTCGTTCTGAAGGTCAACAAAGGAGGAGCTACAATCATCCTAAACAGGGATGATTACTGCAAGAAGATGTTAGATCATCTTCACAATAGTGGCAGTTATAAAAAGCTGTCCAAGAACCCTCTTAAGAAAATTTCTAGGGTGGTGGCTCTTGCCATCAAGTCCAGTAGCTTTGTGAATTCCCTTTGCCATAAACTCATTGAGAAACAGGTACCCATTACTCCTAAATCTATGGGTGCCAATGATTCACAAAGAAGGGGCCCCGCCTGAGGTCTATTGTCAACACCGTTGATGGTCTCGACCTACCTTCTGGCTAAGTTTTCCTTGCCCCTCAAGCTTAAGCCCCTAGT